>CM051462.1:78387333-79587333 GCA_028095005.1 Rhynchospora pubera
TATAAATCAATCCAAGATTAAAATCGTATAAGAGGAATTATAATATTTTACTATCCGAATCACGGAATACGCTTAAGATTGTTGGTGCAAAAATTCAAATAAACAAATTCGGATAGCATAAAAATAAATAAAATAAGTAATCAAAACATTTTTACCCGAATCGCGCTAGGCGCTGTCCTTAAGCGTATTCCGTCTCAACGTGCAAGAGGAACCGCAACCAAGATAAGACGGGTAAATGTCACTCCTTAGGGCACGACCGGAGAAGTGTCTGATGAGAGTTCTCCACAATATCCAGCAGAATCAATCGAAATAATATTCTAATCAAATTGGAAATTACTAAGAGGAATATCAATATGGATTATAGGAATTTAATCAAATTTATTTTTTCTGTCTCAACTCTCATATCACAGAAACATATATGAGCTTGTTTATATAGCAAATAAATTTATGGCCACTACAACCACATTCAATTCATAGTGATTATGGAATAAATAAATTTCCTTTAACCGGCTTAATGGACTAATCAAAAACTCATGTGTAGTGGGAGATAAATGTATTAAAGATATAATTAATTTTGATAACCGATAGCAACGGGAAAAGATGTAATGGTCATCAAATATTTAATTCCTTCAAATTCCTCCAAATAAATAATGTTAATCAAAATTAATTAATGAAAATTTTGAGTTTTATGAATATGTTCCAACATACATGTGTGCGCATCTGTTATTTCTACCAACTAAAGGCATGTCCCTGTCAGTGAGTTATAATTTCTAAATGAGAGCCTGTACATACATACATATGTGTCAACTCTCTCGTCAACTCCTCCCATCTCTCAACAACCATATATAAGAACTAGCTAGGAACATTCACCAAACGCTATCAAAACCATCATTTCATTCTCAACTCTTCGGAAGAGAGAAGCAATGAGTTACAATTCCACCGCCATGTTATTGGCACAATCCCTGATGCTTTTACTGCTGTGGGAAAGTGCAAGTGGGTTCGGTTTGCGATGCAAGGAAGAAGAGAGGATGGCTCTGTTGCAGATTAAGGCTGAGTTGCAACAGCAGATCGAGCTTGAGTGGGAAGGTATGGAGTGCTGCAGTTGGGAAAGAGTATCCTGTCATCCTATTACCGGACATGTCACCAAACTTGACCTTGGTGGTGGTCCAATGCCGGGTTCAATATTACTAAATGCCACAACATTCTTACCGCTCCGACAATTAAGATCTCTTTCACTATCCGGACTCGGCATAACCATGGCTGGTGCAGGTATGTATCTTTAAATTAAGGGATAATTCCTTAATAATCAGACGAACTTTTGGGCAGAAACACAAACTTTGTCTCTTAAAGTTTTAATTTTTATTATCCTACGTCAAATATAATCTCTGTCTTATTAAAAAAAAAAAAAAACTTGTAACAACAGAGACCTATAGCTCCTATACTGACTCACTAAACGACTATTATAATTTATAACCTCGTTTTCTTTTATTATACCATCTCTACAAGCTCTGTTTTTTATTTTTTCAAGACATAGGCATGATATTGTTTATCTTCATACCTTCCACAAAAACAAACGGATGAGAAGGATCATTCTCAAATTTTTTCATCCCATCATTTCCTTAATGACGCGTTTTATTCTTTTTATTTTCGGAACGTAATTAATTAAGCACTAGTTACCTTTTTATTTTTGTTCCTCATCTCAGCATACTTCTCTCCTCCCTTTCTTATTTTTTCCAGAATAAGTAGCATTTTTCAAGCACGATTTATTTGTTTCTCTAGATAGTTAGTAAGATTTTTTAGGACAATTAGTATTTTTTTTTATAGGTCAAGTAATATTTTTCCCACGGCGAACATTTTTTCCAGTTTAAAACCAAAACAATTAGTTTATATAATTAGGACAATTAGCTTATAGAATTTGAAAATTTTATATTTATTTCTAGAACAATTAATATTTTTTCTTGGACGAAAATTTTTTCTAGAACAATACAAAGACAATTAGCTTACAAAACTAGGATAATTAGTTTTTTTCTAGGAAAATTAGCTTTTCTCATAAGAAATATTTTTTTTTTCATAACAAATATTTTTTTACAGGACAAATAGTATCTTAAACTAGGACAATTAGTATTATTTTATATGACAGTTAGGATATTTATGAGGGTATTTAGTATGATAATATATGACAATTAGTTGTATTTGATCCAGGCTACTTGTAAGCAATTAATTATCTTAATTTTCCTACAAGTTCTTTTTAAGCAATTAGAATTATAAAATTTGAACGGGTCAGAACTAATTTGATTAACGATTTTCTAAAATTTTAAAAAAATACTTAAAAATTTCAAAAAAAATGTAAAATTTGGTTTGCATAGAGATTTCAATAAAGAAATCATATTGGATGGTTTGGATCGGTAATTTTGAACTAAATCTAGGAGTTTTGACCGCAGCTCACGGATCCTCTCGTGAGTCGTAATGCACCATAGTAAAACTCTCTCTGTATATATATTTTTACAAAATTGGACTTTCCAATCCGAGCCATCCGAGTTTTTTCGAATCATCTGATTCGACTTTCCAGTCCAACACTCTTAAACCGAGTCCGAGTTTCATAACCAAATCTTGGTACAGTATGAGTAAGCCGAAGTATCATCACTTCGATCAGCACTTGACTTGGAGGGAAATTTTATAGAAAATGTTCCAGTCAAAGCTAAATATTTATTAATTTAGCCAATTAATATTTTTCATAATAATAATATTTTCGTTTTATTCCATAATTGCACCGTTGTTTTGATATATAATTTTTTTTTGTCAGAGTTTAGTGCTCTAAAGTTAGATCAAAGATAAAATTTTCTGGTTTTCTGATCCCATCTTTTTTTTTTAGCAGGGTTTGAATCTTGGTCCAGTCTGAGTAAGCTAAAGATATTAGACCTTTCCTATAACCTCCTGATCAATAATACCATCATTTCCTCCCTAGCCAAAGTATCATCACTTCGAGCACTTGATCTGGAGAATACTGGTATTGTAGGAAATATTCCTGTCAAAGGTAATTATTTATTAATTTAACCATTTAACATTTGTCATAAGAATTTTTTTTCTTTTTTTCTTTTCTAAATTTGACCGATATATTGATAAAAAATTTTTAACAGAGTTTAATTCACTAAACTTGGAAGTCGTTAATCTACGTAAGTGTTGGTTAAATGGGAATTTGCCCTATTTGGGAGATTGGTCTTCTCTGAAGGCCCTTTCATTGGCGGGCAATAGTCTCGATGGCAACATAACATCAACAGGTAATTCATAATGTTGTTTGCCGATGGTTATTAAAGTAAATTTAGTATTTGCAATAGGAAAATATTAAATTTCTGACTCTAATTGTTGGTTGATATCTAACATTATAGAATTTGTTCAAGTAAAATCTTACTATATATTTTACTTTTCTGCTAAATAGAAAAGTCATGTGCACACAGCACACCCACCAGTTTAATAAATTGATACTATATGTAAAGAAAAATAAGACCCTTAATTTATGACATGATAAATGGAGGAATAAGTGACCGCTATATATGTCTTAATTTGTTGTGCATCTAGATAAGAGCATTCCACCGCTCCTTAAAGACTTAAATTATCGATTGTACAGTTTTTTTTTTTTTTAAATAACAAGCTGCATTGAAGTCGTTAGAGGATAAAATTAATATTGGATGTTCAGGATAAAATATGTTATTGCTAAACGGTTAAGAATAATCTTGTTTGAAATAAAAGTATTATAAGTAGTTTCGAATTTGGAATAAATTTTGAATTTGAGTTTCTTTCACTATTATTTCCATCGAAATAAATTTTTAATCTGGATTTCACTATATGATTGAAACAAACTCACATTGAAAATTAAACCACTTAGAAATAACACTCATAATCCAACCAAGCTCATTTTTTCAGCCTGGAATAACTATTTTAATCTTGATCTCAACTGATCCAGCCTCGACAACAATTAAAGACAAATTTACAAATATTAAATCGAACATTAAAACTATTTTCGCTACTAATAATATTCAAATCATATCCATGAAAGATGATGAAAGTAAATGATATTTACATGCATGTCCATCAAACGAGATAAAAAATTGCAATATTTCATATGTTAATATCTTCAAATGAATATTAAATAATTAATAAATTTCTGAATTTTGATGCATGTTCAATCTATTTTTAAAATTAACTTTGCTTATTTAAAGAAGTAATATCAAGAATCCTTATCTCTTAAATAATCTCTGAGAGCCCATAAGAATAAGTGTCCACTTGAAATCGGAATAGTCTATGAAATCGATTAGTGCCATCGCACGCCATCACGCTCTTTATGCCGCGATAGTGCCTCAGCGTGGTCCGCCACTCAACAGTCAACACACTTCCGTCGTATCTAAATATTCAGTTTATAAGTATAAATGTTCAGTTAGTTGTAAAAAAAATATGTAAATATTTCAAGGCAGATAATTATTCGGCTTAGAGCTTGGCTCCTAACTGGACTTTCTCTCTGAATCTCCAGGAGGCTCGGCCTCCATGGAGGATTGAGTTCAATTGATCATATTAAGCTCAACCATGCTTGATTTGATCTGTTGAGCTTTAGAAAGAGAGAAAGTCGGTGCCGCCAAAATTCACCTCGGATTTTGAGTCGACAATATTCATTTCAATTTATCGCAAAAAATGTAAACCATAGTTCTTAAATAGGGGTGGGCGTGGTATACCGCGAATACGTAAAACCGTTCCGTTCCGTCCATGTGAAACGTATAATGGAACAAAATTTCATTCCGTTTTGCAAACGGAACGGAAAACGGAATGCAATTCGTGATTCGTTTATGTGAAATACAGTGTAAATTATACCATTCCGCTACGTTCCGTCCAAACGGAACGAATACGAATCAGCCGGTATATACCGTTTGTTGAAACGGAACGGAATACGGAATGCCTCATTCCGTTTCCGTTTAATACGTTGCCCAGGTCTACTCTTAAAGGTTTCTGTTAGAAAAAGTGGATGGAGCCATGTTCCGAACGGACTGATATGTTGGGCAATCAGACTGCTGCATTGAAGCTGGGACGGGTCGTCCAATTCTGGATTGGACCGTTCCAACTGGATGGGACGGACCGTTTCATATTGGATCGGACCGTTTCATATGGCGGTTATGAATCTGGAAAGTTGGTTTCCAGACTGGCTATTTATATCCTTCTTATCTGAAGCGTCTAAAAGGTTGGAATTCGTGACTTTTGAGTTAACCACCATCCTAGAGAGACCAGAGAGAGTCCAGAAAGAGCGAGGAGTCAACCTATTGCTTGGAGAGCAATTGGAAGCACAAGCACGAGTCGACCGGCACTTGGATTCGTGAAATGTGACACCAAATCCTGTCTTGTGGTTGTGGTGTGCCAGTTGCGTACGGAGAAAGACTAGGAGTGTAAGAAAATGTCATAGCAAAATTTTGAGAAAAATCTAGATAAACTATCAACTTTCGCTGCGGTATATCTGAACTCTATACATGATTATAGATTAGATATACATATTAGATAAGGACCGTCTAAAATCTTCAGTTTCTTTGCGTAAAAATCAAAGGCATCATGTTAGGATTACTGAAGTAACTTTGTTTAGATCTTTCTCTCTCCACTGAATATTGTTCTAACTTTGTTTAGGGTCAACTATGGAAAAGTCATTCCCTTGAATACAGTCTCTGACCTAGCTTTTTCAATTCTTGGATTAAATTGTTTTAGCTGAATAAGTGTGCTGAAATCAGACTCCGGTAAGAATCAAAGCCCAATTTTTACAATAAGACCACTGACGGGAAAGAGGATTGTTAACCTACTCCAGCTCTGTAGACCAAGTCAGCAGCCACCTCTGACGTGAACCAATAAGAGAATTTTAAGTCGAAAGAAAATTTAAAAATTCATTAAAAATAATAAAAAATTCAAAATAATTCAAATAGAATATCTATAAAATTCTGAAAATCTAAAGAAACCAAATTTATTAATATTTTGATATGAAAATCTATTAAAACAATGACCTTTTGTATTTTTGAAGTATTTTCACTGTAAAAATGAATTTTATATAATTCTAGAAAAAAATAAACTCACTAAATATATCTTAATAAATTTTTAAATCAAAATCTAAGTATTTTGAAAATATAAATGACTTCAAAACTGATATCTTCCAAAATAAATATTTTTTAAATTATAAAAAAAATTTCAAAATCCTAAATTTCGAAAGTAAACATAAAAAGAAAAATTGCAAAAAAAATATTAAAATCCACAGAGAAACTTCAAAAAACTAAAAGTTAAAATGCGAAACCAAAGTCAAAATCAAAATCTTTTCACGTAAGGAAAGAATACCCTTTACTAAAGATTGGGTGCGTTTGGATAGGTGTGGGAAGAAGGGAAGAAGAGAAGAAGTGGGAAGAAGTATTGGAAAGTATGTAACTTTGTGAAGAGTTTGGATTGTTTATAATTTTTTTTCTTCTTCTTCCTTCTTCTTCTTCTTTTTTCCAACGATCCAAACGAAATTGAGAAGACCTCGGCTGAAACGAAAATCTCATCTCAAGCGAAACCTTACTTTAATTAAAAACCACATTTCAAGAGAAAAAAAAACAAATCTCAATACGAAAACCAAAACCAAAACCTACTTCAAACACAAGTTAAAAGTCATTAGGAGTTTAAAGATCCTTAATTAGGTCCTATCAATTAGGTCCAGTACTATCAATTAAGTCTGGTTTAAGCCAAAAAAAAATAACCCCACATAAACACAAAGTCACTTTAGAAGTGATTTTCCTAGTCTATTGCGCATATATTCTTTAGATCACTTAATCAGAAGTTCTCGTAGGTAACTACGGAGTAATTAACAATAGAGGTTTGCACCTATTGTACGGAAAGATCCCGCGAAAAATAATAATCCCTCATAAAAAAAGGCTTTTGTTCTGATTCTCTTGTTGCCAAAGGTTGTCTAGCACACTAGTCTAATCCTACAAGGGGTAAATCTGACGCTTGATCCCTTTTTCGAGCAAACTAGGTCGTTCTTCGAGAGACGACGAAAAAGCCCATACAGAAAGCTTTTCTTTCACAACAAATTCCACAATACGCCAAGATAGTTTATTCTCATACGAAAAAACTACGCTGGATAACAAAAGTTGGGCATTAGAAATCCAAGAAGAAAGGTTCAAAACAATCTAAAAAAATTACAAAATGCACATTGACGTACCTACATACATATCCTAAAATTTAAAAATTTTTGGACAAGTCGTTGTATCACAATAAATTACACAAAACACCAAGATAATTCATTTTCAGAAGAATAACTGTGCAGGGTAACAAAAGTTTGGCACTGTAAAATCGAGAAGGAAGGTTAAAACACTCTAAAAGACTTACAAATTGTACATTATCATATCTATTTTCATATATTAAAATTTAAAAATTTTTGTAAAAGGCATTTTATCACAGTAAATTGCATAATACATCAAGATAGTTTATTTTCAGACGAAAAACTGTGCTGGAAAACAAAAGTGTGGCACTAGAAAGTCAAGAAGAAAGGTTCAAAACTATCTAAAAAAAATACAATTCACGTTGGCATACATACTTTCATATCCTAAAATTTCAAAATTTTTGGACAAGCCATTTTATCACAATAAATTGCACAATACATCAATATAGTTTATTTTGAAATGAAATAACTGTGCTAGATAATAAAAGTTTGGCGCTAGAAAACTGAGAAGGAAGGTTCAAAAAATTTAAAAAACATACACAATACACATTGGCATATGAAAGAATATAGGTAGGCAATGCAAATATAAAAGAAAAGATAGGGTGCCAGTTGAAAAATAAAAAAATAAAGGACATTAATTTGGTTTTTTTTAATTCTGCATGAAAGAAATTATTTTGGATAGGAGCAAAGATACAAATTTTATATGAAGTAAGCTAATTGGAAGATAAATGAAAAGATCATACAAAGTATTTTTATTTTTATTTGCAGTAGGAAATGAAACTTTGTAAAATTAATTCAAATAATTTGTACAAAAGCTATGGGGTGTTACAATAATACTTCAATTGGCATAAGACTATTATATTGTCTCAATTGTTTTTATTTTAACAAAATTTAGCATTTTATTTAATTATTCGTTAAAATAAGCGTCCATTTAAATAATAGAATTGTGAAAGTAAATGAAATTAAAATTGTAGGTTCATATTGGATCATTTTAAATAGAATTTATAATGTCATTATAAAAGAAAACTATTTAAAATTTTGAATTATTTGATGATCTTAAAGATTTTTAATTAGTAAAAAAATACTATGAAAGTTCTATTCAATAATGAAAGATATATATATATCAAGGATTTAAATAATATATTTTTCTCATATGATACTCGATATATACCATAAAAGTTTTTTTTTTTGTAAACCAATGTACACTATGTATTAAATTTCAATTGAATTATTCATTATTTTTTAAGTGTATTTTTCTCATACGGTACTCAATTAGGATGATTAAAACTTTGTTGGAATTTTTAGAAAAATATCTACAACTTTTCTATTTTATCTTCCAATTTGGAATGAATGATGATTGAAAAGTGATTGTAAGTATTGAGAGAATGTATGCGTCATGTTTACTTGAAGTTTTGATTATTATAAATTTTAAATTTCAAGATACTCTGCATAAAGTTTTAGATTTGTTTTTTAAGTTTTCAATGCAATTTGAATCATCCAAATTGAATATTGTATGAGAAAAATACACTTAAAATACGAAACAGTGCACAGAAAATGATGGCCGCAACTTGAAATGGTGGCTAAGGAAGGAAAATTTTCAAATTTTAGGACCTTGCTGAGGTGGCGTGTGACGCGTTCAGGTGGCAGATGCATGCCGCCATCTGATTAGCAAGAAACAATTCCGTGAAGAGAGACGATGTAGTGACAAAGCCAAATTTAATGATTACTAATCTTGCTCTTTCACGGATTGGCATCCTCATCAGCCATATATATTAGATGTTCCAAACAACCTGACATATTTTTTTTTTTAAAAAAAAATAAATGTTGAATTTAAATCATTAATTTTGTTCAATTTTACGAGCGATTTTTTTTTATATAAATTTTATAAACTTTGGAGTCGATTTGATACTTGATTAAATAACCAAATTATGAATGTATTATTAGAATTAATCAGCAGTAGTTAACTAGATTCGTTCATTTGTTAACCACCTGATTTAGTATCAAATCGACTAAAAAATTTATAAAAATTACATAAAAACGCATCGTCCATAAAATTGAACAAGATTAGCGGTCTGAATTCAACATTTAATAAATTTTTAAATTTTCAAATTTTAAAAAAATATAGTTATGGTTGTTTGCAACAGCCGATATATTGGCTGTTGAGGATGCAATTCTGCTCTTTCACAATTATATACATACACCGAAGAACTCGGCAGCGAATTTTTGTGAGATTTGCTCCAAGCCTTCTCAATCTACGAACTTCAATAACCGAGTAGACTAAACTAAAGCTACTCTGTAATGTAGCCGGAGAAGATGAACGGAGTAGAGAGACCAAGTAGGAGAGAACACTAAGAGCTAAAGAACTCTTGAAAGAGCTAAAAAAAGAGGGTGACTACGATTTCAAAATATCCCTACTACTTATAAAAACACATGCAATTCAAGAACAGGCAAAGTTAACTTTGCCGGCATCATACATTCGGACTGCGTTTTGAGGCAAAATAATTATAAATGCAAGGTTTATAAGCGAGTTCACAAAGTAATGTAATTCACGAAGTTCCAAGCAATATTTTAATTTTTCGAATTTTAGCACACTCTTATGACCTTAAGAACTTTATGTTTGTTGTTTTTTCTGTGCGATCTAATCATCACACTTAAGTTTTGGAAAGAAAAAAAAAATGTGAAAGACACTATCCTATAATTGACGTTATGGGTTTCAAATGAGTCATCTAATTAAATGATCTTTTTTGTTGAAATTGTAGGCCTATGCCACTTGAAGAATCTGGAAGAGTTAGATCTTTCAGAAAACTTTTTTGTTGGAAATATTCCTCCATGTATCGGAAATCTCTCTTCTCTTAGAATACTGGACTTGTCGGATAATCAATTCCACCTTAAACTTTCCTCTGCAGTATTTGAAAGAGCAGTATCCTTAAAAGGTATCTTTCTCTGTCCAGTAACCTACTTGAGGGTACTCTGTCCATGAGTTCATTTTCAAATCATTCTTATCTCGAAGTTCTGGAACTTTCAACAAGCGCAGTGAACTTCCAAGTGGAAGTTGTGAATCTGCCAATGCAGCTTCTTGTCCTTCAACTAGCTAATTGCATTTTGGATATCGAGCCCAATTTCTTGTATTCCCAGTATAATTTACAAGTTTTGGACCTCTCTAATACTCTCTCCAAAGGTCCTGTTCCAACATTGTGGTTGTTATAGAACAACACAAATTTGATCAAACTAGTTTTGAGCAATAACTCCTTTACAGGGCTCCTTCAACTTCCATCAGTAACACATGAAAATATCTCCTTGTTGGATATATCTGACAATAATCTCAGTGGAGAAATACCAGAGGACATTGGCACTAAGTTTCCAAATTTAATTTCCCTGAACTTATCAAGAAACTTCTTTCGAGGACCCGTTGGATTGAGGTCTATGAACAATCTATATTGTTTAGATTTATCTATTAACAATCTTACTGATGATATAAAGAACACCTTTTCTATGAATGCTACTAAACTTAATTTTCTGGATCTATCAAATAATAAATTATATGGATCTTTCCCTAACATGATGAAATTTGAAAGTAGTTCAGTATTGCTACTAAATAATAATTACATAAGTGGGGAGCTTCCTTTAAGCATTTGCAATGCCAGCTTTTTTGATGTACTAGACATCAGTAATAATGCGCTAAGTGGCATTCTACCTGGTTGCCTTGGAAGAACTATGTATGGATTGCTGAAGCTAAGTGCAAATAATTTAGAAGGATCTTTATCGAATGAGTTGTACAGTCCATTTATGTGGTTGCTTGACCTTTCAGATAACAAACTCTCTGGATCAATACCCCCATTTTTTAATTATACACCTCTAGAAAATATAGATCTGAGCCAAAACAATCTATCTGGAAACTTTCCGATGTCATTGCTGAATTTTTCTTCTCTACAATCAATAAACATCAGGAAAAATCATTTATTTGGAGAACTTCCGAGTTGGAATGATAAAAATCTGAGAGCCCTTGTAATAAGGGACAACATGTTTGGAGGACATATACCAGAATAAATATGTAAACGCAAATATTTACGTATACTTGATCTGTCCCACAATAATCTTTCTGGGCAAATACCACCATGCATTATTCATATGGGATTAGAGAATAGTGATTCGTCTTGGTACAATCCATTTTATAATGAGTTCAGTGCATCGCGGAAGCTGAACTTCAATGATACCGATTTACCCTTTGAAAAATACGACTTAAATGATCCGAGTGAAATATATGTGAATTCTGGATTGGAACTTGTATCAAAAGGAAGACCCGATCTCTACATGTTTAAATCATTTTTGAAATGTGTACTAGATCTGTCTTCTAATGAACTTGTTGGTCATATTCCCAAAGAAATCGGTCAAATGAGTTGGCTTACAACACTAAACTTATCAAACAACTATTTAAGTGGTTCAATTCCTGATTCTTTATCCAAGTTGCGCCAACTGGAAAGTTTGGACCTCTCTTACAACGCTTTGACAGGGAAAATACCAAGAGGACTGACTAATCTGTCCTCACTAGCAGCCTTCTCTGTGGCATATAACAACTTATCCGGTCCTACATTAGGCCTACAACCTCAGTTTGATACATTTGACAACAGAAGCTATGAAGGCAACCCAAACCTCTGTGGGCCTCCGCTGTCACAGAGCTGTTTCTCTAATCATGACACAAAGCTGCCTTCTTTCCCAGATGGAGCGGAAGATCATCGAAGGGATGAAAGCATCGATTTTCTCATATTGTTCGGTTCTTTTGCCCTTTTCTTTGTGGTCAGTTTTTGGGGTTTCATGGCCGTTCTATATTTCAAGAGGGATTGGCGGTTTGCTCTGTTTACAATGGTTGATGAGTTTGGTGATATGATATACGTGAGGGTTGTCCTTTTTGTGAGGAAGATCCGGGCTGCTCGAAGGGATAACTGAAGGACCGCTTGTGTACATTTTTAGTTTGGTCGGATATGTGATATTTATGTGTATAGAATAAATGAGTGGTTGTTGTTTTGGATCTTTTTTTTGTAATATCTCAGTGAACTTTTTGCCATGTAATGTCTGTACGTCTAATTTTGAGAATTTGTAATTTTTGTCATTAGTGGACCAGAACTTGCGCACATCCATGGAATTGTTTAATTGATATGCCCAATTATTGAAAATTCTTTCATTACGACATGTCCAATTACCACTTGTAAACTAGTTGGGAACGTTATGTAATTCTTTCAAACACTTTAAATTATCATAATTATACTAATATCATCCAGTTGTATGCAATTATTACAGCCCAAAGCCCAAAATTAGAAGAGAGAAGTAAAATCCAAAACCTCATTCTACAGTGGGTGAATAATGCTAGTGATATGTCAAAAGTCTTCGGCCCTTTGACCCGTTCTTTGAAAGACCATTTTTAAACTTGGATCGGACCGGCCTTTCAAAAGATTTACAATAGATAAGAATCTAAATGGGCCGGATTTTGAAAGGGGCGGATTTAATTTTCAATGAAGACGGATTTTGATGGGATGGATATCGAAGGATTAGATCCGGTCCGGTCCGACCCAGTTTATTTGAAAGGGCCGGTGCACCATATCAGATATTATAGTAGATTTGTACGTAGAAGTATATAGATATTATTTACGTATTCAATTGTACTTGTACACAAAGAAATCAATCAATTAATTACTATTTAAATAATAATACGATGGAGACATGTTTTGAATATGGTAACAATTTCTTACTCAATGCAATTTCTCATTTAATTAACTAACTATTTACCGCTGCATATCTTCTTACACAATAGAATTTCTTATTTCCTATCTTTTCTTATTTCATTTAATATCAAAATTTTATCAAGACTGACACATATTGATTAGTCTATATACACTCCATACATATATCTTTCATTTTTCGTCTAGCTCTCAAATCTCAATCTATATCATTAATTTGTCAGTGAAAATTTCGTTAGAAAATCAATCGAACTTAGATTTTTTATAGCTCAAATAAATAAAAATATGGCTAATTGGAATAATGAAACAATGAATATGTTTCATGATTCTGACGATGGAGTCCCTTCTTCTCAATGCTCATCAAAATATATCATATGAAATCTTTTGAGTTTTTTGGGTCCTTGAGTCCGGCCATTTGAAAGACTAAGGACTAAGAAGAGCCAAATTTTCAAAGAATCGAGCTACCTATTTAGAAAAAAATCCTTCAAAATCCGGTCCTTCTTGGACCCGTCCTCGAATCCGGTCTGGTCCAGCTCTTATACCAAACCTGTTGAGTTTGATCCTTTAAAATCCGGCCGACACTTTTGACTTTTACTAAATAATGCAAACACAAGGGAAAAATAAATGAAAAGTCCTATTAGTGTTTGTTCACAAAAAATTCCTATTTTTATTTTTATTTTTTTTAACAAAGTAATTGAGTTAGTAGACTTAGTCTCCGCGAAATGAACACAAATCCGTTCCTTTCTTTTTTCACGTATTATTGACTCATTGTTATTGCTTTCTAAAGCGCACTACGAATGGGAAAAATATTTACTGCTCTTAAGGGTGCGTTTGGATCGTTGGAAGAAAGAAGAAGATCTAGAAGGAAGAAGAAAAAAAAAATTATAAATAATTCAAACTCTTCACAAAGTTACACACTTTCCAATACTTCTTCCTATTTCTTCCCTTCTTCCCACACCTATCCAAACGGAGCCTTAGTGCTCTATATCTTCTTTCTCTTTTTTCATTTCGGTTAATTAAATTCACACAGAGAGTAAAATATGCGCCCACTGAAAAAATATTTCCGATTTAAATTGTGTGTAATTGTTGCTGAATATGTAAATTTGTTTCACAAATCAAGTGTAATGATGCTTCGTACATAAAGTTTGTTATAATTATTTATAATATTTGTGTTAGTACGAAATTATAGTTTCATGCTTTTTGTAATAACATTATGAACGCTAGTTTTATAAATATATATATATATAGAGAGAGAGATTGGCTAAAGTATACTCCAGCATATAGATAGCCCGTATGCTGGAGTCGTTTCTCACAATCTAAAAAGCATACAGTCGATCCGAAGCTTTCAAATTGTTCTCCATATTGAAATCTCCTAGGAAACTAAAATTTACATTTTTTCGAATTTTTTTACTATATATTATGTTATTTTAAAAAAAAAGAAGGGTTTCAATGCCAACATTTTGGTTGTCCTCAAATGCCAACATTTCACTATTTGGTTACTTTTTTAAATTTTAAAATAGAAACGTCAAATCCAAACCGGTCATCTTATTTAGTTCAATGACCGATGCATTTTGATATAAGTTTTGTAAATTTTAGAGTTTATTTGATACTCCATCAAAGGCTAAAACATGGACGTATTAGAATGAATCTATCACAACCAAAATGTTGGCATTGTAAAGGAGTTGTAAAGTAGTATTTCTGGCCCTTCAATTTGAAAATAGCATAATATATAGCAAAAAAATTCGAAAAAATGTAAAATTTGATTTTGAAGGATACTTTTACATGGAGAACAACTTGAACGGTTTGGATCGACTGTTTGAATTTTAGATTTTCAGAAACGACTCTAGCATACGGGTTTGATCCGTATGCTGGAGTATACTTTAGCCAATCTATATATATATATATATATATATATATATATATATATATATATATATATATATATATATATATATAGAGAGAGAGAGAGAGAGAGAGAGAGAGTTTAGCTACGGTGAGTCGCGACTCACGGACTCTCCGGTAGACCAATACTCCTAGATCTAGATCAAAATGACCGATCCAAACCGTCCAATATGATCTCCCTATTGAAATCTCCATGTAGACCAAATTTTTCATTTTTTCGAAATTTTGAAGTATTTTTTTGAAATTTTAGAAAATCGTTAATCTAATTGGATCTGAACCATTCAAAAACATCAGGTTTTAAAAATCCGAAAAAAATACTTAAAAATTTCGAAAAAATAAAAAAATTGGTTTGCACGGAGATTTCAATAGGAAGATCATATTGGACGGTTTGGATCGGTCATTTTGATCTAGATCTAGGAGTATTGGTCGCGACTCACCGGAGGGTCCGTGAGTCGCGACTCACCGTAGATATATATATATATATATATATATATGTATATATATATATATATATGTATATATATATATATATATATATATGTATATATATATGTATATATATATATATAGAGTTTAGCTACGGTGAGTCGCGACTCACGGACCCTCCGATGAGTCGCGACCAAAACTCCTAGATCTAGATCAAAATGACCGATCCAAACCGTCCAATATGATCTCCCTATTGAAATCTCTGTGCAAACCAAATTTTTTATTTTTTCGACATTTTTAAGTATTTTTTTCGGATTTTTAAAAACGGATGTTTTTGAATGGTTCAGAATCAATTAGATTAACAATTTTCTAAAATTTCAAAAAAATACTTAAAAATTTCGAAAAAATAAAAAATTTGGTCTACATGGAGATTTCAATAGGGAGATCATATTAGACGGTTTGGATCGGTCATTTTGATCTTGATCTAGGAGTTTTGGTCGCGACTCACCGTAGCTAGACTCATTTTGATAGCCAGTTAGCCACTAAATCCGATCCTAAGCAGAAGTTAGTACAAAATTATTATGGAATATTAATTGTTGACATCGGTGACAATTGAGGACCAGAAATAGAATGTGAAAAAATTGAATCTAAGAATCACAACGATAAAGAAATCTCGAGAGAGCAATGGATTAATAAAAAGATAAATCTTATTATCAAATAGGAATTTGTTCTCATAAAATTGATTACAAGTGGAAATTACAAATTTTCTAAAATTTGCCTTCTCTGTATAGTCCGATGGAGCAGTAGTGCAGTACAATTGCACAAACTCTTCTCCGGTGGAGCACAATTGCACAAACCCTTCTCGTGGTTGATATAGAAAATACTAGTTAAGGGCTCCGTTTAGATAGGTGTGAGAAGAAGGAAAGAAGGAAAAAAGTGGAAAGAAGTATTGGAAAATGTGTAACTTTGTAAAGAGTTTGGATTGTTTATAATTTTTTTTCTTCTTCTTCCTTCTTCTTCTTCTTTCTTCCAACGATCCAAACGCACCCAAGGATTAACATGCAACAGACAAGCAATTAGTTACTTTCCGTTTTAATTCTTTGTTTCATAAGTTTTATTTTAGATAGTAATACCTCAAATATTTAAAAAAAAATTATACATTTAGGGTGTGTTTGGAATGTGTCACGAACATCTAGTTCGTGAACTAGCGCTGTTCGTACAAACCAAACAACCCACGAACAACCGTAGTTCGTGAACTTCTTTCTAATTCCTAATTCTCCAATTTTCACGAACTAGTTTTGTTCGTGGGCCTGTTCATGGGCCTTTGTTCTTTCCTTATTCGTCCCTTGTTCGTGAAGCATCCAAACACACCCTTAATAACTTGTCTCTTATATTAAACTTATTCTTGACCATCACATAGCAAATAATTAAGAAAGTTTGAGAAAGATTGTAGGGGATTATATCCAATTTTTCCTAATTTAAATGGTGTCATTAATCTATTGCCTAATTAGAGTTTTTTTCCGGTTAATTTTGAAGGAGGGAATTAAAGAACATAAATATTCAGTTTGTGTACAATATTTAAATTTTAAAGCAATAAAGTTATTTGAATTATAAGCAAATTTTTGGACTGAAAAGAAGAATCTTAGTGCTAATTGTCATAACTGACATGACCGACAAAAAGTAACAAAAATAGGACCGATTGTTTCCTCGACTTAATTTGACAACTTGAGATAAGATACAAGTGTATAGTGCAGTATCAACTATCTATAGTGCAGTGTCAATTGCCTCAATATCATATCTGCAATCATGGTGATCAGGAAATTTCCTGCACTACTATGAGAAGTCCATCTCAATGTAATAGGAGAGTGAGCAACTATACCACCAGAATCAGATGGTAGCAATAGGAGGAGGATAACGAATTATACCACCACAATCAGATGTGTCCACGAATAACAATGTATCTTCTTCAAGAATAAGGCAGGTTGAGACAGGATTTTTAAGGTAATTAGGTAAACCATTTTCAACCGCATCAATATCAGCTAACACATCGGGCAAATTAAAGATAAAGAACCATCTTGTTGTTGACTCTCAACTTGCTTATTCCTCCTCATATACACAATCAACGGCACTGAATTTGTTTCTCCTCTCTTTGGACACCGTCTCCTAGTTCATGGTCTGACTACTCCACAATTAATTATTACAGGATACGAGATAGACCTTGCAGTTATCTGATTCTCATTAGTACTATTTTTTTGTCCCTCTCGCAATACAACTTGTATCAGGCGAGTCATCAAAAGGGGATGTGATTCTAGTTCTCGAAATGTGTGATATCCATACTTACAAACAGTTTTCGTTCTACTGGAAACATATCACTTTTGAGTGGAGAGTAGCCAACAAAGAGTCAAAGACACCCTTCACCGCTCTATTGGTCTATTTTCTTTCACAAACGCACACTGGTAATTGGTGCAGTAAAGAAATGCAATAGAGAGTTTGTAATCATGAGATCCATCGAATCAATGATAACTCATACAGAGGGGTACACCTCTATATATACATAGCAATTACAGATACATCCTGTACCCTGATACAGAGAGGTTTAGTCTAACTAACTAATTACAGATTAACTTAATTACACCTGGTCTACAACGGCTAATTGAGGACCAGTGGAGCAATCCTAATTCCTAATTGCAACTTATAATTATTCTCCTAAATACTGAGAACAGGACTCAGCTGTCATCTTCAAACTGAGATGGGTTCTGAACTGTGAACTGTTATTCTGTTGTCCAATACTCAACTCTCTCGTCAAATACTCCACGTCAACAACCATTTATATATGTTATTATCGCTTCCTCCTAATGGTAGGGCCCAGTATTTCATGATTTCTCAAGTGTCAACTCTCTCATGATGAAATTAATTTCCCACCTTAACAACCATTTATATTGAAACAACATTTCCCTAATGCTACGACAACAATCATTCCTTCATAAGTCTCAACTCATCACAACAGAAAAACAATGTGTTACAATTTCACCCATATGTTGTTGGTACTAGCCCTGCTGCTTCCGGAGATTGTAAGTGGGTCTGGTTTGCGATGCAAGGAAGAAGAGCAAAGAGCTCTGCTGCACATCAAGGCTGAGATGTCTTTTTCTTTTCTTAAATGGGAAGGCAAGGAATGCTGCAATTGGGAAAGAGTCACCTGTCATTCTACAACCGGTCACGTCACTGAACTTGATTTTGGTGATTTCCCGAACGATTACACAAGTAATATCGATCATGCAATGCTAAATGCCACATTATTCTTGCCTCTACGACAACTAAGTTCTCTTTCATTATCAGGACTTGACATATACGGTTATATGCCTGATGCAGGTATGTACGTGTGTTTTAGTTGTCAGGGTTCTCAATTCACTCAGGACTAATTCTTTCTTACTATATATACAAATTACAGAGAGACAAATTTTAGCATTAAAAAAGTAAATTCTATATCACTTAAGATTCTCTCTCTATATCAATATATATAGGAATGATCAGATATATATGCCACTATGAAAATTGCTAATTAGTTTCATGCCACTATAAAATAGCTAAAATGATATTTACACCATTAATTCCTCCTAAAACAAAGTTAATTAGAGATATGCCACCTAAGTTCAAGCAGAAATTATGGCTATCAAAACAAGAACACTAAAGAAATTATACCTATATGGCAGTTGATATCAGACATAAGATTAAAGAAAACAATGATAAAAGGATTCTTGAGCAAAGTCTTGTTGAGTAGTAGAAGAAGAATTAAACAGGGAGTGTTTGTTTATTGCATAATGAAACCCTTTTTGTTATGATTTTTTTATACATTTTCGTCTTGTTTTTAATGAAGTTTATGGATTTTTTGTTTATTTAACGTCACCTTAGCAAGACTACTTATTAATTGCATTCAACTAGAAATTTTGACGGTGACATAGTCAATATTTATTATCATTTGGACCGTACTTGGCACTTAAAATTGACTCAAACCAACGAAATATTTATGAATTGTCGTGTTTTTCCCAGGATTTGGCTCTGCCGTCGTTCCTTCTCTTCTCTATGTACAGGTTTTAGTGATTTCTGGTGATTACGGAGTATTTCGATGGATTCCCGGTGTTTTCTGCACGCTAGACGACTCATTCCTAGCATAGGAGGCATTTCTCAGCATTCTGCTCAGTCCGAACAGCATTTCACTCGGTCCGATTGGCACACAGCCGCCATGCCACTTTCCTTATACTCCACTCGGTCCGACCAAGGTGTCATTCGGTCCGAGCAGACGACCGCCATAGCAAGTTTGGAATGTTTTTTTCAACATGGAAATTGGATTTTTTTGGTATTCTTTCTTGCCTTGGCGTCCAAACCTTCTCTGTATACACCTGGGAACATCTATATATACCTAAGGCACGCCTAGGATGGGGGAGGACGGCTACCCTAGATTCCCACTTCCCAAAGGCTCTTTTGTGCTCGTTGACCATTGGAGATCATTAGGATTTGATTCTAGAAGACGACGGCAGTAGTGGAGAGACGATTTTACCACCCAGCAGCACCCCTTGCCTATTGGGTCCTTGGATTGATCATAAAGGAGTATTTGTTTTGTATTTCTTTATGATTTTCTCTTACGATTTGATGGGCTTGTATCTTTATCTTTATATACTGTTTGTTATGTGTTTTCCTACTATGTTAGGCTAATTATCTATGTAGTCTTAGGATTAGGGGATTACCTTTATGTTTGGATGATGTTTGTTTGACTTGTTATGTTATATTATGCTTTGAGATTTGTTTATTGAGAATTGTTTTGATTGCTTAAATTAAACCACTTGTTGAATCACTAATTACCCTCTAGTTGAACAGCTGCATCTAGTAGGTCTAAGTTAGGATAAACAAGTTGAATTGATTTAAGTACTTGGGGTAAATTGTTGATCCGAAAGGGGAAGTTAGCTAACACCAAAAGTGTAGTTTTTAGAATAGTTCAAAAGACTTCTAAATATCCCTAAGAACTCCTTTAAACAAGTTTAATTCGTCGAACTCTATACCAAAAGTTGTGAATCGATTTAATTAATTAGGTTAGATTGTGATCGAACCAGTATCTGCACCAACAAGCGAAAGCTGAGGCTTAGAACAACTAGGTTTGACCAATAAACCCTGACTTGAAGCATAACTTAGTATAATAAACCAAATAAACTCACTTTTGTCTTCTGCTCGGACCGAGTGAGACCTTGTTCGGACCGAGCAGAGTGGCGACCGTAGTTTAAACACCAAGTTTAGCACGACAGTGTTCGACTTTGGAGTTTAGGCAACCAAATATAATTGAAACCCGACTCCTAGGATACTTTATTATCTGATTAAAACCCAAAAGACCTTACCTTTAGTACTTTGCTTTAATTTTAGTTTAATTGTTTTATTCCAAGTCTAAAAATCAACCAAAACTGTTTACAATTTGAGCACTATTTAATTTTACATTACTCAAAATCCCATAAAATATTTCCATCTAGATTTTAAGAAAAGATAAGTCCAGTATTCATAGATCCGTCCCTTGGGTTCGACCCTAAAGCTATATTCTGAACGATTAGTGAGGTTAGCTATAGGTTACAAATTTATTTGATTCCTAGGTAATAAACCTTCATCAAATTGGCGCCGTTGCCGGGGACGGTGTTGATATTGGATCCTTATTTTACTATTAAGAGACTAGATTTATTTTCCTTTTCTCTACTCACGCTTCCTTCTATCTTTTATCGCAGGACTGGCAGGTGATAGGCAGAGAAAGAGGTCCCCACCCCCAAAGGTCAAGGATTTCCTCCTGAGGATCAACAAAGAGGCCGAATCCTCTTCCTCCGCCTCTGCTCGGACCGAGCAGACTCTCATTCGGACCGAGCAGCACCCAGAGCAGAGCGAACGCAACTCCGCAATGGCCGACCAACTCACTCCCGAAGCCATTGCCCAACGCACCCAGGAACTGGAGAACCTCCGTCTCCAGCTTGAGCAAAGAGAGGCTCAACTCGCAGCGGAGCGGGACGCTCTCACAGGACAACGAAGGGAATTAGAAGACGAGCGTCGCCGCTGGACCCAAGAGGACGAGGCTAGCGTCCACAACTCTGATGATGAGGATGGCCGAGACCGTGAAAGGACACTTGGAGAATACGGAGCCCCGAATGCCAAAGATGTGGGCGGGCCCGTGTTGATTCCGGGCATCGCGGCCAACAACATGCTAATCTCTCCAAATCATGTCTCACTAGTCCAACAGACTCCGTTCTACGGAGATGACAAAGAGGACCCTCATGCTCATTTACAAAATTTCATTGATTGCACACGTTTAATTAAAATTAATGGGGTTTCTCAACAAGCAATTAGGCTGTTACTGTTTCATTTCACCCTTAAAGATAGTGCCCGCAAATGGTATAAGACTTTGAAAAAGGGTTCAATTCGGTCTTGGGATCAAATGGAACAAGTTTTTCTAGAGAGATATTTCTTAACTGATAGGTCTGATACAATTAGGAGAGAATTGAACAACTTTGCCCAAAAAGATGATGAAACAATGAGGGATGCTTGGGAGCGATTTAGGGATCTTGAAAACTCATGCCCACACCATGACATTCAAGACTGGCTTTTGATTAAAAACTTTTATAGCGGTCTATATGACAATATCAAAATTAATATTGATTCACTTTCAGGTGGGGCATTCAAACGGCTTGATGCAACTCAAGGGCGAGACCTACTCGATCATTGCGCACGGAACTATACGTGGTATCCAATCCCCAACCCCCGCCGCTCTGGCCATGCGAAGCACCAAGTGCACGAGATCACTGCTAGAGATGAGAAGATTGCTGAATTGGAAGCCAAGCTAGCATCTTATCAATCCACCCAAGGGTCTCATCTCTACTCAAATGAATGTGGTGCTTGTGGCGAAGAAGGGCATAAATCCCCAGATTGCCCCCTTGCTAAAATCAATGATGACATGGCTCAAGTGAACTCTCTGAATAGCGAACCATCCTATTACCCTAGGCATATTTTCAACCGGAGCTATTCATTGGACGAGGGTGAGCAAAGAGATTGGGAGCACATGAATGACCCAAATCTTAAGAATACGATGCAAAAGTCCACTCTTGACCGGCCCTACCAACCCAAGTACAATTACAAGGGACAGAACCAGCAGCCCCCTAGGCGAGATCAACAGTTCAACAACTCTAATGGATCATTTCTTAGGAAATCGGTCTATAACAAAGACGGGGTTCCCCCGGTCGTCCAGGAGTTCATGCATCAGCAAGGCAAGTTCAACTTGATGATGGCGGAGGGATTGGATGAACTTAAGGCAACCACCAATGAGTTATAGACCGATTCCTTGCAACGTTTGGAGCGAATGATGGAGCAACAATTCTCTAGGCCTCAAGGAAAGCTCCCAGGGCAGCCTCAGGTGAACCCTAATGCTGAAATCAAAGCCCTGCACATTTTGAGAAGCGGAAAGGAGTACCAAGACCCGCCAATGCCAGCTCATCCTTCTGCTCGGTCCGAGCAAGGTCTCGCTCGGTCCGAGCAAGGCAGTCCAGATGATCCTAAGGTGGTTCTGGAGCAAGTTACACCATCTCCTCCGCTTCGGCAGGAGTCTCAGGCCCAAGAGCCACCCCTGGACCCTCAAGGTGCAGCTGAACCCACTATGGCACAGTCTACTCGGACCGACCAGACTCTCACTCGGTCCGAGCAGAGTACAAACGCGGCAAAGCAAAATGGCAATGGGAAGGTAGTGCAAGCCGTTCCAGCGTACCATCCCCCTGTTCCTTTTCCCCAGCGCCTGGTGAAGTCCAAGGAAGATGCTCAATTTCGATTCTTTTGGGCTATTCTTAAGCAAATGCAAATCACAATCCCTTTCACCGACGCGATTGAACACGTACCCATCTACGCCAGGTTCTTGAAGGAACTGTGCACAGGTAAAAGGTCCATAGAGGAGTTAAAGACTGTGGCATTAACATATTAAAGCAGTGAGGCCTTGAAAAACCCAATGCCACCTAAACTTGAGGATCCGGGCAGGTTTGTCCTCCCTTGCACCATTGGTAAAGCCATCATTAAGCAAGCTTTGTGTGATATGGGCGCTAGCGTTAGCCTAATGCCGAAGTCAGTGTTTGAGAAAATCGGGATTGGTAAGCTCACACCCACAAGTATGACCCTCAAGCTTGCCGATTCAACGATTCGATTACCCTTAGGCGTTTTAATGGATGTCCCTGTACAAGTGGGTAAATTTGTTGTGCCGGGCGATTTTGTGGTGATGGAAATGGAGATAGACAAGGAGGTGCCTATAATCTTGGGTCGACCTTTCCTTAGAACCGCCGGTGTGATGATGGATGCCCGAGATGGGACAATTTTGGTCAGAGTGGGGGGGAAGAAACTCTTATTTTCAATAGACCACGCTATGAAGTGCCCCGACCCCGCGAAAACCTGTTTCATGATCCAAGAAAATCCCGAAATTGAAGAATCACTTGAGGACCAGTACCAAACAGCCTTAGAGACCTACCAAGCCTTTCTCTGTGACATGCAAGAGGCTATTGGGGTAGAGGAAACCTTGGAAGTTGAAATAGAGGGCCACACAGCAGCCATTTCATCTTCCTCGACCACTCACTCGGACCGAGCAGACTCTCACTCGGACCGAGTGGATATTCGAATGGGCACAGAGGAATCAGACCTTCTGCTCGGTCCGAGTAACCCTCATTCGGTCCGAGCAGCACCCCCTTCAATTGACTTAAAGCCTCTTCCCGCGTCTCTAAGGTACGAATTCCTTAGCTCTGATCAAACATACCCAGTTATTGTTAATTCAGAGCTAGATGCAGGACAAACGGAGAAACTTTTGGTGGAGCTAAGGGCGCATAGGGGTGCGATTGGCTATTCGATCGAGGACTTGAAGGGCATCGATCCCGCAATTTGCACACATCGAATCCTTATGGAAGACGATCACAAACCCACTCGAGAGGCACAGAGACGACTCAATCCCAACCTTAAGGAGGTAGTCAAGAAGGAGATCCTCAAACTCCTCGATGCGGGCATCATCTATGCAATCTCCGATAGCAAATGGGTGAGCCCGGTCCATGTGGTTCCCAAGAAAGGAGGCACAACGGTGGTCAAAAATGACAAAGGCGAGATGATTCAAACTCGTGTAGCAACTGGATGGAGGATGTGCATTGACTACCGCAAGCTCAACGCGGCAACTCGCAAGGACCACTTTCCTCTCCCTTTTGTTGATCAAATGCTAGAGAGATTAGCTAATCACTCATATTTTTGTTATTTAGATGGTTATTCGGGTTTCTTTCAAATACCAATCCATCCAAATGACCAAGAAAAGACCACTTTTACTTGCCCATATGGTACCTATGCCTACAAAAGAATGCCTTTTGGCCTTTGTAATGCACCCGCAACCTTCCAACGTGCTATGATGGCAATTTTCTCAGATTTTATTGAAAAAGAAATGGAAGTGTTTATGGATGATTTCTCTGTTTACGGTACTTGTTTTGATTCCTGTCTTGCTAACCTATCTAAAGTCTTGCAGCGATGTGAGGAGGTCAACTTAGTCCTTAATTAGGAGAAGTGCCATTTTATGGTGCAAAAAGGGGTAGTGCTAGGCCACGTGGTGACATCTCAGGGAATTGAGGTTGACAAGGCAAAAATCGAAGTGATTGAGAAGCTTGGGGTACCAAAGAGTGTCAAGGACGTGCGAAGCTTCCTAGGCCATGCCGGATTCTACCGCCGATTCATCAAAGACTTTTCTAAAATTGCTAAACCTTTAAGTAATCTTCTTGTTAAGGACAATGATTTTATTATTGACGAGGACTGTTTGCATGCGTTTAATAGGTTGAAGGAAGCTCTCGTCTCCGCCCCGATTTTACAACCTCCCGATTGGACTCAACCATTCGAACTCATGTGTGATGCGAGCGACTTCGCGATTGGAGCGGTGCTCGGACAAAAGAAGGACAAGAAGTCGGTGACCATCTATTATGCCAGCAAGGTGCTCGATCCAGCTCAAGCGAACTACACAACAACTGAAAAGGAGCTCCTTGCCATTGTGTTTGCCTTAGACAAGTTTCGATCCTACCTGGTGGGGTCTAAAGTCTTCGTTTACACAGACCATGCGGCGATTAGATATCTCCTAAGCAAGAAAGATGCCAAACCACGGCTCATTCGGTGGGTGCTCCTTCTACAAGAGTTTGACCTTGAAATTAGAGACAAAAAGGGTACCGAAAACTCTGTTGCTGATCATTTGTCACGCCTACGTTGGGAGGAGGACCAAGGCAATCAAGTGCCCATTAATGATTCATTTCCAGATGAGAAGTTGATGAGTTTGGAGATCTGCTCGGACCGAGCAGACCCTTACTCGGACCGAGCAGAAGAGCAGGAAGTCGACTGGATGCACATGGCGCAGCATATCCTCTCTCTGGATCTCCATTCGGACCGAGCAAGCCCTTACTCGGACCGAGCAGATGATCGAGTAGCACGTTTCCAGCAGCCATGGTACGTCGATTTGGCCAACTATCTTGCAAGTGGGGTCCTACCTCCTGAAATGAGCTGGCAAGCAAAGAAGAAGCTCAAGTCAGATGCCAAGTATTACTTTTGGGAGGAGCCTTATCTCTTTAAACTTGGAATTGACGATATCTATAGGCGATGTGTCCCATATGAAGAAGTTCGAGCGATCTTAGCAAGTTGTCATTCATCAGCCTACGGTGGGCACGCCTCATTCTCCAAAACAGCCGCCAAGGTACTCCAATCTGGCTTTTATTGGCCTTCTCTCTTTAAGGATGCACGTTCTTTTGTGATGTCATGTGATCAATGTCAAAGGACGGGCAATATTTCAAAAAGAAATGAGATGGCTCTTAACCCGATTCTTGAGGTTGAAATTTTTGATGTATGGGGAGTTGATTTTATGGGGCCGTTTCCTAGTTCTCACGGCTATGAATACATCTTGGTTGCTGTTGATTATGTCTCTAAATGGGTTGAAGCGATTCCATGCAAGGCTGCGGATTCCAACTCAGTGCTTAGGCTCTTTTCTAAAGTGATCTTCCCGCGATTTGGGGTGCCTATATCGGTGATTAGTGATGGTGGGAAGCACTTCATCAACCGCAACTTTGACAGCCTCTTGAAGAAGCATGGCGTGATCCATAAGGTGGCAACTCCTTATCATCCCCAAACGAGTGGTCAAGTTGAGGTGTCTAATAGGGAGATAAAGAGTATTTTGGAAAAGACGGTGGCGAGAACCCGCAAGGATTGGGCTAACAAGCTTGATGATGCATTATGGGCTTTTCCGCACCGCTTTCAAGACACCTATTGGCATGAGTCCTTTCAAGCTTGTCTATGGGAAGCCGTGTCATCTCCCGGTTGAAATAGAGCACAAGGCGTATTGGACAACCCGAGCAATCAACATGGACCTTCTCAAAGCGGGTGAAAAACGCATTCTTGACTTACACGAATTGGATGAGGTACGCCTAAACTCATATGAAAATGCTAAAATATACAAGGAAAAGACAAAATTTGTGCATGATAGGCGGATCTCAAGAAGAGAATTCAAGGAAGGCGATTTAGTGCTACTTTTCAACTCAAGACTCAAACTCTTCCCGGGCAAATTGAAGTCAAGATGGTCCGACCCTTTCCGAGTCGTGAAGGTCTACCCCTTTGGAGCCATAGACATTTGCGACAAGGATGCAGACCCATTCAAGGTTAACGGACAACGCTTGAAGCATTACATCGCTAATGAAGAGCAAGAAGAAATTCAAAGCATCTCGCTTGACGAGCCCGATCAAAGCGAGACTTAGAAAACATGGTCAAGCTAGGGACCTAAAACAAGCACTTCTTGGGAGGCAACCCAAAGATTTCTTCAACTCTTCCTTTTTTTTTATTTATTTTTAGAATTTCTCAACTTTTGTATTTTTAATGACAAATTTAAAAAAAATAAAAATAAAATAAAAAAAATAAAATATAGAAAATACAAAAAAAATTGAAAAGAAGAAAACCCATAAAAATTTGGAAAACAGAAAATAAAAAAAATAATAATAAAATAGAATTTGTTTGTGATTTTGGTTTGATTAATTGTAGGGATTTTTAAAGACACAAACGAAGGAAGATGCAATCCGTGCTAGAGCACTATGGGTCAAGTAAGAGAACAACCCACGAACGACCTCATACAGATTGCACAACACCTTGATAAAGAAGGGGCACTATCCTGGCCATGTAGAGATTTGATTGGGCACAAAAGAAGAAAGTCAAATAGGCGAATCTACACCTCCCATTCGATCCGAGCAGATACTCATTCGATCCGAGCAGATACTCACTCGATCCGAGTGACAATGGCCATCTCTCACTAATTTTGCTCTTTTCACTCGATCTGAATGGGGTCTCACTCGATCCGAGTGACGGGCAATGGCGACGCAGTCAAAGCGCAGTCCACTCGATCCGAGTGGGCCTTATGCTCGGACCGAGTAAATTGATAATGGGCCTTTATTTACTCCTGGGCTGATTTTTTTTTGTAGGGAACTGGAGATCTCCATTTCGCTGAAGGGACACCTCCATTTCGCTGAGCAGACACCTCCGTTCGCTGAAAGGGTGCCTCCATTCACGCCCCCACTCGCTCGATGCGATCCCTCCATTCACGCCCCCTGACACGCGTCCGTTCCGCCATTTAGCCGTTGCATTTGACCCGCCAGACCCGTAACCCGACCCGCTGCATTTAAAACCCAGCCTACCCCCTTCCTCTCCTTCTTCTCTCTCTCTCTCGTGCCTTCTTCTCCTCCAAACCGAAACCTCCAACCCAAAATCACATCTCCTCAAATACTCCACCATTTTCAGAGATCAAAGTCTCCCCTTGCTCTCCTCTCTACTCTCTTGCGTTCCCAGCCTTTAATTTCCCAAATCGAGTCCTCTTTGCGACGGGTTTTTCGCGACACGATTCTCAAGACTCACGGCCAACTTGAGGGATTCTTGTTCTCACTGGATTTTAAGCACTTAGAAGGCATCTCCATCGCCTTCTCGAGTGTTTTAAAGGCTGTGGAGGTCCAATTGTGTGGGGGTCTCAAATTGGCCTCGACCCTCCTTGCGACTCACCACTCTTGACCACTTCTCGATTTGTAGTTGCTCCAGGGGCACTTAAGGATCTCTCTCTCACTTCTCGACCACAAACAAGGCATCAAGAAGGAATTCTCATCGCTGCCTCATCACATCCATCAAGTCCCGAAACCACTAAAGGTCAACTCGCTCTCTTTTCTCTGTCAATCGATCATTTGTTGTTTAATTGGGTTTGTTTGAGTTTTCAAAAGAATTAGATCAATGATTTTGAGGTCAAGACCAACCAATTTCACCAAAAACCAGAAAAGCCATCCTGCTCGGTCCGAGTGTCCTGTTTACTCGGTCCGACCAGAAGCAGGTTTCTACCAAAAACTCGCACCCACAGCCTCACTCGGTCCGAGTGACTCCCTTGCTCGGTTCGAGCAGACCACCATCAAAGCAAAAACTATTCTCTTTTGACCCTAATCATGGTGAATCCAAGGCAAACCAGGGCCAGTGCTAGGGCAGCAGCCTCCTCTTCCTCTCAGGCAACCCCTGCTCAGCCAGCACAGCAACCTTCATCCGGGCCCAACCCGGATTATGTTAGGCACCCCGAGGCGGTGAATTATGAAAAGGAGGATGGATTTCTCATGCCATGGACCTATATGTTCCTCAACTACATGAAGATTAAGCACAGGACCTTTGAGCACACTCGATTCATGGACATGCGAACTTTAGAAGAGTTTGGTGTGGCGGAGCAATTTATTGAGATATCAAGCAAGGTTGGCATCAAACCAGAATTTTAGAATTTCCGTGAGCCAGCCTACCGCGCTCTTTCCTTGGAATTTTTGTGTTCACTCGAGCTTCTAGAGGAGAATGGGAGAGAATACATAGCTTACCAACTTGGAAACATTGGTAGAAGGGCATGGCTAGATGAGTTGTCGGGGGTATTTCAATTGGAAAATGGGGCCGTGGAGCAATTGAGTTGGACAAGAGATCCTAACAATGAAATGACAAGGGATGCGGTTTGGAGTTGCTTGAGCGGGCGCATTGATAACTTGCAATCCCGCCATGTGCAACATCCCACTCTCAGGATCCTTCTTCGCGGCATAGCAGCCACTATCTTTGCTCGTGGTGAGACGGTGAACATCACGAATGGCCAAGAGATCGCCTTCCTATGGCACATGCTCCAACCCGAGCCCGAGAGGCTTAATGTCATTAAATTCATGGTTGAGCATTGGATCTATCAAAGGGATAAGAAGAACATCATGGGGAACATCACCATGGGCTCTTTTGTTACCATCCTTGCCAAAAGACTTAGGGTGCGCTTGCCTCAAGCTAGTGATTGCACGGGATACACCCATTATGATGATGAGAGGTTCCGGGCGGCACGATTCATCAAGATAAGCCATGAGAAAATAGGAGAGCCCGGGAGAATCCTTTGGCTTCGCGATCAAGCAAGCGACTTCTACCTTCCTTACCCGCATAAGGTAGATCTCTCTAATTCTAACTCTTGGCTCATACCCTTTGACTATGTGACTCCTAGGAGCGGCGCAATACCCGAGGTAGCCCCACCTCAACCTCCTCTGTCCATACCCATGGAGACAGATGAGGCAGGCACATCCGAGAGGCCCATCCCGCCTAGTCATGCACCCTCTTCTTATGACGGCAATGATCAAATACCACCTTGGGCCACCAACCTCATGAATATGATGGTTGATGTGCGCGATGAAGTGAGGCGCAACACGAATGCTTGTGCGGATTATGGGATGCACTTGAGTCGCCTTTCCAATGAAGTGATGCAATTGGGCCAGCGCATTGATGATCTATACTGGATTGAAGGCGAAGATGACCAACCATTGAATGAGCCGGCGAATCCGGAACAAGCCGAAAGCAGCAGTCGCTCTGCGACTCTCTCTGTCACAAAGGAGGCCTCCCCGAGCCATCACAGCGGGTCCCGTCGCAGCTCCTCTTCCCGGAGCTCGTCTTCTCGTCAAATATGATCGGTAACTCGTCTTTTTCTCCTATTTTACATTTTCTCTCCGTGAATGCATGCTTGGGACAAGCATAGTTGAAGTTTTGGGGGGGATAGGAGAAAAAGCGCATATGAGGGTTAAATGGGTTAATTCTGGATGAAACGGGTCATTTAGGGAGGATTTTTTTCATTTTTTTCGCTTCTGCTCGGTCCGAGTGGTGTTTTGCTCGGTCCGAGTGACTTTGATCTGAGCTCTGTTCTGTACTCGGTCCGAGTGAGATTCTCCTCGGTCCGAGTGAAAGATAAAAAAACACACCAACACGAATTTGCATGAAATTGAATCAGTTTTGCCTATCTCTCTTGTTTTGGATTTTAAATGAAAACCTCACACTGTTGGAAACTGTTTTGAGTCAAACTAATTCCTCTTTCAAGTAAACCGTAGAATGTTTCGATATCTCGATTTCATCCTTGCACCAATGGACTAAATTGGAACTATTTTAGCAAAAATTAGAACTTGATTTTGGATGCTTTGAATTGTTAGATCAATTTTAGTCGATTCTCACAAGTTTTTGCCGAGTGAACTGATTCGCATTTAGACAAATCTTTGAAAAGAAATTTATTGACTTTAGAAATTGTACAATGGATTTGATCTTGTTGGAAATTGTTTTTAAATCGCTTGAATCACCAACAAGCAACAATAATGGGAAGTTAAATCAAATAGCTGTGAAAACGAGGACGCACTGAGGCCTATTCCACCAACTTAGCCACAAATTGGAGGGTATTGGGTTAATTACAAGCTGTCAGGAATTATAATTCAAAGTCTCGAGTTATAATTGGGGAGCTTGCAATTAATTTCTACCGGACCCGGTGCAAAAGCATTGGTAAAGGAGTTGTTGAGTATTATGGCCCAAGTGTACCGTGGCCATAGTCGAGCAACACCCGTCCAACCTCCCTAGCGCGACATGTGCTAGTAGCAAACCTAAGGCCGATGATACCGCATTATCCTCTAGGGTGTTAAGCCCCATGGCTCGACTTGCATAAAAAAAAAATTTGGTGAAAATTTGGAAATTGTTTTTTTTTAAGAGAAATTCATTACAAAATTTCTGAAGTTGATAAAGGCCTTAACAAATTTTTGAGGAATGTGAAAATGAACGGGTGATTGAAATTGAGATCGCATTTGAAATAATAAAGAGAAAGCTAGAGTTCTGAATTTTGAGAAAAGAGATTTCATCAAGACCAAGAGTTGCATTGATAAATCGTAGAACACTAAACTTGGTTTATGAAATAATTTTTTTTTAGTTTGACTTATTTGATTGAAGTGTGAGAAAATCTTAAGGCATCATTGATTAAGTTTCATGCTATTTCCTAGGTTTGAGTTACGGCATTGATTTAGATTTAAGTATAGTCCATAAACTCTAAGCTTAGGGTGATGCTTGAGGACAAGCAAAGTTTAAGTTTGGGGGAATTTGACATAGTCAATATTTATTATCATTTGGACCGTACTTGGCACTTAAAATTGACTCAAACCAACGAAATATTTATGAATTGTCGTGTTTTTCCCAGGATTTGGCTCTGCCGTCGTTTCTTCTCTTCTCTATGTACAGGTTTTAGTGATTTCTGGTGATTACGGAGTATTTCGATGGATTTCCGGTGTTTTCTGCACGCTAGACGACTCATTCCTAGCATAGGAGGCATTTCTCAGCATTCTGCTCGGTCCGAACAGCATTTCACTCGGTCCGATTGGCACACAGCCGCCATGCCACTTTCCTTATACTCCACTCGGTCCGACCAAGGTGTCATTCGGTCCGAGCAGACGACCGCCATAGCAAGTTTGGAATGTTTTTTTCCACATGGAAATTGGATTTTTTTTGTATTCTTTCTTGCCTTGGCGTCCAAACCTTCTCTGTATACACCTGGGAACATCTATATATACCTAAGGCACGCCTAGGATGGGGGAGGACGGCTACCCTAGATTCCCACTTCCCAAAGGCTCTTTTGTGCTCGTTGACCATTGGAGATCATTAGGATTTGATTCTAGAAGACGACGGCAGTAGTGGAGAGACGATTTTACCACCCAGCAGCACCCCTTGCCTATTGGGTCCTTGGATTGATCATAAAGGAGTATTTGTTTTGTATTTCTTTATGATTTTCTCTTACGATTTGATGGGCTTGTATCTTTATCTTTATATACTGTTTGTTATGTGTTTTCCTACTATGTTAGGCTAATTATCTATGTAGTCTTAGGATTAGGGGATTACCTTTATGTTTGGATGATGTTTGTTTGACTTGTTATGTTATATTATGCTTTGAGATTTGTTTATTGAGAATTGTTTTGATTGCTTAAATTAAACCACTTGTTGAATCACTAATTACCCTCTAGTTGAACAGCTGCATCTAGTAGGTCTAAGTTAGGATAAACAAGTTGAATTGATTTAAGTACTTGGGGTAAATTGTTGATCCGAAAGGGGAAGTTAGCTAACACCAAAAGTGTAGTTTTTAGAATAGTTCAAAAGACTTCTAAATATCCCTAAGAACTCCTTTAAACAAGTTTAATTCGTCGAACTCTATACCAAAAGTTGTGAATCGATTTAATTAATTAGGTTAGATTGTGATCGAACCAGTATCTGCACCAACAAGCGAAAGCTGAGGCTTAGAACAACTAGGTTTGACCAATAAACCCTGACTTGAAGCATAACTTAGTATAATAAACCAAATAAACTCACTTTTGTCTTCTGCTCGGACCGAGTGAGACCTTGTTCGGACCGAGCAGAGTGGCGACCGTAGTTTAAACACCAAGTTTAGCACGACAGTGTTCGACTTTGGAGTTTAGGCAACCAAATATAATTGAAACCCGACTCCTAGGATACTTTATTATCTGATTAAAACCCAAAAGACCTTACCTTTAGTACTTTGCTTTAATTTTAGTTTAATTGTTTTATTCCAAGTCTAAAAATCAACCAAAACTGTTTACAATTTGAGCACTATTTAATTTTACATTACTCAAAATCCCATAAAATATTTCCATCTAGATTTTAAGAAAAGATAAGTCCAGTATTCATAGATCCGTCCCTTGGGTTCGACCCTAAAGCTATATTCTGAACGATTAGTGAGGTTAGCTATAGGTTACAAATTTATTTGATTCCTAGGTAATAAACCTTCATCAGACGGCATATTTTTAGTTTCTAACTTTTATAGTGGCATATTTCTAATTTTAATATTTTATAAAGGCATATTCAAAAGGGCAAAATGGTCATCTCCATTTATCAATGGCATAAATCTAATTCTTTTATTTAGTGTGGCATAAAAATAATTTGTCATTTAGTGATGACATATCTCTAATTTTTTATTTTTGAACTTGTCAGATTTTTATTTTAAAAGTTTAAATGACATGTGCCTCAACTTTAGAGTACCACAAAATGCCACAACTTTATTTTTCATCAATAATTAAAATTTTTAAAATTAAAATGTTAAATCCAAACCATTGACCTTGTACAACTTAACGAACGATGCGTTTTCATAACATCTTGATCAAATTTCAAATCAACTCCAAATTTAATAAAATTGATATGGAAACACATCGCTCCTTAAGTTGTACAAGATAAATGGTTGGATTCAACATTTCAATTTTAAAAATTTTAAATATTGATGAAAAGAAAAATTGTGACATTTGGTGTCACTCTAAAGTTGTGGCACCGAAACATTTCTCATTGTTAATATAGTTACTAAGACTTGTTTGGAGATCATGTTTAGAATACCATTTGAACCAGGGGCGGATCCAGTGGTGGGGCGGGTGGGGCTAGAGCCCCACCTACCGCCGTCGAGCTCTGAAGCCCCTCTTTAGCCTCAATGAATTTTTTCAGCCATTGGAGCACTCAGAGGTGGGGCTGAAGAACAGAAGAAGAGAAACCGTTCGATCAAATGATTCATTAGAGCACTCAGCCCCACCTAAATATTTTTGCTAGATCCGCCACTGATTTGAACTAGTTTTTATATTGGAAATGATCCATGCAAAACTTAGTACGGATGTACTCATGTATGATAAAAAAAATCATATAATGATGTTGTAAATTTTTTAAAATTTGTATAATTAAAGAACAGCAGCCACCTTTTTTCCTTCTTCTTTTTCTCTTTCATCAATAATTAACGTACAAACTCTAGATTTAGAAATCAAGAACAAATAGGCAAACAAGGAGAATATATAATTAAGGCAAGGATTAGAAAAAGCCAGTTGGCAAGTTATTTTCCCGAAAATAAACGATTTTTTATTTAATTCGAGTGTTCAACAAAAAAGGACAAAGTTTGGTCAACCAGTATATTTTAGGAGGTCACTATTTCTGATTTTTCTGATCTTCGGCATTTTTTTCACCAGGTTTTGAATCTTGGATTCTTGGTCCGGTCTAAGTAACCTAAAAATGTTAAACCTTTCACACAACTACCTGAATACTTCGACCATTTCATCCTTAGTGGAAATACAATCACTTCGAATACTTGATCTGCATGACAATCCTTATATACAAGGCGATGTCGTTGTCAAAGGTAACCTTTCATAACTATATACATTATTATTCAATATTTATGACAAGAGAAATTAAGCTTTTCTTTTTATTCTTTTCTTAAATCTGATCGGTCTCTTTTAATTGGGGGTGAAAAAAAATGTCTTGGCAGAGTTTACTGCACTAAAGTTGGAGGTGGTTAATCTATGTTCTTGTGGGTTTTCTGGAAGTTTGCCCTATTTGGGAGATTGGTGTTCTCTTAAGGCCCTTTCATTGGCGAACAACTATCTAAATGGCACGTTAACATCGAAAGGTGATTTGTTATTTTATTTTGCCACATTACAGTTTAGTTCTTATAATACTATTATACTAAACAAGAAATATTTCTGCAGTATTATCTCTATGTTGCTGGGTATCTAACACGCGCGTCTTCATAGAATTTTCTCAATTAATCAATAATTGTAGTACTTTTTGTAATTACATATATGATTTTAGCTCTTAAGGATCATAACCCGGTTTAAAATGTCATTGGTCATGAAATTTTTTTAGAGAAACACGAGATAATTATAAAAATTTGGAACTGAAAATATTGATAGCATATCTCATACCAATGAAAATGGTAAACTTTAACAAATTTACTATTAATGTAGCAAATTAAAAATTTTAAATACCAACGTTTAGGATTCGATATGAATTCCATCAATATCAGAATGATATTTTTTCAATATGAAATTTCATTATAAATTTCTTTTTATCAAAATGGATAGATATAATGTCATTTGGTCTGAATTTTCATGTGTCTGATCCAACAAAATCTCGAAAAATCAATTCTAATCGAATAAAATGAAATGAAATCCTACGTAAAAATCATTTTGATCAAATCCTTGGACAAATTAGGAAAAAAAATATCTGGTAGAAGCTGATAGACGAACAAATATAACCAAGATAATATTGACACTGACCAGTAATTTAAATAGCATCCAATATGATTGCAATAACACCCATGTAGTGGTGTGACTTGGAAGACTACTATGTTGCTAAACAAAAAGTATCTTTATAGTGCTGTTTGTTGGTATAGCATAATATATATTATTTAAAAATGTATATGATTTTAGTGTTTATTTGTTATGGTGGACAGAATGGTAAAATTAACAAGATGCATTATAGTGGTACTTTAGCAAAATACAACGACACAATTTGTTATTTATTAATATAAAACTAGAGCAATAAGTTAAGCTTAGCTCATCATTATCAAATTTATTGGTAACAGTACATAAGAAAGTTGTAATGTTGGTTTAGGTACCATTGATCGTGATATACTTTTTCTATATGAATAATATTCATAAATATATAGTATTAAAAAATGAAGTAACTATATTTTTATACTAACACAAATATTATAAAAAAAATATAACAATGAATAACATATTAATGAATAAAATTCTTGAAATGGTAATAACCTTGGCAAATATTCTTAGAATTGTAATAAAATATTCTTAATAAGAAATTTTATAAATATGAAATGTGTGGTATATGTTTACATTTAAAGTGTGAGAATAATAAAATAAAAATATATATATTTAAATTTAATTTTCGACAAGTAAAAAAATTTTTAGGTGATAGTTATGTTGACATTATAAAAGTAAAGGCATTTCATCAGTTAGATATATCGTTCGGATTTGTATGGACCACGCTTTTGCCATTATTTTTTATATAAAAAAAACTCAAAAATTCTCCCAATGACATCTACATTAATTAAATGTAAAAATAAAAAACTATAAATCGGTGACAAGAATAGTTGTTTTATACTAACAATTGATATTCAGAAATAATATTAAAAATATTAAAAATTAGATTAAATTAATAAGTTTTCATAAAAATATAAAAATCAATAAGTAAATTGTACTTAAAATTATGATTCAAAAAAATTATATGATTGTATTGATTTAAATAAATTGGTGTACCTATATGTCGTGTCAAAGTAATATAAATTCTGATATTTTTGGAAGGCTCGAAATAAAAGTAGCACCTATAAATATGGCAAGGATATTTGATGACAAAGGATTACTATAAATGTTTTCAGAAAAACTAAAACTTATGGGAACTATACAATAGCCTTGTCTAATATATTCTACATAAACCGCCAAATCTCACACATGTAGCCTTTTGTAAAATCATTTTAAATTTGTCAATAATATCCATTATCAACATCACCTAAAATGTGTCAATAATAACCATTATCAACATCACCTTCTATAGTACCTTCCTATATATCAAAATAAAATGTGTTTTAGTAAAGAAAATAATTATTAATGATAAGTCAATATTATTGTTAAGTTAGAAATTGTTATCTTTTAATTCATATATGCAAAGTTGTTGGCCTAAAAGTAATAATATGAAAACTGTAATGTTAAGAAAGTTTGATTGCATATTGAAATCGAAACGATATAGGATTTTTTTTTTTGGCTGTACAATTAAAAAGATTCTTTAAATGTTAACATGAAATTCATAAAAAAAAATTACATTTACTATCTCATACAACAAAATTCATACGTATGTATTTTCTGTCTTATTTTTGTTTAAAAATTAGAGTTCACAATATTAATCATTAAAATAATCTAATGAAAGTCAAATACAAATAAATTTTTATTTAGTATATCCAATATCAAGATTCGATTCGATTTATATGAATCAGTAAAATTTTGTCTAACATGAGTGTAAAAAAAAATTCGGAATTAAACCTTATGGCTTCCATACAGGACATAATCATATCTTTGAGACGAATTTATTTTTTGACAAAATATGTTCTATTAATCGTGAAATCTCAGTTTAATACGAATTTATGATTAAATTATATTTAATATATTTTAATTTATTTTATATATATAGATTATAAATTAATTATGAAATAATAGGACCATTTTATCGATCGTTTCTTCACTGATTAAATTCTAAAATGTTGACTGTTACAAATTGGATTTCAATACATAGTTTTTTATGATATTTTTTGTTAAAATTGTAGGTCTATGTCGATTGGAGAATCTTGAAGAGTTAGATCTTTCAAATAACGATTTTGATGGAAATATCCCTCCTTGTATAGGAAATCTTTCTTCGTTAAAGCTAGTTGCACTTCTCAGACAACCGGTTTGAACTCAAATTTCCCACCTCAATGTTTGAAAGAGTAGTATCCCTGAGGTATCTTTCTCTGTCGAACAACCACCTTGAAGGTACTTTATCGATCAGTTCATTTTCAAATCATTCCTATCTACAAGTCTTGGGACTCTCAACAAGCGCTTTGAACTTTCAAGTCGAAGTTTTCAATTTGCCGTTTCAACTTCAAGACCTCGAACTTTCTAATTGCAATTTAAGTGTTGAGCCTACTTTCTTGTATTCTCAACAGAAATTACGAGCACTGGACCTTTCTAACACTGGCTCTAAAGGTCTTTCACCAGTTTTGTGGTTATTAGAGAACAATACAAATTTGGTCCTACTAGATTTGCACACCAACTTATTTACAGGGCCTCTTCGACTTCCATTGTTAACTCATGAAATCTCCGTACTAGATACATCTGACAATTATCTTAGTGGGGAATTGCTAGTTGACGTTAGTACTAAGCTTCCAAATTTATATTACCTGAACTTATCCAATAACTATTTTGATGGCCCTCTTCCATTCATATCTATGGCTCATCTGCAATATCTAGATTTATCTCTTAACAATCTCACTGATGATATACAAAACACTTTTTCTATGAATCTTCCTTACGAACTCCATTTTGTGGATCTATCAAATAATAACTTTTTTGGTTATTTCACCAACATAACGTACCATTTGTTTTTGTCAATATTGCTGTTAAATCATAATAAAATAAGCGGAGAGCTTCCTTTAGGAATCTGTAATATCAGCGTTTGGATACTGGACGTCAGTAACAATGAATTAAGTGGCGTTCTACCTAATTGCATTGGAAGAGCTGGATATATGGCGTTGAAATTGAGCGGAAATCATTTAGAAGGATCCATACTGTCAGAATTGGCACTATGACAGACACGATATCTGATGAAATCTAAAAGAAATGGCAAGGAGGTACTGCATTCAGCAAGAATACAAGGCATGATGCTATGACCATATGGAGCGTTATTTCCAGGGTGTTTCTACATATCGTTGTTTGATTGTTTTTCCATATATAGAGCATGTAATTGGTATCTAGATAATTATTCCTTTTATGTATTATATATGCTAGGAAAATAGACAGAGAAGAAACGCTCTCTATCTCTGTAACAAAGACAAGTTGTAAACCTTTTTCTTCTAATAATCAATAAAAATAGGGAGGGAAGGGAGATTCATGGGAGTGCTTGAGTTCTTGTTTTGTCTGTGCTGATATTTTTGACATGGTATCAGAGAGGTTCTGTTCCTGACTGAAAGTGGTACAATCTACCCACGTTTTTCCCTTAAGATGTCAGATCCAAATTCCTCTTCAAATCAAACAGGTGAGACCATTGATCCAATGGTCTTACTAGAAAAAATCACACAATTAACACAAGCAATAACTCTTCAACAAACTCAGATGGTAGCTTTTCAAAACGCTGCTCGTACCAATGCACAACCTGCGCAAGTCACCATAACGGAGGGAGCGATTCATCCAAGTCCAATCGACGTGAAGATGGATGGTACCAACTATACCTTCTGGTGTCAAGCGGTTGAGATGTATGTCAAAGGAAGAGAGCGGATGAGTCACCTCACTGGAGTCCCTGGGCCACCAAACAAAGGGCATGCAGATTACAACAAATGGGAGGTGGATGATGTGGTTGTTAAAGGGTGGCTCATCAACTCACTCGAGCCACAAATGAGAAGCAAGTACATCCGACACCCAACTGCAAAAGGCGTTTGGCAAGCACTGGCGACCACATTCTACGATGGGAGTGATGAGGCACAGGTGTTTGCCTTAAATCGGCAAGTTTCACAAGTGAAGCAAGGTGAAAGGACCGTGGAAGGGCTCTATGATGAACTACACGGGCTATGGCAAGAGATTGATTTTCGGCAGCCAAACCCTATGGTATGTTCTCAGGATATTGAAGCATTTAATACCTTCATCCAAAAATCTAGAGTTTATACTTTCCTTGATGCTCTAGATGATCGGTTTGATCATATCCGATCACAAGTACTGCACATGACTCCATTTCCATCTCTTGAGCAAGCCTATGCATATGTTCGACGTGAATCAAATCGTCAAGACATAATGGTAAAAGGTGTTCAGGATGGGGTACAAAATTCAGCTGCAATGGTTACACGTAGCTACAAGCCAAGGGAGGTAAACACAAATGCTAACAAATTTATAAATTTTGTTGATAAGACAAAGCTCAAATGCAGCCACTGTGGTGACACTAGGCACACTAAAGAGCAATGTTTTGAGATAGTTGGTTATCCTGAATGGTGGAAGAATCCTAGAAAGAAAATACAAAATGATGGGAACAAAGGACGGGCAAGTGTGGCAGCAACTATTGAGAACAAATCTGATTCAACTCAGCCAGTGGGTTCAAGTGAATGCAACATACAGAGAGACTTGGGCACCGCCTCATGTGCTACAGAGGGTTTAGCGTTAACCACAAGTACTAGAAATTTTGTAAGTGGCGTAGGTGAGAATACAAGCAATCAAGGTAAGCAATATAATTCTTTCCATGATAAAAGTTCTGGGTGCAAGGTAGGCAAAGTACTTCATGGTATTTCATCACAAAAATTTAATGTGCCGTGTGAAAGAAAAATTACCAAATTTGAAGGGTGGATTATTGACTCTGGAGCGTCAGATCATATGACACATGAATATGATGAAATAATTGATAAGAAAAAGGCACAAAAAGATGGCATAGTTAATGCAAATGGAAACATCTACCCTGTAACATGGGCAGGGGACATCAAACTTTCACCAAAACTGACTCTTAAAAACACGTTGCTTGTACCTTCACTTTCCACCAAATTGATTTCTGTCGGACAACTTACTCATGATTTAAACTGTGTTGCGCTTATGTACCCTTCTCATTGTGTGTTTCAGGATCTCCTCACGAAAGAGATAATTGGCCGTGGTACTAAGAGGGAAGGACTGTATTACCTCGACAACTTAAAGACAGGAAACTCATGTTTTGCTGGAAGCATTTTAGAAGATAAGAGGAACAAAGTTATGTTATGGCATAAACGTTTGGGGCACCCGTCATTTGGGTATTTAAAAAAACTTTCTCCAAATTTATTTATTGGAATAAGTGATCAAGATTTTTCTTGTAAAACATGTGTGGAAGCTAAGAGCCATAGAACTTCTTATCTTGATAGTATGAATAAATGTGTTTTGCCTTTTGATCTTGTCCATTCTGACGTGTGGGGACCTGCACCAGTTGTGTCGAAATCTGGCAGCAAGTGGTTTGTGACATTTATAGATGATTGTTCACGTATGACCTGGCTTTATGTACTAAAAAATAAGAATGAAGTGCAAAAAACTTTTAAAGCTTTCTACAACATGGTCGAAACACAATTTGACAAGAGGATAAAAATGATAAGAAGTGATAATGGAACTGAATATGTGAATAAGGAACTTGTTGATTTTTTTATTAACAAAGGCATTTTACACGAGATTTCATGTGTGGGAACTCCCCAACAAAATGGTATAGCAGAACGGAAAAATAGACATCTCCTTGAGATAACCCGATCACTGTTACTTGAAAGTAAAGTACCATCTTATTTTTGGGATAATGCCGTTATGTATGCTACCTATCTTATTAATAGAATGCCCACAAAAGTTAATGATTTTAAAACTCCCTTACAAGTTCTATCGTCTCATGTAAACATTCCATCAGTTCTAAACCTTTCTCCTCGTGTGTTCGGGTGTAGAGTGTTTGTTCATGTATTAAAAACACACAGGACAAAACTAGATGCAAAGGCTGTTGAATGTGTTTTTTTGGGTTTTTGTACTTCTAAAAAGGGATACAAATGTTTCGATCCTTCTACTAGAAAGTTTTACACCTCAATGGATGTCAAGTTCTTTGAAAATGAATTTTTCTATGAAAAAAATTATTTTACGGGTCAGGGGGAGATTGGTGTAGACCCAGAAAATTCTTTTTTTCGTGAATCTACTTGGAGTCGACATGCTACATTAACTAATTGGTCAACCCAAAATTCTTCTAATGAAAATGAAGTTGGACCATTGATGATTGGATCTTCAGCCGACCCACAAGAAGTAGGTCCGATTGGACCACAAGGTCAACATGGAATTGAAAATAATACAAGTCAACAAGGGACCATAGGTACTGGGAATAACACAAGTCAAAGTTGTGCTGGAATTGAAACTTCTAGTGGAAACGTGGATGGACATGAGAGGATAGATGATGAGGTAATACAGTCCCAACTCAGTGAACCTACGCCAACTTCTCTAGAGGAGAATAATCAGGTACCAAGTTTGAACTCTGAATTTAAATTACCATATCGTTCTACTAGAGGTAAACCCCCTAAAAGGTACATACCTGAGGATGGTACGAGCAAAGAAGTTAGATATCCCATTGCAAATTATACAAGTACAACTGGTCTTGTAGAACCACTAAAAGTATTTGCAAACCATTTAGCTTCTGTTAGAATTCCAGAAAAATTGGAAGAAGCTTTGAATGACAAAATATGGATTCAAGCAATGGAGACCGAAATGAGTGCACTTGAAAAAAATCATACATGGGAGATAGTAAATTTACCAGAAGGAAAAAGGCCCGTGGGTTGTAAATGGGTATACTCAATTAAATATAATGCACAAGGAGAGATTGAAAGATATAAAGCTCGTTTAGTTGCCAAAGGATATACACAAGTTTATGGAATTGATTTTCAAGAAACTTTTTCACCTGTAGCAAAACTAAATACCGTTCGAGTTATCTTATCTCTTGCAGCAAACTTTGATTGGCCATTGCACCAATTTGATGTTAAGAATGCTTTTTTACATGGAGATCTTGAAGAAGAGATCTATATGGATATACCACCAGGCTATGCAAGTGGTAAGCTAAAAGACAAGGTGTGCAAACTTAAAAAGGCATTGTATGGTCTCAAGCAATCACCTAGAGCTTGGTTTGGAAAATTCTGTGTAGCAATGAGAAGTTATGGCTACCGACAAGGAGATTCAGATCACACCATGTTCTTTAAAAGAAAGAACGGTAAGATTGCGATTTTAATCATATATGTTGATGATATGATTATTACAGGAGATGATAGAAGTGAGATTGAAATACTAAAAGGAAGACTAAGCAATGACTTTGAGATGAAAAATTTAGGTGGATTGAAGTATTTCCTTGGTATTGAGGTTTCTCGAAGTAAAACAGGTATTTTTCTCTCTCAAAGAAAATATATATTAGATCTAATAACTGAAGTTGGAATGCTAGACAGCCAGCCAATAGACACACCGATGGCACAAAATGTGAAGTTAAATGACAACACAAATCAAACACCCACAAATAAGGGACGATATCAAAGGTTAGTGGGAAAGTTGATCTATTTGTCACATACTAGACCTGACATTGCCTATGCGGTCGGGGTTGTAAGTCAGTTCATGCACGATCCAAAGGAAGAACACATGGAATCAGTGATGAGAATAATACGGTATCTCAAGGGGAGTCCAGGAAGAGGTATCACATTTAGGAAGAATGGACACATCAATATTCAAGGATATACAGATGCAGATTGGGCCGGAAATGTGGTTGATCGAAAATCTACTGCTGGATATTTTACTTTTATCGGTGGAAATTTAGTAACCTGGAGAAGTAAAAAACAGAATGTGGTGGCACTTTCTAGCGCTGAAGCAGAGTTTCGAGGTATGGTAAAAGGTATATGTGAGCTTCTATGGTTAAAGAAGTTAGTTACTGAACTCAGCTTCAAACCAGAGAATCCAATGAAACTATTTTGTGATAATAAAGCTGCAATTGACATCTCTCATAATCCAGTGCAACATGATAGAACAAAACATATCGAGGTCGATCGACATTTCATTAAAGAAAAGCTCGACTCTAAGGTCATCTGTTTGCCATTTGTAAGGTCACAAGAGCAGCTCGTAGATATTCTCACAAAAGCAATAGCATGTAGAGAATTCAACACAGCTCTAGAAGAATTGAAGATGGAAGACATCTATGGATCATAGTGAGGGGGAGTGTCAGAATTGGCACTATGACAGACACGATATCTGATGAAATCTAAAAGAAATGGCAAGGAGGTACTGCATTCAGCAAGAATACAAGGCATGATGCTATGACCATATGGAGCGTTATTTCCAGGGTGTTTCTACATATCGTTGTTTGATTGTTTTTCCATATATAGAGCATGTAATTGGTATCTAGATAATTATTCCTTTTATGTATTATATATGCTAGGAAAATAGACAGAGAAGAAACGCTCTCTATCTCTGTAACAAAGACAAGTTGTAAACCTTTTTCTTCTAATAATCAATAAAAATAGGGAGGGAAGGGAGATTCATGGGAGTGCTTGAGTTCTTGTTTTGTCTGTGCTGATATTTTTGACACATACCTTCAGATATATGCACTATGAGCAACCAGCTGTGGTTGCTTGACCTTTCAGATAACAAGTTCTCTGGATCAATACCATGCTCTAACAATTCAACCTTACAAATAATGGATCTTAGCAAAAACAATCTATCGGGAAACTATCAAATGTCATGGCTGAAAGGTTCTCGTATAGAAGCAATAAACATTGGACAAAATATGTTCTCTTGAGAACTTCTAAATTGGAATATTACTGAGTCACCTTTGAAAGCGTTCCTAGCTAGGGACAATATGTTTCGAGGACATATATCAGAACAAATAAATATGTCAATTCAAATATTTACATATACTAGATCTGTCACTCAATAATCTTTCCGGACAAATACCATTATGCATTATTGGTTTGGGATTAAAAGATGATGGCTCAACAATCATGAGTTTAGGAGAAGCTTATGATGGGGGAGAGCTGACTTTCAGTGATGGCTTTTCAATCTTACCCATTAGAGAACATAATTTTTTTAATGATTTCAAAATACGGAATTATGGCTTGGAACTTATGTCAAAAGGAAGGTTCGATTTCCACGGGTATCAAATTTTGTTTTTGGAGTGTATAATAGATCTGTCTTCCAATAAACTAGTTGGGAACATTCCCGAAGAAATTGATCAAATTACTTTGTTAACAACACTGAACCTATCGAATAACCATCTCACTGGTGCAATACCAGATTCTATATCCAAGTTGCAACACCTATTGAGTTTGGACCTATCTCACAACTCTTTGACAGGGCAAATACCGAGAGAACTGACTAAATTAACCTCACTAGAAGTTTTCTCTGTGGCATACAACAACTTATCTGGTCCTACCTTAGATATGAAAGCACAGTTTGCTACATTTGATAACAGAAGCTACGAAGGCAACCCAAATCTCTGTGGACCTCCCCTGTCAAAGAGCTGTTTCTCTTATCATGACACAAAGCTGCCTTCCCAGAATAAAACTGAGAATAACCAAGCGGATGAAAGCATCGATTTTCTCATATTGTTTAGTTCATTTTCCCTTTTCTTTGTGGTCAGTTTCTGGGGCCTCATTACCGTTCTTTATTTCAAGAGCAATTGGCGGTATGGTTTGTTTAATTTGGTTGATGAGTATGGTGATATGATATATCTGAGGGTTGTCCTCTTTGTGAGAAAGATCAGGGCTGCTCAGAGGGACAATTAAAAGACCACTTGCATTAATCATTTTAGTTTGGAGCGAAATATGATGTGTAATTATGTATATCAGTATAAGTATTCTGAATAAATAAGTGCCTAATGTTTATATATGATGTAGACAACTTCGTTGCAATATTCAAGTGATTTTTTGTTATCTTTTCAATGTTGCACCTCTATTTTTCTGAATTTGTTTTAAATGTTTCATTAGTGGACCAGAACTTGTGCACGTTGATCGAATTATTGATCTTTCTTTAATTAATAAGTTCAATTGTTAGAATTTGATTATTGTGCGATTAGGGCTGTTTAGTTTGGCTTTCATATTTATCACCTCCTCTGTGGACTGTGATAAAAATACAAATGTCAAAATTCATATCAAACAGTCGTATGTGATTCCAAAAAAGTAGATATTGCTTCATGAGTCCTAAAAAATGCAAGATGGGTTGCAGAAATGTACTGTGTGTACAAAAAAAAAATGGGACTGAAGCTAGTCTTCCAAAGTTCTTTCTTTTTTTTCATTTTTTTCCTTATTTGTTATGCTATGGTATTCTGTCAACTTCATAACGGACCAGCATCCTCTGCAGACCATCTGTAGGTTATGCTATGGAAGATTGGAAGACCCTTGATTCGAACCGTCTGATCTAATTTGATAATGGGACACCCATCACTGATAGGACGGTTTGCATCAAGAATCTGAAGGTCTGCAGAGGATATCAACTCACTTCAAAACATACATATGAATATGATTCTACAAACAGGCCCTGGAGTACAACTATTCTAGCCCAAAGAGAGTCTAGATCAGGCCCAAAATGGAATTTGGAGCCGCATCATGTTTTGAATGAGCAATGTATTCGTCTGTAACCTGATGAAACTCGAACATCGTTTGTGAAGGCAAACTTTTTATTATTTTTCTTAAATTTAATTATTAATATACTTGTTCATGTATTTTTATCTGATCACAATGAAAACATAAAATATGTATTAATATACTGTCTTACAATGTTTTCAATATCCTATTGGCACTCATACCAGTCAGATGGCCGAAATTCAATATTTCTTGGTATTTTTTGAAATTTTCAAGTATTTTGTCTCGCAATATCTAATACTGTCATTTTGGTCACTATTTCGGTATCCGATATTACTGAAATTTTTGGGTAACCGGTAGAGTATTGAAAACAGAGCTGTTATACGATAATGCCTAAAGCATATAAAAATAAAAACAATATTAAGATTCGTGTAGAACAGATCTCGACTCGTTTTCTTTTATAAAATTTTATTTGATGATCACTGATCAGTGTCTTGTGTCGAAGAGGATTTTTAGCACCAATTGATGACAAAATCCGTTTACTTTCAGATAATTCAACATGTACTGATACGAAGGCTCGTTATTAGTCAAAAATCAAAATTCGGATCTATCGTAAATAAACAATAAAACAAATAACGAATAACAAAGGAAATTACTTATTATATCATCTTTCAAAGTATCATCATGTATCATCCCACTTCGCGTCCTTTCCATTTTAGCCCACCTCTCCATTTTCCGCATCATCAGATACAACACATAAATGTTTTGTATTGTTCGTATAAATGTTGAGTTTATTACAATATTATAAGTACAAATGTTCAGTTTATTAAATGTTATAACTATAAATATTTTGTTTATTACGTATAAATGTTCAGTTTATTAAGTATAAATTTTCAAATTATTGAGTATATATGTTAGTTTATTAAAAATATTATAAGAATAAATGTTCAGTTGAGTTGTAAGAGGGAAAGAATGAAATAGGATGAAAAAGAAAAGTAATTTATTATTCTATGTTTGGATAATTAATGAAGGAAAAGAAAAAAGAATTTTCTCTATCTGTTTTCTGTTTGGATAATCTACTTTGAGGTAGGTAAAATTTAATAAATATACCACAAATTACTATTTTGTCCTTGAATCCTTTTATCTACATTTTCAAATAATGAAAAGCTAATTTGTTAGTGGACACTGCAAGTAAAATTTTATTATCATTATTTCGAATCAATTTACATTGTTAGTGTTTTGCATATTTATACCATAGCTATGTTTATTATCTAGGTCGTATACTGTAATCAGTCTAATTTTGTGTAAAAGAAGGAAAAAAAAAAAGGTCAAACAGGGCATAGATCTAACTGAAGGAGATTAAAAAAAATGGATGTTGATTAAGTACAATCAGGCACTAATGCAATCAAGTAATCAATACTTAAAATAGAAAGATTGCTCTATAAAAAAAAAAAAGGAAAACACACCTCTTCTCCTCACCCGCATCCCCCTCATGCTTTCCGTGCCTTCACCCCCTCTCATCTACGTGCCTCCTCCTTCTCATTTGCGCGTCTCCTCCCTCTCACCCACGTGCCCCTTGTCTCCGCCCCTTATCCCCCCACTCGCACCTGCCTCAGCTCCTTTTCACCCACTCACCCCTCTGTCCCTGCCCCTGCACTTCACCTTTCTCCTTCGTCTCCTTTGCGCCTCACCTCTCTCAATCTCCTTTGCCACTCACCTTTCTCCTTCAACTCCCCCTCAATATATGCCTCACTTCTCCTTCATTTCTTTTTTTCGCATCCTTATAAAAATATACTTTCTTGTCAAAAAAAAAAATACTCGCTGAATACAAAAAAATACTCACTTAAGATATACAACTATGTGATTTATATAAAATACTATCTTATGAAAATATCTATACTCCCTCAGTTCAATTAAATTACTCACTTGAACATATTAATTACTCTCTTATGCTATTCACTTACTTATATAAATAATTGTTCAATTAAACTTATTAGATACTCCATTCATCTTATTACTTACTCTCTTGTGAAATATAAAGTTCGTTACTAACAAATATCAAGTTGTTACGAATCAAGTAATCAAATATCTGATTGCTCAACGGAGCTTAACATCAAAGAAAAAACACAAGGATTTCCTAATAATTGCAGTCAGATTATCCTAAACAGAAAACAGCTATAGATTTGTACTATCGATTTGTACTATCGAAATTACAAAGAGCTTAACATCAAAGAAAAAACACAAGGATTTCCTAATAATTGCACTATCGAAATATGATGAGGTGTGGGATTTCCTAATAAAAAACACAAGGATTTCCTAAACAGAAAACACAAGAGATTTGTACTATCGAAATTACAAAGAGCTTAACATCAAAGAAAAGACACAAGGATTTCCTAATAATTGTACTATCGATCTCGTTACTTGATTGCTCGATCTTGTTACTTGATGGCTCCGTTTGGATGAAGTGTGGGAATAAGAAAAAAAATTTATTATAAACAATCTAAATTTTTTATAAAGTTACACACCTTCCAATACTTCTTCCCATTTCTTCTCTTATTCTTCTTATTCCCACACCATTCTAACGGAACCAGAGACTAGCTTTTTACTGTACTTATGATGACCATGATTTATTAAATCATGGTTGGACAACTTATGGCAATAATTATCTAGAACAACTCAGAAGGCATTGAGAAGGGCATCGCTGAAGAGCATCTCCATCGGTACTAATAGAAAAAGAGAAGGACATCTGCTGTCGATTACAATATCTCCACATATAAAATTTTCTTCCCATCCGTTCTTCTCCGAATTGGAGGAGAAAATATTTGTATAGGAGCAAAACTTTTGGAAGGAAACACCTCACCTTCTTAAAATTTCACCCTCATATTTCCTTCCATCCAAGCAAAAGGATCTTTTAAATTTAACCTCTGTTTCCATTCTTTCCCACTCATTACCTCTATAAAGTATAAATGTTCAGTTTATTAATAAGTTAAAATCTGGTTCAGAGCATGAGAAAAAAAAAAAAAGAAAGGGTCATAATCCGACAACGATGTATGAAAAAATTAGAAGAGGTCAAAAATTAGTCCAGTTCAACTCAAAAAAATTTCAATTCTGCCTCTAGTCTTGTTGGAGAGAAATGACGCTAGAAACTTATAAATGTTCGGTTCATTAAGTATAAATCAGACAGAGGAGAGAAAAGGGAGGATGGAATCACTGGCGTAAAAAAAAAAAAGACGCTATCCAATTGAATTTCTATTTTTGAGTTGAGAACTTGAGATAATAAAAATGATACAGTGAAAGATTGCACTTATCATTCCCCAATAACAAATATAGTATTTTGCTTGTCTAATCCCATGGAACAATATACGAAAAGTTTCATATACTTCCAATTAAATTTTAATTTGTCTCTATATTGTTTTGGACTTTTGGTATACGTCGTTGTTTTCATTTTTGGTTGGTTTCCAAAAGTTGAAATGCAACTGTGTTAGGAGAATATGTACTTTTAAAGTAATCAAGTCAAGAATTTTTGTCTTTCATATAGAAAACTACAGAGAAACTTTTTAAAAAAAATTTAGACTGCAGAGAATACTTTTATCCGGCATGCATACTTTATTAAAAAAAAACACTTTTATCGACAAGTAATTATTAAATAAAATTTCAGTTTGAAACCGAAACGAAGAGACTCTTTGAAAACAAAGGCACCGAATTTTCAAACGAAATTGGCAAGCCATTATATATATATATATATATATATATATATATATATATATATATATATATATATATATATATATATATATATATATATATATATATATATATATATGAGTTTAGCTACGGTGAGTCGCGACTCACCGGAGGGTCGGTGAGTCACGACCAAAACTCCTAGATCTAGATCAAAATGACCGATCCAAACCGTCCAATATGATCTCCCTATTGAAATCTCCATGTAGACCGAATTTTTTATTTTTTCGAAATTTTTAAGTATTTTTTTGAAATTTTAGAAAATCGTTAATCTAATTGGTTCTGAACCATTCAAAAACATCAGTTTTTTAAAAATCCGAAAAAATACTTAAAAATTTCGAAAAAATAAAAAATTTGGTTTGCACGAAGATTTCAATGGGGAGATCATATTGGACGGTTTGGATCGGTCATTTTGATCTAGATCTAGGAGTTTTGGTCGCGACTCACCGGAGGGTCCGTGAGTCGCGACTCACCGTAGCTAAACTCTATATATATATATATATATATATATATATATATATATATATAGAGAAAGCCTTCAATCAAAGCGCTTTGACCGGAATCTCGGTTAAACCCCGTCAGATCTCAATGTTGAAAATTCAAATGACCGATCCAAACCGTCAAATATAATCTCCATAATGAAATCTCCTTACCGACCAAAATTTTCATTTTTTTGAAATTTTTAAGTATTTTTTTCGGATTTTCAAAAATCGTTAATCTAATTTGTTCTGAACCCTACAAAAATTGCTGTTTTTGAAAATCCGAAAAAAATACTTAAAAAATTAAAAAAATGAAAATTTTAGTCGGCAAGGAGATTTCAATATGGAGATCATATTTGACGTTCGGATCGGTCATTTGAACTTTCAAAATTGAGAACCGACGGGGTTTAACTGAGACTCCGGTCAAAGCGCTTTGATTGAATCCATTATATATATACATATATATATATATTAATACTTGATGATTTAGAACTCGGAAATTAAAACAAATGAACAAAGAAGGGGGAAAAAAAGCAAATAGAACCCGAAAGATCACATATTTTATCTTATATTAATTATATTAATAAATATAGTCAAGGAAGGAAGACAAATGCGGAACAAAGAACCGTATGCAACAGGTGAGATGATGTCATGATGAGGATTGGCATGCGATCTACAAACGACCAATTAATTAAGGACCGTCTGGTTTTTTTACGTATAAAAAAAAAGGATGCCCTCACAAACAAATAAACACAAATTTATTAGATAATACAAATATGTTGTTAAATTTATCAGTAATACATCTAGATATATTACTTAATTTATTTCTTTATTAAAAGGAAAACCAAAACATATTATTGTTTCATCTGGAGATTGATATCTAACCACATATCAAATTGATCGAATGACACAAATAGGTGGATGCATGCTAGATCTAGCGTGTAATTCTCCATATGTTTCGTCTAGTGATTGATATTTTACCACAGATCAAATCGAACAAATGAAACAAAAAAATAGATACTCGCTAGATCTAGCGTGTAACCCCTCTTGAATTCGAGTGTTTGTAAGGAAGAGAGATAAATTGTCTCTTATACTTTTGTTCCTGGCAATAACTTAGATTTCTTTAAATCGAGACAATAACTACTTCATAGTATTAATCGAATTCATTATCATAGACTTTAATAACATAACTACTTTTGAATATTGGATTTCAAATATGTAATAAAATAATTATTTCTAATTTAAAACACCAATTCTTTAATGCTCTGTTTGGATTGCTTAGAAATAAGAGGAATAGTCTAATTCTAGACGGAAAGTATTGGAAAATGTGTAACTTTGTGAAGAGTTTGGATTATTTATAATAAATTTACGCTTAGGAAGAAGTTATTCCTCCTATTCCCATACGATCCAAACGGGACCTAAAAGAAAATAAATGAATAACACATCAACTTTTTATATTAATTTCAGTTTGCAAGCTTGAAAGTATTACTATTAAAAAGAGTTTCTTTCATCAAATAATATGAAATATTTACTTTCAACTCGGAATCAACATTGCAAAAATAATAGAATTCATAAAAAGGGGAAAACAAAAAAGGTAAGGAAATGAACAGTATGGAGGGTATTATTATTATTATTACAGTTCCAAATTAATAATATTGAAATTTAGAAGGATAATTTTAACACATAAGAAAGATTGGAAGAAAATGTGTTTTTTTCTCTATAATGTTGAAGAGAATTTAATTAAAGAAAATAAAGGGTGTAATTTTACGTATTGTTTTCCAAAGTTTTTTGTTTTTTTGGGTCATGATAAACGTTTTATTCGTTGAAAAATAGTTTTTGCCTGGTGAGAAATTTTATCCATATTTAGTTGCCTTCGACCAATAAATGTCCATGTGTTAGTTTCATGAATCCAAAATAACATGATTATAAATTTTATAACAAAACAGCTCCAAATTGATTAAATCAATCTACAATAAGAACGATGTATTTATATATTTCTTTATACAATTGTTCATCTTTTCATTCAGTTAATTCATACTAAATATTATTGTTAAATTGACAATAAATACATCATACGTAAAGTATATCAGTTTCAACATTCCAACTTTATCATTTGAAGCCATTTATTAAATTTTAAATTAATCTCACAACTTTTTTATTATATATTTTGCTTTTAATTTTGATGTAATGTATACGAGAAGCATTTGAATCTACCTAACAAAAACGTAACACTTGCAGCTGGAAACGGCAATGCCGCCCCTGCATCAGCATGCATGAAAGAGGATAATTCCTTTTTGCCAAATTGTGCTTTCTTTAATTATTTTGAATCAATATGATGTACCAAATTTGAAAAGATTTGAATGATGATGTCCAGATAAATATGGAAGTTGACTCCGAAGAATGAAACACCCAGTGGAGGCTCGTCTATGGGCTTTGAAATTTGTGACTTCCGCAATAATGAACCCCAAATATTTTGAGTAAGTTTTCAAAAGTAACCCTGAAAATAAAACATTTACATATGCCGTTGGAGGTAATTTAATTGTGAGGGCTTGAGATTAATCAGCTTTCTGGAATAATGTAAACTATTCTCTATTTCTCTTACATCAATTTCATTTTTCAATTGCTCGATTACACTGTCAACTTGATTAATTTACTTTTTTTTTAAGACAACGTTGTTACTGTAATACTGTGGGTTTTAAATTTTAAGTCTAACTGGAAGTGCACTTACAAAGGGGCAATATGCAAATTCGAAGACTTCGTAGACCTTTTGTCAAACACATACACAGTTGATCTTACCTAATAATTTGGCAATTTGAGGAACTATTTTGCCTATTCTCTATTAGATATAATTTCAGTATCGACTAGTGTGCCCAAATGATTATTTAATTATATAAGTCGCAAAATATTTGTTGACTTGCAGGATTATCATTTTAATTACAAAATCATTTAGGGATGCTTACTTTTGAGTTATTTAAATATGCAATCATTGTACGAAAAATCCAATAAAGAAAATGGTACGAAGACAGTATTCTCACAAAAACGAAATGAACTTTCAATATTTTTTTCGAATTAAACATTTAGACAATAGGAGAATCCAGATATTATAAGTTTGCTTCTGCGGGCAAAAAAAAAATTGAGCTGAAGAAAGTCATTTGAGATACAAGTCCAAATAGTGCTTCATTTTAGGCAATGTTAGGTTTTCTAAATCTAAATGGTGTATACAGAATCCAAACTCGTATTTTGTAATGTTTGTCTCCATGCAATTAATTTTTTGCGTACGAAGATATGCAAGTATTGAAGTTAATTAAGTTTTTATGAATATCAAATTGTGTATTTAAGAATCTAAGTATCTTGACATAAGATCCATATGATTGAGACTTATGTGAAAACACATTTTAGTATTATATTTATTGCTTACGACATTGCAGTAATGAAAACAATTTTGGGACATTCCTGCCCACTGATTTTCAACAAATAATTACATTTCTTTAACTAAGTTAGGTTTCGTTTAAAACAGAAAGAAAAATAAAAACTTCATTATGTCTTTGTTTGGATGGGGTTGGAAGAAGGAAGAAGGAAGAAGGAAGAAGGAAAAAGGTAAAAAAAAATTATAAACAATCCAAACTCTTCACAAAGTTACACACTTCCCAATACTTCTTCTCACTTCTTCCCTTCTTCCCACACCTATCCAAACGCACCCTATAAGAGATCAAACAGGACTTGCCTAGCTATCAAAGTAAAAAAAATAATTCAGAGGATTATGTCAGGCTGTGCAATTGTCTTTCAAATTATGAGACAGATGCAAGAACCACCTCCCTAACATATACTTAGCAAAAACAATATGCTAACAATATCTAGCTTATTCATTAAAAAAAGAAAAAGAAAAACAATTACGGTGTACAAAGTGCTAGAACATTCAGTTTGGTATTATTGTGTGTACTATATAGATTTGTATAACATGCATGCTGTTTGTGCTCAATATACCGTAATGGAATGATTGTTCCTTTGTCAACCGGGATCATAATTGAGACCAAACATAGGCTGCTCTAAGATATTTGACATTTATATTTAGCGATTTTTTTGTCGTTTGATATAAAATGCTCTATAGATAATTTTTTTTCCTAACTACATGTGCATTATATAAGTGAGTGGTAATTAATATCCTTGGTTGTGAAAAGTGAAAAATTATACATGAAATTCGAAAATCTGATTGAAGTATTAATTAAATATTATTTGAATAAAGCTGTTTACAAACTTGAAGATATAAATTCATTTGATCGAAATTTCTATTTTATTAGATCTAATAAAATCCTAAGAAATCAATTCCAATCAAATGAAATCTAATATAAAATTCAATTTGATCAAAGTCTTAATGTATTTAAATTATCACATCTAAGTAAGCTTTTAATTCTTTCGAGCAAAAATACGAAAAATTCTTATAGAAGACAAATTAGACAAAAAATAATCGATAGATAATAAGTGGTTCGGAAACATCATACATTGACAATTTTCTTTTCTTTTCTTTGTTGAAGAAAAACATTCTACGACAATAATGACAACGATTGCGAATTTTTTTTTTTTCAATTCATGTAGGAAATCGTTGCTCGTGGGCCCACTAGAATATTTATTAGTAAATACCCTCTGGCCGTTTTATTTGATCCCTTAGGATTTTGTTAGTAATGGGTACTCAATACACACTGGAAATATATACATCACGAAATCTTTTTATATGGAAAACTAATCTTCTTTCCAAGTGTCAATCCAGCCTCGTGCAAAATTTAAAAGTAACGTATAAAAGATATATCAATTAAAAAGGGTGATTTAAAAATTTAAAAATAACGTATAAAAGATATCAATTAAAAAGGGTGATTTAGATTTATGTCACTGCAAATATTTAAAACTAGAGATATATCATCACTAAATGATAAATTATTTTTTGCCATTATAAAATAATAGCAATTAGTTTTTTATCATTAGACAATTATATGACAATTTTACCCTTTTAAATATGTCACTATAAAACTTAAAAATTAGTAATATGTCATCACAAAAGAAATAACTGGTTTTATGCCATTATTATTCACTAACAATTAGTTTTATGCCACTGCAAAATAACAAAATTAATTTTACCGATTTTTTTCACGTAAGTAATTATGAATTATTAAACTATAATGTTCTTTGTATACTTTATTATACTCCGCAACATTAATTGTGGAATATTTAAAATGAATCTATAAAAAAAACAACAACAATTAGTACAGAAAGTAACTCTTAATATCCAAGGCGAAGAGTTGAAGGGTGTAGACAATAAGAAATAAAATAAGTAATGACAAATGTGATAATGTCATTTTTAGAATTTAATATATTTTTATAGAAACAGTAATATAAAAATAATTTTCGCAAATCTATAATGACATAAATTTAATTAGTAATTTAAAAATAGTATTTTTCTAATTAACAAAAATCACGTGGCATAAAACTAATTATCTCATTAAAAAAATTCTATTTGAGATCCTCCTATCTATATATTAGCCTCCATTTGCTGGCACATACACAACTCCTCATTACCTCAATGCCTTTTGCACAAAACCTTGCTAAATCAACCCCAACCCCAACCCGAAAAAACAAGGACCCCTCTTCTTTGTTGAAATGATTCTAACAAGACATCCCTTTTCTTACTCTAGGGTTGACAAGGTGCATGACGAGGAGGAGCAGCACCGCAAGGCGCAAATATTGATAAACAAAATCTTGAATGAAATCGACTCTGTGACGAGGAGGCCAACTCCGTTGAGGCTGAAAGCAGCCAGAGTTGCAGTAAAGGTCGGTGTGCGAATGAAGAAAGTCAGGTTCGTTGCACGAAGGATGCGGTTCTGGTTGCTTCGTCGGATCGATCAGTACTTCAGGCCTTCAACTCTTCGCCTTGGATATTAAGAGTTACTTTCGGTACTAATTGTTGTTGTTGTTTTTTTTTTCTTGTCGTTCTTATTTTGCCCCCTTTTGTGTGACTTCTGGGAATGTATATATGTATGTATGATAGTCTTTTCTTTGTCTGAAGTGCAAAATAATTTGAAGAAGAGCTAATTAACAATGGCTTTTACTAGTTATTTATTTTACAAGGATTGATAGCATTGCAAATTTTTCAGAAATACCCCCAAGTCATTAGGCGATATTGAAGTACTTTCGATTAAAATTGCTGGAATCGTTTCATATTTTTTTCTATATATCAACAATTAGCCAAAGTTGAGAGTTTGAAATCATGTTTCTGAAACCTAACAAGCTGTAAATGAACCGGAACACCACTCTGGCAATATTCGGGAGTCGAACAAAGACAATATTAATTAGATGTTTTTTTTTGTGGTCTGAGGCTGTCGAGCCGATTCGAGTTCGAGTTCTAAATTCTTAGAGTCAGTAATCACTGATCAGAGAACCTCGGTCGATCCAACTATAGACAACAATCTCTTTGTTATTGTCATTTTTTACTGTCATGTTACTTATTAATTAAGACTAGCAAACAAGTCCATCCAACTATGTGGGAATAAAAAAGGAAATTTGAGGCGATTTTGATATGGTGAGAGAGGATTGATTTGTTTTTTTTTTTATTATGTGCACAAATTAAGAAAGAATAAAAAAAAAATAAGTAGATGTCTAACAAGATCTAAACGAAAGATTTAAACCTTTTATCTCATTATTAAATCTATACCATTGATTTTATCAAATCATAAAAATTAACGGTCCATATTGCATTGAATAAATATTTGTTTGCTACTTTCAGTTCAATTTTAGATATACCTTTCTCTACGTGCATTAATTATATATATATAAGCAGTACGAAGATAACGTATTCAATTCCATTTGATAAGGATGAAGAATCTTTTGGCCAGTTCGCTTGCATCAGACTGCGTTATTTTTTTCCTTTGAATTACACTCATTTAATTGAATGTTGCACTGGAAACTATTCTAGTTAAACTTACGTGCAACTTGATAAAAGAAGTCCGTCTTGCTAATCTTATTCAGTCGTGCCATCAGTCTACGTCATGTCGACTTTTGCTGGAAAACATCCACTCGGACCAAGAAGAAAGTCTACAATATATATCTAATCTCTACAAATAAATTCTCATATTTTCAATAAGAAAAGAGTTTCATGCTATTTAAATATCTATTTATAATATACGTCTAATTTTGATAATACATCATTTGGTAAGTTTTATAAAGGTAAAAATTAAAATTTAAGCGTAAAGACGTCTTGTCTTCATATTTCAAAATATGATAGCAGTCCAATGTGAATCAATTTGAAAGTCCGTTTATCATTATTTTTTTCATCAAACAATTTAAAATAGTATAGCAGGCAAGTAACGGATCAATTTGAAAATCACTTAACTTTGATCAAAATGATTCCCACGTGGGATTCTATTTAATTTGATTTGATTATTAGAAATTTAGAATTGATTTCTCAGGATCTCCTTATGTTTAATAACATAAAAGTTCCGATCAAATGGAATTAAATCTTTATTTCAAACTTAACTTTGATCAAACTTTGATCAACTCGAGGGTTGACGATTAAATTTGGTTTAGTTTGTTTGAAATACTTCGTTGTTGGCTATAAAAATAATGAGCACGGTTCTAGTGCCACAAATTTTTGGTGCCACAAATGCCACAACTTCTTTTTTTCATTAATATTTCAAAATTTAAAAATTTAATTTTCGAATCCAAGCCGTTGATCTTGTACAATTTTACGAGTGATGCATTTCTATATAATTTTTATAAATTTTGGAGTTTATTTGATATTTGATCAAGAGGCCAAAAAATGAACGAATCCTGTTAACTATAACAGATTAATTTTAATACGTTCATATGTTAGCCTCTTGATCGAATATCAAATAAACTCCAAAATTTATAAAAATTATATAAAAATGAATCACTCGTAAAATTGAATAAAATCAACGGTTTGGATTCGAAAATTAAATTTTAAAATTTTTAAATATTAATGAAAAAGCATGTGGTCTAGTAGCTCAGGTGGTAAGAGCACTTGGCTCTCTTCTAAGAGGTCCAGGGTTCAAGCCCGCATGCTTGCGATAGGCTTGGCGAGCCAGCGTAAAAAAAACTCAGCCATATATACAAGAAATGACCAGGGTCGGGGTGTCATTTCTAGCCTACCCCAACTTGTTTGGGATAAAAGGCTTAGACTTTTTTTAAATATTAATGAAAAAGAGAAGTTGTGGCATTTGTGGCACCAAAAACTTGTGGCACTAGAAACCTTGCTAAAAAATAATAGCACATCTTTTAGGAATAATTATAGCAATTTGTTGGCTATAATTTGTTTAAACTGTGGTGTAACTAATTATTATGTGCCAGTCCAGCTACCAAGTGAACTATTATCTTGCTTGTTTTTTTTATTATTAGCCTTAATAATGGTAAATTACTTTGAAGTGTTAATAGTAAATTTGAAGTCCGTTTAATTTTCTTAACATGTAATTTTTATACCAAATTTCTTTGTATACTTAACGGTTTGTCTTTTTAATGCATATCATATTAAAAGAAAAATCAGTCATTTTGCACAAATAGACTTGTAACTTTCATCGATCTAACTTCAAACCATTTTATAAGTCGGACTTAAACAGAATCACGATGTAATTATGGGAAGCGAGATGATATATAACATGATGAAAATATTATATAAAGTTATTTTTAGGTGACCTTATAACATTCAGGGCACATGCATAGAATAAAGAAACAACTTCCAAAATTCAATGCTTGATATAATATACCTGTGCAACCTATATAGTTATTAAAACTCAAGTGAAAAATATTGACAGGAAAGATTTGATTTCCTTTTATTGGTACCACACTAAGTCACGTTGCCAATATGATGATGGAATGAATCATGGAAAAAATTGATGCTAGATAGAATATTTTATTTGAATCTAGTTCTTACTTATATATTGACAGTAAATATTTGATTTTCCTTTTATTGGCACCATACTAATTCACATTGCCAATATAATGATGGCATGAATCATGGAAATTTTGATGCCAAATAGAATATTTTATTTGAATTTAGTTCTATATATTCGGATGATTGATCAAATATCGATAATCCTTTGCCAGTCAATTATCACCATCAAAATCAATCATGAAGCAGAAAAATGTATCCACATGAGGATGGGAAATCTTGCTCGTTTCAACAATTTGTTATGAACTTATATAATGAGAAAGTTTAATATGCACTATAGTGCATAGGGCATTCCGTGCACCGCGGTATTTTTCGGACGTATTTTTATAAATTGACAAATCTAATTTAACTAATATAATCTACATGTTGAAATCTCATTGAAAACCAAATTTTACAATTTTTTAGATTTTATTACTATTTTTTTTCGAATTTTTTAAAACACGCCATTTTTGGAAAATTGTAAATAGTACAACATTCCAAAAATGACATGTTTTAAAAAATTTGAAAAAAATAGTAATAAAATCTCAAAAATTGTAAATTTTGGTTTGGTATGAGATTTCAATATGTAGATTATATTAGTTGAATTAGATTTGTCAATTTACAAAAATATTCCCGAAAAATCCATGGTGTATGGAATACCTCTATGTACTATGGTGCATATTAACTTTCTCCTTATATAATTGTATTAAGCAAATAAGTCTGCGGTTTATTCCTACCTCTTTTCAAAGCACCAACAACGAAGAAATCAGTATAATTAGCAAAACAAGTCTCAACATGCACTCAATATATAAAACTATCTTAATTTATTTATTAATATTTTTTTTACAAAATAGATCTCCGTCTTGAGTATAATCATTGTTAGTTACAACAGTGGAGCAAAAACAATTTAAGAATTTTGTAGTGTTGTATTACTTTTTTATGTTTGAGATGATATACAATTATGTCAAACATTTTATTGATAAATGTATTTATTTCCATCAAATTATTTTAGCCGCCCACGTGTCTACTTTTATTTATTCTATTTGTTTTAGAAAAATTCTGCCACGAGGTTTAATTTCTGAATCTGACTTCAATACAACCGTTCATGAGTGCTAATAAATTAACCTTTTTTGAAAATGAATGGTTGAGACTAAAACCATATTCAAAATTAGACCTCATGGTAAAATTTCCCTTTGTTTTAATTGGTGAATATGGTTGCTACCTTCAATGCCGATCAAAACAGTGTTGACCTTAAATATTAAAAATGGACAACATATCCATGTCAAATAATATTTTCAGTTATTATAATTTGTCACAAATTAGGCGAGCATTGCTGCTAGTAATACTAGTCTGATTATTTGCTCGCCAAATTCAACCAATCGTTAAATTAATTAATTATTAAAAATTAACACCGTAATGTAGTGTAGAATATGCAAAGTAATCTTAACAAATTATTCTTTCCAAAAACAATTTGGAATAACAAAATTATTTCATTCGCTCCAAAAAAAAAAAACAATTAAGTAAACACCTGCCGTATCTTTCCCAGATAAACTGCCTTGACACGCAAATACTAACTTGAAAAGGGCCTACATGTCTTACACTAAAAAGAAACAACATCTTACAAGGGCAAATACGCAAAGTATACTCTGTTCATACTAAAAATATCTTCTCCAGCCAACTCTCTCTCTCTCTCTCTCTCTCTCTCTCTCTCTTCGTCTCGCATCTGGGGCTAGGGTTTACCTCTTTCCTAGTTCCCTCTCCCTCTCTTAGCAAAATCTACGTCAGGTTTTTTTTTCTCTCTTTCTCTCTCTCTTTTTAGATTTATCTTTGGTTTTCGAATCTTATCATGATGCACCCACCAATGCCTCCTTACTACCAACCCCAACCCGCCGCCTGGGGTCAACAACCAGCGCAAATGGCGGCGCCCCAACAACTTCTCTATGGCCAGTCTCAGGGAGGTCAACAGAGCGCCGCCCCAGGCGAGATCCGATCTCTCTGGATCGGAGATCTCCAGTACTGGATGGATGAGAACTACCTCTATGACTGCTTTGCTAACACTGGAGAGGTATTGATTCAGCTTTTTTTTATTATTATTTTCGTTGGTTTTGTAGTATTATCTATTTCTTCCTTGAAAAGTAGAACCTTTTGTCCAAGTTTGTAAGTTTTAGTTTGTTGGTTATCATATGTAGTTTTATAGCTTGTATTTATTTTGTAGTTTGATGTTATATAAATTAATATTGTTGTCAAGTGCTATTATGTCAAGAGTTTGATTGAATATCTGCAACTCAAGTACTGTTATGGCTACTTATTAATTATCAAATAGTCGGCTAATGTAAAGTTAGATTATGGCATTTCTGATGTGAAATTACCTTGTTTGTAATCAATGTTTAGGTTAAGAATGTGAAAATTATAAAGAACAAGCAGACTGGTCACTCAGAGGGTTATGGCTTTGTGGAGTTTAACTCGCGTGCTGCTGCAGAGCGGGTCCTTCAGACATACACTGGCCAGACGATGCCCAATGTCAGCCAGGTGTACCGTCTTAACTGGGCTTCATCTGGATCTGGTGAGCGGCGCAATGACAACAACGGTGATGAGCACACCATCTTTGTTGGTGACCTTGGTGCTGAGGTCACTGATTCTATTTTGGAGGTGCTTATTTTTCTACTATATTTTATTATTATGAGACTATTTGAATGTGTCTAAAGAATACCAGTTTAAGAAAAAATTGATCCAATTATTGCCATACAAATATTCAGTGTTAGGTAGGGTTAATTTTGATTAAATTTGAAGCTTTTGTTCACCGCTGTAATTTTGAACCCTATAAAGCAATGAAATTCTTATTTGTTGTTGCTTGTTGTATGTAGGAAACATTCAAGGCACATTACCAGTCAGTCAAGGGAGCGAAGGTTGTGATGGACAAGCTGACTGGGCGGTCTAAAGGGTATGGTTTTGTTAAATTTGAAGACCCGACTGAACAGCAGCGTGCCATGACAGAGATGAATGGGGAATATTGCTCTACCCGGCAAATGCGGATTGGTCCTGCAGCTAACAAAAAGGCTTTCAGTTCACAGCAGTATAGTAACAGTATGTTTCCTCTCGCAATTGAAAAAGATCAATTGTTAGTCTGATATTTGTACCAAGTGAATTGGTTGAACATCAGTTTTTTTTATAGTTTGTTTCTGAATGGTTTAATTTCTTCTTTAGGTCTATAGAGGGAAGCAACCTAGAAAAGTCCTTAGAGACATTTAAATGAGGGGTGGGGGTGTGGGATACATATTTGTAGAACAGGCACCAATACAGAATTCAGTGGCACTAGTATAGGTACAGAATGAAGTTGCTTGTTCTCAAATAATATATGTTTTTGTTTAACCTCAGATGGCTATCAGGGAACACAAGAATCTGACAACGACCCTAACAATACTACAGTGAGTCAATCTATCATCATCATCATCATTGATTTATTATTATTTTCATGCGAAAGGTTTAATTTGCTGACAGTAACCATTTTGTTTTGTTGGTTATTAACTTTCTTTAGGTTTAAATTTGTTTATGATTTTCCTTGTACAAACATGAGGATTAGTCAACAATCTCAGTTTTGGGTCAAATTAAGAAAACCAGAATTTCTGGTATATAATGAGAAGAACATCCATCCATCCTTTTTTTCTTAATAAATCGTAAACCCCTTTTCCTTGTACAGATCTTCGTAGGAGGGATAGATGGGTCGAGTGTGACCGAGGAGAGCCTGAGGCAAGTTTTTGGTCCCTATGGTGAGATTGTCTATGTCAAGATTCCTGTTGGCAAGCGTTGCGCGTTTGTCCAATTTTCATCCAGGTCCTGCTCTTCATCTTGTGTATATTTGACAAATTTCCTTTATGTTTTTGTCGTATCCCCTAGGAACCTTATTTGTGAATTCTAGTATCAGTTGTCTCTCTGCATGTGAACATTTACCATGATTAGGCTCAAGTATTAAATTATTTGAACTTGAAATCTGATCTAGTAACATTTGGTACAGGCCCTCTGCAGAGGCAGCTTTGAGTGCCCTGAATGGTACTACAGTTGCTGGACAAAGCATTAGGCTTTCGTGGGGCCGTTCTCCATCCAACAAGCAGGTACATTCCTATGGTTCTGATTCCTTAATCACAAGTATAGGTCCATGGAAGTGCTTTTATTTCTCATTAGTTACAGTTTACGAATACAAGGATTTTTTATTTTAGTTTCTATGTGGCAGAGTACAGCAGCTATGCTATCTGCACCTCTACTGGCACAGTGACATTACCACTTAATACTAGGATTGGAGTATTCAGATATTCCTTTACTGCTCTGCTAGGTTAACTCATTTTGTAATCTTGCTTTTTGTATGTTTTTCAGCAGCAACAACAAGATTCCAACCAATGGAATGCTGGTTATTATGGGTATGGACAGGGATATGAAAATTTTGGATATGCCCAACCCCAGCAAAATGCAAATATGTTTGCTTATGGGGGTTATCCTGGGTATGGGAATTACCAACAACAAGCCCAGCAGCAGCCACAACAACAGGTATAATTCGCTGCTTAACAATTTAGTTGTGGGGCTTTTATAGTATATTGTATATTGTATGGGTTTTTATTCCCCCATAAAATTGAAGCATACCACACAATTATGTGGGCCTGTTTTTTATGGTCTGAATTTCTTTGATGATTGTTGATTCTCTTTGCAGTAATATTCAATTTTGAGGCTAGACTATGATGGAGCTCATTTCTTCATTTCTTGGAGGCTATGTGTTAATTAAGAAGGATCCAAGATTATTTATTCATTCAATCCCAGTTTTGAGAGATAGAGAGAAAGAGGGAGAGAGCGAGAGGTATTTCATCAAATTATCATAGTATTATTATATTTTAATAAGGTTGTATACTACCTTGGTTTGTTGGGATTCTGTTTTATGCTATTTCTGTAGTACTGTATTGGCAGATAGTTCGGAGTTGTTAACTTTGATGTGATTTTTTGCTATTCTCCTAACATATAGATGTACCGAATGGAGAATATTTTTCTTCGTTTTTTTTCTTTTTTTGGTTCTATGAACTTTCTGGATGAATGATTTGTTTGGTTTGAAATTCGGAGTCTCTGTAAAAATATTGTTGTCATCACAGGTCCTCGGGCCGTTATTACTGCTTTTTGGAGGTGGTGCCTTGATGATATTCTATTGAGCACGTCACGGTTCTCCTTGAAATTTTTATTTCGACAAGTTTGCTGTTTTTATTTTTTTCAAGTCAATTCCTAGAATTTACATCATCCATCTACAACTGCAGCACACGACTTTACTTAGGTTGTGTTTGGATGAGGTGTGGGAATAAGGAAATAAATTTATTATAAACAATCCAAATTTTTCACAAAGTTATACACTTCTCAATACTTCTCACTTTTTCTTTTATTTCCACACCATCCAAACGGAGCCTTAGACACATTTTCAATACAGCTTATATATACATCATAGGCGCCTTAGCATAAACGTGTTTTATAGCATCACAATCCACGTCCATTGCATCTATTTTACTGAACTAACGTTTATTTTTTACCGTTACTACTTACTACCCTGACGATATTAATTTAACATATGTTGGCAACAATCTAAAATTTACCACACTTTCTTTTCGAATCTTCCAAAATACACAATCTGAATTAACCGATGTCCTAGCGTGCGTTCCTCTTTTATAGAAAGTCAATTTTAAAAAAACCACTATATGAGTTTCTTTAGGGAGGTTACTTGGAAAGTATAATCTCTACTATATTAAAAGCACCAATAGAAGAGTGTAACATTTAAGGATACAATCTTGAACTGAATAATCTGGACCATTAATCGTTTTTAATTTTTAATCTACACCGTTGATTATTAAAACAGAAAATTGATAAGGGGACCAGATGGTGTTTCAGAACAAACAGATATTTTTCTTTTCGGAACACAAAACTGGCGATCGCTACTAGCGCTCAATGTAATCAGTTCGATATGCATTTCCTTTTTATTTCAAAGAGCCGCAGTCTCTCGTCCCTCTCCGCCGACGAACCAAAGATCGCCACCCAGTCTCCCCACCCAACGAACCAAGGAGGCAAGGATCGCCACTGACCCAGCCTTCTCTCGCTGACCTCCCTTATTTTGTGGGACCCACCGGTCAGACTCTGATGCACCGAGGTCAAGGCCTTTTTGCTGCTCAAGTCTGATCGATCCATGTTCTTTTTTATATCTTTGGTCTGGGTAGCATTGATTCAGAATAGAAGCACTTCTACTTACTAGATGGATTGGTATGGCGAGAGTAACGAGCTTAAAGAAGGAAGAAGGGTAAGGACGAAGAGGAAGGTCTTGAAAAGGTACCCCTCTTTTATCACCCAGAATGAACTTTACCGAAGAAGAGCGGAGTGAAATTCTTTCCTTTTTCCCGTCTTACTCAGTTTTCGGGAAAGAGAGAGCAGACCAATGATGGCAAGCTGCCAGTTAGACCGCCAGCTCAATCCTTTCTCTCAGCCGGTCCGACAAGGAAGGGCTGCCACGTGGCTTGATCACTGTTGGTATGGAAGGAAAGTCGCCCGATGAAACAGACGCATACAATCTTCCTTGGCGGCAACAAAGCTGACGTGGCCACCCTTCGCAGCACCGCTGTTTTCAGTTTGAAAGTTGAAATTCGATGAAATTCGAAATAGGTATGCATCGTTTCGATTTTGAAATTCAAAATCTGAGATGCCACCCCTACAATTCAATTTCTATTTAAACTTTTTTATAGTTTTGTTATTTGTCGATCGATTCAACCGTGCCTTTCTCTACAATCCTATTCTGGCTCTTCTCTTTTTCTCTTCGCATCTGCCTCTTCTTCGAACTGAACTCGGTTGGCATTGTTGAGGTACAATAGGACCCCCTCTCCCCTCTATTACCTTTACTTTTTAATGGCTGTTTGTTTATTAATTGTGTTCATCTTGTTCTGAAATTTCACATGAAACTATTTCTGATTCAATTTTTATTTTCAATTTATTCAATTAATTTTTATTTGATTTCGTATGTTGGGAATGGGAAAAGGTATAGCAACACAGATATGATCATACTCAGATGATCTATTGAATTTTATGTTGGCTTTCATAACAGTTTACTCTATTATCAAGGGATTTTAACACATCTTTTTGTTTCATGTTTACTTCTCTTGTTTCTAGAGTAGATCTGTTTTCAAGAATTACCACACGGATCATAACTTCATTTTATCTGCTGATACTTCTGACTAACTGGTAGGACCTTTTATTTTATCATAATTTCTTTTAATAGGTCTGATAGTGGAAATTGTATAAGAAGGCTATTTATTTTTATAATACATGATTACTATGTGTCATCTTTTCTGTATGTATATAGTTATTACAATAAAAGGTGGAATAGAAATAAGTGATATTTTTATCTCAATTTGAAAACAATTGTGTACTCATTAAGCTTCAATTAGATCAATAATTCATGGTCTACGGTATAAGAAATCTGATGTTACAGATACAGAATAAGACATTTCATTTGTTTATGTATTTTTTTGTTACTTTCAGATCTGTCCAGGGATTAACCAAAAGGCTTCGATATTTCTGGGTTGCAAGACATCAAGGCAAATCTGTCTTACACAGTAAGTACTAATGTATAATAATATGTAATTGAATTTTACTATCCATAAAATGGATATTAGCCGACAGTTTTCACTTTTATATTTTGTATGCATAATTATGATCTAATAATGGTAAATTTAATTAATTATTTGAGGAATTTAGGAATTGGGCATGCTGATTAGTTGACTTGTTGCCTCAAGAAGACACCATTATGTGGCTAATTTACTAACTAAGCACCATATTAAATCACATGATAGAAAAAATTTGTTAGAAGCTGCTTGAGCATGACTGTCCCCGTGCTTAGTTTGAATGAGAGATATTTCATTTACTGAGCATGACTGGCCTCGAGTTTTCCTTTGAATTAAAGCGTATATAGATATTTCATTTACTGAGCATTTGTTCTAGCATGCATGGAAGTTGATATATACGTGAAGTGTTTTGGAAAAAGGTTTTGTAATAGAATGAATAAGATAAGGGCATATTTAGAATACTTGATCATGAATATATTAAACACTTAATATTTATGAAAGAAATAGACGCCATCAACTTAAACCCCGCATAGGAAATAAAGTGTTAAACCGAGAGGCTTAGACAGGAGATATGACTCCAAATACAAGCGGTAAAGGAGGTAATTAGTGTGGCTTTTTATTAGCACAAATAGAACTCTGTAATGAGAATTTTGTTTCTTGGCAGTTTTTGCTTTTGCTTTATGCTGTAATTTGGCAGTATGATTTTCTGTCATTTATGAATCTAATTTTAGCTGACCCAGTAATATGAAGTGATTATGTGCATGCTGATATCATGTTTGTAGTTTTACTTAAAAAGGTTATATCAACATCATGGATGTGCAACTTCAGTTTTACTGAGACTGAACAATCATCAATCTATTAATTTATGCAGGGTTGACTCAAATTGAAATGAGGCAATTGAAACATAGATTTGCTTCAGGACTCGCATTCAGGTACATGAATATGCTGTTGTTTTTTTTATTAGTTTGATAGATGTTGCTGGTAGAGAGTAAGGACTAAGTTTTTATCTTGCAATGTTTTTTGTTTCAGTAATGAAATAATGAAATTGTTAAATTGTTTATGTTTTCGGTACATTGACAAGTAGATTAAGTATCGTCACATTGTTTTACTGGTACAAAACAGTATTCATTTGGGTTTTTTCCATTTGTCATTTTACTGGTACAAGGTTTAAGCATGATTTGAGCTTAATTTGACTCCAATATATTATGTTTTGGGTCAAGTTACAATAATAATAACAATAACCGCTGCCTGATGTTTAATTACAAATCTAAAAGTTTCAAGTCTTAACTACAAACATAGAGTAAATAGAAAATAAATAATCTGAGTCTGGTGCCAGTATCTATGAAAGAGGTACCAAAGTTATTGGTACCTAACTGTACCCCACCCCTTCCCACACATGTAGAGTAATATCTATCTGGTAATGCAATGGCAGGTATTATGAGCTACCAAACAACATAAACTATGCATGCCAAATGATCGACTGCACGGCTCTTGGCTACAACTCATCATGCAACGGTCTGAGCCTGCTCGGCAATGCCTCCTATGCTTTCAACATGTACTTTTAGTTGCACGACCAGGATTTCACAGCATGTAACTTCAATGGCCTCACTTTCATCACTGAAGAAAACTCATTGACTGATAAGTGTCTCTTCCCGGTACATATCATCGGTGAAAGCCAGAGAAAAGTGGCAGGGGTTTATGAGGTACCACTTTTGGTGCTCCTTATTAGCCTTTTATATCATTTATTAGTCTAAACATCATTTATAAATACTTGTATCAACTGACCTTAGACAAATGTACTGCACATTCTTCTTTTCCTTGTGGTCAGTACAAGATATTTGTCCTTTTGTAGAGATATGGGTTATAGTTTGAATTTCATACGCTTAATGGAACTTTTCTTTTTTTTTGGTATTAATATCATGTTTTGTTCATTTTTCCTCCCCTTTAAAATGCAGATATATTCCACTTGAAAACATTCTTGTTTCATATGGAGGATTGAAAGAAGAAGGTGATATTGAAATTCATGGGGACGGTACTGGGGTCCAGGAGCAAGTACTGAAAGCCAATTTGACTGAAAGTATAGAAATTCTTTTGCCGCATGTATGTGTTTATTTTGAGGCTGAAGTTTTTTAAATAAGAAAAAGCTCTCAATTGAAGTTTTCAATTACTTGTTCTTCCTATTCAAAGCTGTTCTACAAAAGTTATATATAAAATTATAAATTGATCAGTGTAATATTATAGTTGTAAAATTGTCTGGGCAATGCTAGCTGTTACTTGGGCTATTTCTCCTATTCTTATATATTTTCCAAGTATTTTTTCTCATACTTATACCTTTCTAGGTATAAGTATGAGAAAAAATACTTGGAAAGGTATTTGCTCTCAAGGGAAAGAACACTCGAAGGGCGTCAATTGAACTTCAATGTTTGTCAATTTCTCCCATGGTACAATTACAAATTGAATTTTTTACCGGTACACCTGCTCCATTTAACTATGTTAATTAGCACCAATAGTGCACCTTAAAGTCTGTTTTGCAACGGAATAAAAGAAAATTTTGTCTAAATTTGTGGATGGTTGTATAACTATTATGAAAGATATAATAATGTTTTGAAAATTATAAGCTATTTTGTGTTGAAAATAATCTTGTAAGTTAGAGTTGAATATTATTAACTTTATTTTAATTGTTTTAAAATAATATAAATCTGTGAACTTTTATAGTGAGATTGATTTAGTAAATAGACACAATGCACTATCTCTAATTAGTAGAATATTGTTAATTTTATTTTAATTGTTAACTTTTATTTGTGATAGATGGGTGCGTTAATAAAGACTTCTATTATCAAACGAAATTTGAATAAATTTTAGTGAGATATCTTCACTTTATTATTTTTTTTACTCATTACTCATACATATGAAGATATCTCATGAAAATTTGTGATTTTATTTCATATTAAAAGGCCTTATTAGATCATGTATCAAATCTTTAGGAACGAAAAAGTTCGCATAAAAAAAATATATACTAAAAGTGATTTTTTTTATAATTGTCTTAATTTACTAAAAATAAAAAGATATTGAATAGATCCTCCGCCCAATCATTTTAGTAATGCCAAGAGAAATGGAAATAGTGATCTTGCGCTATATGCAATTCCAATTCTTTTTTAAGTACAAATAATAGAAATAGTGATCCTGCGTCCAATCATTTGGGTGACCATATGTAATTTCTTTTTAAACACAGAAATAGAAATATTGATCCTACGCCCAATCATTTTGGTGACATGGCAAAACAATTCCTTAATTTTATTCACTGCGGTCACCTGCATATATAAAAACTCCTAGGTTTGCCTTGATCATATAGGATCAAAGAATTGGAAATGATTAAATTATGACATTTCTGACCCCAAACATTTATTCGCATCACTTAATCATGAATAGATAATAAGTAAATAGGTTTACTACGAGGATGGTATGTGTTTGATGGGCCATATGCGAAGGGTTTATACAATAACATACGTTAAATATGAATCTGAATATTTTGTAGACAGTTTGCTGGTACAAACAGCAAAAACATTTTAGATACTTCATAAAATTAAGGATTTTATTTCATAAATTGTTAATCGATTGAAACTTTTATTGTAGATATATAATGGTCAGGCACACCTTGTGTAAAATTTTAATAATTTTTGGAGATATGGATTAAGGGAAATACTAAATAGAAGTAACTTTGGATTCGATTTGTTTAAACGAGTGAAATACTGCTACCTTTAGCGCCAATATGGACAACGTTGACCTTAAATATTAAAAATAGATGAAATATCTATGTCAAATAATATTATTCATGAAATCCGCCCACACAATGGGTGGGCATTGCTGCTAGTATTACTAAATAAATACAATATAAGTGACGACATGGGATTTGTTTCACACAAAATAATTTTTTTTTAAAAAAAAAGCAATAGAACAAAATTAACTACATCTATAGCACAAAATTTTAATACCTTATAAATACAAAATCTAAGAGTGCATGGAGCTCAATAATTTAAGAGCAAGTGCCTCTTGCTCGGCTAAACTAATCCTATCTGCATCCAAGACATTCTTCTTAGCCTTCTCTCCCTCATCGTCACTGCCATTATTGAAATATATCTTCGACTTTTTCGATGCTGGTTTTTCTGCATCATCAACATCTGATTGGTCTTCATCTGAACCAACTGCATCTTCACCATCTCCCCTCCATTTCTTGAGCTTCATTTTCTGCTTCTTTCTTTTCTCGCGCCTCATCTGCCGTTGTAGTATCTTGTCCTCTTTATCTTGCTCTTTCATTTCCTCTCTTAGTTTCATGTACCTCTCAGCCACTGTTAAAAACACAACATTAGATTTATCACAGTTACAAAATCTCTCACAAGATCAAATTCAATTACTACAGTTGGCACAAATCATAGAACCACCAAGGTCTATGACACTTTGATTTGTAATACCTGTATGTGACTGGAACGAGGTATAGTTATTCAGGAGTCCTAAAAAGAACTATATTGCTTATATTTGATGTCAGTAGCAGGCTTACATATAAGTTTTTTCAAAGGTTCAACTTCAGCTGATTTAGTTTTGAGAATAGTAGAAAAGAACATCAGCGGACAGCTTATTGCAGTCTAGCAGCATACATATTAGTTTTTCCACATATTCAACTTTAGCAGATTTCCTATCAGTGGATGTTTTCATAGTCCGGTTATAGACGAAAGCTATCTAGAAAAGACTAACCTTTACTGCGGTCAAGCACAGTTTCACCAGTGTCAATCTCAGCAATGGTGGCAAGAGGAGGTAGAACATTTAGGTCATCATCGAACTTGACCCTCGTACCAGCTGGCCTCAATGGGTTTATCTTCAGCTTCTTTTTTGTTGTAATCCTAGTAGGTAACCTAAAAGATACCAGATTGAGTGGGTTGATCCATTGCATTGATCACATACATGAAAGCAATTCATTGCATGAACCGTAAAACATTACAGTACAGACACAGGGCTTTAATGTTGGCATAAGTATGAAAGGACTGCAAAACAGATTGGTTAATGGACAAGTTTTACTGTATCCATTTATGTATTTCTAATTACAGATAGAACCAGACAACTTGAAACTAGCTAACCTTCGCATGTTAATGTGAATAAGATACCACTGAAACATACAAATCAAATAAAATTTTCCTTATAATATGCAGATACAGAGCTGAATGGACATTATGATGAACCTATGGTACAGTTCAGAAACCTCTGAAGCAAGGTTCTTTGAACAAATTGCAGTGGTACTTTAATTATTGTTAAATATCGGGGATCTTTGAACATTTCAGAAACCAAGAAAATATGACATCTGAAAAAATGCCCTCTGCAATGGAATTATTTAACAATTAATTGCCTATTCCAACCTGCAAGTGTGTCAAGGACTTATTTGTTTTGCTTTTCTCAATCAGACTTTGGTTCGTCGTCATTATAAATAATAAATGATCTAGGTTCTTTTTAATTTTTTTTTAAAGTTCTTGGATACATGTTCAATTTGGCTTTTTTAAAACAAAATGCACTATTTAATTGGGACTTGGGAGCTTGAACCAATCCACAAAAATAATGAAGGGCTAAACAAGGCAGATGAACTTAACACCCCTTGAACCCTAGCAAATTAGTCTCTTGGTCAGGCCTAAGCTAGGCTAGATTAGGCCAACAAACTGCCACTTCTATCTGTCAGAGAGAAATTAAGTTCTTGCATATATGATATTGAAATAATAAAAAAAATGTATAAAGAACAGACATACTCAGTATCTACTTTCTCAGGTAATTTTCTTTCAGATTCTTTTGGAACAAGAATGTCATCTTCAAAATCCTCTAAAAGGTTAATCTTTTGCTTTATCTTTGTTGAATCCGACCTATCAAAGAAAAAGCTATACATCAGCATATTTCAGTTGAAATAATTACTTTTCGATTACAATATTCACAACTACAACATTTAGAATAAAGTCCTGGGATTTGTTAAAAAAATAAAAAAAAGATGTCGTTCCAGCCTTATGCAGGGCTTTAGCTCAAGTTCAAATTAGCCAGATTAGTTTTTCCTTTTTGTCTTGCTATTAAAATTTTCTGAGTTAAAAATAAGTGTGGAGCAATTAGCTGAAAACCAATATAATAAACGTAATTTTTTTCAGGAGAACAATTACTAACTCTTTAGCCACAAGAACATCATCTTCTGACTCCCTATCTGAGCCGTCGTGGTCATTATCATCTTCTCCCATGTCATCATCCACTGACACTGAGAAAGGTCCCTTTTTCCCATTCTGATTAAGGAACCGGAGTTTTGGGGTCACTGGTAGCCCCAGAGACTTGGCATAATCCTCCAAAGGCAACTTCGTCACATCAAATACTTCTTTGTCTTTCTTAGTCTTTATGGACTTAAGATAGGTCACAAACGCCCTCTTTGCAGTATGCTGCATGTCGGGGTACTGGACTAACACAGAAGCTAGCCGGTGCGAAACTTGTTCCAATTTGTCGATATTGGGCTGAAAAAGCAGTTTTCTCAAGTAATGAATAACACCATGAATTGTACAAAAGTTCCCTTATTCCTTATTAATTTAATTATTTGCCAGAATATTTAAAAATTGTACCACACATTTTAATTTTTGCATCCCAGTCTAATCAGAAAAGGACTACACCACTTGAAAAAACAAACGCATTGAAATTTCAATTATAAGATTAGCGAAAGCAAAAGTTCTGCTAATTCAGTACTGTTCCGAAGCATTTACAATGCAAAAGTCTCACAACCTTTTAGTTGGGTCCTTCCAGATACTTCAACTGTTGTACAAAAACTTTGAGAAAATGTGTGGCTGGCTAACCAATTTAAAGAGAAGAAATTATAGTAAATACCAAACTGTGAGAAACTGTGAAGATTTAAGTGGACATCAGTCCTCAAGTTGAACACACCAAACTGACGTAAGGTGTTTACTCTATAAAGCATGGTTCTGAAACTCGGAATCGGAATCAGACTCGGGTTGTTGGTTCAAGAAGTCAACTCGGACGACTTGGCAGAACTCAGATGAATCGGATCGGAAACTCGGATTTTCACATAAAACTATTTTTAATGTCTTTAAAAATCAGAAAATAATAGAAAAATATTAGGAATGATTATTTTTTCATAAATGAGTTAATAAATTAAATATTAGAAGCAAAAAAAATCAACTAAAATAAATAATAATATAATTATTGAAGCACCATGACATTTCAAACTCTTTAGAAATTAGAATTTTAAATCAATTAAATTGCGATTTTATGATTAATAAAATATGTTTCTAGAAAATTATTTCTTCAAAACACCTTAGTATATCAGTTGGTATCGTTGAGAACGAAATTTTCTATTTGTTTATGTCCTTGGATCGATTTTTGAATTAAAAATGACTTTCTATTTAAAGTATCTCTTTTGTTGAATAATCTGGACCGTTGATCTGATTAAAAAAAATTTGATAAATGGAGATCTCCAGTTAACCCCTTCCCCTTTCTCTCCCATCTCCCGTACCCATCACGGTGACCCACCTCCCTTTCTATTTGCCGATAGAGCAGTAAAGATTGAAATCAAAGGCTCCTATGGTGGCTTTTCCGGTCTTTCACCATGATTTCCCCGCCGTTTCCACCTCATCCATCTTGCCTCTCTCTCCTTCTCTCTCCACAGATGAGAAAAGAACCATTAATAATGACTCAAACGAAATACGACCCAACTCGGCAAAAATTGGATCGCCGGCCGCCGAGTCCGATCTGAATCGGGCCGATTCCGAGTCAACTCGCCGAGTTTCAAAACCATGCTACAAAGTTACATAGGCATGTTTGGATGTTGCATGGATAAGGATTTAGAAATTCGTGCATATTCATATTCCAAGGTTTTGTTAGAATATGAATAAGGATCCGAATAAGCCCAAATTCCTTATTCTTGTGTTGTTTAGGTTTCACGTGAATAAGGAATTTGGAGCTTATTCTTATTCACACCCTTATTCCTATGCATCCAAACAAATACCAGACAGAAATGCAGGGTGACAGTTGCGCCGCAAAATATTCATAGTAAGTAATTCTTTTGTTTCTGTAAAAGAGGAATTCCAAGTTACCTTAATGGACTTGATGGGAATTTTGGGTTCAGTCCCTTGTAGCTTTTCCAGCATTTTCATTTCAGATGGAGATAGGAATAGTATAGATCTACCCTCATTTGTGAATCGGGCTGTACGCCCAACTCTATGTATATATGTTTCTATATCTTCTGGGCAATCCACCTACAAAGCCCAAAATTAGATTGATCCAAGAACATAACAGCTGGCATTTCACAAAAATTATTGTGTTTATAACCTATTGCAGCATTGAGGACCACGACAGAATTACAATAACACTGATACTGCTGCAACCAGTGAGGTTATGTTTTGTCCAAATATATGCCATATCAGTTAATAGCACTAATTGTTTGGGATACTAGTAGACACAGAAACCATACTACTATATGCCTGTACTATACAGGTAATGACCAATTATGTATAATAGCACCAAAACTCCAAAATACAATGTACCTGAACAACCCAATCGACAGAAGGAAAGTCAAGCCCTCTTGATGCCACATCAGTGCAGAAGAGAACTGACGCCTGCGCCTCAGCAAACATCATGCAAGTTAGAATACGGCGAGTCTGACTCATTCCACCATGCAAATGCTTTAGAGGGACACCAGGTCGTAGTTTGCTGAATGTCTCGAAGACAAACTTGACCTACAAAAGATAAATTGAACTTAAAACCAGCAGAGAAATTTATTTGTCTGAACTGTTTTGAATGATAATGGGCATGGCATACCATGTAAAACATATCAGGTCTAACATGCAGAAATGAAAAAAAGCTAGTACATCAGAAAGATTATCTACAGTTGTTCTCCCAGCCAACTTGCACTTAAAGCATACACCACTAATTGAACAGACAGAAAAGGTTCTTCAATCCTCTTTTCAAGAAAATGGTGAGGCAAAATTTACACCTATAGAGGCAGAACTTGTGTAGATAGTGCGAACAAAGAGGAGATATTCAGGCCTCTTTTAAAAACACAAGAAAATACAGGTTATGGTTTAACCCTACTGCATATGTATGAGATTATTGAGACATATTTTTCTAATATGGTCCTCAAGATATTTTCCAAAACTCCAGAGAAATTTGAATATAAAGCATAAATAAAAGGCGGTCACCTGTTTACAGGTCGTGAGGAAAACAAGAATCTTGGACTTGATATGCTTCCTGATGAAGCTCCATAACATATCTAATTTCTGATCAAGTGGGACCACCATGGCCAGTTGTTTAAGCCGCTCTGGTGTGGCTGTCACGGCCTCAGCATGCACACTAATGTACTCTGGATTAGACAAACTAACCCTTGCGAGGTCTTTGACAGATTTTGTTTGTGTAGCTGAGAAGAGTAGGGTTTGCCTTACCCGAGGTAGTTCGCCTAGAATGGCATCAACCTCGGCTCGGAACCCATGGTCTAGTATTCGATCTGCCTCATCTAAAACCAAAATCTGTTTTAGCAATAACAACAAGTTACACATTCCATAGGAAAAAACAACTTTAAGCTTTGCAAAACCAAAGCAGTCATGTTAGTGTGATACCATTTGAAACTAGTTATATGTTAAGCATTCCTAAACCTCAAAACAGGTAACAAATTTAGAATAACATTCAAATGAAACCCAGTTGAGCCTCGAATTACACATCTGTTGAACAAATATTTTTCTACATCCCTAAGCTGTGCAATCTATGCCATTCAAGCATAAAAATTAACCCAAATGGCCTACGAAATCAACAACAAAAAGGCCACAAAGAGCAAATATAAAATTAGAAAAAGAGAGCTATGCATTTCTACTGGTGTTAAGAACTGAGATTTGCAACCAAGGGTGCATTAGACACCTAATTTAATCTCATTTGCGCAACTGCCAGCCTAAAATTAACCAATTTTGCCTCATCTCATCCTCAAACACTCAAAAGACGAAAAAGAGAAAAAAGGATGAGATAAACATAAATAAAGAAACCTGGAGCTGGGAGCAGTCGAAATTGTGGGTCTCATTCATATGCTGAAGCAACCGACCAGGAGTGCAGATAATAATATTTAAGCTATTGACTCTTTCTTTCTCTGACTTTACATCTCTACCACCAACTAACAGACCAGCACTTAGTGTATGGTACTTCCCAACCCTCTTGAGCTCTTCAAATAGTTGCACAGCCAAATCCTTTGTTGGAGAGAGAATTAGCGCCCCCACACCATCCTCCGGGCCCCACCTCAATCGATACAACTTCTCTATTACCTGTAATTAATTAACTGACAAGTGAGCACCGAACTTTTACCTTTCAAACTATTGATATTGGTAATACCCAAAGAAAGCAATTACTAAGACATTCACATCTTGTACTGGTATAAAGAATGAGATTTTGCAACTCTATTTCAAATTAAAAGCATTTAAAACATATAATCAGCGAACCCAAAATCGAAAAATCCACTAGTATACTACCGGAACGATAAAAGCGAGAGTCTTTCCGGATCCAGTCTTGGCAGCTCCCAAGATATCCCTCCCACAAAGAGAATGTGGAAGAGAGGCTCTCTGGATATCACTCATCTCCTTGTACTTCGCCTTCAACCCATCCTTCGTCTTCTGCGAGATAGGCAACTGCCAGAACAGCTTACACCCGCTGTACGGACTGAACCCCTCGCCACCGGGGAGACGTCCGACTGGGGCGGACGGAGTCGGAGGCTGCACCGCTAGGGGACTCGTTCCCGACGAGGGCTTCATGGCGTGGATCCATTCGTCGAGGAGCTTGATCTCTTCGGTTTCGTTGAGGCGCCTCTGCTTCCGAGAGGACACCTGGCGGGGCTTCGGGTGGCGCATGGCGAAGATAGGGTTTTAGAGGAGGAGGAGAAGAGAAGGAAGGTTTAACGGCGGAGATAAGATGTTTTGGTTTAACAGAGGAGGAGGAGAAGATATAAGACCTGTTGGCTTGGTTAAACTGCATTTAATCTGAACCGTACATTTAAGATTTAAGATCGAGCGGTCCAGGTTGGATTGTACCGACAAGTCGCCAAATGAATCCTGCCTTCGCGTGTGGCTGTGGACTGTGGACTGTGGAGTGCAAGGAGTCGGCAGGATCACAATCTGGTGCCGCGCGGCACCATCCAGCGCACTAAATCTAGGCCATTCAATCTATCCGACGGTCCTCTCTTATTATATTGCGGCACTCAAGTACTCTTTTTCCAATGCAATTCATCCACGCTGGCATTTATTTTTTTTTACCAACTACAATACATCCAGCGCGCTGCGCAACACCATCTTTCACGCACCCAGAGCAGACTTTTTCCTTTATATGAATAAAAAAACGGAAAATTGGTGTTTACCATCCCTCATTTTTCCATCCAACCATCCAATTAGGCGCGACATTCTTTTTGGGCCCGAGCGTCTGGCCCATCTAAACATCAAACGAAATCGCGCGGCAATTAAACATCCCTCCGAATCACTGGACCGCTCCAGTTGCCTCCTTTCATTTCTATCGTGATTTCAGAAATCAAAATACCTTACTTCTTCTGGCGATAACCTTCATTCTCTATCGTTCCTTTATTCTCTATCTTGTTCTTGTTGATAATCTTTCGTTCCAGTCGCCTCCTTTCCGCTGATAAACATGTGTGTAATTTGTTGTAATTTCATTCTCTTTATCATATTTCTTCTATTATTTCTGTAAACCTCCTCTTCTCCCTCGGATTCAATTGAAAGATAATTTCTGTTGTAATCTGATGCGCGATAGACACACAGTTACTTCATTGTTTCATCAAGCGTACAAATTTTGTTGAAATTTTTTTTACCATTACAGGTTTTGTATCGATCTTGTGCCATTGATTCGACAGATTTTGTAATTTTTACAAAAATGTCGGGATCAGGTTAGTAATTCATGACAGTTTAGTTATTTATACATTTAATGTCTTGATTAAATGTCGGAATCGAGAGATTTCTACATGGATTGATGGAACAATATGTCACAAGATGCTATTTATATTATTTGGTTTATTAATAAATTGATTAATTATTCCTCATTCCTCATTTAATTCATGTTGTGGACTGAATCCTCTAAAATGTGCAGTTAGTTGCCTAACCTATTGTGTTAAGTGCATATAGCCATTTGATTATATTACCAGAAGAGATTGGTATGGTTGGCATGATCAAATTCATGTGGATTCACACGAGTGATCAGTTTGTTAATTCAAATGTTTTGATAAATGCATCTAGGGATGTGATAAAAATATTTTAGCGCCATTCTGTCATTGCTGACAACCTCTTACTATGTTTTAATAGGTAGTGATTTGGACCTTGCTCAGGATTTACAACTGAGTACTCAACGTGAAGCAGGTGTTGAAGATCCGACAGGGTTGGATGTTGGTGTTGATGAGTATGAACAAGGAGATGATCAAGTTGTTGATCTAATAGAGGAGGGTAATCAATCTGTTGTTGAAGTTGGGTTAGATATAGCTGCCACCGAACAACCTCTCTAGTCTGTTGTTCCTCCACCATATATTGGTATGGAATTTTCATCCAGCGATGCGGGGCATATGTATTACCTACGTTATGCATTTGACCGGGATTTTGGAGTAATAAAAAATGGAGGTTCTAGCAATAATGGCAGAAAAAGGGTGATTATCACTTGTTCAAAAGGTGGAAAACCTAAAATCTCTGCCAAAAAAGCTATACCTGACAAAAACAGAAAGGTGGAAAAAGAGCTTTGCAAGGCTCGTGTATACTTGAAGCTGGATCAGTCCAAGGATGTTTGGGTTGTCACTGGTTTTTGTGATAAGCACAATCATGTTCTCTGCCCATATTTCTCACATAAAATCAGGTCTCATCGATCAATACAAGACTGGGCGATAAATCAACTTGAACTCAACGACAGATCTGGTGTCCCTGTCATTTCCAACATCAACGCGGTCACTGCAATGGGAGGTGGGCCACATCACTGCGGTTTTACCGAGTGCGACCACAGAGAAGTCAAGGCAGTTCACAAGTGGGCCTATATTAATCAAGTTCAGTTGGTTAGTAACCATTCTACTCTCCAATCTCATTCATAGGGATGAATCAGATTTAACTAATATTCGTTCATTTGATTACTTCAATGGAGTACATTAACACATCAACTCTTCAATTAGATGTAATTCACATAATTGATGATCACAGTTATGTCCATGGCAACTATCATTCGTTCATTTGGTTACTTCAATGGAGTACATTAATGCATCAACTATTAATTTATATGTACTTCACCTAATTGATGCTCAGTGTTATATTCAGGTTAGTTATTCAATTTAAAATTACAATATATGTTGATTTTATTTTCTTAACTTAATTTAAAATTCCAGATTGATTTGTTGTCTGCAACTGTGGACTTAATCAGAGAGAAAGGCAGCCACGTTTTTAGCCCTGAATTTATGGAAGCTGAAATGATTGTTTTCCTCTCTACTTTCAATGATATAAAATGGTGGATGACTATTGTAAACCTGAGAGCAAACACTGCCGAGATCTACTGTTCAGGAATCAAGAGAGAACTCATAAATGAACAGGTAGAAAGTGAAATTGATAGTTTCAAGCATTTTTTGGCGTGGCGTGCTAATGACGAAAAATACATGGGTCTTCGCATTGAATGGGTAGATGGTATCCACCGACATCTTATTCCATACTGGAACAGTTTGCAGCTTCTCAGAATACTCGGAAGCAAAACTGTCAATCAGCCCTTGCCAACCAGTGTAAGTTTGCAAAATTTTGGAAAACAATAAATAAGTTTGACCCACTCTTACAAAACATAATATGTGTATTGCAGGCTGTTGACAAGTACCTTTTTGCATATCACTTGTTAAAGGATCCTGTCAATACTGTGAAGGGAATTTTACGTCTTTAGGTATTTACACAAATTTAAAACATATTTTCTGTCAATCTTGGGAAAAATGTCGTAAGTTTCCCTTTATTCAACTTATGACTGAAAATCTAATCCCACACAAACAATCTGCCAGGTCCAGCATAAAGATGATGGGTTCAATGTCTCAAGGGATCATTATCTTCAGCAACATTATGATATTTACTGAACATTTCTTCTTAAATTTGTATGACTTGTGCTGATATTACTTCCTGTAATGATTTGGATTGGCTAGTATGGATAATATTATTACTATGTATTTATGGATGGGATTGTTGTCACTTTATTATGGATCATAATTATGTCTCCATTTAAATGAACATATATGTATTGTTATATCATCATATCTAGTAACTAAATGAACCATATCTGTATATAGTCTCGCAGAAATAGTGGGTAAAATGTGAAAATAAAAGTTGAAATGCCTTAACTAATATACTGAACCAAACATAACAATTTGAATATTTACGTCTAAATAACCAATCCCTAGTCGTATCTATCTAAATATTTAGGAGAGTAATCTAACTGATTCCTTAATGCATCAATCACAACACAAATTTGAAGCTGACGTCATCATTTGCCATACGCGTGGGTATGACGGGAGGGCGCGGAACAAATGGGCCTGAACGCCTGGAGAGGCCCAATTTTGCCGCGCGCTGGTTCGCTGGGTGATGGATGGTGCGCTGGGTGATGGATGGTTGGATGGAAAAATGTTGGATGGTTCGTATCATTTCCGAAAAAAACGTGTATGTTTCCCAATTAATTGTTTTTTATCATCAAATTTATCTTTGTCAGAATAAAAATAAAATCAGGATTTAAATTACGTTCTTTATAGTTTGAACATGCGTCGAATCAAACTCGATACAATTATAATATATAAATAAATATATATATATATATAGAGAATGGCTAACGCGCCATCGATGGCACGTGCCATCAATTTTCTATCGGCTCGTTTTTCGAAATTTAAAAGTCAAACGGTCGATCCAAACCGTTCAAGTTGATCAAAATATTGAAATACCTTTTGAGACCAAATTTTACATTTTTTCGAATTTTTTTGCTATTTATTATGATATTTTCAAATTAGAGGGCCTGAAATACTCTAATCATAATGTTTTTAAAAATATCATAATAAATAGCAAAAAAATTTGAAAAAATATAAAATTTGGTCTCCAAAGATATTTCAATATGGAGAACAACTTGAACGGTTTGGATTGACCGTTTGAATTTTGGATCTCGAAAAATGACTTGATGGTACGGGACCCTCCGTGCCATCGATGGCACGTTAGCCATTCTCTCTCTCTCTATATATATATATATATTGTAGATGGTATAATCATTAATTAAATACCGAGGAAAATGAAACATTAATTTTGAAAATCACTTACAAAAATTGATTTTTAATTTAATAAAATTTCATAAGTAGTAAACTATATAGGTATAATTATATTTAATATTTTTAATTGTGGTAATTAATTTATCGATCATTATAATAGGCAAATAATTTTTTTTCGCACATTGAATTTTATAATCTTATAAGTAGTAATTTTATTTCCACACATGACAAAGATAAATTTGATGATAAAGAATAATTAATTAGGAAACGTACATGCTTGGTTTATCCATAATTTTGGTGATAAAGGAAATAAAACCCTGCTTTGTTAACATTATTAATAAATAAACTACAACAATAAAAAAGAGAAATGAATAAACTATAAATAAAAAAAAAGACAAATGATTATTTTAATTCTACTCATCCATTCATTATTCCTAACTACCATTCAAACAACATATCTTCTTCCAAGAATAATACTCTTCCCGAAATAATACTCTTCCCAAATATTTCTTTCTAAAATCCTTCTTCCTTCCTTATTCCTAACTCATCCAAACAAGACCTTTTTGTTTTATCACCGTATACTCAATTAGACTGGGCCCACAACAAAAGAGGTGTATGTGCATAACGATGATTCTAAGTTCCGTTGGTTAAATTAGATAGAGTTAAACAAAATAGTAATAAAGTGACTAAAATTGGATTATTTGAAAGTTCGATGATCATGGAAGGACAAATTGAACTTTAGTGACTAAAATTGGACTATAAACAAAGTTTAAGGACTTCCGAAAAAATTTACTCAATAAAAAAGGTTCTCGTCAGAATGCAAAACTTCTGATATCGCACTTTTCACTTTAAAACCTTCAAAATACCTCCTCAATGTCTATTCTAAGCTAATAGAATAGTAAGGTATGTGCTAACTGAATTTCAATAATTAAAATAGAAAAAAAAATACAGTCGAGGGACTAATTATTGGGCAGAGAGGAGGTTGAAGTCGTTTTGCGAAGATTAGACGGATCAAAGGGCATTTTAGTCAATTGAAAAAAATATTATGTTGTGAGCAGTAAAAAGTAGAATTTGTCAAAAGTAATTCCCCAAATAGGAGCGTTAGGTAGTGAACGTCTTCCAAGGCCGGGCCGAGCTCACGGGAGGCCGGATCTAAAAGGGCTTATTCAAAGGCCGGACCGGACCAGACTTAGAGAGGCTTTTGGAAGGGCTAGGCTTAGAAGGGCTTAAATATGAAGAATTGAAGATTGAGCCTGATCCTTTCAGGCCCTCCGAGTTTCAAGAGATCGGACCTGAAGGGCCGACGAACAGACAATATATTTATTTAAACTATATTTAAAATGAATAATTTTTATTTGTAAAAGATAATAAAAATTCTATAACTTATTTTAATATAATTATAAACGTTTATTTTTCATTATATATAATAATTTTTTCATCTTTAATTTGGGTTTAAGATTCAATTATATTACAATAACATAGAAAAACAAAAAAAAAACCGTTTTGTGAACGTATTAATGAATTAAAATTACAAATGTATGAAATAATGTAGTGTAAATGATAAAAAATATATATATTTTTAACCTGTCTTAGCATCATGTTCAAAAATTTAAATCTTATTTGAAATTATCTGTCCAATTTAGATTAGATCAGATATAATCTTACTTTTTCACTTAAGATTGTGCTTGATTATTCATAATTTCAGTCTCTCTAGGACTTAGATCCTTTCTAAGTCTAACCTCTCTAGATCTCTTTTCAGTTAAGATTTTGGTTTGACCCTTTCAAAACTTGGCTTCTCACTACAAAAGAGATGGTCAATTGTTAGATTTTTCTAGATAGACTTTTTTTTTATTAGTGTTGGACATTGTTCTATTGCTAGATTTAATTGATGTACTAAATCTAGCAATCTTTTAGCAAGACTCAATTTTCTATCAAAAGGTGCTTAAAAATCTAGCAATTTATTTTTGATAGACTTTTTGAATCTTACAATGTTTAATGTAGCAAAGAATTGCTACATTAAACAAAGTCTATCTAGAAAAATCTAGCAATAGACCATATCTCTTGTAGTGTCTCTAGATCTTTGACTTTTTCTAAGGATTTAGAGAGGCCGGGCCGACCCTTTGTGTCAGAAGAGCTTGGCCACGGCCGAATTCAGGATCACAGACTTTTGGGTGTTCACCAGCGTTAGGTCTTGTTTTGGGTCGTTTATTCGGTTATTCCAAACGTCCCACCTAACCGAAACTATTTTCTTCTTCAAACGAACATAGCAAATTGGGTCGGATCTTAATTGACGCAAATTTGAGCTTTCATCTTCCTTTCCCATCAAGGATTGAGGGTGTAAGACAATTATCCAATAAGCAACAAATAACAACAGCAAAGTTTCGAAAAAAAGAAAAAATAAAAAATAAAAACAGCTTTTAATATTTGAATTCAAAAATTTTAGCTAGCTAGATAGCTAATGTCCAAGAAGCAACAAATATCCATTCGATTGATAAGAAAATAAACTATTATTTTGTACGTCCCAAATTACATTTCATTAATCACAAAGTCAAAGTTGCAATAACATAATCAATAATCCTGAAAATACACTTAAATTGTAGGTTCCAATAGAGGGAAAATGATAAAACAGTTAAAATTTCTAAATATAATGTGTAGCATATGCAAATTATCAACTCCACACAGGAGGCTCAAATACTAAGGCATGTACGTATGGTCACGATGCCCATTATGCCAACAGCCTCTTTGCTTTCAGAACAAGAGAAGAGATTGTTTGTGGATGCTTAGCCACTCCGACATCACCAGAGAAAATGTGGAAGTTTTCAAGATCTGATGTAGTTTCAGCTACTTGTGTCAGTAACTCTTCCAATTTACCTTCCTTGAAATTAGATATGGAAGAAGCATTTGACTCCATCATCCAAATTGCTAGCTCAATTGCATATCTCCTGATGCATGAACATGTAATATTTGCGGTATTGTTCTCTTCGAGGGCCTTCAGAAGCTGTCTAGCAACAGCTTCCATTGAATAATCGGCATTTCTAAGAATCTTAGTATATTCCTCGATGCTTATGAATTTACAAATCTGCACACACAATCCAATAGAGGCTTCGCGTAACTTGTTGTCATTTTCAGTGGACATGATCGCCTCCAAAATCTGCAAACATTTTATTCAAGTCGCACACTTTCAGCTACTTCTACTTATAGTTACAGTAAATTCTGGTAGCATAATTATATAAAAGAAGTGTATAGTGAAGTATGTGTTAGTCTAAAATGATATGATAAAATGAACATGTGAAATTCTGGATTCCTTGTTGAAGCAGTTAAGGTTTAGTATGTACTTTTGGTGGATCTCAGGATAATCCAGTGGAGAGACCACTAAATTTCTTACTATTAATTAGAGCGGCAAAAAACTATATATTTACCTCAAAAAATTTCATCCAACCTAAACTTCTTTTTCCCAAATCCACAACCAGAACCAACCAAGTACAATCCTGATTACTGTTCTGGCCGAAAGCCAACTCTACCTAAAAACCAACAGACCTTAAACACAACAAACCAGTAATGGATAGCAGTCCGACCCCTCAGTATCTTTTCTTGGGATATTTCCACATTAAAAAGATCCCTGTAGAAAAGTAACCAAACAACACAAAACCTGTTAAGGTTCTGTCCTGACCTGGACATCCCCAGATCGACTTGAAATTAACAAAACCTGAGAATGACATTTACGTACTTAACCAAGATCCAACACAAAACATATATGATGATATTTGTGCAAAAGGATGCTTAATATTTCAAAACATGAGATATGCGATATGTTTTTAAATGGAATTGAATATGAACAACTCGTGAACCCTATGCTTACCCATGGCAATGCATCGACGACGTCTTTAAGTTTGTCATGCCATTTTCTTCCAGCATATGCACATAAGTTCCTCAGAATCTTCATTGCCATAGTTTTATACATTAACTCGACTCTACGTGTGACAATCCTCCTTTCCTGACGTTTTTTGCCTATTTTCCAATATGAGACCCCCAGAAGATGGTTAATAAACTTCTCTGGGGATAGAATTTTAATAAGCATTTCGACAACACCCTCCACATTAAGTATTTCAGAACAATTTCTTTAGCTTTGCAGGACCAATATTGCCAATAAACCTCCACCTTTCACTATCAATTCGCATTCATATGAAGTACGTGACAATTGAAAAAAGATAGATAACAGCACCTTAATAATTCCAGATGTGCTTCCAATTTTCTTCCTTGCATCCATGTCCATTGAAAGATCTGTTAAGGTCTCAACCACAAGTTTGAAAAGCTTCGGATTGTTGTCTTCACTTATCAGGATATCCCTCAAATTACTCGTTGTGAAAGGAATCTCAGAGATACTTCTTCTGAGAACTTTACCAGTTTTTCCCTCTGTTCTTGTAATTGTGGCCAACAACATCAGTGATTGCTTAATAATTTTGAATTGTGCTCGGGGTTGAGGGATGCAATCATTTTTATATTTACTATATCTTACAATCACTGATAGAAGGCCACGTGTTTCCATAAATTTCCAGCAATTTTTTGGATTACCAGAAAGGTTTCTGAGAATTTTCAGGCCAAGTAGGTTCAACTTTAGTTCTATGTCAGTAAAGTCTTGTGGCTTCTCTGGAACAGTAAGTAGTGAGTGAATGCAATCCATTGCTCCTGGAATCTCATCAACTAACAGATCACTTGCAAGCCTCTCAACAATTTTGGCTACAAGTAGTCGAATTGTGTTATCTCCTTGGTATTTCCAGGTGAGCATCTTGAACAGCCTACCAATTGTTTCAATCGAAGTTTCCAACCTTCTACAGGTCTCTGCTGAATATTTTTCGTGACTGATGAAACCATTTAGTATCCGGATAGCAATTAGTTGGTCCTTGTGGGAATTAGAGATAAGTAGTCCTTGTGCAAAGGTGATCAAATCAAGATCAAGGGCATTAAAGACACTGCCTTTGCTGAGTTTCCAGTGGGTGTCATAAAAGAAACGTTGCACTAAAAGCACTCCAGACACCCCAAATCCGAATTTCCTGCTCACTTCTTGTATAATCTTATGGTATGACACCCTCCAGAACCAGTAGGCCTTCTTTAATAGAAATAGCACCCCATGCACTAGAGCCATGGCATAGAAGATATATACTGCCACTTTCATATTAGTGGTGTAGAGGTCTTCGCTGGATATGTTCTCCACCAGGCGCATCACAGAGAAAGTAATACAAATGCTAGCAAATGCGAATTGCAAGATTGTGAGGATCCTTCCAATTCTAGAGGAGATGACTTTTGCTGCTTGAAAGAAGAAGCGGGAATCGAGCTGATGGTTGTGGTTGAAAACCCCCGTTCCCATCATAAAAATGATCATTGTAATGAATCCGAAATCTATAGTTTTTAGTGATGAGGCAAACCCCCCCAGCAGGACCACTGTGGCCCAGATGAAAGCAAGCAGACCAATCCCACTAGCTGTCTTCTCCAGCATAACAATCTGGAAAGCAAACTTGATTAGTTTTTTCTCTGGTCGAGTATGTACTTTCGGTTTTTTGTGGACTATGATCCATTTTCTTATTTCCTTCCCAAACACTACTGTGGTCAGAATGGGAAATGGCACCCCAGTCCTCAGGATGCTCGATAGTCTCAAATATGCCACTGGCTCTACTAAGAAAAACGGAAATATCGGTAGAGGAGCCAGAATACAGAGTTGAGTCATTGTCCCCGTTGTTAATGGATTCAGGCTTTGAGGGAGAAAGAGGTACATGTAACTCTATCTCTGTATAAGTATTGGTTTCTGGTATTGTAAGCAAAACTTCAGAAGGATGATTGAGCTGCAACGAATTACTCATCATTGGGTCATCATTTTCAGTTCTGATCTCTTCCCCTCTCTCCATTTCCATTTCTTGTGGCTTTATTTTTTTTCTTCTTTGTGAGTTCTCTCTCTCTCTCCCCCTCTCTCCCTCTCTCTCTCTCTCTCTTAACCCCCTTTCCTCCTGATGTACCTTAATTTATATATATATATATATATTAAAAATGTTTCTAAAAATAAAATTATTAAATTTGTTCTGATGTATTTGTCTTTTTGTCTTAGACACCACAACAGGAACGGATATATACTTATATAGAGGACCAGCAAGCGTTGCAGTATGCTCAAAATTTATAATACCAAATGTTCTCGGTATTAATTTCTCAAAAGGTGATCCCATTTAAAAAGAAGATAATTTATCAGAGGAAGAGATTAATTTTCCGTAAGGTGGATACCCATTATGTCTACCACTACTCTTTCGTAGTTCTATGTAATGTGTAGGAATTGATAATTTTTGTTTTGTTTCTAAAAAAGTGCATTTATGTTAAAATCATAATATTTAGGATGTGTTTGCATGCATGAAAATAAGATGAGAATAGATTTAGAAACAAAAGTTCTATATATAAAAAAAAAACAGTAGTTGAGAAGAGTGATAATTAAACTGATGAATAACAAATCTGTGCTTTCGGATCAGAAACTATCATTTAGATCCTTTTTTTTTTTAAAGACGTGCAAATGCCACAATTAGCCAATTTCTCATTTTCATAGAAATTGATCGTCTTCGAAGAATTGACCGTTCTCACCTATTCCTCTGTAGTTCAGCTGCATCATAAAATTGAAAATAGATGTCTATTCACAAAAGAGCATTGTTTTCAAGTTCCTATGTGCAGTGTTTCTTAGTCCCGTTCTTTTCCCTGCGTTCAAGGCTTCAAGCATGCTGTGGCTTCTTAGTTTCTAGTGTTAGAGAAAAAGTTTTAAAGCTTGTGAGGAAATTGGAAAGACATTATTAAAGAGAGGAGATATGTTACGTGAGTTTAAGAGGTTGAAAAATTGTTTGTATTTGCCATTAATTTTAATCTTGTATCTACCTAACCTCGTTAGTAGTGATGTTTGTAAGTTCCTTGCTTTTCGATGAAATGCGTAGCCCGCGGTAATAGTTTTCACTTTTCTAAGCCGGGGTAATATTTTTTACTTTTTATTTTTATTATAAGACTTGGTGTAATGCATGAATTAATCAATTAGCCCGCAATGGGGTTTCTACTTGTTGATTGTCAATTAGTCATGTCATCCTATAGTTTAATTAAACTGTCTTCAGTGTCGGGTTTCTTTAAAATTTTGGTGTGTCGTGGATTTTATGGTGTAGCGCACAAGTGCACAACAATCAGATAGCTTTTAGACTAAATGACAAAAGCTTTTATGGTGTAGCGCACAACAATCAGTATACATAATTTTTTATGGTGTAACCCACACCTCACTCAGCATACATATTTTTTTAATGTATACTACTTTTCAAGTTTTCATTGCATTATGATTAACCAACGATCTTATGTAATTTATACTTAGTTTTTTTTTTGTCATCTTTGTGCGCTACACACTGCACCATATTTGAGCATTAGTATCCGTTTTATACATATTATTAATACCGATTTTGTACTGATGCTAATAATAGGGGTACTAAAAACAATAATAATTGGTACTAATAAGCTGGTACTAGAAAGAGGTGGAAAGTGACGACAAACAAAATTAGTACCGATTTTTAACTTAAAAACCGATACTAAAATATTACATTTAATACCGATTTTTAATTAAAAATCGGTACTAATTATATTTAAAAAATCAGGTTTAATTTTAAAAGTTTAGTACCAGTTTTTATGTAAAAACTAGTACTAATTTTTTTTTTAAAAAATAAATTTTAATACCGATTTTTAACTAAAAATCGGTACTAAATTGATTTTAAAATAAATGAAAATTTTTTAATTAATTTAGTACCGATTTTTAACTAAAAATCGGTATTAAATTAATTAAAAAAACTGAAAGTTATTAATTAATTTAGTACCGGTTTTAGTTTAAAACCAGTACTAAATTAATTAAAAAATTATATTTGTTTTTTGGGCTAGCCTCCTTTTTGCTAGCCATCAATTAATTGTAACAATTGTACCAATTAATATATATATATATATATATCAAACAATATCAAATCACATGCATCGATCACAAACACTATCAAAACACATATAATATCAAATCATGCATATATAAATGACATACAAATATTCCCATGCATATATATATCAAATCACACCTACTTAATAATATTCATTTACCACGACCTACAAGTATAAGTAAATAGCCAAACCACTCATTTATAGTGTCATTAATCTCTTTCTCACTATAGCGTTTACCAATCAGTTGTAAAACCTGCATTTTGACATTTTATATAGTTAATGACCTATGAAAATTTATAAACCAATCTAATTAAACTTGGTTTAGCAGATTAAAATAAAATTTCTACTAACCCTAATCATATACATACGTATAGTAAGATTAAAATTTAATCAATACCGATGGGAGGTCCTCGTGTAGCGTACAGTGATCAAGGATCTTGCGTAGGTTTATCATCGCATAGAAGCCGCAATCTGTATTGTTTAGTTGTCGTGGACTCTACAAGAAAAAAATAATACTATTAAGTTTAAATTCAATAAATTACAAATGAAATGAAACTACATATATATTAGTTGGAACTATGTACGGAAATCATTTGAATTTCAAACTTTGAAACTTTGACCAATCTTGACAAAGCTCTGCAAAATTTTGATTTGAACATCTACCATGGCGTGGTGCTCTTCTCCTTCTCCTTCTCCTGGGAATGGATTTCAATAAGCTTTTCAACAGCACCCTCCTGCAGATCAAATATCTCAGATCAATTTTTTTTTGCTTTGCAAGACCAATATAGCCAATACACCTCCAGCTTCCGCCCGCAATTTGTATCTATAGCCAGTGTCAGAGAAGTGAAAAATGATAGATAACAGCACCTTAATAATTCCAGAGGTACTTACCGATTTTTTTCCTTGCATTCTTGTTCATTGAAAGAGCAGTTAAGGCCTCAACCACAAGTTCCAAAAGCTCTGGATTTCTTCCTTCGTTTGTCAGAATATCCCTCAAATTACTTACTATAAAAGCAATCTTGGAGATATTTCTTCGGAGTATTTTACCAGTTTTTCCCTCTGTACTTATCATTTTGGTTAACAACATCAGTGATCTCTTAACAATTTTGGATTGATCACTGGGGTCACGGATACAATCATTTTTATATTTAGTGAATTCTAGGATGGTTTATATTTTTAGGCCAAGTAGGTTCAGCTCTAGTGTTTTTGCACTTAGATCTTCTGGCTTTTTTGGAACTGTAAGTAGTGAGTGAATGCCATCAATTCCTCCCGGAATATCCTCAACCAATAGATCACTTGCAAGATTCACAACAATATTGGCTACAATTAGTCGAATTATACCATTTTCTCGGTACTTCCAGGTGTACATTGCTCTTACCAAATTCAAGTAGATGACTTTAGATCCAGTCTTGGCAGCTCCCAAGATATCCCTCCCACAGAGAGAATGTGGAAGAGAGGCTCTCTGGATATCATTCATCTCCTTATACTTCGCCTTCAACCCATCCTTCGTCTTCTGCCGTTGTTAGTTTTAGCGAAGTGAATCAGCTCACCTGGATCTCGGGAGGAGATCAGGAGAGAGCATAGAATTGTTTCCATGAAAGGTTATTTTCTCAATTTTCACCAATTTTTTTTTCGTTGGCTAGAACAAATCGTCTTCCACTGAATAGTGATAATCCATTACATGATAAAGCCTAATATTATGAAACTGAAACTTCAAAAAAAAAACAACAACAACAAACAGTATGTAAATCCCACATAAGGTAGCAATTACTCCTAGCTTGATTAGCAAAAGACTAATATGCCGAATAGAGTTCCTCTCTTGATAATATAATTACTATTTTTTTTTTTTTTTTTTTTTTTTTTTGAAACAAGTAGGTCCAAGACCTACCACTTTCATTTACCGAAAGCAAATTTGATTACAGCCTTACTAACTATTTCTAACGGCACTGGTACCAGTTAAGCCGGTACCAGTGCTCCCTCATTATTGCAACCAACAAGGAAATATAATTACCCAGTAAACCCAAACATCTTGCTTTCGGTATCAAATCCAACATATTGCTCCAAAGCTTTTGCAATGTAATCTCCAGTATCAATACCAGGCTTAAGATACAATTTCATTCATACATATCCTTCTCAATAACAGCACACGTTCCTATCTCTATAGACTTACTTTCAAAGTGCATAGCATAAAGCACTTTCCCCAAACATCCCATACTAACCATTGAGCAATCAATATGCCCAACAAGCGATATTGTCTGAAAAAAATAAATAAATAATGCCCAGAGGGGCATTATTGTCAGAAAAATAAAAAAAATTTGATCCTTCATATAAAGTATTACTAAAATTAATGAAAAAGGATTTATATCCCAGTTATACATTATTAGAGTAGTTTATATCCGATTTTGAAGATATGAGGAATTTATTTCTGATTGGAAAAGATTTGAGGGGGTTATATCAGATATTTTTTTCCAATTAAGAAATTTTGCTGGATGGTTGGGTAATATCCAAAAGCAACCAATATCCATTCGATTGACAAGAAAGAAAAATATAATTTTGTTTCGCATAAAATTACATCTCACTAAGATCACAAAGTTGAAATTAGAAATTACAAAAATTAAATCAGTAATCCTAAAATAGATATATAACATTTAATTGAATGTGCTAAAATTGAAAAATAAAATAAAATAGTACATCTTCTCAAAATAATTCCCAAATATTCAAATTACTAACTCTACATCGGAGTCAGAAATACTAATGACATATAGCATAATTGTTACTTGCAATCATGCCAATAGCTTCTTTGCCTTCAGCAGAAGAGAAGAGATTGTTTTTGGATGCTTAGCCAATCCAATATCACCTGAGAAAAGTTGGAAGTTCTCAAAATCTGATGTTGTTTCAGCTACTTGTGTTAGTACATCACCTAATTCACCTGCCTTAAAATATGAGATGAAAGGATCATATGACTCCATCATCCAAATTGCTAGCTCAATTGCAGATCTCCTAAGGCGTGGAATTAAATTATTTGGGGCTTTGTTCTCTTTGAGAATATTCAGAAGCATTTTGGCAACATCAATCATGGAATAGCCTGCATTTCTAATAATCTCATCATATTCCTTGATGCTTGTGAATTTACAAATCTGCACACACAGTTCAGTACAGGCTTCGAGTAACTCATCGTAATTTTTAGTGGACAGGATTGCCCCCAAAACCTGCGAATATTTATTGAAGTCATGTGCGCTTCTACTTAGAAGTACACTAATATGCTGGTAGTAGATTATGAAAATGTAAAAACGGTATAGGGAAGTATTTGTAGGTCTGAAAGGATATAATTAGGGAAAACGTGTGAAACTAAGAAGTTCTTGTTGAAGCAGTCAAGGTCTGCTAAACAACCTTAATCCAGCCAAGCCGCAAAGGAGACAGCATTACACTATCCTAGTATCAAATAGGGCAGCATGAAATATTTATCTTAAAAAAATGCATCCAACCCAATTTATATTTACTTTCCAAAATATCAATAACAGGAGATCCCTATCCTAATTACTGTGCATTTTAACTTTTCTGGCTGAAAGCCAACTCAACCACAAACCCAGCAGTTCCAATATGCAACAAACCAGTAACTGAAAGTAGTCTGACACTCAGCAACTCAAAAAGCATTCTGATCCTCGGTTATTCAAACAAAAAGATGATTTATTGAAACAAAATGGAGATAAAATACTTCCAACATAAAAGCCTGCATCTAAACTAACCAAATCAACTTTTTTGGGTTAAGCCCACATCGAACAAATTCTTGTAGAAAATAATCAAGCATCCCAGAAAAGCTGACCTTTTAAAATTTAAAACTGAAAATGACCTGAATATGTAATTCAAGATCACAATGACTTAAACCTAAAATAAATAACTCCTGAGGATAATATTTTTGTTTGTAGTTAACCCAAACAAATAGTACCAGCACTTCTAATTTTATGTGTGACTAGCAGGATGCTTAATCTATACATAAACATGAAATATGCAATATTTTTTTCCAATGGATTTGAAATGAATAACAAGATAAGACTATGCATACCCATGGCAATGCATCGACGACTTCTTTTAGTTTGTCGTGCCATTTTCTTCCAGCATATGCACGTAAGTTCCTCAGAATCCTCATAGCCATAATTTTGTACAGCTCATTCTCATCCCAAGATTGAATTCTCACATCAGAATTAACCACATGGAGAATTTTAATAAGCTTTTCAACAACACCCTCTAGATCAAATAATTCAGAACAATTTCTTTTGTTTTGCAGCACCAGTATCGCCAATAGACCTCCTGCTCTCACCCTCAATTTGCATTTATAGTTTGTGTGAGATAATTGAAGAAAAATAGATAACAGCACCTTAATAACTCCGGATGTCCTACCTATTTTCTTCCTTCCATCAGTATCCACAGAAAGAGCAGTTAATGTCTCGACCGCAAGTATTAAAAGCTTCTGTTTTGTGCCTTCATTTATCAGGATATCCCTCAAATTACTTACTGTAGAAGCAATATCGGAGACATGCCTTCTGAGAATTTTACCAGTTTTTCCCTTTGTGCTTGTGATTTTGGTCAACAATATCAGTGACCTCTTAACAAGTTTCAAATTATAAGGGGAGTGAATACGATCATCTTTATATTTAGTAAACACAATAATCATTGATAGAAGCCCACGTGTTTCCTTAATCATCCAGCAATTTTTTGGATTACCAGCAAGCCTTTTGAGAATATTTAAGCCAATTAAGTTCAGCTTTGCTATATTTTCATTTAGGTCTTCTGGGTTTACAGTAAGTAGTGAGTGAATGCAATCCATTCCTCCCGGGATGTGCTTAACCAACAGATCACTTGCAAGCCTCTCAACAATCTTTGCTGCAATTATTCGAATTGTGCTATCTTCTTGGTATTTCCATGTAAGCATATTGAACAGCCTACCAATTGTCTCAATTGAAGTTTCCAACCTTCGACGAGTCTCTTCGGAATATTTTTCATGGCTGATGGTATTGTTAAGAATACGGACAGCAATTAGCTGGTCCTTGTGGGAATTAGAGGCAAGTAGCCCTTGTGCAAAGGCGATAATATCGAGATCGAGCGCACTAAATACACTGCCTTTGCTTAATTGCCAGTAGGTTTCATAAAAGAAACGCTGCACTAAGAGCACCCCTGACACCCCAAATCCAAATTCCCCACTAACATTGTGTATAATCTTATGGTAGGACACCCTCCAAAACCAGTAGGCTTTCTTTAGTAAAAATAGCGCCGCATGCACAAGAGCCATCACATAGAAGATATACAATGCCACTTTCATATTAGTTGTGTAAAGATCCTCACCATAAATGTGCTCAACTAGACGCATCACGGAGAACGTGATACAGATGATAGCAAATGAGAATTGCAAAATTGTGAGGTTCTTACCAATTGTACTGGAGATGGCTTTTGTTGCTTGAAAGAAGAAGCGAGAATCGAGCTTATGGTTACGGTTGAAAATCCCGGTGCCCACCATGAAAATGATAATTGTAATGAACACAAAGTCTATCGTTTTTAGTGTTGAGGCAAACCCCCCCAGCAGGACCACTGTGGCCCAGATGAATGTGAGCAGACCAATCCCGCTAGCTGCCTTCTCCATGATAACAATCCGGAGCGCAAAGTTAGTTAGTTCTTTTTCGGGCCATGGATAAATGTAGCTACCTCTCCTGAGCACGCCACTGCGGTCTGACTGGCCGGAATTAATGGCACCCCAGTCATCAGGATGCTCAATAGTATCAAATATGATGCTGGCTCTACTTAGAGACATGGAATTTTCAGTAGATGAGTGAGGTACATGAACCTCTCTCTCTTCCTCAATAATGTTTGCCGGTATTGTTAGCAAAATTTCATCAGAAGAAAGCTTCGGCTGCATTGAATTATTCATTAATGAGTCATCATTTTCAGGTCTGATCTCTTCCGCTTTCTCCATCTTTTCTTGTGGCTTTCTTTTTTCTTCTTTGTGAGCAATCTCTCTCTCCCACTCTGTTTCTTCCTCCATCTCTCCTCTCCCACTCTGTCTTTACATAATATATGCACGTACTAGCCACATATTTTGTGGGATCTGACCGCAAATTATTTTAAATAAAACAACCTCCCAATCATAAGCTGCCAAGACAGCAACGTTTTAACTTCTAGTCTGACATTTTATATCAAATTATAGAAATTATTAAAATTCGTTTATATATATATCCTTGTTTAGTTGTTTTTCTTAAGCACCACAGCAGGAACGGATATAGGAACTGCAACTGTTACAGTACGTATGCCCACAGAATTTATAACACAATTTTTTCACAACTATATATATTCCAACAAAATAGAAGTTATTCCAACAAGATAATATGCTATCAGTTTTATAATATATTACCACCTAAACAAAGCTATGTAATTTTGAATATTTCAAAATAACAGGAACATATCATAGTTGGGAATACTACATAAAGTACAAATCATAAGTGGTTTCTCCATATCATTTTTATATTTTTGTAATAATCAACTTAACAAAAAAAATCACTGTTGTCATGTTTAAATAATTTGAGTTGTATTTTTAAAATAAATAAATAAATAAAGTGGTCGAGGTTACCGATATATTAATATATCCATTTAAATAAAAAAAAAACCAACTACAAATTAAGTTCAATTAATTAACCAAGTGACAAGCCCTGCTGAATGATGAGCCGTTGGCGGATTTAAATGGACGGAATGGGTGCAATGTGCCAATGTCCACATTCATTTATAAGTGATATTTGGTTTACCAATTTGGTTCGTGTATTGTCAACCATTTTGGTGCTTAAAGTTTCTAACATGTATGGGTGTCAACGGCAGCCGTTTGCCGTTTTACCACCACGTTTTAGCTGAAACGAAACGGTTTGTGGCATAGAAAATTATACCGTTTTCTAAGTGGAACGGTATGTGGCACAGCTGTTTATACCGTTTCGACTGTTTCAACCTCATTTCAAACTATTTTATGTGTAATTTCTGAAATGAAACGGTTGATGGCACATAAATCTATTTCGTTTAATAAACGAAACGGTATGTGACAATACCGGTTTCATACCGTTATTAAATGGCACGGTAACGGTATAGCGCAATACCGTGCCATTTAACACGTTAGACAGGTCTACTAACATGCACCAAATGGATCGTATGATTCGTATCATTGTTATAGGTCAAAGGTCAAAATAGTCGGCGTAGATTCATGAATGGAGCCATTAATTTATGTCACAACGATCGTGATATGCATCTGTAAATACTATTATATATTAATACATACGTTCTATATTTTGATATTATTCATGTAAATATTCTCTTATCTACTGCAAGACCAAGACTAAGGTGGAGTTGACAAGTTGTAGTCAATGAAACTATTACTTTTTAATGAATACCAAATTAAAAGCAGGATAAGTAAAAATTAATGCTTTAAAACAAAGCGATAAGTAATTGTTTTTTGAAGCAAAAACGATAAGTAATATATGATGCTATTTGGAAAGAAAAAAGAACATTTATGTACTTAGGCTCCGTTTGGATGCGTTGAGAATAAGGTAGGAAGAAGGAATAAGGGAAGAAATTTATTGGGAAGGAGTAAATTTATTGGGAAGTGTGTAACTTTTGTGAAGAATTTGGATGGTTAGAAATAAATTTATTGGTAAAAAGTGATTATTTTTTATTCCTTATTCCGGGAAGAAGCTATCCAAACGGAGCCTTAGACTTCAAAAAAAATAAATAAACGTCATTTGAAAAGCCATTTATATGCCGCTTGAAAAGTGTCGTCGGTGCCTTTTGTTTTATTGTATTGAGGCGTTGTATATTTATTTCCCTCGGCCAATATTTGATGGTGTTATTTTCTCCGAGGGTGATTCACAGGTGCCAGTGCACTGTCGTATGATGCTGAAAGGAATGTCTTTATCGTTATGCCTGTCGACGGTATACCGTTTACCGTGTACCGTGTACGTTTCGTTTGGACGGAACGAGTGATGAATCATTTTTTATAATACATTTCCGAAATAGAACAGTAAACAGAATGAATTTCGGCATACCGTTGTGTGAAATACAGTATAAAATGAGTCGTCCGCTACGTTCCGTCCATTCCGTTACAAACGGAACGAATAACGAATCGTTCCAGTGTATATTGTTGTTGAAACGGAACGGCAAACGAAATGACCCGTTCCGTTGCCGTTTAACAGGTCTATTTATCGTTTCTGGGCTTTTAGGGAAACGTGTAGTACTAGTACCAATTCAAAGCACAAAGGTTTTTTTTCTCTCTTTGGGGCCGTTTGGATATTGTAGAAATTTAGGGAATTTGCAATTCTAGGCATAAATTTATTGGAAAGTGTGTAACTTTGTGAAGAGTTTGGATTGTTTATAATAAATTTGGCATATGAAATTCCGGGAATTTACAATTCCCTCTTATTCCAACTCCATCCAAACGCCCCCTTTTAAAATCCAAGTCATCTCCGCTCCGACCATTGCGTACAGATACACCTCCCAAAACTTCAAAATTAGAAAAATAGCATCCAAAATTAAACCTTAGCATATTGCCACTCAAAATCTCTCTAGCTCTGTTTGAATGGGTGCAGGAATAAGGAAATAGCTTCTTCCTACTTTCAAATTTATTATAAACAATCCAAACTCTTCACAAAATTACGAACTTCCCAATCCTTCTTTTCTTATTCCTCTTATTCCCACACCATCCAAACGGAGCCTTTGATTTAGAAAATTGTCACCCAAATATATTTCTTATGCTCTTGTATAATAAAAATAATACAAAACACTATACCTCAAATATTATTTTAGTATTTTCTAAAATGCCCTTTGTCCTTTCTTTTTTTTTTTATTCCTGTCACTAATTTCGTGTCTCCACCGTAGACGATGTCGCTCCGGTCGCCACTTCGACAATCCGTTGCTTCAATCTCACGCCCCTCTGACATGATGAGTCGTTTGACCTCCAATCTCAAGCCGTGGCAGGAGATGATCGACCGCTTTATCTACATCTCTCGTCTTGCTGGCCTGAAGAACAAGGAGGGGCCACGAGCCTACGTCTAGGTTGCTCTCGTTACTTGGTGGGGTCGCCTCACATATGCTTTGCTTGCTTGGGTGTTCAAAAGTCTAGTTTGTGCTAAATTTTATGATTTTGATCTGATTTTTGCAATTAGAATCGAAAATTATGATTCTTTTGTTCTTTCATTTGTAATTTGTTTTTTCTTCAACCGTGCCCTAGGTATGGGTCGCAAACACAGAATGAAAAGGGGAAAAAAACATAAGAGGAGATGGTCGTAACAGAGAAAAGAAAGGAAAAATAGTGGGAAAAAGGATATTTTGGGAAATAACAAAGTTATTTTGAGATATTGTATTTTTGTATTAATTTTTTATTATACGAGAGTATGAGAAATGTATCTCAGTGGATATTTTCTAAATAAAAGAGGTTTAGAGTGGCAATATGCTAAGGATTAGTTTTGGGTGATATTTTTTTAATTTTGAAGTTTTGAGATGACATGTACCCAATTTTTCCTTACAAACAATAAAGGGGCCAACTGCGTTTGTTTTTAATCCATCAATAATTGCTTTATATTATTAAATCCATAAATGTGCGTTTATATCTTGGACATAAATTAATGCTGATATCATGGTGTAAAATCTTGATATCTCATACGTAGCAATTCCCAGATAGTATTAGGCGTCATTGATAAATACTCGTTTAATACAACCATGGAGTCTACTTGGAGTGGAAGGAAATGAAAATATTGGTGTGGTGGCGTAGTTCCGATTTCAAGTTAATTGTTTAGAGTGACTGACTGACAGCTGTGTATTTTTCAGAGATTTCCTGGATCGTGGATTAATTCATTGAACGAAAGTGATGTGTTGCACGCTCGTTTCTATTTGATGAGTAATATGCACAGGAGAAGTAACAAATTTTTTTAAAAGAAGTATGCACAGGAGCGAAAATAGAACCTTAGAACACATGCAATTATTAGAAACAACTATTACTAATAGAAATTTAGAACCTTATTAGAAATATGCACAGGAGCGAAAAAAGTAAGAAGGATTGTTTTAGAAATTTACAAAAGAAAATATGGAATTAAGTAAACAATTTTTTATATTTTTATTCAAAACTATTCACTATTCATTAGCACTATAGAAATTTTCATTCGAGGTTTATTCATGTGAATAACGCATCAATGTAGAATTTTAAAAGAAAAATTGTCAGGTGATTCAGAACAGCGTACAGCTTGAAACAAGCAAACGCGTGAAATGAGACTTGATCGTTAAAGCACACTATTAATACGGTATGAATCGTGTCTCATACTCTCATACTCCATTTACTTAGATATAACCAACCAAACCCATTTATAGCTCAGAGTTCTTTTTTTTTTTTTTTGGATACACTAGACAGCGACTATCTAGTAGAATTTATAGCTCAGAGTTAGCTACAAATAAACCATGGAGAACCTTTCCCATATCTTTATGCAATGAAGAAGAACAGCTCAAAACACGTCACTGAGATAAACACACAATGATGCCGTTTAATAACGACTATTTCCTTACTTTTTACTAAATTCTCCCTTTACAAGGAAATATAATCCAGCTTCTACAAACTCAATTCATATGATACTTCCACAAAACAAAATAACATACATATGAACATCAAACTTAGCTAGGACATTCAAGTATTAACCCCAAATATAAATCCATTACTAAATGAGGGCAAATTGGTTGAATGCATCTGTTCCCGCAAAGGCGACCTAAATGGATTGGGACCCACAGGATGGGTTAGATGCAATCCACTGGTGCGAAGAACCTGTTTTGCACTCGTGCACAAGACCTCAGACCTTTCTGTGAAAAACACTGGCACATTGATGGATTTAATCACCCCAAGAGCCCCACTCCAACTCCCGTAACTCTCGAAGCCACAGTTTAAAGCAATTACCATATGAGGCGCTGGTAAATTTGTATATTGTTCTTGATACAGTCCTCTCACCAAATTCACCCTTAACCGACTGCCTAATCCTGAAACTGGCCCCAGCAAATTACTCGGCACCTCAGGCCCAATCATGAATATTTGCACATTACCCAACCCATTAAGTAGATGGCTTATTTCATCAAAAGCTTGCAGCCAGTCCAGCTCAACTGCAGGGCCCAAATAATGCACAATTACCTCCTTACCCTTGATCAGACGATTCTTCGAGTTTATCACAAGAGTGGTCAAAATGTGATAAACTGTTAAGGGGTGAGATAGTATAGCTGCTACTGGACTTGACATAGGCAAAGATCTGATATTGTAGTACTCAGACCAACCTGAGAGAAAAACTGGGTTTCTGTTCCCAATTATGTGGTTTGCAAGAGGTTTATCAGATGGGTAATCTTTATCACCCAACCCGCCCCACAATTCAAAAGCACCTATAGATTTGGTCGGTAGAAGGCCAAATGGGTGATGTGCGTAGCAGTCACAAAGCCGCCTCCACATTCCCTTCTTATGCAAACCCATTGATTCAAGCCACTGGCATGAATTGTCAACTACAAAATTGAACTTAAATATCTTCATGGCCAACTCCTCTTCTCTTTCCATCATAGCCTTGTACAGACCACACATACTCTTGTGGGTTTCTCTCCAATGGTTCTTCTGACAGATGGGCCCACAGTAGATAATTGCCTTGCACCGGCCACAGCAGAGCGACTGATCCCATTGTACTGGTTTCTCACACATGGCACATTGCCTTGAACCAGAAAAATCTTCCTCCTCTTTAGGAGGTTCAATGTACTTAATCGGGCTTGCTAATTTCTTCTCTTCATAAGTTTGATTTGGTGGGTATGAAATGGTAACTGCGACAAGATCGACAGCTGTTGCCAGCTCAGATGGCCACTGCACGTCAACTGTTTCTATAAAAGGTTCAAAGTTAACATTTCTACCATTCTTTGTAACATTATCAGTCTCAGGTTGTAACAAGGGATGAACAAGTGTAATTGCCTTGATAAAAGCAATTAAGTACCTCAATTCTTCCATTGTGGGATCTCTAAACCTGATTTCTCCACCGCTAGAGGTACCACGTGCCACATCAATAATCGGGTACCGATCCGTTCCAGATGGTTCAAGAGCTAGAGAAGCAACCATTCTCTTGTTTGCGGTCGACAAAAGAGATTCCTTTTCGAAAATAACCCTCAGAATTTCCACATTCGGTTCATGTTTTGTCTCCACTGGTAAAGAAACTTTCAATGCATCTTGTTCAGATTTGAACAGGTGTAAACCTAAATCACCACCATCCCCACCAATAAATTGGGCACAAGGGAATGTTTGTTTCTTGTTGGACCAATCAGAGTCTTTACCAACCCGTAACCCGAAAAGGTGGCCGGGTCGCAGACGTTTCCAAGGATCGGTACGGTACAGTGCAGCCAAAGCCCGGTACAGAGATTTAACAAACAAAGGAGAAATGCCATTTATTTTGAGAAGGCACGTACCAGAGCTGGGACCAAGACCTGGCCCAGTACCAAAATGCTGGTGGAAGCGACAAAATAAGTCCTTGAGGTGTGCCTCCATATGTTCGATGAAATGCCTCAACGAAACAGAATCAAATTTGGTATTGTTGTCACTTTCCAGTGTATTTCCGTTCTTGCAAACTTACTAGGTTGAGACTTGGAGAGGAAAGAGGGAAAACAAGCTTATATATGCGTTGACGAAAAAGAAACGAGATCTGGAGCGATAAAAGCAGAGAATGGAGAGATGTGAAGTACAGTGAGACTAGAACTCCATCTCAAAAAAAAAAAAAACAGTGAGACTAGAACTAGAAACTAATAAATGCATTAAGTGTGTGCACTGAGGTAATGAAGGAGAAGAGATGGAGTTTATTATGATTTTCGGAATATTTATGGGCTTATAAGTTAAATTCATCACAAATTTTGTCTTTCTTTCATTGAGCTGGGCCTACTACAGTTTTTCTTACATTGTCGGATCTTTTCCAGTCAAGCGGATCCATACCAATTTATTACCCACAAGTCCACAACTCTGTGATGTTGGTAATGGATATCCAATAAGAGAAATAATTATAAATTATCTATATATAATTGGATATCATAATTTTATTATCCGTTATCATGGAGAATAAATCCGTAATGATTGTCTTATTTAATGTTACTATCGAGCTTTGAGAACTTGATAGATGTATAAATATTAGTGAGATGAATCTTGATAGAATAGTAATGGATTTATATTTGCAATGTTCAAACCTAACTGATTTTACTACCGCAATATTAATGTAGCATTTCTTATTTTTAGGGGTGGAATTATAACATTGCTAAACTTGATAACTTTAAGTTACGATATATTTTTAAAAAATTAGTCATTAACTTTTACGTACTGTTAGTTTTGAAAATTGATTGTGCATCCAATTTCAAACAATTTATGTGTTTAAAATTCAATCAGAAGTCATTATTTTTTTTCTTTTGCAAAAGAAATTGCATTCTTTTAATAAGTAATAAAACTTAGTACAAATTTCATTTTTTACGATCTCGAATGGTATATAGCATAAATCACTTTACACATATTCATGATTAACTTTAAAAAAATTGCGGCTCAGATTTATTAAGCCATGTATGTAAAAAATAATATTTTATCGACATTTGTAACCCACTGAATATCGGATAAAAATATTAATATTAAATCACTAATGTTTTCTCTACAGAAAGTAAAAGAAACTGTTGCACAGACTGCACTTCAGACTAATTTTTGACAGACGAAGAAAACAAATAAATGGTGCCAATTCTAATATATATTCTATTATAATAATATTAAAATAACAATTTAAAAGGACGAATTTTTACTTAACAAGGTGGACCAACAGCGACATTTGCATGTTAGTAGGATTTTATTTTTAGTGATTATTATTAAAACTCAGTGTTACTTGAACATTATTAATAAAATAAATCACGGTTATATATCTATGTGAAATTACTAACATGGTTTGCTTTCCTAAGATGTTGATATTTATTCCAGTGGTCCCTACATGCCAACTCCAAAATCCAAGTGCATAATGCAAGTTGCACCGTAGATATTTTTCTAATTCCCCAAAATTGCCTCCAATTTATATATGCATGTAGTATGAAAAATTGAAAGAAAGAATTATTTTTGTTTTACCCTGTATTGCCAAAGGATGGAGGTGCATCCCAATTCCTTCAGATACTCTCTATGGCCTCTCTTCTTCTTCCATCTCCAACGCTCTCCATTCCCACCTCCTAATTATGTTCACTGGACTGAGACCCCCACCTCTCACCTCTTCACTGCCGACCTTCCCGGTTCTCTCTGTCTCTCTCTCTCTCTGGCTCATGATTATGTCATGTCTTTCCATTTTCTTGTCATATCAATTTACTCCAATGAATGAATTTCGAAGGTTTGAAGAAAGAAGAGATCAGAGTAGAGTTGGAGGATTCCAAGTACATGGTGATACGTACTGAACTCTGCGATGCCGGTACTGGTACAGAAGAAGAAGCAGCAGAGAGAATACGGCGCAAGAGCTTCAATAGGAAGTTCCGATTGCCGGTTCGAGTGGATATGGACGGAATCACGGTCCAGTACGAGGATGGGGTTCTTACTGTGACCGTACCAAGACTGTTTCGTCGACCTCAGATCGACTGCACCGGTTTGCATCAAACGTGTAAACCATTGGCTCCTGCTGCTTGAGCTGACTACGTGGAATTGATGAATTTAAATTTGCATTTGATTTTTTTGGGGATGTTTGTATTATCTTTCTCTTTTTTGAAGAAATTGTATTATCTTTATCTGGTTGGGTCAATTGAATTGATACTTAAAATCTAAACTAAATTGAGAATTGATGGTAGGATTTACATTTGTATCTTTTGTGTCAAGCAAAACCACTTGACAAGTAGATATGTTTCAAAATATTTTTGGCATCTCGTTAAATGGTTTCCAAAATTGCTAACGGTGCCTTTATTTTGTTTAATTGACATAATGACATGCATGTTTTTCCCAATGGTCCTACTAATACAAATACTCGAGATATATATTAGCCCATAGGCTCACAAAAGGCCCGGTCGAGTCTATATACACGGCCCAACATGAGTGATATACATATACTGATATTGTTTCGCAAAGATTTAACAGGAGGATTGGAGTAATAAACTAATAATATTATAATTGAAAATTGATTACTGTCATTTGCAGTTTTGCCATCCCTGCCATCGCTAAATATAAAGTGAACATATACAGCAAACAAAGTGAACATAAAGACGATCTAATTGAACACATACAAACAAATAAGTTCAATGAAAATAAGTTGAATATGCATGTAAACTTGTGAACAAGTGATGACAACACTTATTTGTTTGTAAGTGTTCACTTAGAACGTCTATATGTTCACCTTATTTGTTGTATATGTTCACTTTTTATTTAGCGATGGCTGAGATGGTATATTTGCTGATGGCACTTATGGGGCCGTTTGGATGAACTCGGAATTTGCAAGAATAGCAAATTCCGGAATTTAATTTATTATAAACAATCCAAACTCTTCACAAAGTTACACACTTCCCAATAAATTTATGCCTAGAATTGGCTATTCTCCCAATTCCCAACCCATCCAAACGCCCCCTATAATTCCTGATTATAATTTAGTCTAGCTAAAAATTCTTTAAATGATCCACATATTAGATTTCTTTCGAGAAGTCATGATTTTCTACTAGCAAAGTTCAACGATATATATATTATATACATCAAGAATCAGATTAAAAGAAATCTTCCTTAATAATTAATAATTACATCTTTGTACCATTTTCAATAGCAGAGTGTATCAAACGGATGTAAACTAAAGTATGAACTTATAACTGTTAACAGCTTCTAAGGAAGAAAACAGAACTCTTTGAGACCAACTTTGAGGCCAAGGATTGGGGGGGGGGGGGGGGGGGGGGGGAGAGAGAGAGAGAAAAAAAATGATTATTCGTCTTCCTTGCTGCCTGTTCAAGTAAACGACACTTTCATCTTTTTGAATGCTAAAAATTGGTATAGAGCTTCCTTGCGAAAACACCATTTACGCTTTGAGGTAATAATACCAAGCGTGACAAATTTTACCTAGCTAGAAAATTAAAACGAGGGGTGTAAGAAAGTGTAAATTTTGGTTTTGTTTTAAATATTTATGCATATCAGTTTCACAAAGAAATAATATTTGTCGAAATAATTAAAATAAAAATAATGTGACACCTCAAAAGGTTACCATGTGGGTGCACTATGCTGGTTACACCCATGGGCATTATTTATGCATACTTTGCAGATCATCATCCACACCGGCTTTGCATGCAGGTCGACTTTTCTGTCATGTCGCCAAATTTAAGATATGATTGTCACAATATTAAAAACATATATTGTTAACGAGTTTGAAATATGCACATCATTAAATTGAAAAAGTATTTATTGTTAGTTTTGTCTGGATCACAGGTGAATATTTGCTTTTCTAATACCAATCGAAAAAAAAGTAGTGATTCTTTTTTTTTTAGTTAGCTAATTCTTACTTTCATTTCCTTAATGAGTTGGTTTTCACTTTTCATCCCACCAGCAAGGAAGAAGTGTAGCATCCTATTCAGGTCAAAAATTACAACATAATTGAAATTAAGTTAATTAACAGGATTATAAATAACTAGTTGATGCATTTAATTCAATTTGACGATAAAATTTTAATTTTTGAAAATGATTTGGGGTCAGACTTACTCTGGGATGGAAGAAGAGGACAATGTAGAGAGAAACAATCTAAAATTGGAGGTAAGGAGCATTAATTTTGAAATATACAATAATGGCTTTAATTGTTAAAAGCAGAAATTCGGCGGAAATACAATAACTGACTGCCATGAAATTCCCCAAAACTGCACAAAAGAACCCATAAAGCAAATAAGAAGTAACGAGAATTGGAGCGAAGTTTCTTTTTGTTCATTCAATGATAATCAAATTAGAAACTTACAATCAATAGATTGTCCAATAAAACTTTTGGCGCGGATTTGAAGATTTAACTTCTAGTGTTTTTTCAGAGCTTCTCAACCCATATCTGCTGTCTTTTTTTTAGAAAGCTTGACAGAGATTGTCAAGAGAACCCATATCTGCTGTCACAATCGTACAAAGTATATTAGTAGGAACACATATAAATATAAATATAATTGATTTTCAAGCAAACTTTATTTTTTCGGAACAAATAATTTCTTAATTATTGAAACATTTTGAAAGGATTTAATATCATTTTAAAAAAAAATGATATGAGTATTTTCGGAACTCAGAAGTGAGCTTGATTACATTTATATTTACCTTACTTGAGGAACATCATGTTCTTGACCGTATCTTTTGTGGAGGCGACAGGCGGCTTTGGTCTAAATTCGTAGTGAGAGAGTTGCTCTGTATCCATCAGTGCTTTGAGTGTGTTGCATTTCTTGCCTTCTCCATCAACACTCACCTTCTGACCACGTGATCCATTTAGAAGAGGCAGTTGGAAAAGGCCCCAACATCCTCGAAAAAAAAACGTTCTCCACTTTGGCATTAAAAGTGCACCGACCCTCTGTTCCTCATGAATATGTACTAATTGTGGTAGCAAGTAAAGCCGTATGGTATGAAGGCTCCGTAAATGATTTTCTCTGAAGTTCTTTATAGTATCAGCATCAAAAGCATAATAACCAGATTTGTAGAACACAGTTTGAAGGCTCGAACAACTGGTTATAACAAGCATCTCTAGGTTGGGGAGTAAAATGTCATCAGGAAAAATGCTTTTCAGTCTCTGGCATTGTGACAAGTGAAGGTTCTTTAAGGAACCAAAACTTTCTCCCAATAAATATGCTCCTTTTTCAATCACCAAATGACTCATGTAAGGAAGATGAGCCACACTGATATTCTGCAACTTAGAGCACACACTTTCCTCAGATGTTGCATTAAACAGACTTTCGATTTTATGACATTCTTCAATCTGAAGAGCTCGGAGCATTGGCAGCCTTGGGTTCAAATCTGATACAGAGGAAATGTGTATGTTATCCTCCACTGACAATGATTTGGTAATCTCTAAAATACCTTCGAGACCAAAAGGGTAACGCTCAGTTGAGGAGATCTTAACGTGTCGGCTGCATTGCGTTTGTTGCACTAGAAGAGACTTTGGAGCTAAGGCCTTCAATTTAGCATCTTTATAGCAGCTCTGTTCGAAGGGCTGGAATTGCATAGTTTGACTCAAGCTTGTGCCCAATGCTTCTTTCCTTTTCTCGGAAGAAGCAACTAAGACGTAAAATGTCTGGAGAGACCCTTTATTAAATAGATGGGTGCAATGCTTACTGCTTAAACTCAGGAACAAATGTGAGTTTGTTGCGCGAATACAAACTCTGTCCATGATTTCAGTCATCCCTTGATTGGTTTTCCAGTACTCAGAATCAAAATCACTGACAGAACCATTTATGAAATCACATTGGTCTAAATTAAAAATCTTCGGAATGTGATCTAGTTTATGCCAAGGGACTCTTCTCAGGTGAGGAACTGCTAGAAGGTCCAATTTTCTTAGCCTAGGAAACTCTGAGACATCTGGAATCTCAGTGATGGCTGTACCAGAAAGATTGAGATCCTCTAGTTCCTTGAGCCCTTTCAAATATATGTTTGCTAATTTTCGACAACCACACAATGATAGTAGAGTAATCGATGAATAAGACAGAGAAAATGATCTAATGCTTTTATTCCCATTTATCTTTATCTCTTTCAAGGAATTGCAACCAGAAATTTTCACTTCTTGAAGTTTGTATGATCTTGCGAGAGACTCTGGCCAAGATTGAATCCAGTAATTAAGACCATCAAAGATAAACACTTTTAGGTTTCTCATTGGAAGGGAATCAATTGCCCATAGTTTACTACAGTCTCTCAATTCAATCTCCTCCAGCATCTCGGCATTAGAAAGTGATTTTGGTAGTGTTTTTAAATGAACATTGCTGATTAATTTGAGAACACGGAGACGTTGCATTTTCTCAAATGTTTCAGGGGGCAGAGAAACAAGTTCTGTATTGGAAAGTGAGATGGTTTCGAGGTTTGTCAAGGAAACCAACGGAGATAGGCTCCTAAGTGATTTTTTGGAATCGGAACCATTAAGAACAAGTTCTCTCAGATTTGGCATGTCATTAAATAGATTTGAGGGTAAGGATGTGATACTATGATCAGAAATACGAAGATAATAGAGTTGGTGTTTTTTCTTTCCCAAGTCATCTGGGATCTCTGTTAGATAAGGAAGTCCAACCAAATCTAAGACCTCTAGCTTTTCCATACAACCAATGGGAGAAGGAACAGAAGAACTTTCCGACCTAAGGCTTCTAATTGTACATGAGTGTATAGAAAGAAGTCGGAGGTTTTTAAGGCCAGAGAGTGACTCGAGTAAGAAATTTTCTATTTCCATACCCTCCAACCTAAGAACTCGAAGATATGACAAAGTACAAAGGAATTTAGGAATTATGGGCTCAAGGGGGCGATGAATAGAGAAATTATCATCTACTTTTAAATAAAATGTCGTGGTATTATTATGCTTTGGATGTAGCATCAATGAAGCCCTAAATTCAGATTGATACTTTTGTATTGATATCCAGGTTTTCTCTTTCAGTTTGTTTCGATCAAAGAAGGTATAGTAGGAACTACACGTGTTTAAAACTCCCCATCCATTACCCAAATACCCATGTGGATCATTCCACTTTAGTAGCTGCTTCCGTATTCTATGCGAATACTCGTACGTTTCCCACTCCCCAATTAATAGCGGTCTAAATACAGAGGAGGAAGAGAGAGCTTCCAAGATAATCGCTGCCAATTCAAATAATCTGTCTTCTTTCCCCCTATCTTCATCCAACGTATTCAATTCTTCGGCTATGGATAGGAGCCCCTCTGCAATCCACATTTGAATCAACTCTTTGCTCCCAACTGTTTTTGAATAAGAACGAATCACTATAGTGTGTTGTACACAATTTCGTAATATATCCATACTACCCCTTAGTTCCATACAATACTTGGAAGAAATTGATTTTGCCACCACATAAAATTCTTGTTCTATAATGAACATCGGTGAAAACACTTTATGCCGATTCATTAAATCATGCAGATCTAATTCAAACCCTCCTATAAAATCAGTCATACCGATCTTTATGGAAAATGTAATCAGCCACCAACAATCATCATTCGTTGCTCTATTTGATCGCATTCTATTACCAGGAAGCCAAGGTTCCATCAACAAAAACAAAAAAGGAACAAGGTTATCTTCATTCGGTTCTTCTGTTACCAAGAGATATCTCTTACCTTTTAATGTTTGATATATCTTCATTTTCATTTCTTTAATCAACTCTAACTCTTTCTGTTCATTAGTTGGGCGGAAGGTATAATATGCTTCTTCATATAGCTCAGTTTTTAGTTTTCTCAATTTTGAATTATCTTCATCAATTGAATTCAGGGCATCGGCTACAGCATGTACCATCCTTTTAGACAATTTGTTAATGATCTTTTGATTTTGCAGTTCATGTTTACCAATGCCTTCGAATATTGACGGTATATGGAGATAAATTACATAGTCGAAGTTAGTGATCCTTTTAAGGGCTTTTTCTGTCAAGCGTTGCAGAAACCTTAACATTTCCGACTCTTTTCCAAAACCAAAAATTGCAATTGATGTTAAATTAGAATCCCAAATTTCTTTGATTAAAACTTCCACTTGACAGTTTTCTATGGATTCCATTGCTTCAATGGTTCGATCGAAAGACATTTCACCAGATGAATTAATTTGAACCTATCATTTTGGTGGGAAGTGGATCGATTAGGATATAACTTTAATTAATAGAAGAAACACATACATGATTTCGAAGTTCTAGACCAGAAGATATTTTTAGGCTTTCCGTTTACACTTCGTAAACGGAAACTTATAATCTTACATTGATTAGGGATTAATTCTTCTGAATCGGAATATGCACTTTGAGCTTTGACAATAATATATATTCCTCGACCAAAATTAAAAAAAATATTATTGTTTTATAATATACATATTAGCTTTTTATAAGGTCAATTTCTGTTTGAAAAAATTAATTAAATGTTTGCTATTATTATTCTCTGTCGCAGTAATCATACATAAGATTAAATAAATATGATTATAAACTCAACATAATTGTAATTATTATTATTATTATAAGTGATCAAATAATAATAATTACAACAATAAAAATAACAAAATCATATTACTTTGGTCGTTTTTTTATTTTCACGATTTGCAGTAATAATATCTTAATATTGGCAATAATAACAATAATTTCTCATCATTTTGTAATTATTATAATAATTAAAATAATTATATTTTTTTACTACTATTATTATATCTAGTAGTAAGTAATAATATTACTTATAGTGGATGGATAAAATACACTCTGGTGTACGGATCACATCTCGTACACCAGAGTCGTTTAGAAAATCCAAAAATCAAACGGTCAATCCGAACCGTTCAAGTTGTTCTTCATATTGAAAAAACCCTTGGAGACCAAATTTTACATTTTTTTCGAATTTTTTTGCTATATATTATGATATTTTAAAAAAAACACTACAATTGGAGTAGTTCAGACCCTCCAATTTGAAAATATCATAATATATAGCAAAAAAAATTGAAAAAATGTGAAATTTTGACTTCAAGAGTTTTTCAATATGGAGAATAATTTGAACGGTTCGGATTGACTGTTTGAATTTTGAATTTCGAAATCGACTCGGGTGTACGGGGACGATCCGTACACCAGAGTGTATTTTATCACTCCTCTATATATATATATGTATATTGGAAATATATTTATTCTTTCGAAAGAATAAAATGTTGCTGGTATTTTTTTGGTTTGTTTTTAATTTCCCGAACATTATCTAAATTTGATTGCATTATATATAATAGAGATCATGATCAGTTCAACTCTGCAGCTTTTAATTCAAATAGTACTGAATATGTATTTACACCAACAGCCCCCAAAATGTTAACCTTTATAAGCCTCCATAGTTTATTTTTATATATTTTGGCATTGGATGAATTTGCAGTTAAGTTTATTATATTAAGAATATATAATGTTGACTGTAGCTATTCTGGCATTCTAACTGGTCATGAAATTTCTAGTCCGGATATATGCTTAATTGATGGCCGGTTCTGTTTAGTTTAGTTGGATTTGATCCTTTAGTTTCCAAAATATCTAATAACTGATTGACGGATTAGACACTTATTAGCGTAAGATTGTCGCAGTATCAAAATAAGTTATGGAATTTGTTTCTCTTTCTAATAAATGTATGTTTAATAAACCAGTTTGGTGGTTTTGACTTTTGAAGAGTGCTAAAAAATGAAGGGCCTGAGCCCTTCTTAATTTCTATGAAATGAATAAAATCTATGTATATTCTCTCTTCGTGCCTCACTAATGCATGGTCTCTCAAGAGCAGACCATACATACGCAACTCTTGTAGGTGTTCCAAAAAAACTAAATTTTATTCTTTTTTGTTTTAAGATAAATTGGAGGTCTAAACAATCTAACTTATTTTTAAATTAAATGTCTATGAAAGACCTCCGGTCGGATTTTAAACTTGTGACTTTTTCACTCAAAAAATCAATATGCATTGCTCTTTGTCACTAGATCAAGAGCTGGTTCTCTTATGTATACCCATGTAAAACTAAATCCTATTCGAGTCAATAACCAAAAGTAAATCCCTGATCACGTACCTTGTATTGGAGTTTGTCAAATGCAATTATCTAATCAGGATGCCCCGCTCCTCGAATTAATTAACTACTATCTGTGAAATGGTGTAATCTGAAAAAAAATGGAGAGAGAAAGATATAATGTAATTTAATTTTGATGGAATGAAAATAACGTACGCACACACACATGGACCTTATATCTAAAACTAATTAATTTTACGGAACAAATTTCCCTTAACATATATCTGTAATCGGTCAATCAGTCTAATTGAAGATCATGATCTACAATATACGCAATAATGCAATATACCTAGAATACCTTTATTTAACTATATTAATAATTGTTTCTGTAGACTGCACACTGCAGGTTTACGTTTTCATCCTCGATTAACATTAAGCAATTTTTTGGTGCACTATGATGACCATTGCTTGCGGAAAATGCCCATTGTATAAATTAATTTTTACAGTCTCGAGGATTTTACAAAAATTGAAAAGTCTACAGTATGTTACGAGGTCCCCCCTCACATCCTCTACAGCCAAGGTTTTAGACCGTCTAGCCAAGGCTTTTGTACAAATTTTAAAAGTCAAATGTTAAATATAAACCGTTGATCTTATTCAATTTTACCGGCGATTCATTTTCATATAAATTTTGTAAAATTTGGAGTTGATTTGATTCTAGATCAAGTGGTCAACAAATGAACGAATATGGTTAACTATCACTGATTAATTCTAATACGTTCATAGTTTGGTCATTTAATCAAGTATCAAATCGACTCCAAATTTTATAAAACTTATATAAAAATGCATCTCCCGTAAAGTTGAACAAGATTAACGGTTTAGATTTAATATTTAAATTTAAAAAATTTTAAATATTAAAAAAAAATTAGCTTGGTTGTACCGTTCAGTCAAAGTACTTGGCTGTAGAGGATGTGAATCCCCCGGCTCAAAGCTATTAATTTTATACATCTGCACTCATGCCTTCCATTTGGTGAGTGAACCGAAATGACTACTTAAATTAATTATGTCGGGCCTGCACTGATGCTTGCATTAATTGGTGAGATAACAAGGAATCTTGCTTTTTTTTTTTGTTTTTTGTTTTTTTCTTTTTTTGGTTAGTACTCTTGTTTCTCTATAAATCAAGATTAAGAAGGAATTTGGTTATGACGTAGGTGGACACATAACTTATAGTTGCATAAGTGCTTCTGTCAAGTCATGTCACGGGCGATTAATTGTGAGATAAATAGATGAATAACTTATGGGGGCGTTTGGATCGCTTAGGAATTGGGGGAATTTGCTATTCCTAGGCATAAATTTATTGGAAAGTGTGTAACTTTGTGAAGAGTTTGGATTGTTTATATTAAAATTTATGCCCGGAATTGCTTATTCCCGGAATTTGGAATGTATCCAAACGATTACATAAGTTATTATTATATTATTATATTAATTATTATTAGGATAAAATTAATGAAATTATTTTATTATATTATTATAATGATTATACTAAATATTATTATAATCATAATTCTTGTAAATAAATTTTATATGGAGGGAATATTTTAAAATAATACTTTTTATTTATAATTTCATCATAGGTACCATTGAATTTTAATATTTTATTGATAATTAAATTTATTATTATAATAAAAATTAGTTTTTTAATAATAAAAATAAAATAATAAATAATATAGTAATACAAGTTAATTAACATTGTTATTGTTAATTACTAATATAAAAATTAATGATACTAAAAATATTATAATAATAATAATTTTAATTATTTAATTTAACATTATCTACAGTATTAGGATAATTATAATTAGAATATGACAATATAATTAAACAATTTCTTTTGTCCTGGTGGTTTGAAAAATATTTTTTTATTTATTATGTTATGTGTGGGTTCACCTTATGCAAGGTTATGCAATGAGTGTTTGATGACTTAGTAATGTATAACTTATGCATCCTCTATGTCGCAACCAAACACCTCCTATAGGCTCCGTTTGGATAACCACGAGAATAAGAAAATAACCCTCTTCCTTATTTCTAACCATCCAAATTTATTATAAACAATCCAAACTCTTCACAAAGTTACACACTTCCCAATACTTCTTCTCTTATTCCTCTTATTCTCACATCATCCAATCGGAGCCATAGATAACTTGATGTTGCAAAAATAGTAATCCAGTCACAACTCACAAATCTATTTACCTTTAAAGAGTAAACTTGCTTTCTATGGTGTATATTTGCTTAATAAAGACTATAATTTAAAAAATCACCTGCAATAATGAAATCAATATTTGCATGTAAATCAGCATTTATTTACCTTTCGACGTGATAGTTAAATTAGTTTTATATCGAATAATTAAGCTAAATATTTTAAAGTTCATATCAAACCGATAGAACAATCAACCGCAGTGGCTCAGTACGTACCCAAGTACAAATTAGCCATATATACATGCATGAATTCGTGCATAATCGCACGTACCTTTTCAAATAATAGAACGGTTTAATAGAATCTCTGGCTTGCTCCTGATTCTTTAATTGGTGAATTAAGGCTCCGTTTGGATGGCTTCTTCCCGGAATAAGGAATAAGGAATAACCACTTTTTACCAATAAATTTATTTCTAACTATCCAAACTCTTCACAAAAGTTACACACTTCCCAATAAATTTACCTCTTCCCAATAAATTTCTTCCCTTCTTCCTTCTTCCTACCTTATTTTCAACGCATCCAAACGGAGCCTAAGAGAAGTTTTACCTTCGGCTCTCTGTATTGGTATTGCTCCTCTACATATACAGGCTCAAAACCTTGGAATGAGATGCCTAACCTCAATAGCAAGCAAGAGATAGATGAGATTACAAGTTATGCTTTACCAAGCTAAAGGTTTGTCTGATAGAATCATATACTAAAGTGATTAGGTTACTTTATTGGGCCTAGCTGACGCTTCCCTATGAAATAACGTAGCAGTGTTTTCGTAGAATTTTAATATGCTTTTCTTGTACAGGTCTTAATTTATGTTGCATATAGTGGAGGGATCGATGCTGCACACGTTTTTTCTAAATTCATTTATATATATTTAAAAATAAAAAAATTCAAACCCAACTGTTCGTCTTGTTTATAACAGAGAAAAATAATTGAATGAATATAACAGTTCAAATTTGGATGTTCATACGGCCAGAGTAATTGAAAATTAAAAATACACTGAATTAATCCATTATATATATTGTGTTGTGTGAAACCGGGATATTCAGTGGCGGGTCTAGAAAAAATATCTAGGTGGGTCTGACAACCTCTGTTTAAATCATCAGCCCCACTTTTGAGTGCTCCAATAGCAGAAAAAATTAGGTGGGGCTAAAGGAGGGCTCCAAGAGCTCGATGGCGTGAGGTGGGACTCTAGCCCCACCCGCCCCTGGGGATATTACGCCTAGGGATATTCATACAACGCCATAATGCAAGTCTAGTGGTTCTGCTCCATTATGTAATATTGTGAAACCGGATATTAGTAAGGATTATTTGGTAAGTATTTTTGCGTTATTTCGAAATAATTAATTGCGACTCTTCGGGGATGCTCAACCAAGTTCCCAGTGATCCTCCACTTTAACTAATTGTTCCTTTGTTAACTTTGGCATACATGGATATGATTATTATAAGGCCACAGTTTTGTCGAGATATACAAAAAAATAATAAAGAACTGAGTCTTAATACTACAAATATGAAGGACCATCCTGTAAATTTTACTACAAAAAACAAGTCCCAATTTTGGATTCTTCCAGACTTCCACCATGTTTGTATTGAGATTTGAGAACCCTGTCCGTGTTTGATCCTGCTTTGTTTTATGTCTGTTTGGATTATGAAAGAAAATAACGGAAAAAAAAATGTTTTGGATGATTCAAATTTTAAAAGGTTTAAAACAAAACTGATTATTAACAATAGACCATAATACCTTGACAACCATTAATTATAACCATGATGGAAATATTCCTCCACTTCCAATTAATAGAAGCAAAATGTTATTACAAGAGCTGACACCTAAGAGTTACACTAGTACCAGTTAGGCCGGTACTAGCGTTCCCTAACCAACACATCCAATTACACAACAAACCAACATCACCCAACAGTAACAACATAACACACACAAATAACAAAAGTACTCAATGAAATTGCCTTTCAAACCTCCTAACTCTGTTGAATTGCAGAGAAGAATCACACATCAATCTCGATTAAGCGGCTTAAGGCTAATTATTGCTATTCAGTAAATTTGTAGTACTAAAAAGTAAAAGGCTTTGACATTGTCAGGTATAGAAGAATTCTATTATTAGCAATTTGTGGAGAAGCAGTGGACGTGATTTGCTATTTATATATTGATGAATTTTCAGAGCTATCCTTGCAATTTATTCATTTATAGGTATATATATATATATATTTTCTAACGTGTGTATATTAACTCTCTCCATTTGTAGGTAACTTGGTCTTGTGGAGATTGCTATATTTATTTTGAAGACTCTTCATTTTTAACTTTTATTGTAATTTTAGGCGTTATGGAAATGTTTATTTTGGAGACTTTATATTAATGTTAAATTTGGACATGCAAGGATGCAACATTGCAACTCCAGTAGTATCTCTTGTATTGATATTAATGTTTATTTTGGAGACATTTTATTAATGTTCATTTTAATCTATTTATTTTCAGAAATGTTTTTTGCTTTTCGGCCTAGTTAATAAAGATGCATTCCGTAGGCACTAGGCAAGCAAATGTGCATATTGATTTTCTGGTTAGTTAATGTTATTTTCTTTATATCTGATTAGTTAATAGTTATTTATTATTATTATTATTTTGGAGAATTCATAACAGCAAGTGCTAAAAATAATTAAGTTCCAAGAATGAATGAAGTCAATTATTTTCTACTAGTTACGTAAGCCTTATAAGCTCGAGGGTCATTTCCAATTGAACTCCCTAGTGCTTCCAAAGTCCAAGCTCCAGGCTCAAACTGGCCCTTCAAAAGCTCGAGGGCCATTTCCGAATAGTCCATTTATTTTAACTGGACATTGGACCGGATCGAATATTAAACGAACCCAATACGGAGAGGGCTGATATCTAATCATTATGGACTGACCCCTGGATATTACTTATTGGCAACCCAATGGAGTCTGAACAATGCTGGGGCTTAAATCAACCCTGGATATTACTTAGTAATCTTCCAAGCCACTTCTCTATCTCAGTTCCAGCCCGAGTATCATCCTCAATCTGTATGAGCAGTTCTGACAACGACAGCGCCAGCCTTTTCACCGTCTCCTTCAGTTTGGCGGGCTACATGGCTGTCCAATAATTAATCAGACCAACGATCAATACTCCTGTTTGATACAATGAAGGATCTAAAACATTCTCAAAACAACATTTATTTCTATTTTCCCATAAAGTTCAGAGAATGGCACTACACCAAATTCTAAAAGAAACAATAAATTGAGGTTGTATCTCCAGCTCAATGGCTTTCGGATCTTCTAAATAATTTGGAAAATGAATTCCAAATTGTTGAATAAACCAAACCCATATTGGTCTGACATTGTTGCAAGTAAAAAACAAATGATCCAAATGTTCATCCTCAGCACAGAAAACAACAAGTAACATTTCCTATCCAACCCCTTGAAGCTAAATGAGCTCTAGTAAGTAACTTTCTTTGAATAAATTTCGGGCTCCCACTCTCTCCTTCTCTAAGAGAATAATAGAGAAAGATAGCGACAATACAATACTGCTTGACATTTGGAGGTGAAGCTGAAGGAGAAATGGCGAATCAAGGGTGGCAGGTGGTGAACCGTCGCGGCAAGTCTAACCCCAGCACAGGACCCAGGACAACCGGTGTCTTCTCCGCCTACTCCTCTTTCCCCCCCTCCCACTCCCATCACCACCGCAGGGACCACCACAGCTCCAGATCTACTTCCCCTCAAAACCCTCGACCCTCGCCGCCTCCCTTCATCTACTCCCCAACTAGTCCGGTCAGGCTCCCCTTCCCACCTAAACCCTACTTTGAAGAGTGGCAAGACAGATGTTTCCGTTGTTTCATTAAAGGTCATCTCTCCGACACTTGCCCCAATGCACGCCGCTGTGCTCTTTGTTGGAAGCATGGACATGAGTACTTCGAGTGCCCGGATGTAGTTCGTGAGGCTAGCCGTCACGCTCTGGAGGCCACCAAGGCGCACCCCCGGCAACCAACCCCTCCCCCCTTCTCCGGTCTTTGGAAGGATGCAGATTTCTCTGATCTCCTTCTCGAGGGCTCTTCCTCCGTACACACGGTTCTCCCTGAGGACAGTGAGCGGCCGGAAACTTTGACTTGTCACCTCACCAAAGACGCTGCTTACTTACAGGAGGTGGCTAGGCTAAGCAGAGCGCTAGTGGTCACACAACCGGAAGATTATGAGATTAACTTACCCTTGGATAACATTGCAGCCAAGGTAGCCAAGCCTGGGCTAGTAACCCCAAAACAACTTGAAGTAGCATCGCTTCCCAATGGCAAGTTCCTGGTCATGCCCCCACCTGAGGTCTCAGCGCTACAATTAGCTCAGGCTTTCCCTGAGAGTCTCTGGGAAATGGGTTTTTCGATTCAACTATGGTCCCCAAACATAGATGCTGATCTCCAAATTCCAGCTTTAAAGTTATCCTTAATCTTGTTGGCATTCCGCCAGATCTATGGAGAGAGGATATGGTTGCTAATGCAATTTCTCGGTTTGGTACCTTTCTAGGGACTGTTGCATCTCAAGAAGCTGGTAATATGTCAGCCTGGAAGGTAGCCATTGCCACCTCTGACATGAGGAAGATACCCCGTTCACTGCTTTTCACCATTGATATGTTCAGCTATAGAGTTCAAGTCAATATTGATAAGTGGCGCTGCTCCCCGGTGTACGACAAGAAAGAAGCCCCCCCAGTTCCTCCTTCTGTCTTACGCCCATCCTGGAGGATCCCTTCACCTCCTTCTCCAATAGTTGAAAACCAGCCTAGTGCAGACCTAGATTCTACCGTCACCTTCACGGTTCAAGCTCTCAAGAAAATCTTCCGAGATGTCCCCTTGAATCAGATACCTGCTGACTTTGCCCCTTACCTCTCTCCTGCTGACACTAAGGGAAAGAAGGTAATGGAATCAGTGACGCTGCTCCGCCGGGACTTGGCGGTCGCAGACTCTGCTGGGGGAAGTAAGGGATCTTACAAGGCCGCACTTACAGCTACTTCTAGTGAACCACACCGGATCCGCGCGTCCAACAAAAGGTACTCTCCAGTGGATTTAGCTGAACTGGAGGCATCGGTAGGACTGGGGGAAAGGAGCTTAGCAAGAGGACAGAGGGACGGCTTCGACAGAGCGGCCCACGTCCAAGTAACACGTGCCCCTGTTCCAGAACCTTCTTTGTCTCAGGTTAACCATTTCTCACTTTTTCCTGAACTGTCATGTGCTTCACACACAACCGAGTTGGTAAATGACACGCGTCCAGCTGTCAAACAAAACCCTGTTGTGTCGTACACCAAGCCTCCAGAAACTGCTCCTAGACCGATTTTACCACGTGCATGTAAAAACAAAAAAAAGACCACCAACAAAAAAAATAGCAACGGTCGTTTTTTAAATTGTGGAAGTGGTAGTAATTGGGTGCCAAAGTCGGGCCCAACGGTTGGGTCGGTTGCAGGGCCGAGCAACTCCTCACTGGTTCTAGCCCAACCAGACCCGAACGCTTTTGTTGATATCCCAATTAGTTATGCAGAGTCCCTGGATATTGCTACTATATTGGGTTTCTCTAAAGAAGTAGTCAATGAGTTAGTTCAACACCAAGCTGACAGTGCAAACTTGGCTCCTTTGAGGTTACACTGGAAAGAACCAACTGATCAGGAACTTAATTTGATCCCCTCCCCTTTAAAATCGGTTGGTGCTTTGTCGCAGCATCAGGTCACACGTGGTGTCGGCCCAAGCCACACTGGATCAAACGACCCTCCTGTCGACTACACTGACTGTGAAAATAAGGAGGATAGATACATTGATCTTGTTGACTATGATTAACCGTCTTGGTTGTTTGAGGCGGCTGTTGAGAGAGATTATTTTGTTTTTTAATGTCTAAACCACTTAAGATTTTATCCTGGAATGTTCGGGGCCTTGGTTTAATTGCTAAAAGACATGTTGTTGGTAATTTAATTAGAAGCTCTCATTGTGACATCTTGGGTTTACAAGAGACAAAGCTAGACCTTCTTCCTTCTAATTTATTGAGTTCCCTCATCCCCTCCTTTTTTGATCGTTCTGTTGTTACGCTAGACGCGTTGCACTCTTGCGGTGGTTGTCTTCTGGCTTGGAAACGTTTTTTTATTCTTCAGAATTCTTGGGTTACACGTCATACGTGCTCTGCCCTACTTCTGGATACGAGGTGTAATCGCATGATGTTGGTTACTAATGTTTATGGACCCACATGTGATGCTCTGAGGATGTCCTTTCTTCAAGAGTTACGCTTCATTAAAAACCTGGTTCATAATGACTGGGTGTTGTTGGGAGATTTCAACTTGCTTAGGTGGATGAATGAGAGATCCACTATAGCAACTGACTTCGGTTCTATGTCAGATTTTAACGAGCTCATTGCAGACCTTCAACTCTTTGATGTACCCCTTCAAAACCGACATTTTACTTGGTCTAATAAACAACCCTTTCCGATCTTCTCTCGTCTAGATAGGTTTCTTCTCTCTGCAGGTTGCCTACAGCTTTTCCCCAAAGTTTCTCTTCAAGCTCTCCCTGCAACAGTGTCTGACCACTGTCCTTTACTCTTACGTTGCTCCAACTTCCCTACTCAGAAGAAGATTCGACGAGTTGAGACCTACTGGCTTGGTCACAGAGACTTTCAAGCAATCTCTGACGGGGTGTGGAACACTGCTCAACGTGATCCAGACTCAATTATTGACTTCTCTGCAAAGCTAGCTACTTACCATGAGAATTTGGGCTCTTGGAATAAGCTAACTTTCAACCGGCCCAACTTGTCTTTACTCAATGCTAAGAGATTAATCGGCCTTCTTGACTGTGTTGAGGAGTCACGGCCCCTTTCACAGCTTGAATTCTTTTTGCGAATCAAACTGCGTGAAAGAGCATTTGAACTGGCTGTTGCTCTTGAAAAAAAGTGGCATCAACGTGCCAGGTCCAGATGGCTTCACAGTGGAGATAGAAACACTTCGTATTTCCATGCCATTGCTTCATCTAAGAAGAGAGGGAAAATGGTTAACTCACTCATGATAAATGGTACCCTCGTGACTGACTCCAATTGCATTTCAAATGAGTTTTCTTCCTTCTACGAATCTTTATTTGGCTCTTCCTTTGCAACGATTCCTATTAACTTCAATACGTTGTACTCTCCAAGTCTTCAACTACTCTCTCTTGATGAACCCTTCAATGAAGGTGAAATTTACCGGGCCGTTATGCGCCTAGCCAGCAACAAAGCAAGCGGACCAGATGGCCTGCCTAATGAGTTGTTCAAACTTTACTGGCCTGTTTTCAAGCCTTCCATTATGAGAATTTTTTCTCAACTCTTCTCTTCCTGCCTTGACCTACATAAATTGAACTTTGCTCATCTTGTTCTCATCCCAAAAACTGAAGGAGCTGAGCAAGTCACTGATTTTAGGCCGATCAGCGTTATCAATTACATTCCCAAATTGATCTCCAAGGTCCTAGCTTTAAGACTACAACCTTTCTTGCCTAATCTCATCTCTATTTCACAAACGGGATTTCTGAAGGGAAGGCTAATCTCTGAGAATTTTAATGTGGCAAGAGAGTTGGTACATCATATAAACTCATCTCAATATAATGGAGTTTTACTCAAGCTCGACTTTTACAAGGCATTTGACTCGGTCAACTGGGATTTTTTGTTCTCTTTAATGCTACATAGAGGCTTTCCACAGAAATATGTTGACTGGATTAAATTACTGGTCACCACAGCTACTTCCTCAGTTCTTGTCAATGGTTCCTTAGGCCGGGTGTTTAAGCATAAAAGAGGCTTACGTCAGGGCGACCCCCTTTCGCCTTTTCTGTTTCTTCTGGTGGCGGATGTACTCTCGGTCACGCTAACCTCTGCAGCAACCTCTCTAACTTCTACCATCTCAGCAAAAATCCCGATGCCTTACTTCCTTTTGCAATACGCGGACGATACCTTGGTGTTTGTTGCGGCCGATCCTCGCACCATAAGAACACTCAGCTTGGTTATCAAACTTTTCGAAAGAGCCTCTGGTCTAGCTATTAATGCCAACAAGTCTTCTTTTGTTCCTTTTAATGTTCCACCTCAGTTGGAGGCTTTATTACTACAGCTTCTTGGGTTCAACAAAACTGCACTCCCTATTACTTATCTTGGCCTTCCCTTAACAGTAGGTAGGCCAGACAGAGTTTGCTTCCAACCAATTTTAGAAAAAATTGAACGTAAACTAGCAGGTTGGCATAGTAGACTACTTTCAAGGGCAGGGAGACTTACACTTGTCTCATCAGTACTGACGGCTATCCCCTCTTACTTTATGTCAGTTTTTCTCCTCCCAACTTGGTTAATTCAACACATTGACAAAGTCAGGCGGCGCTTTTTATGGGGAACCAGTGATTCTGGTAAAAGGAAAATCCACCTTTTGTCATGGAGCCGGATTTGTTTACCAAAGAAGAATGGAGGACTAGGTCTCTTGGACCTGAACCTTCAGAACAAATCACTGCTTTTACGCTGGTTATGGAAACTACACACTGATAACCACTCCCTCTGGTTCAAGCTTGCGCATTGTCTCTACTCCCCAGCTTCAGGATGTAAGTCCCCTCTACTCTGGAACAAGGCTGGATCTTTCTTTTGGAGGGATTTGTGCTCTTTGCGATTTCTATTTCAATTCTCCAGCTGTGTGGCAGTTGCGGGAGGTTCTACTACATCATTTTGGTTTGACAATTGGGGAGGAAAACCATTAATCTCCATCCTAAGGAATCATGCCAAACCGCCTTTGAGACCAAAGATCTCTTTTAGGGATGCTGCACCACTTTTGACTCGCTTACTCCCCCTGCCAAGAGACTGTCACTTCGACTCATTGCTCTCTTTGCTGCCGCCTCTACTTGCTGCCAATCAGCCTGATAACATCTCCTGGAAATGGAGTTCTACAGGAAATTTCTCTGTCTCTTCTACTTATGTAACACTTTCTTCTGCAGGGAAACATACTGCTCAGTTTTACAGCTTCTGGAAGTTAAAAATGCCTCCTTCGATTCAGTTCTTCACCTTCCTCCTTTACAATAATCGGCTACTGACACAGCAACAGCTAAGTCGCAGGGGATGCCAGGTGACTCAAGGATGCTCCCTATGCCTTTCAAACGAGTTAGAAGACTCCATTCACTTATTTTTCAACTGCTCGTTCATCTCCAGCCTTTGGAACAGGTTAAAACAGACATGGCAACTGCCGGGCTTACTTCCTCTGGACTCTACACAGTCTTCAATTGCTAGCTTGTTGAATCAGGTCTCTGATGATACAAGGCTTGCCTCACTGGTTTGCACCACCTTTTGGGGAGTTTGGTTGGAACGTAACAACAGGATTTTTAGAAACAAAAGCAGAACGGTGGAGATGGTGGCACAGTGGGTTTTAGAGGAGTCAACTTTGTTCTGCAAGTTTTGCTAACTTCCTTTCGTTTTGTCTCTTTTAATTTTCTTTCTTTCTTTTTCTTCTGTTTGACAGCCGCTGTCAAACTATTCAAAAAAAAAAAAAAAAAAAGTAACTTTCTTTTACTAACTATCCACAATATAGAACTAATTAGATAAAAGATTAAGGATCTTTTACAAGTAGTCAAAAATGGACTATGGATCCGCTAGAAAAAGAATATAAAAATGTTAAACTTTTATTTTACAATGATAGAAGAAACTTTATTTCAGAATAATGAATATTTTTCTAATTTTTTTCAAAAAGAATAATGAATCTTTTTTTTAAGATAGAGTCGTTAGAATCTAGATCATCTCAAATCAATTAAGACATTTTAAAATCATAAATAGTTAATTGCTTTGAATTATTTCGAATTTAAAGTATCGCAAGTATAAATTGGTTCCAATTGAAATAAATTTGACTTCTATCTAATTGAACTTATGTTCGAATAAGACGGAACGGTCAGATCAAATTTTCTCAACAATTGACGGGTTATAGCTTATGTTAAATTTGATTAGAAAAAAAATTCCAAGAATAACATAAATTATTCCCAAAAAACCCTCCATTTCGTTGATGGTTATTTGCTCAGAAATTGGGATCGGGTTATATTACAGTTGGATCGGATCGGATAAAATAAATCCGACTTCAAGAAATTACAAAATCTCTGGCCGTCCGAGTCTAATCGGGTCTCGGATTCATGTTCCAACAGAGAGCTGACGGCCGTCAATATCGTGCTGAAATCAATGAAAACGGAACAGAAACGGAAAGGAAATCAATTTCGTCTCTGAAAAGGGAACGGAAAAGAAACGAATGCTGGTAAACGATAGTGTTCCGTTTATCGAAACTGGGCTGAAATCAATGAAAAAATGAAGAACGAAACAGAAAACGAAACTTAACCGAAATGAAATAAATTATGTTATGTTACCAGAAACGGAACGAAAACGGAACATACCAGTTCCGTTCCGTTTCTGCACGTTTGACACCCGACAAATTATATAAGACCCTCTTCTACTGACACTTGGGCCCCACACTCCTTTTTCCAGATCCGGCGACGAAAAATTTGGACAACACTGGAGAAAGAGTTGTCCATTTCTCTTCTCATTTCGTTCGAGCGGGAAAATCCCAAAAACCAAAACCCTTCTCTCTCTCTCTCTCTCTCTCTCTAGGGTTTGAACTTTGAAGCTTTCTTCGACTGACAATCGTCCCACCAAATCTAGTGCTCTCTCCTCACACCAAACTGACCTCTTGCGCTCAGGCCATGGTGGTGCGACCATGAGCGACGACAGGGAAGAGCTCCTCGGCGGCTCCGCCGGAAATGGCGGCGGCGCGGCCGGTCGGACCTTCATGGTGCAGCCTGGACGCGACCTCCAGTCCAACTGGGAGGTGGATCTCGCCGAAAAGCTCGAGCAGTACCTCCTGAAGATTTGCTCGGGAGAAATCACTTCGTCGGAGGAGGATCAGGTTCTCCACTCGGTTAATTTTGCTGAAGGTAGGTGTACTAAGCTCTAGAGAGAGAGAATCTGTCATCTTTGAAACAAATTTTGTGATTATGTCCTTCAAAAGATGGTTATTTTGCGATTGTACCGCTGAGAGGTTGAAATTTAAGTGACTTTTGTGATTAATTAAGAGAGAGTACAACTTCAATGCTCAGATGGAAGAAAAGTTTTTTCTAACTTTTTATTGCCTTCAGTTTTGTATAAGGAGGGTTGAATTTTTTGCAAGGAATTTCACTTTGACCATGAGACATTGTTAGTTTTAGCATTTTTCTTGTAATGGCCTAGTCCGATTCTATTTATTATGTTTATACCTTTCCGTGTATTAATTAATTAAAAAATCAATAATGCTAAAGGAGGCAATTTAGAAGCTGTTTGACCCTTATATACATAATAACATTGCCAAACAGCTCCAAACTTACCAAAATAGACTGACATTTTCCATTTATTCCAAAATTTTGATTGTTAGTATTCCTTGTAGTACATTGACCTATGAATAGCAATATCCTAGGATATTTTTGTATTGTTGGAAGCAATCCTTTATGAATGTTATATGATGCATCACTTGCAGTAAAATATGGAAACTGGTACAATATATGTGTGCCACAGATGGTAAACAAAATAAAATAAAAGAAGAGGTATTGATGCAGTATCTTCTCTCTTTTTTTGTTGTAGCTGCACTTCTTCTACAAGGTTCTGTGCAAGTATACAGCAGAAAGGTGGAGTATTTATACTCTCTAGTTCTTCATGCACTCGAGTTTCTTTCTCAAAAGAGGTTTGTAATCTGATTCTTTCTGTTACAGTACCTTGTAAATAATTTCTTCATCAACCGCGCGCAAATTTTTTCTGAATAAACAGATTTCCGTAGTGGCTGGTTTACATGATACTAAATATGATATAGGTTAGGTGCCATTTCAGTTAAAATTTTCTTGTACACATTGGTACAAGTTATTAATTTGTGTTGGTTCTTGGTTGGCGAGTTATATTGCCTGAGAATATTTCTGGTAATGTAGATTTCAGGTCTTAGTTTTAGCATTTGCTAGCTATACATCCATACCTGTATGTGCTGGATAGTACAATTAACGAGATGTACTTCACTGAAGATATTATTTTTAAATAATGTATGTAAAAAAAAAAGAAAGGAAATGTTCGTACAATAAACCCCTAAGAATGACAACCGACGCAAAGTAGTAAAACAAAGTACAATTTATGTTTGAAGTTTTGGTCTTGAAGAGTCCAAAATTCCCTCTTTAGGCAGCAAGACCAACCAGAGAAAGGTGGTCCAGACCAGTCTGATGGGAAAAGACCAGATCCAGTTGCAAATCAAGAAGAAGAAGAATTTCTAGGGTTAGATGATGTGCCAGGTACTATATCATGTCATCTGCAAGAACTTTATCATTTTGGTTACTAAATTACATTTATTTTATCATTTATTGTTGAAATGACCTTGAATTCCTCAAAAAGCTTTCTGTCATGTTATTGTTGTTATGTTTCTGTGAGCAGTGGATCCAAAGGCTAGTCTAGATAGTTCACATGATAAGGACAATACAAGAAAAGCCACAAAAGCACCGGCCAATTTGATTGTGATGGAAGGAGATTGCCTAGATACTGGTGGGGCCGATGAGATAGAATCCTACCTGGTACGCTAAAATTGATAATAAATCAACTTGCAATAAAATCTAGATATGACTCTGATTTCTATAATAAGTTTGCCCCTACTAATGGACACTATTAATAGTACATCTCCCAATTCGGCTTTAGATATAGTTAGTGACCTGACATGTGAAGTGTTTTTTTAATGGTTTTGTTAAGCCCCTGATTTATAAATAATAATAATAATAAAAAAACAACCCAACAAGAGAGCAAAGAAGCAAAGCTAAGGTTGAGACTAAATTTAACATTGAATTTCATCAAGTATTGCAGCAGAAACTTACATAGTCATACTTTTGTACATCCTATTATCTCATCTTTGCATTTAATTCTTTTTCTTTGGGGGGCAGCTGGCAACCTGTGAATTCTACAATGATTTTCTGTTATTGGATCCATGTGATGCAAGATCTGTCAAGGACTTTTTAAATGCAACACCTGATAAAGACAAAGAATCTGACCCTGTTGACCCTGGGAGCACAATTAAATCCAAAAATCGACAAAGTGCCTACAAATCCCCTTCTGCGCGTAAATCAAGCCAACGAAAATGCAAAGAGAATGAGTTTAATATGGATGAAGGTGTGAATTTAGAAGGCGCATTTGAATGTGAAGCTGGGGAGAATGTTGCATTTGAATGTGAAGCTGGAGAAAATGTTGCATTTGAATGTGAAGCTGGAGAGAATGATGCTAATTGGAATAACAATGATTATGATATGGGTCACCAAGATGCACCTGATTTTGGGGTTTCAGATGGTGGGGATGATTCTGAAGGAGATGATGACGACCCATGGAAGCCCTTGGATCCATACGAGCCTGGTACATTGAGAATAAAACCTTTTAAAAAAGGTATGATTAGTGTTTCTAACATTTTTATGGAGGAGTCATACTAGTAGATTCTGCTGAGCATTAGCAAGGTTTATGATGGACAATTTGTATTGCTAGTGATGTGAACTGGTATAGTTTGTACAAGTAGTTTGAATACGTTGCATATATGCTGTTGATGGACCTAAGTGTTGCCAAATAAACTACCAACTTTGTTTGGCGGTACCAATATAAATAGGATCTTTGTGGCTAGCACTTGACGTTATAGCCCTAATACCTTCTTAAAGCACGTGACAAGGCCAAGAAAGGATGGCAGAATAAATGGTGATGCTGAAGAACTGACCAATACTTTGGTGCAACCTGTATAGTTGCATACATTATATTTTGGTAGTAATTAATATGCTAAAGTGCTTGTATTCATGAACACTTGTTTTTTGTATATTATGTATCGATTCTATTAAAATACTATTTTTATTCCTTTTGTGCTGTTTGAAACAGTAAAAGCTCAACTACGACGGCTCAACTTTACTACAAAACGGTGCATGCAGTTTCCAATTGCAAAATTCGACCCCCGTTTAAATTTTCAAAAAAAATCTCATGCTTCATCTGAGTCCCCACCTCTCATGGAGAAGGTACTTGTAACTATTCTGCATGAAAGTTTTAAAACTCAAATATTTGCAGTATTACTGGATGTTGAAACCAAAAGAAGCTCAAAAGTCCCAAATTTGGTAAAAACATGTCGTTTATTAGGTTTTATTGACCATCATATGCGGACCTCTTATTTATACTTCAAAGTTTCAAACCACAAATTGGCAAATAATTGTTTCATCTGAAATCTCATGTTCTTACAGACCTTTTTGACTTAATATATGCAGCTCATGAGGTCTCTTACTGTAGGAGATGAACAAAACAATGAATTTTTCAGTCGTTTTGCGAATAATCCTCCTGATTATGTAGAAGATATGGGCGAAGATATGGGTGAAAATGATCCTCATGACTTCGATGCAGCAGATGCTTACATGGGCTTTGACAACATGGAAAATGATGTCCCTTCATACCCAGAGGTTAGTTTGTGAATGTGTTTCTGTCTGTGTGCACATGCCTTTATATGTCTGTGTGTACTTTATTTTAAGGGGTACTTACAATAATTATCAAGTTGTCTGTGGTTCTATTGTTGTTACAGGTGGTCTTACTAATACCTTCACAGGAAATCTTTTACCTTCTTGTAATTGTTATATTCTGTATGCTTATTTTAGGATAATGGAAATAATGACATGAATGCCGCAGAGAGTGTGGCAGAAGAGAACTTGGATTCTCATGAGAACCTTGAGGACTTGTGCCGATCGCATCTGGTTTGTACTATGCTAATTTATATACTCTTCTGTTGATAGGTTGCAAAAATTTACTTGAAATATTTAGTTTTCATAAATACCAACTCATTTTACTTATTTAGGATCAAATTAAATGTATTTGTATGTAGGGTGCTTTTAATTATTTTGGCGAGCAAGGTTATGTTAAATATTAGCAACATTGCTTACCACACATTCTAGCTTTGAACAATTATGCATGTTATGAACCATTTAGTTGAGTTAATAACGTAAAAATGAAGCATTTATGGCAAAAGGGCCAAATGTTGTTTGATTGATCTTCGTTTCTACCCAGGGGCTTATTTGGAAGTGGCCAGGAAAATAACTGCTGTGAAATTGATAAGTTTTTGTTTGTTATTTTGCAATGACAGTAATGTGCAAAAACAAATAAAATGGCTCATAAATTTATTTAGGGATAATTTTTTACCAGCTATGCTGCTGTAATTTTTTGTCTATTCATTTTCAATAAAAGATTCATTATTACATCTGCAGGATGCACTTCTTGCTAGTGTAGCAGATACAGAAAGGCAGTCAGAGATAGCTGCTAGAGTCTCGACATGGAAGGAAAAAATTGAAGATGCCATGGAAGAACAGGTTTGTTTTACAAAATTATACTGGTAGTGGAACAATGACCTTAAATTGTGAAATCCCCAAGTTAGGTTGTATGAGGAATCCTGGATGTGTGTTTTCTTTTGCTGGGAAGTGATTTGTGCTGGTACTAATAGTAAAAGTTTGTATGTTGGGCTAAGTAGAGTTCATGATTTATTAGCTGGAAAGCCCTAAAATCGAGTACAATTAAATAAAATAGAATAAAAAAGACTAATGAGGAAAAGTCTCCAGTTAAATTTATTTTTCTGGTTATTTGCACTGTTTGTTCTGAATTTTTATTTTCTTTACATGTTAACTCCTTGTAGGATGCACACCCACCATTTGATATTGGCTTATATGGAGATCATATCATTGATAAACTGTCCTCAGAAGCAGCTGGTACAGGTGTCATGACATTTACAGAAGTAGTTTCTGACAAACCTAAGTATGAGGTGGCACGTACCTTTTCTGCTCTTCTCCAGCTGGTACATATCTAATTTCTGACATATGTGTGAAAGCTAAGAAACTTGACAGAGGAAACAAACATCTCACGTGTTCTTGCAAAACCAAGTCTCGCCTTTTTCCCAGGAGGGAGTCTATGGTGCTAACTATATGGCTCCAAATCTTAAGTTTCCGAGCTTCAAATGGCCGATCTAGCTGGTCAATTTGGTTTACATATTGAAAACTTGCAGTAAAATAGATTTCACATATTTTTAGATTTTTTTTACTATTTTCTTGTTAGAGAGAAGATCAATTATTTTTAAAATAATGGAGCATGCAATACAAGTGATTTTCTAAGTGAAACTATTATAAATAAAACACCTAAAAGTTTTTGATATGTAGACCAATTTAACAATTCAGATCGGCTGTTTGAATTTCAGAGATTGAGATTTAGGTCCATGGCACTCGCAAATTCAGCTCTATGCATTGTACATAGCCTCACTTTTTCTGTTCTGTATGATTATGTGAAGATTTTTCAAAGACAGCCAAATCTCTCTAAAATACGTGCCACAAAAATGGGTTGGGTAAGCAATGGTACCCTTTTTTGGCTCCATTATAGTCATCAGCATCATTCAAATATTATTGCTGTTTTCTTGACCTGATGCAGAAGGGTCTGATTTTGCTGATTCTTTATTTCTTATTTGATTTGCTATAGTTTTATGCAGTTCATTTCTTTAAAGTTCTTGTTCTTTTCTTCAGGTTAACAGTAGAAAAGTAGATTTGGAAAGACCAGAACCTGGTAAAGACTTGGTTTGTCACACAGCCTCAAATCCCTTTAAAGTGCGGTTCCTTGGACAAGGCACGCAACTTCATCAGGTGCCCAACCCTGTGCAAAATCCTGGTATAACCTTGAAAACACGAAAGAGAGTCAAGTCTCCTTTGAAGAAAGCTTCTAATAAAGGGCATACCTCATCCCCAATGGAAGAAACTGGTTCACCTACAAAATCAAATGGTAAGGTGACAGTTAAATTGAGCAAGAGTAATATAGGCAGATGTACCCCAGATAGTAAAAGGCGGCGACACTCAATATCTAAACCCGTAAATTTGGAGCCCGATGGCTGAAAATAAATGTGTTTTAGTAGGTATTTATCTTTTTTTTTTTTTTGAGGTTTGAACTGATAACAACTCCGGGCAGTAGGGATGTGTACATGTTGCACAGGTAGCTTGTATGTATTAATTGTTGGTTTTATTTGTTTAAGCACATTCTCCCGGGTCAGTAGTTAGAAGTAATTTAAGCTGACACAAAGATATTAATTTGATGTAAGGATCATGTATGTATGTACAAGTGGCATTTATTTCACTAAGAGACTTTTCATATCCATCAATTCACTAGTAACCCTTACTAACTGTAAGTGACCATAATGTTTTCGTGATGGGAAAGCATATCTTTGGCTTTTTACCAACTTCTAAATCTTAGTTCCGTTTCATTGCCTTAACAAAATGGTAAAAAAAAAAAAAAAAAAAAATCTTATTATTATATTTTTTATTTCGTGCTTCGTAGAATAGCTATTATGAGATGGTATCAAGTGTTGAATTTGTTGTTAAGTTATTTCTTGAAACAATAATGGCTATTTTACGAAGGAAGAAACAATATATGTTCTTGTTGGGCGAGCCGCTAGTTAGTGCAAAAGTATTGAACAGCGTAATTGTGCTGCACCTTTTAAAATCAGCCCGTAATTATGCCCCAAATTTTTCTATTTTAAATTGACTTAGTGACAATTATTAGTGGTTCTTAAAATTGAAATACAAAATTCACATAATTTAGTCTTAATGACAAATTATTAGTGGTTCTTAAAATTAAAATAGAAAATCCACTTTCGTGCTTCCCCACCTAGTGACAATTCCAACTTGACATGGCAATGGTGCTATATTATGTTTGACGGAAATTGTAGAGTTAAAAGAGCATATAAATGATACAGTTGCAAAAACAAGTGATAAGTACATCCGTAGGACCAAAAAGGAAAAAAAAAAAAATTAAACCAACAGAAAAAAGAAGATTAATTTTCGATGCTCTTGTGAAGAGCTCATATACAGCAAGCTTTATTTTCTTCACATTGCGCTAACTGAATCTTCATGGCGTTTATGAGCAACAATCATGTATATATAGAATCCTGACATTATTGCACTACAGAATTACCAAAGCAATGCGACAATCAGTTTAAAGTATTTATTCATTAAAAGTAAAAACACACTTATTCCACTTAATTCACAAGTCTACATACAAAAATAGAAATATTAAGTTCATATGATGACCAAAGAGGTAAAATTTTAATTAAGACTAATATACCTATTACCAGACAAAATTTTTCCCATTTGTTATCCTAGCATAGCTCAGAGATGTAATTTTAGCTTAGATAATTTTACCAAAATTTACATCAAGTTAGAATTCTCCAATTGAATAACTTCTTCCAACAATACAAGTATACAACACAACATGTTTGTTTCATTTGCACTCAAAATGATCAACTCAATCCATAGAACAACCATCCTAAATGTAAGTTTCATCTCTAAAATCCACAAATTATACCAAAAACAATATGATTTATTGATGAAAAAGTACCAAACCTGAGAATAGCAACAACTCCAGCTGGCATAACCTTTCTACTTTTAAAAAATCTCCATCCCATGAGTACCATCAACACAACTGCACACACTTCTTCCACACAAATAAAAAATTAGCACTCAATCAATCAATCTCAGTATTCATTCATTCATTCATTCATTCAAGTCTAAATTAAGCTTAGAGAAAGCAATCAACAAGCTACAAAGGGATTGAATTTCTACCGGTCTCAAGTATAAGAGCGAAGGTAGAGAAGGAGTGTGTTTGGAAAGCTCTCAAGCTGGAGAAACCAGCGGCCAGGAGAAGGCCGCCGAACCCAACTCCGGCGGCGAGAGAGGCGGTGCTCCGCCGCTTCACATACCCGGCGATTCCTCCGGCGAGTACGAGCAGTCCGTATGGGATTGTTAGGTAGAAATCCTCCATTGATTGAATTGATTCTCTCTCTCTCATTTGTCTCTTTCCATCTCAGGTTTTGTACCGAGTTGACCTTTGATTGACATGTGGGCCCACTAGACAGAGGAATTCCCGAATTCGACACTGTTTGTGTGGGTTATTTGGGCACTTTTAATTTGTTCGAACACATCATGAAACCATTTGACCAAAGAATATATAAGCTTTTTAATTTCCTTTCAATGGCTCCGTTTGGATAGGTGTGGGAAGAAGGAAAGAAGGAAAAAAGTAGGAAGAAATATTGGGAAGTGTGTAACTTTGTGAAGAGTTTGAATTGTTTGTAATTTTTTTTTCTTCTTCTTCCTTCTTCTTCTTCTTTCTTCCAACGATCCAAACGCACCCAATATTTCCTTGCACATATTCTTTGTTTGTTTTGCAATTCTGATACTGTATCTGTATATGAATCTATAGCAACTCATTTCAATACACTCCCTTTTATTTTGGAATTTGGATACTTTGCCCCAGTTCAACGAAAAATAATAATTCCTACTATTTCAAAAAGAAATCCAAATTCCGCGCGACACAGCGTGTAGCGCACCACAGGCCGTCCAATCAGATCTCAATGGATGAGAGAGTCCGTGTATGTAACAGATTGTAAGGCCCGAAAAAATTGAACCCATCCAAATCAGATCGGACGGTCCGTGTGGCGCGCTACAGGATTCAGATGGTTTCAAAAAGTACTCCTTGAATTGTTGACCATCATTACAAAACGATTCAGTTTTTGAAAATGACCAAAAGTCAAATCCTGGCTGGTGTAACCTTAATAGACTATGATTTTTGTTAACATTTTTTAATGCTTTCTTTTTTTTATTTTTTTCTCTCTTTTATCATATTTGTCATATTGTGCTCTTTGATAGGCACTTAATAATGTCATCCATATCTCCCCAAAGATGGAGTCCCGTATATTTTTCTAAGACAAATAAAGGGGGGGGGGGGGAATATAAATAATCTTTTAAGTTTAGCAGAGATAGTCTTCATTTGACAACAGATAAAGAAATCAATGAAAGCTATTTTAATGAGATACTAATGAACACTCCGCATCAACAAGTACAATAACAAAGTAGCAAATGATCTGATCTAGAGTTCGGTCAGAGTTTCTTTTACCTTTCCTCAGTAGTGTATTGGGTCAGTTGGCCCAAATAGAATACCAGGTCCATATGAACTTCAATTGACGAAATAAGAAATAGGTAGAAGACCTGGCTTGGGAACTGTGAGTAGGCCTGAAAACGGCGACCGTTTCGACGGTCTTTTTGTTTCATTCCATCTAAAATGAAACAAAACGGTTAAAAATTTTGGTTGCGTTTTAAAAACAAAACGGTTAACGCAAGTATGAAATAGTTTCGTCCTTGTGTATTTTCGTGATTTCGATCGTTTCGTTCAAAACAAACGATTAACGCAAATAATAATCAGTTTCGTGTCCAAAACGCAACGATCAACGCAACAGTCCAGTTGCGTGATCGTTTTACAGGTTATGCACCCCTAACGGTGAGCATTACTTTGCTAATTTAGGTCCATTTCCTTTTCTTTCAATTGGTACAACCTGCAATATTTTTTTTGTTGTTTTGTACTGGGCACTTCTGAAAGGAAAAAATAAAATAAGGGTGTCCCAACAAACAACGAAGCTTTCATGGCTCCAGCTGCCACTGATATTGTGTTTGAATTTAATTGATATCTTATTTATATTAGTTTTGTTAGTACTTAGTAACCCAAGAATACCGAGAGGCATCCTACATTTTGGGTCGGATACTATTTTTAAATTTGATAAACAGTTATTCAGTGTAAACTGTTTTTTCTATTGCTTGCCACTTTGAAAAAAAAAAAAGAAATGATCCAGGATTTAAGATTGCGAAAACTCAAAAGTTTCATTAGGTATAACCACTCCTCAAAAGCGAAGTCATATCAGAAACCAATAATTCTTCTAGAAATGATAACAAAATATAATTATTGGTTGCAACATCCCGATATTATAATTTACAAAATCCATTTCTTAGTAATATTTTGAAGCACCACAAGGAAATGAAATTTTTCAAGGGCACCTGTTTCAGTTCTCAAATTTTGACGAAGCTTTAGGCACTAAAGTACCTCTTTATCCAATTTCTGAATTTCCACACATCTAATATCACCACATGACCATTCTAGTCGTAATAAAATAAAATGCCTCTGTCAATGGGGGTAACTTGTACTTTACAAACTTTCTAAAAAAAAATTAAATTAAAATAACACGTACACAGAGTCACCTAATGCGGTTTCAATTTGACAATGTATACCATAACGGAGATTGGGATTCCGAGATGTGCTAGTATTAGCAATTTGAGAAGAAACCAGCGAATTACACCCCATGGGGAAACAATTTAAAGGTAAAGCAAGTCTGAGACATGATGGAAAGCAGATTCTATCAAATCTCTTCCTAATAGCAAAATATACATCAAAATGCATTAAAGTGCAAAAAAGAAAAGAAAAAAAAAACAACTTGACGACTGCAAAACACCACACCTATTTCCCTGTGCACACCAAGTCCCGTTCATATTCTCCTCTCATGACATCAAACCACAATAAAGGGGAAAGAAAAAATTAAAATCCTACCTAACAGACAGGCAAGTCAACAATCAAGTAAAGGTAGAAATCCACAGAAGATTATGAGGAGTAAAATCATAGTTGTTGCAAATTGATCCCCCATGAAGAGGCCAGCTGAGACATTATCTGATCTGGAGTTGCACCATCCCAATCTTCAGGAATTTCATTTACCGGAACTTCCTGCAAGTTCAGAAGTATCTCTCTCTTCCCTTGAGGCGGGATTTCTAGGAAATCAGCCCCATTTTCTGAAACCAGCTCAGATAACTGCAATAAAAGAGAAAAGGAAAGATTATGATTTATTCAATATGGAGTTATGGAAATATAAAATGGAAGCTTAAGGGGAAAAAAAAAACAAACTTTGCAAAGATATGGACTTCTTATCAAAGTTTTAAGATATTTTAGGGAACCCCATACTTGTCATTATTTCTCAGTGCTAACCCCTATATTTTAAAACCTACAAGGAAAATCACCTTCTCAGGATTTTTGACAATCTTATTTGCTTCAACCTTCAGTCACTCTTCTAGCCCAAAGGAAAACCCTGAATTCTGCTCAAGAGGAAGAAAAAACAAACAAGAAAAAAAAAACAGAAAGACAAGTCGGAGGATCAATCAAATGAGAAAATTATTTCTTTTCTCTATTAAAAATACTACAATTTATGAATATGATTCTAAATGCAGTTGTATGCATCTATTTGCCAGTGAACTAACCCAGTGCAATTATTTAAGGAGGTTTTTCTATCACAGGTGTTTGATGTACCACCAGAAATCTCCTTTCCAATAATAATTCAGGATCTGAAGAAGAGTTAGGCCCTGATCAAAATGTTTTTTTTCACAGGATTTCATTTCATTTCAATTCAACTGATTTCACAGGATTTCATTGGATCTAATTGCATAGGAATTCCAACAAAATGACACCAAATCCATTCATTTTGATCAAGAATTTTCCAGCGAAATGAAATGAAATGAAATGAAATCCCACGTTAAAGATAATGTGATTTTGATCAGGGCCTTAATCTTATTCTAGTTCACAAGTTCATAGGTGCAATTCTAAAAGTTATAAAAAGTTTAGACCATTTTGAAAAATCCAGAGGCCAAAATATGAACACACCAAAATATATTCAGTGATCAATCAAATTGGTGCATTCACTTTTCTTATCCTTTAGATTTTGTACAGAAAGGTCTGGAAAATTTATGAACTTCAGAAATTAGCACATTCCTTGTGATAATCAAAACTGGTTTTAGGCTCTGATTGGGATATATTATTATGGAAGAGAAGTTGGTGCAATTGGTGTCACCAAAACCTTAGAGATTGGTCTCTACTTTTGATTGTGTTGAGTGTGGTTCTAGAAACAGTATGTTGCTTGATCACAATCTACACAAGATTTGCAATCCAATGGTGTTTTGGACTAAAGGAAAGGAAATGAATCCAGGGAATCAGAAATAATGAGAAATAGAAATGGAATTAGAAGAGGAGCGTCTACACTATGCAAAGAAATGCAAAAATTACACTCTAGGTTAGACCTTTCTGGAGATGCCAATATTATCATACATTTACAATAACACCATAGTTCTCAAGACTATGCTGAGCATAAATATTGTTACTCTTTCGATGAAGAGATGAAACTTAAACAAAAGCGGTGATCATTAATTTCGTACGATCACAAATCTCACAGTTGAGAGGCAGGTTATTATTTCGTAGTTCCCAGGGACATTAATTTCCCATTGTAGCAACAGTAAAATCATATAACACTGACAATTCAATTCATGAAAAAAGAAGTTAGTCAAATCAAAACAGTACCTGTTGGAGCCAGCTGAGAGCAAGCTCATAATAGTTCTCCTCCATCAAGAGCTGACCCACAGCATGCAACACCTCATTCCCAACCTCACTTGACAGCTGGTCCACAACAGGACCTGTCTGCTCCATCAGCTTCACCAAAAGATATGCATCTTCAGTAGCAAGCACCTCTCCATAAGCTGAATCGAGGTCTCCCACCTGTAATGCATCCATGGATCGGGTCCATGACTCCCAAAGCGGACCCCGGTCCTGTGTATCTGCGCCATCCTCAGTCATTGCCTCCCCATCCAATTCAGGAACTGCCACACGTGCTGATACCCTCGACCCATTATCCTCACCAGCAACCCGGATTGCTTCTAGGGTTGCTTCATCCTTCGAGGCCTGCCAGGCACTCCTGGCAGATGGACCCTCACCAAGTCTAAACGGACCTGGTCCCTGCCCCTTCTCCCATCCCCTTCTGCTCGCGCCAGCTGACATATTGCCTCCTAGACCTCTACGGTTTCCCATTGAACTGCTTCTGAAGTAAGAGTTTGTGTTCCACCCATCAGAATCAGGTCTCCAAGAGGATTCAGGCATGTACCGGCTGTACTTTGAGGACGGGTAGTCATGATATCCATTGAACTTGCCAGCAGGTCGACCAGGTGAGGAGTCAAAGGAGAGCATGGACCCACCACCAGGGGCAGATCGTCTGGCAGAGGAGATGGAGAAGTCACGTGCCATGTCTTCTACAATCCGTTCAAGACCGCGCACACGATTCTCTAGTGTCACCATGCTGTCATGTGATCCACCCATGAAATCCTGATATTCATAAATGAGGCTATAAAATGATGCTATCTACAAGATAAACAAAGCACATGCATTGCAACTTGAAGGGGAAAGACACAATCACGATATAGTATATTACGCTCCAGATTATGTAGCAGCTCGAACCACCTAGATTATGTACTAGTCATTTCTACATAGTTTCCTCCTAAACCCATACAGCAGACTATATCAGAAAGCAAGATTTATATGGATGCAAATTAACAGTAGAGATTTTGTATAGAAAAAGAACATTCATTGTTATTAGATGGAACAATTAGTGCAAATTGAGAAACACAAGGATTGTTCTTTCATACCTGTAACATGTTCATGAGACTTGCTTGTTGCCTCTCCAAATGTTGTAGTTGCCTTTGGATGGCCATCCAATTCCCCTTGTTATTTCCAACAGAAGCTTCTGCTCCACTTGACCTTACATTCAGATTTGCACTAGCTTCGTCAGCCCTAGAATCGTCCCCATCACTGCCTCTCAATTTCATACTACCCTTCAAACCTCTCTGTTCACCCCAAGCTCCAATTCGCCTCTCAGCATTCTGATAATTACCTACAACACCATGTGGTTGTAGGCCTGTCTGGTTATTATCACTCTCTCCTGACCCATCTTCAGTTAATGTGCTTTTCTCTGCCTCAACAGGTGAAGACTGCACTTTGGGTCCCTTACGAGGAGGGACCACCACTTCCACTGGAAAGTCATCTGCGTTCTTCCTCTCAAGCTTTTGGAAAAACTCAGGATTTAAATCTTTTTCAGTTAATGTTGGGGCCCTTTTCTTCAGTAGCACAGCTGCTTTCTCAGTTAAGATGCCTCTCCCTCTGGCACTGGATTCGCTGTTTGTGGGTGATGAGTTCCCTGAATTGTCTTTCCCTGATTCTGTCCTACGGCTGTTGGGAGTCGGTTTTCTGTTGTCTGGCTGCTCTTCAGCATCAGATTGAATGTTCTTTCCATCAGCTGCTAATGAAAGAAAAATAAGAATTTCATTACACCAAATTTGAGAAGCTTGCTTCTCTCTATTTTTCTTTTTACTATGACTTGGTTCACCTTTTATATAGCATTCATTAAATGATACCTAATCCAGGCCAAAAACCATTTTGGCAAAACCCACAACACATAACTGTAGATATAAAGTACAAAAAATATTATATTACCTTTTGAATCTTCATTTGCAGATTGTTCGCCTGACATTTTTTTCCATTGTTGTAGGGCCTCTGTCATGCTGTCTCTTACTGGCTTTACCTACAGGGCCAAAAGAAATAATAACAAATGAAAAATTATTGCTTTCTTCCCAAAAGGTTCAGATCATTAGATTTATGATCAATGTGCATCATATGACTAAATTAAAAGCCCACAAAAAATAGGAGTAAGCTAAGCACGTCTTTCTGTTTCTTCCATCTCATCATCCCTATTTTTGAACGTGTAATAGGCAAATTAGAACATAACTTCACAACCGAGCAGTAACAGCTGTATCAACTAAATCTCTCAGAGTGTATATGTATACCTATCTAGTTTTGTTAGTAGTACTGGCACTGCTAATACATACATGGGATTTCATCAGAAATCATTAACTTGTCACTTTACTAGTTTTCATTTGTAATTTGCAAATTCCATTAGCACTTCAAATGCAGAACTTACCAGGATTTATAGAAAAAGAAAAACCCCACAAACAGTATTCAGAAAATTGATGATACCTTGTCAAAGCGGCACGATTCAAGGGCAGAGAGAGTGGGAGCCGCACCATCCCCAATCAAATGGCTGGAGTAAGCTGACAAGACACAAAGTGTATCAGCTGCAGCCTTTCGTGTGGCCCAGTCACTATTTTCAAGGCAATCACGAGTGCTCTGTAGAACCTGTTGCATATTCTGGGGACTGATTGCACCAACCTGAAATTAAATGCAGTGTAATTAAGTAGCTTTACAATAAGGACTTCGTTAAAATATTGATTGTGCCTCTTATATAAGTCAAAGAATGATTTCACAATTCATATGTGCTTCCTTATAAACTGAGATTAATGCCAAAATAATTCAATCTGTACCTTAAAACAGAACACACTGACATAATGGGAGACATGTATAAAAATTCAGATTTAAAAATTGAATTAAGAACTAGCCTAGAACTAACAAACTAAAGACTATTAAAACTAAACTCAAAATGAACTACATTCAGATTTAAAAATTGAATTAAGAACTAGCCTAGAACTAACAAACTAAAGACTATTAAAACTAAACTCAAAATGAACTACATTCAAACTCAATATATGCACAAGTAATTTCTAACAGACTGAACTTAATATATTCAACAACCCAACAACATTATTCTAATTTTTATCACAATAGTAACCAAGGCAAAGAACAATGAGAGTAAACATACCTGAGCAAGGCTAGAAATAACAGAAAGAAGTGCCCCTTTTGCTAAAACCCCCTGAACTCCAAGCAATTTGCAAATCCTGGGGCACAATTTCTGAAACATGGGCCCAGGATGGATCCCGGAAATAGCCCCGGCACACTCAACCACCTTCGCAACACACATTGCCGCACCAGCCTGAGCCGCCTTGCTGTTCTCATTCATTATCTCCATCAACGGCTTCACAAACAACCCCACTGATGCTTCATTCGTGGCATAAATCGAGGCAAGTGTGCCCGTTACATCACGGCAAGTGTCTCTGACCGAGGAATCAGAGCTGGGGTCTTTCAATCGTCGAGTAATGTGGCTTATAATCTTCGGCAAGTGGCTCAAGGCAGCTTCAGGATGGGTAGTACAAAGCAAAGACAACAACTTGAGCGACTCTCGGCGGAGTAACAAAGGAGGAAACTTGGAACTACTCGTCGGATCGGGCGGGCCTGTAGGCGGGTCATGGGTCAGCGAATTGACCAACACTGGCACTCCATCTGGAGGGAGAGACCGGATAAGCTTCTCTAGGTCGTCAATGGCGATCTGCTGAGTGTCTCGGTCGGAGAGCTTGGAGATGGAGGAGAGAATGCGCGATTTGAGCTCGACCATGGCGAGGTGGGAGGAGACGGAGGAGGGCTTGGTCGGATTTGGCGTGGCGGGGGAGGGTTTGGTGGGGGATTTAGTGTTGACAGGCTTGGAGAAGGGTTTTGAGAGCGGCGTCGCCATTAATGGGGTTTGGATCTGTGTGAAGTGATGCGATTTGGAAGAAAAGAGAGAGAGAGAGAGAAGAGTTGAAAGAGGGAAGAGAGGGAGAAAAGTTTATTGATATTCAGGGGTTAATTTGAATTTGTCGCTTTTTTTGGGGTGGGTTTTAATTTGAGTTTTATAATCAGTCCCTATAAAATAACAATATTTGTGCCGACTTGTTTCGTCTGATTTGTTCGTGACAAAGATTGGGAAGCTAACAAATAATACAGTTTGTTGGGCTATAAAATATTGTGAAGAGTATGTTTTGTTACAATTTTTGCTACTTTCAACTTTTAGTACGGAGGCAGTACTAGTGTATATGATTAAAAATGTTTTGAGGATATTACTGTTAATTTTATCAGATCCAGGAACAACAATTAATAACTTTGTAGGGTATACAGCGAACAAATCCCGTTTCACTTGTTGCATCCGTTTCAAAACGAGAGGGGATTTTAAAAAGTCTTTCCGAAATTTTTGTACGCTGGCTCTGAATCAATTGTATTATCTTCTCCAATGCAGTGCCAAACGCTCTCTCCATTTATTATTTAAGACTGCTTGTACGTATAGAAATGTACTAGGAGGAGATTGTTCCGTTTCGGGGTAATGCCTGAGGAATAAATAAACAAAGGTTTTGTACATACACGAGACAAATTTAATAATTGTAGTTAATTTGGTGAAAGGGAAGCCATGTGATATTTTTGGGGGTTGAAATGTCTTATTGCTTTTCTCCGAGGTTGTGAAGTCATCGTCACTGCTCACCTTACAGTGTCTGTATTTATTATTAAATTTATTTTTAAAAAAATTAAGTTCATAATTTTGTATAGTAAATTCTGTGTAATTTTTTTTACTTTTTATTGTTTGGCTAATTGTTTATTGTTCAACGAGTAGAGAATTAACTGTTAAATACGTTCGCAATTACAAAATCGTCCGTAAGCCAAAAATTAGCAAATTACTTGTGCAAAATCATCAGTATGAATTTTTTTTTTTTTGGGGGGGGGGGGGGGGTTGGGGGGAACAACAATGTGCAAATTTTCTCTGGACCGTCCGAATAATAATAAATGTCCTATGATTAATATCAGATCCGTACGGCCGTAAATCTTAACCGTCAAGATTAAATCGGACGATCTGGAGAAAATTTGTAGAGAGAGCGCTTTCCAGAGGACAAATACAAAATCAATCATTCGGTGATCAGATATTAGTCGACTAAAACTTTAATCTTATCCCTCATTTGGAAATTCATAAAAACTTCATGAGATTTTGAAATTGAATTATTGTTTTATCTTCATTTCAAATTCATAAAAAGCCAGCCCGTATTGTTTTCTACAGCGCGAGTCAAAATCTAAAAATAATTTCATAGTTAAGAACTTAAGGACAATCATTTTGTTATGGCCCAAAAGTTTAAAGAGTACCATTGTACCAACGAACAAAATTCTCCCCCTATAATAAAAAATAAAGAACTTTTTATTTTGAATCCAGAGTACTTAACTGAAAGGAAAACTGCTCCTTTTTGTGTTTTTTATGGCTTGCCTATATGATGTGCAACTACATCATTCAATGATTGTGCAACTGATGCAATACTATTTTTAATTATGGAGAGTTAGTTGAAAGATCAGGAATGTGTGAGCAATATATGACCTATATATCTAGGAATTTCTATAAATAATTAGAACTAGGAACTCTAGTACATACAAGAACAATTTTGTTGATCTTTGTTCTTCCACTCTTGAGCTTATGTTTCCATATTTCCGTTCCTCACATTTCCATATTTCCGTTCGAGCAGCAAAGAGAACTGATCAATATATGAGTTATTGGAGGGAAACTAAGCAAAATGAATCGAAATATTTGCTTCGGAATTGATGCGAAGTTTATCATTGAACTAAATTTTATGATAACTTTCCAAATTATACCAATTCAGTCCTGAATAAACAACTTTGCTCGGTATGACATCACTAACAACGTTAACGTAACCAAATTAATTATGTGTCATTACAATCTTCTCAATTTTTTCCACTTATGATAAAGCCGGACGAATAAATAATGGTGACCCAACAAGCTCAAGACAAATTTAACATGCGTGGTTAGTTTGGTTAAAGGAAAAGCCAAGAAATTATTTGGGAGTTCAAGTTTCTTATGGTACTCTTCTACGCTATGTGTCGTTGTTCACCTTACTGTATCTCTGTATTTCTTAAATTTATTTGAAAAAAATAAGTTCACGATTTTTTATAATAAATCCTACGTTTAATTTTTTAATTTTATACCTTAATCCTTGAGCTAGCTAGATTGTTTTATTATATTCAATGACTAGAGATATAACATATAAGTATTGAATAGTGTTCTAAAAAAGATACACCATAGCTTGAAACGGCATATCAAGAGTAATGCGACATGGCACATGGGCACAAGTAGTTTGGCATGGTTTGCATCTGTGTTATGCCCCGTCTCGACTGAAATAGGCACGACATGTAACGAGACGAGATGCATGGCATAACACGTACGTCTGGCCACATGTCATTGGAAATTAAGGAAACTTAAGAAATAAAAATTATTTCCACAAAACAATATATGCTGGTAAGAAAATTTTGCAATGTTTTGAATTTAAAAAGATCTTCCTAAAATTTCATCAACTTTTACATATTTTCAAAGGCACATTTTTATATATTCTGCCAAAAAAATGCGATGTTTTGAGTTAAAAAAATATATATAATTGAATTTTAAAATTTCTTACTTTAAACATTTTTCTATTTTTTCCTGGATAAAAAATTAAACATATTCTAACGAGTCAACGCAAATTCACAATGTGTAAAGAACACTATATATGCCCTGATTAAAATGTTCTTTTTTCCATGGGAATTTTATGGAATTTCTAATTGAATATTTTATCAAAATAAAAAATTATTTTTTTTCTCGGGATTTGCATGTTATTATACATATTAGACCCAACAAAATTCTAATAAATCCGGCCCAATGGGCCTGCCATCTCAAAAAAAAAAAAACAAACAAAATTCTAATAAATCAATTCAAATCAAATGAAATTACATGTGTAAATCATTTTGATTAAAAATGTCTGACGTGTCCTTTACATACAACGTTGTCCAAATAAAATTGTTTGCTCAATTTGTTTGCATGGCTTGATGAGATGATATGCAAGTCATTATAATGAGATGATCGTGCAAGCACTTTTGATGGTTGCAATGCAACATGATAGATACGATCCTGTTATTATTGATGGAGAGTTAGTTCAAAGATAATTAATGTGTGACAATGGCCTATGATTTCCTATATACAATGAGAAATCTAGGTGAATTTTTCATACAAAATATGACATAAATATCATGTTACAGAATAACAATTTGTTGATCTTCGTTCCTCGTTTCATTTATAATATGTTATGATCAGTATATTACAATTACTATTATTTTCTGGTAAGGCCCATAGCTTTGCAACCCCAACCGAAAAGCATCAATTAGCATATAGTAATGTTATATATGAGCCATTAGAGGAAAACTAAATAGGAACACATCAATGTAAGAATTCTACGTGGCCTCTATCGATTGAAAGGATGCCTAACGTTGAGGACATCGGATATGAGGACCACTGAATGAAACTGTGATACCCAGTATTTTCAATTCATGTAAATTAAATATTATACTCTTTTCCTTCCGTGAGGAACTACTAATGTTGCGAGTTCAGGCAGAAAAGAGGGTAGTGGTTTGCCCAAAATAGAGAGTTCTGAAAACTACAAATTATTGGAAAACTCTAATTAAAATTTCATTCAGTTGAATAGTCTTAGCCTCTGTACAAATTTATTTTTGGAATATTTTAGACTAAAATGGTCACTATTTTAATTGTCTTTAGTTTACGGTTATTAAGCTATGAGGTTTGATAATTCGATATAAAAAAACAAAACTTCAAGGGAAAAAAAATCCTAAGATAGTTAACAAAATAAAGAAAGTAACGTGATAAGTAAAACAAAATAACAATAATAAATGAAAAAATGAACAAAATAAAATTAGGAATTTAAACGTAAAATTATAAACATGTAAATAACTTTTGTATGAAGTTAAGATCACTTTGACACCCGTCCAAATTGCAACTATTTGAACATTGCAAGATTCGAAAAGTCGATTAAAAGTAAATTTCTAGATTTTTAAAGACCTATTAATATAAAATGGAGTTTTTATAAAAGATTACTAAATTTAGTGCATTAATTAAATCTAGCAATAGAACAAAGTCTAACACTAATAGAAAAAAAAAGTCTATCTAGAAAAATCTATGTAATAACCATCTCTCTTGTAGTGCCACTGTATCTGTATTTATTAAATAATTTTTTTTTATTTTAATAGAAAATCCTGTGTAATTATATATATATTTTTAGTTTTTGTTTATTGTTTGGCTAATTGTTTATTGTTGAACGAGTAGAGAATTAAGTGTTTAATATGTTCGCAATTGCAAAATCGTCCGTATGCCAAAAATTAGCGAATTACTTTGCAAAATCATCATCAATATGCATATATTTTTCTGCCAAATTAAAGATCTTGGGACATGACAGCTTTTTATTTGGAAATATTGGCATATATTATTGGTTCAAGGTACTCATTTGTAAAACATCAACAGGAGCTAAACTGGAGGAAAATACGGAATTTTTTCATATAAAATCCAAAAAGAAAAATGCAAAGATTCTAGGGCCTGTAATATTTGCTTAAATGTCTTTGGAGTTTTGACGCGCTGCAGTTTGAAATTGCGACAGATAACTATATGAGAAGCATTATCGGGGATCAAGTTGGACTGCAGTTTGAAATTGTTGCCCTTCGAAAAACATTAAAGCAAATATCAGGAGGTTGCGGAATTTGCTTTTTATTTTCCTCATTTTTTAATTTTATAAGGAAAAAATTTCGTAAATATGCACACCAAGTCAGGATTCAGAAGTAGTTTAAAAAGATAAACACATTTCAATGACTTGGCTATTAATAAACTAATTAATTGATCGGCAAAAATCATTCGGCTACTAATTAAACTTGCTTGCCAAAAATGATATGGTTGTTGTCAAATCTTATATTAATCGACCGATTATTCGGCTACTTAAACTTTTTCATCTTTTGGAAATTTATAAAAGCTTCATGAGATTTTGAAATCGACTGATTGTTTTATCTTCATTTCAAATTCATAAAGCCCATATTGTGTTTTCAACTTTTTTCGTTCTGATTGCATTAGACACTGCTGATTGTTTTTTTTTTTTACTTCTTTTTATTTTATTTTTAGTTTTATTTCCTTCTAGGTAGCTACTGCCTAGTTTTCTAAAAAGAAAAACTCTTTTCGTTCTGGCCCAAGAAATTAAAACTAAGGAAGAAAATCTTCCCACCATAATTTGAAATTAATTTTTATTTTTAATCCAGACTTCACCAAAAGGAAAAGTTGCCTCTTTTTTTTCCTGTTTTTTTCTGGCTTTTGCGTGGGCGATATGATGTGCAAGTCATTCAATGATTGTGCAATCTTATGCAATACTATTGTTAATGATAGATAGTTGGTTGAAAGATTAGGAATGTGTGAGCAATATATGACCTATATATCAAGGAATTTCTATAAATATATAATTAAAACTAGGAACTCTGGTACATACAAGAACAATTTGTTGATCTTTGTTCTTCCACTCTGGGTGCGTTTGGATAGGTGTGGGAAGAAGGGAAGAAGGGAAGAAATGGGAAGAAGTATTGGGAAGTGTGTAACTTTGTGAAGAGTTTGGATTGTTTATAATTTTTTTTCTTCCCATCTTCCTTCTTCCTCTTCTTCTTCTCTCATCCAAACACACCCTTGAGCTTATGTTTCCATATTTCCGTTCCTCTCATTTATAGTTCATTACTGATGGTATTGTTATATTTTGAAAAGACCAGTTGAAGAAAACCAATCAGCAAAGAGTAATGATCAATATGAGTTATTGGAGGGGAACTAAGCTTATCAAGCACTTTCTAACACTCGTATCAATTCTGCTTTCTATCCTTTCTTATGGAAAATTATAACACCTTCGAAAGTAAAAAATTTTGTATGGCTATTACTGCTGGACCGTTTAAATACTCAGCAAACTCTTCTAAACAAGGGGTGGCCGTCTCCCTCAAATTGCCCCAGTTGGAATAGTTGTTTCCTTGAAACTTCCAACATCCTCTTCCTGAATTGCCTATTTGTCACTAATATCAGATGGTTGATTCAAATTCGATAAAGGCGGCAGTTTCTTGACTTCATCTTAAACATCTTCGACTTCTGTTCTCTCTCATGTGTCAAAGAGTGAAGAATTGGGACATCATTTGGAACACACGGAATAAAAGAATCTTCTCGAGCGAACACACCCCAGTGGCCCTACAGCTCAAGAAAAATTGTTTGGATATAAAATCCTGGATAATTCACTCCTAGGATTTATCTTACCTTTATATTTTTTTTTCGTGTATAGGTTGCATTTTAGTTTCAATATATTTTTTCTTTTTTATGCTTATGTAAATATATTTTTTTTAATTAATGAAAATTGTTGCTCCTCTCCTACGTTATGTGGTCATGGTCCTTGTTCACCTTACCTTATCTGTATTTCTTTAAATTTATTTCAAAAATAAGTTCTCGATTTTTTATAGTAAACACTATGTATTTTTTTTTTTAATTTTATACCTTAATCCTTGAGCTAGATAGATTGTTTTATTATATTCAATGACTAGAGATATAAGTGTTGAATAGTGTTCTATAAAAGAGACACCATAGCTAGAAACGGCATATCAAGAGTAATGCAACATATCAAGAGAATCAGCTCTTGGTCTAGTGGCAAAGAATAATGCATCTCAAGTGAGAGATCGCAGGTTTGAAATCCAACTGGAACTCTGGAAGATCTTTATAGACATTTAATTAATTTAAAAATAAGTTGGAAGACTTGACCGCATGCCATTTGGAAGACTTGACCGCATGCCATTTAAGTAATGCGACATGTCACATGGCACGAGTAGTTTGGCATTGTTGCATATGTGTTGTGCCCCGTCTCGACTGAAATTGGTAACCACATGACATTTGAAAGGAAACTTAATAAACAAAAATTATTTCCACAAACAAAGCAGGTAAGAAAATTTTGCAATTTTTCAATTTAAAAAGATGTTCCTAAAATTTCGTCAACTTTTTACACATTTTCAAAGGCACATTTTTAATCTGCCAAAAAAATGCGATGTTTTGAGTTAAAAAAATACAATTGAATTTGAAAATTTCTTTCTTTTAATATTTTTCTATTTTTTATGGATAAAAAATTAAACATATTCTAACGAGTCATCACAATGTGTAAAGAACACTATACCCTGATTAAAATATTTTTTTCCATGGGAATTTTATGGAAATCCTAATTGAATTTTTTTATCAAAAAAAATAATTTTTTTATCAAAATAAAAAATTGATTTTTAATCACAATAAAAAATTGATTTTTTTATCAAAATAAAAAAAATGATTTTTTTATCAAAATAAAAAATGATTTTTTTATCAAAATAAAAAAATGATTTTTTTATCAAAATAAAAAAATTTACTTTTTTATCCGGGAATTTTATTTTATTAGACCCAACGATTTTCTAATAAATCAATTCTAATCAAATGAAATTACTTGCGTAAATCATTTTGATTAAGAAAAATGATAAAAATGCCTGACATGTCCTTTACATACAACATTGTCCAAATAAATTTTTTTGCTCTATTTGTTTCCATGGCTTGATGAGATGATAGTGCAAGTCATTATAATGAGATGATCGTGCAAGCACTTTTTGATGGTTGCAACATGATATATACGATCCTGGTATTAATGATGGAGAGTTAGTTCAATGATAAATAATGTTTGACAATGGCCTATGATATCCTATATATAACGAGAAATCTAGGTGAATTTTTCATACAAAATATGACATAAATATGATGTAACAGAATAACAATTTGTTGATCTTCATTCCTTTTCATTTATATTATGTTATGATCAGTTTATTACAATTACTAATATTTTCTGGTAAGACATATATATAGCATTGCAACTCCAATTGAAAGCATCAATTGGCATATAATAATATATATATATTTTTTTTGGTAAACTAGGTAGAGACTACCAAGTGGAAAAGGAACAAAACAAAAGCAGAAAATAAAATAGGAAAAAAGAAAAGGAAAAGAAGTCAAAATTAGCAGAACTTCTCAAACAAGGTTGCCTCGCTAACTATCCAATGATGAAATCCCCCAGTCTTCTGTTTTGACGCCTGAAAGTCCTATTGTTCCTTTCAAGCCACAGGCCCCATAAAGCTGTAATTATAAGCGTCCCTTTTTGGGGAGGGGATGAGGGTATTACCACAGGCCCCATAAGCTGTAATTATAAGCGTCCTTTCAAGCCACAGGCCCCACAGTTCATTACCATTGTGAAAACCATCAAGGAAGTTGTACTATACAACCGACTTTGCTGTTGTGTCATTGGGGAGGGGATGAGGGTATGCCATAGCGGTATTGCAGACCACAAGGTAATGAACTGTCTTGAAGGTGGATTATCAGCATGGCCATAAAAATGAAGGTGTGTCCCTCCCTAATTGCTAAACCAAAAAAGAGAATTCTGGCCAGAGCCAATCTCTGAGTAAGTACTCAATTGAAAATATAATCTTAGTGAGAGAAGATCCTTCCAGAAAAAGGAGCCAGAGGCACTTCATGCGAGAGGGGGGGGGGGGGGGGGGGGTTGACATCCCTTTTGCCACAAAGGCATCGTGCAGTAGTGGACCATAGAGAAGCCGGTTTATCATACAATCGCCACCACCATCTAAGTAGTAATGCAATGTTTTGGATTCTCAAATTAATAAGCCCAAAGCCCCCAATTGCTTTTGGCAAACAAACTCGATCCCAAGCAATTAGGTGTATGACTCTGCCACTGTCATTAGAAGAAGACCAAATGAAGTTTCTCCTAATGCGATCCAATGCCTTAATTACCCAAACCGGTATCTTGAAAACCGACTTGAAAAAACCGAAATTTTGGAAAGAACTGAACTTGCCAAAACTATCCTTTTCATGCCCTTGATAGCAGACTACTTTTCCAACCCGACAACTTTCTTTGCACTTTGTCAATTAAAGGCTGAAACGCCATTCTGTCAGGCTTGTGCAAAGTCAAAGGGACCCCAAAGTAAATGATAGGTAAGGTGGAAGTGGGGATTTGAAGCTGTGCTTGACACACCTCCAGCTGATCAGCACTTAAGTTGAAGGGGATGAGATAGCTTTTGGCCAGGTTTAACTTGATCTCAGAGCAATTAGAGAATGCCATGAAGACATGGTTTAACACCGAGATAGTAGTGCCTTTAGCTGTGTCAAACAACGTTGTATCGTCGGTGTTGTACTAAACGTCTCTAGATTTGTCGATTACAAAATAATATCATTTGGCATTTAACAATCTTCTTTGAGTTTTATGGGAATAAGATGCAAATTATGAAGACATGGATAAAAATTTTAAGCAAGATCAAAATCAAGATCATGTCTTTAGAGAGCTTGTAGACTAGTTTACACTAGGATAGAAGGTTTACTTTAGTCCTTGTTTAATCTTGAAATGGTCTAGATAGCAGAAAAGCTCAATTACTAGTAAAATCCTATTTTCTGTGACCCAGCGTCGTACAATGCTGAATAGTGGCACACAACACTGAGCAACTATAGTTAAAGACTTGAGAAATTCCCTAAGTACCGGTGTGCAACGACATATAGCGTTGCACAACGCCACAAAAATCTCATATCTCCTCCACTGCTCAGACAGCGCTGCATCGATGTTCAGACAACGTTGTCCCATGTAAAATCCATGTAAACAGCTATTTTTACATGCAAAATTGCAGGCAGCGTTAAACAACGTCTTTCAGCGTTGTGTAACGTTAGGGTTGTGTGACGGTATATAGCGTTGTGCAACGCTCTGTTGAATCTGTCAGAGTTGTTTCCTTTGTCTCCTTTCTAACGTTTTGTAATGCTAACCAGTGTTGCATAACGCTCTGATAATTCCAACGGAAATGTCGGAGTTCTCCTTTGGCTGTACACTCCTTCGTTGTGCAACGGCATATAGTGTTGCACAACGCTCTGACAGATTAACGGCTATATTAACTAGCCGTTAGAATTTATAACGGTAATATGTAACATTGTACAATGCTATTTAGTGTTGTACAACACTACGTCCAGTTTTTGCTGGTAAATGCTCCTTTCGAGCTCTATTTATATCCATCTCTTGTTCTCTCTCCAAAGAGAGCTTGGCTTTACAAAATTAGACCAGAATTGAGCCTTTGAGCACAGGGATTCTCTCCCACTTGAGCTTTTCATAGCTAGACCATCTTGAGAGATTTAGTAGACTCAAACACCACCGCCCCGACATTGTCGCTTGGTGTAGGTTGGAATAGGTTGAGAGCTCTTCTCCTTTGAGGCCGTTGTGCCATTTGAGTTAGGCCGATCCACCTCGGTTACTTGGTGTACGAGGTGATTCGGTTCGAAATTGTAGACCTGTTCTTATTGGAATTGAACGGAGCCCGCTCTTTTTTGGTAGCGAAACTCCTGGAGACGTACGACTAAGGCTAGCCTTTCCTAGCGAGTCGGAACTCCGTAATCATACTGAGTGTTCAATTTCTCTCTCTTTTTTTCTCTTTATTATCTTTCTATACATGAATTGCTTGTGTACTTGCTTGTACTGGGTACCAATTGAATTGTGTTAGGGTAGTTCATACCAAACTCGTCTAAAAACCTCAATTACTTCCGCTAAACCTTGGTTAAGCCGCCTTCTTTAGGGACAACAAAGTGGTATCAGAGCGGGAACCTCGATTAAGTTAGTCTTAATCTCGATTTTCGATCATGGCGGCTCGGTTTGTAGAGAGACCGGATAAATTTATTTTTGGAATATTTTAGATTAAAATGGTCACTATTTTAATTGATTTTAATTTACGGTTATTAAGCAACGAGATTTGATAATTCGATTTAAAAAAATAAAACTTCAAGAAAAAAAATCCTAAGTTAATTAACAAAATAAAGAAAGTAACGTGATAAGTCAAAACAAAATAATAAACGGAAAAAATGAACAAAATAAAATTAGGAATTTAAACGTAAAATTATAAACATGTAAATAACTTTTGTATTAAGTTAAGATCACTTTTACTCCCGTCCAAATTGCAATTATTTGAAATCTGCCATCAATAAACTAATCTCATCAATTTGATCATAAGTTTGAATCTTTGAATAATTTGGATCGTTGGATTTAGTAGTTGATCTTTGAATTAACCTCAGCCGTTGGATCTCGTCTATTCTTCTCTCTCTATTTCCTCTGGAAGCCCTCTGACAAACCTCGAGCGTTACGCTCAGCCCCTTTCCCTTCTCTTTCGGCCCACCTGGCCCATACCGAAAACCGCTTCGCTTCTGGTTTTTCTCAAACCTAGCGGTGCTCTCCCCCAATCTCCTTCCCTCGCCTCCCCTCGTACTATTGCCGATTGCCACCTCAGCACCATGGACGCAATATATTCGCAATTGCAAATCGTCCGTAAGGAAAAAATTAGCTAAATTTTTTTTAAGATAAATTGGAAGTCTAAGCCATCCAACTTATTTTTAAATTAAATGTCTATAAAAAAATTTTCGGTTTCGAACCAACGATCTTTCACTTTGCCGATTGCCACCTCAGCACCATGAATCAGCTCTTGATCTAGCGATAAAGATCAATGCACCTTGACTTTTTGAGTGAAAAGTCGCTGGTTCGAAATCCGACTGGAGATCTTTCATAGATATTTAATTTAAAAAATAAGTTAGATAACTTCGACTTCCAATTTATCTTAAAAAAAAATTAGCGGATTACTTTTCAAAATATCAATGGCTCCGTTTGGATGGTTGAGAATAAGGTAGGAAGAAGGAAGAAGGGAAGAAATTTATTGGGAAGGGGTAAATTTATTGGGAAGTGTGTAACTTTTGTGAAGAGTTTGGATGATTAGAAATAAATTTATTGGTAAAAAGTGGTTATTCCTTATTCCTTATTCCGGGAAGAAGCCATCCAAACGGAGCCAATATGCATATTTTTCTGCCGAATTAAAGATCCTGGGACTTGACAGTTTTTTATTTGGAAACATTGACATAGATACAACTAACAACTAAACCTTTTGTCCCAAGCAAGTTGGGGTAGGCATTAATTCTAGAAATGACATCTCGATCCTGGTCATTTTTTATATATATGGCTGAGTTTTTACACTGGCTCGCCAAGCCTATCACAAACATGCAGGCTTGAATTCTGGACCTCTTAAAAAAAAACCAAATGCTCTTACACCTGAACTACTAGACCACATGCCACAAAAATTTTGAGAAAAATTGTTGGTTCAACCGTTCAAGGTACTCATTTGTAAACATCAATATGCTCCGTTTGGATTGGTTAGGAAAAATGAATATGAGAAGAAAGAAGAAAAAAATTATTATAAACAATTCAAACTCTTCACAAATTTACACACTTTCCAATACTTCTTTCCACTTATTCCCTTCTTTCTTTTTTTCCACACCTATCCAAATAGGAGGTAAACTGGGGAAAATACGGAATTTTTTCATATAAAATCCAAAAAGAAAAATGCAAAGAGTCTAGGAACCTGTAATATTTTCATAAATGTCTTTCGAGTTTTGACACGCCGCAGTTTGAAATTGCGACGTAGAAATAACTGTACAAGAAGCATTATCGGGGATCAAATTGGACTGCAGTTTGAAATTGTTTCCCTTCGAAAAACATTAAAGCAAATATCAGGAGGTCGCGGAATTTGCTTTTTATTTTCCCCTTTTTTAAATTTATAACGAAAAAATTCGTAAATATACACACCAAGTCAGGATTCAGGACTAGTTTAGAAGGATAAACACATTTCAATGACTTGGCTTCTAAACAAATTAATTGATCGGCAAAAATCATTCGGCTACTAAACTAATTAATTACTTGCCAAAAAAGATATGGTTGTTGTCACTTGTCAAATCTAATTAATCGACCGATTATTCGGCTACTTAAAATTTTTCATCTTTTGGAAATTTATAAAAGCTTCATGAGATTTTGAAATCGACTGATTGTTTTATCTTCATTTGAAATTCATAAAGGCCACCACATATTGTGTTTTCAACTCATTTCGTTCTGGCCCAAAAAAAATTTAAAACTAACCAAGAAAATCTCCCCACCATAATTTAAAAATTAAATTTTTTATTTTTTCTGGAAAAATTGCCTTTTTTTTTTTTCCCCTGGCTTTGCGTGGGCGATATGATGTGCAAGTCATTCAAAGGTTGTGCAATCTGATGCAATACTATTGTTAATAAGATAGAGAGTTAGTTGAAAGTTGAAAGATTAGGAATGTGTGAGCAATATATGACCTATATATCAAGGAATTTCTATAAATAATTAAAACTAGGAACTGATCTGGTACATTCAAGAACAATTTGTTGATCTTTGTTCTTCCACTCTTGAGCTAATGTTTCCATATTTCCATAGTTCATTACTGATGGTATTGTTATATTTTGAAAAGACCAGTTGAAGAAAACCAATCAGCAAAGAGCAAAGAGTAATGACCAATAATATGAGTTATTGGAGGGAAACTAAGCTTATCAAGCACTTTCTAACACTTGTATCATTTTTACTAACCTTTATTATGGAAAATTAAAACACTTTCAAAAGTCAAAAATTTTGTATGGCTATTCCTGCTGTACCGTTTAAATACTCAGCAAAATCTTCTAAACAATGGGTGGCCGTCTCCATCAAATTGCCCCAGTTGGAATAGTTGTTTCCTTAAAACTTCCAACCACCTCTTCCTGAATTGCCTATTTGTCACTAATTTCTGATGGTTGACTCAAATTCGATACAGGCTACCGTTTCTTGACTTCACCATAAACATCTTCGACTTCTAGTTCTCTCTCAGGTGTCATGGAGTGAAGATTTGGGACGGCAAGGCACGGAATAAAAGAATTTCTCGAGCGAGCACACCCCATGACCCTACTGCTTAACAAAACTTGCTTGGATAGAGAACCCTGCATAATTCACTCCTAGGATTTTATCTTACCTTTAATATATATTTTTTCTGTATAGGTTATATTTTAGTTTCAATATTTTTTTTAATGCTTATGTAAATATTTTTTAATTGATGAAAATTGTTGTGATGATTGCCATCTGACCCTAAAAAAAATCATTGAACTAAATTTTATGATTACTTCCCAAATGATACCGCTTGAATACTGAATACACAATTATGCTCGGTATCACATCACTAACAGGTAACAGCAATACCGAATCAATTATGCGTTTATTTCAATCTTCTCATTTTTTTTCCGTTTATGATAAAACCGGACGAATATACAACAGTGATCAAACAAACTCAGGACAAATTCAGCATGCGTGGTTAGTTTGTGAAGGTTTTAGTCGATCCTTGACCTATATGCACATCTATCCTATAACCATGCATAGAATTTAGATGTACCGCAGCGGGAGTTGATCGATTGCCTAGACTCTTCTCAAAGCTTTGCTGCAACCCTTGTCTTGCGCTCCAAGTCTTCCTCCGTACGCAACTGGTACACCACAACCTCAGGCAAAGGGCTTGGCGTTACCCTTCACGAATCCAAGTGCCGGTCGATTTGTGCGTGTGCTTCCTATTGCTCTCCAAGCAATAGGATGGCTCCTCCCTCTTTCTGATCTCTCTTTGGACTCTCTAGGATGGTGGTTAACTCAAAAGTCACAAGTTCCAACCCTTAGAGACGCTTCAGAAGAGAGGGGTATATATAGCCAGCCTGGAAACAGACCTTTCAGATTCATAACTGTTATCTGGAACGGTCCGGTCCAGAGTTAGACCGGGCCGTCCCAACTGGTTGGACCGGGCCGTTCCAGAGTTGGACTGGGCCGTCCCAACCACAGCAAGGCAATCTGTTTGCCCAGCAAACCAATCCGTTCCAGCAGTTGGACCGGGCCGTCCCAGAATTGGACCGGGCCGTTCCAACCATAACAACATGGCTCCACACACTTTTTCTAACATCTCCCTCTTGGAGACATTGTTGCCAAACACAGAGTCAGACCTCATACGGCAAATGGACCGTGCGACCAACGCATACACCTGTCAAGCGGGAGCTAAAACGCCTCACCATAACAAAGTTAAGGCCAGCGAGAAAGCATCTACCCTTTTATAAAAACAGTTAGATAATTGTGTATACTAGTACCTTAGATACATTCAAATTTGCACTAGATTGGACATTATCGACCGCTCAATAATACATGTCCTTTCCTTTTCAGTCTTAGTCTGCTGTATGTTCCCAACCTCAGTCCAAATGACGTGTTTGGTGGATCCTGAACACCAACAGATCTCTCATTTGTGCAAATCGAATCTGATCTTTCTTTTGTCTCATGAAAGTTAGAACAAAACAAGTCGCTTTCCCAGCAATGCCCCGACAGGCGGAATATGCATCACCATAGGGTACACACCAAAGTAGCAGGCACTGATCCTGCCACTCATGACATAGTCAAAAGTCAAAGGGTACGTAATTGTGGAACTCACACAATGGGGAGTCATACGGTCTTGGTCCTGGAACCACTCAACCCATCTTCCAAGAGTCGCCTAGCACATGTGGTATGAGCACATGTTACAACGAATTATCTGCACCAACAGACGTGTGTTCTCATTCGTTGTACGAGTCTAGATTCAGTTTGCAAATCAAGTGTCTACGGTCTAGACCACTCCTTATTGCAACTAATCCTGAGATTCTCCACTTAAACACTCCCAGAGTTTTAAGGAGATTCTCACCTCGGCTTTAATTTGAACTATATGATTGTTGGGGATATAATCATATCGGATCGCCTAAAAGAAGACAAGCCTCATTTCAGTCCCAGACTGAAGCGACATTGAGTTTCGACCACCCCAGGTGGCTCCTTAGTCCTTGACTAAGCGCACATAACTCAATCTAGTCTCATCTCTACATGCCCCTGGCATTAGAGGCGATTGCTCGTGTGAGCGAGACAATCTCAAGTTCAAATACACACTACCATCCATGCTAACATTTAATTGAACAATAACAGGCAATTCAATAACAAGAATGAATGCAAATGTCTTAATATATATCAATAAAACATAATTGTTCAAACACATACATACATACACAAGTCTGAAAAATTGGACCGGACCGTCCCAGATTCCGGACGGGCCGTCCCAGCCTAAAACAGGCCACGCCCCAGCTATTTTTCATTGTTCAGACGGTCCTGCTGAAATCCGGACGGGCCGCCCTAATCTGGGATAGGCCGTTCCAATCCTAGGATCCGCCTGCAGATCTCAAACCCATGATTCTAACCATCTTCAGGAACTGCATCCTAGCTATGGCCTTTGTAAATGGGTCTGCCACCATCTCGTCGGTGGAAATGTGCTCTAACACAATCTTTTTGTGTTCTTGTCTGTCTCTAACAAAGTGATATCTCATGTCAATATGTTTGCCTTTTCCATGATACTTGGGGTCTTTAGATAATGCTATAGCAGCAGTGCTATCACAATAAATAGTCACAGGTCCAATGGGCACCTTGACCACCCACAGTTCCTTTAGGAAACGCCTCAACCATATTGCCTCTTGGGCAGCCGCAGAACATGCAATGTACTCGGCCTCCATGGTGGATAAAGCAACACACGTTTGCTTTTTACTAGCCCAAGAGATTACACTCTTACCAAGCATGAAAATGAAACCTGAAGTGGACTTGCGCTCATCCAAGTCTCCACCCCAATCAGCATCCGAATAGCCGACTAAATTCAGGTCTCTGCCTTGGTAGCATAGCACATAGTAAGATGTGCCCTTGAGATATCTCAAAATCCTCTTGACTGCTTGCCAATGAGCAAATCCAGGATTCGATTGAAATCGGCTGACAAGACTCACCGCATAACATATATCGGGTCTTGTACACATCATGGCATACATCAAGCTTCCAACTGCACTTGAGTACTGCACTTTTTTCATCTTATCTTTTTCCTCCTTTGTCTTGGGACATATGTCACCGCTCAAGCTTGTGTTTTTGTCAATAGGAGTGTCAACCGATCGACATTCAGCCATGTCAAATCGTTCAAGAATCTTCTTCACATAAGTTTCTTGAGATAAACTGAGAAACCTCCTGGTTCGATCTCGAGTTATCTTGACACCTAGCACAAAGCTAGCTTCACCCATATCTTTCATGTCAAATGTAGAGGACAACCAAGTCTGCGTTGAACCAATCAGCGACTTGTTGTTACCTGCAAGCAATATGTCATCCACATACAATGTCATGATCAAGAACCCACCCATGGACCTCTTTACATACACACAATGATCCTATTCCATCACCTGAAAGCCATTTGACAAGACAGCTTGGTGGAATCGGAGGTTCCATTGTCGTGATGCTTGCTTGAGACCATATATGGAACGACGAAGTTTGCACACCTTGTGCTCCTTCCCATTAATCACAAACCCTTCAGGCTGTGCCATATATATCTCCTCTTGCAATTCTCCATTGAGAAATGCAGTTTTCACATCCATTTGTACAGTTCTAGATCCATTGCAGTAACAATTGCTAGGATCAAGCGGATAGAGGCAAACCTAACCACAGAAGAAAAGGTTTCCTCATAATCCACTCCCTCTACTTGGGTGAATCCTTTTGCAACCAAGCGAGCTTTGTAACGCTCAATTGACCCGTCACTTTTACGTTTGACTTTGAGAACCCATTTGCTCCCAACAGCCTTACGACCTCGTGGTAAGTCAACTAAGTCCCAGACTTGATTCTTCTTCATAGAATCAATCTCCTCTTGCATAGCCAGCAACCATTCCTTAGAGTTAGAGCCAGAAAGTGCTTCTCGCGCATTCTTTGGTTCATCCAAATCGATAGCCTTAACAGCCCTATTGCGTTTAGGCTTATCATCCTCTTTCGGTACAACCAAACCATCCAAAGTGGCCATGAACATTTCCCCCCCTTCGATCTGAAATCTTCGGCGGGGTACTCTTTCCCGTTCAGACCTACGAGGTTCTGCTTCAACCTGTCTGTTTTTATCATTGGGACGGTCCGCCCCAGACCTGGGACGGTCCGTTCCAGTCAGATCAGGGGAATAATCTCGCAGCTGGGACGGTCTGCCCCATCCTTGGGACGGTCCGCCCCAGTCTTGGGACGGTCCGTTCCAACTGTCGAGATTGACTCGTTGAGTTCCCTCTTCTGCAATTGACCTGGTCTCAGGAGGTTGAGCCTCCACCTCTTGACCAATGTCAATATTGACAGAAGGAATGTTCTCATAGAGTCCTTGCATTCGTGAAACCTCATTTTTCTTTGGAAAGTCGCTCTCAAGGAATGTTGCATCCCTCGACTCTATTTCCGTGACAGTCCCTCTCAGATCCTCTCCAACAAACACGTGGCCCTTGGAACCTTCAGAGTACCTTATAAAGATACACTTCCTCCCTCTCGGACCAAGCTTCCCATGTTTGTGAGACGGATCATGGACATAAGCCAAACAACCCCATGGATGGAGATTACCCAAATCCGGTTTTCGTCCAGTCCATAACTCATAGGGGGTGGCTGTCACGGACTTCGAAGGGACATGGTTCAGAACATATGCGGCTGTCAACAGCGCATCTCCCCAATACGAAATTGGTAGACTTGCTTGTGCCATCATAGATCTAACCATTTCCAACAAGGTCCTATTACGCCTTTCAGCAACACCATTTTGTTGTGACGTGTAGGGAGTTGTCAACTGATGAACGATTCCCTTTTCATCACACAAGCTCTTGAATTGATCTGAGAGGTACTCTCGACCTCGATCTGTCCTAAGAGCTTTCACAAGTCCATTTTGTTGATTCTCAACCATCGCCAAGTACTTTGTGAAACAACCCAGTGCCTCTGACTTGTGGGAGATCAAATAGACATGACCAAACCTTGTGTGATCATCTATAAATGTGATGAAATAATAGGCACCATGTCTGGCCCTAACACTCAAAGGACCACAGATGTCCGAGTGTATCAATTGCAAAGGAGTTGTGGCACGAACAGCCTTACCAAAAGGCTTTCGGGTAGCCTTACCCGCTAGACAATTCTCACATGTAGGCAAGGAGACCTTGGTTAAGGGACCCAACAGTCCAATCTTAGCCAATCTTGTTATCCTTTCCTGCCCTACATGACATAATCTAGCATGCCATATCATCATGTTATCATTCACATTAGAAGAAGAAACATTATAAGATAGAGAAGAGCCATCAATTGTGTCTAAAACCATGAATTTATCATTAAGAAATCCATTGCCAATCAACATAGAATTCTGATACAATTCAACACAATTGTTCACAAAAACAACACTCAATCCAGTTTTGACAAGCACTAAAACAGATACAAGACTTCGCCTCACATCAGGCGCATACAAAACATCATGGAGAATTAATCTATGTCCGTTGCGAAACATAAGCTCACATGTGCCTATGCCATGCACTTGGACACTACTATTATTTCCCATGAAAATTCGTTTGCTTCCTGTCGGTATGCGACGATAGTCCAGAAATGCCGCTCGATCCCTAGCTATGTGGTCAGTTGCTGCAGAATCAACAGTCCAAATAGGAGTGTTATCAGTAAGCATAAAGCAACTGGACACAAATAAAGCTGAATCACAAGCAGATGAGTTCTGGACGGTCCGTTCTGCATCAGAACGGTCCGTCCCAGACTCTAAGGGAATTGGGACGGTCCGCCCCACTTTGGAACGGTCCGCCCCAAAAGGTTCAGAGGGTACCTTTTTCGGCTTCGTGCAATCACGAGCGAAATGTCCCACCTGATCACAGTTGAAGCAAGCCCCCTTGGGCTTCTCCTTCCCTTTACCGCGCTTCTTGCTGCGCTTCTTGTCAATCTTGGCATTGGCCACGCCATTGCCACCCGTATTTTTCTTGGAACCGGAATTTTGCCTCGGTTTCCTTTGCGAGTTCTTAGAGGCGGCAATCATTGCCTCTCCAGCCGCCTTATCGGCTCTCTCAGCCAATAAGCGGTCCTCCTCCAACTCCACATGACGCGCCACCTCATCAAAGGTGCGTATGTTGTCATTGTGAGTCAAATTGACTCTCATGTGCTCCCATGAGCGAGGTAGAGAGCGGATGACAGCTTGCACTTGCTGCTCATCCGAGAGGACATGACCCGCTTGCTGCAACTCACTAATCATGTTAGACATGGCTAAGATATGCTCCCTCATAGAGTGCTCAGAGCGCTTCTTATAGCCGTCAAACCTTAGTGTCAGTTGCCGGATCCTGGTGGTTGAAGTACCACCATACTGGAGCTTGACCGCCTCCCACAAATCTTTTGTGGTGCGGTGCCTCTCAAACCTGAGGAGAAGATCATTGGACATGCTACTCAGCAACGTTATGCGAGCGACACGGTCCTTCTTCCTGAAATCCTCATTGGCCTGAACTCGTCTTGGATTGGTCCTTTCGGCTTCAGTGAGTTCTTTTGTGAGTGGCTCATGCAAGTCCTGCATCTCAAGGAGAAATTGAACCTTACGATGCCAAACATCGTAATTGTTGCTCGTCAGTTTCTCACCAGCATTGAGATCAGCGACTATGCTCTTATTTGCCGACATCTTTCTACAAAATAGAGACAAAGCACATGTATGCATGTTAGCATCATCACATATGATATAACTCCAAGTTATAACATCCAGTATACCTCACTGCACAACCCTTGAATCGATCCAAAAGATGATGCAACCTAGCCACGATGATCAAGAGATGACAACCAGGGCCACCAATCAAATCACATGAACTAAGTGCACCACCTTCCAACCAACTCGATTGGCGCGAGGTTCAGACATTGGTTAAGATACCCAGATCTTAAAATCCAAAGTCACCCGTTGTGTGCTTTTGGTCTACATGCGAGTCAGAAACCATAAAGGCCTACTCAAGCATATAACCATTTGTGAGAGGTCTAAAGACCTACCATCACTCAACTATGCAAGAATGCATGTAATAACCACTGAGTTATCTAGAGGATAAGTCAGAAACCATATTGGACATACATGTATGTTCATAATTGGTCAGGTCAAACCACAGGTTTACACAATTTTGTTCTGTTAGACCATTGGAATGGTCCGGTCCAACATTTGAACGGTTCGTCCCAGATGCAAACTATAAACTGGTTAAGGGTTTCCAGCCTGGAACGGTCCGTCCCATCTCTGGAACGGCCCGTCCCACTGCTAGGTCGGACCAGCCTGCACGCCGTCCTGTCAGCAAGGTCCTGGGACGGTCCGTCCTAGAGTTGGAACGGTCCGGTCCAGACGTTGATGAAACCCTGATTCTGGCATTTCCAGCGATGGAACTCCTCAGAAGTCAGTTTTCTTTACCAGTATGGTTGTTATACCCTAAATCGACCTTTCTCCAGTATTTGCTATAAGATCTATCATTAATAATGAGATCTAAAGCCTAAAACTGATTATACATCAAAATTAGAGTCTCCATTAACAACCAAAACTCAGACCAGAACAAAACTACCAATATTCATGGTTTCTAGGGGTAAAACAGTACCAAAACTTCGAAAAGAACCTTATGGCTCTGATACCAATGAAGGTTTTAGTCGGTCCTTGACCTATATGCACATCTATCCTATAACCATGCATAGAATTTAGATGTACCGCAGCGAAAGTTGATCGATTGCCTAGACTCTTCTCAAAGCTTTGCTGCAACCCTTGTCTTGCGCTCCAAGTCTTCCTCCGTACGCAACTGGTACACCACAACCTCAGGCAAGGGCTTGGCGTTACCCTTCACGAATCCAAGTGCCGGTCGACTTGTGCGTGTGCTTCCTATTGCTCTCCAAGCAATAGGATGGCTCCTCCCTCTTTCTGATCTCTCTCTGGACTCTCTAGGATGGTGGTTAACTCAAAAGTCACGAGTTCCAACCCTTAGAGACGCTTCAGAAGAGAGGGGTATATATAGCCAGCCTGGAAACAGACCTTTCAGATTCATGACTGTTGTCTGGAACGGTCCGGTCTAGAGTTAGACCGGGCCGTCCCAACTGGTTGGACCGGACCGTTCCAGAGTTGGACTGGGCCGTCCCAACCACAACAAGGCAATCTGTTTGCCCAGCAAACCAGTCCGTTCCAGCAGTTGGACCGGGCCGTTCCAACCATAACAACATGGCTCCACACATTTTTTCTAACAGTTTGGTTAAAGGAAAAGCCAAGAAATAAATTGGGGCCGGGTTCTAAAGTGTCTAATGCTCCTCTCCTACATTGTGTGGTCATATATGGTCCTTGTTCACCTTACCGTAGGGCTGTCAGTGGTACTCTATTAATCGTTTACCCTACTCGTATTGTATTCGATAAGGCTGGTATGGGTAAAGTTTTATTTTCGTTAAGTTATCGGGTATGGGTATGGATAAATTTTTTTTTATTAATTTATTGGATAAGGATATGAGTAAGACTATTTCGTATTCGTTAATTACCCGTACCGTTAATCTTTATCATAACCAAAAAATATAATTGTAAAATTCAATTAATATGTTAATAACAAATTAAAATTCGAAAGATATATTTATAAAATTCAATTGATATGTTAATAATTAAACTAGACAATTAAATTATGAAATTTGATTAAAATAATACTACGTTAAATTAGCACAAGAGGTCAAGAGTAATGCGACATGGCACATGGGCACGAGTAGTTTGGCATGGTTCGCATCTGTGTTGTGCCCCGTTTCGACTGAAATAGGTATGGCACGACATGTAACGAGATGAGATACATGACATAGCACGTCTAGCGACATGTCATCGGAAGGAAACTTGAGAAATAAAAATTATTTCCACCAAACTATGCAGGTAAGAAAGTTTTGCAATGTTTTCAATTTAAAAAGATGTTCCTAAAATTTCATCAACTTTTACATATTTTCAAAGGCACATTTTTAATCTGCCAAAAAAATGCAATGTTTTGTGTTAAAAAAATACAATTGAATTTTAAAATTTCTTACTTCTAACATTTTTCATATTTTTTTGGATAAAAAATTAAACATATTCTAACGAGTCATCACTATGCGTAAAGAAAACTATGCCCTGATTAAAATGATTTTTTTTTCATGGGAATTTTATGGAATTCCTGATCGAAATTTTTTATCAAAATAAAAAATATTATTTTATTTGATCGGAATTTCATGTTATTAGACCAACGAAATTCTAATCAAATGAAATTACATGTGTAAATCATTTTGATTAAAAATGCCTGACATGTCCTTTACATACAATGTTGTCCAAATAAAAAATTTTGTTGTATTTGTTTCCATGGCTTGACGAGAAGATAGTGCAAGTCATTATAATGAGATGATCGTCCAAGCACTTTTGATGGTTGCAACATGATACGATCTTGTTATTATTGATGGAGAGTTAGTTCAAAGATAAATAATGTGTGACAATGGCCTATCTTTTCCTATATTTAATGAGAAATCTAGGTGAATTTTTCATACAAAATATGACATAAATATCATGTAACAGAATAACAATTTGTTGATATTCGTTCCTCTTTTCATTTATAATATGTTATGATCAGTTTATTACAATTAGTATTATTTTCTGGTAAGACCCATAGCGTTGCAACTCCAACCGAAAAGCATCAATTAGCATATAATAATGTTTTATATGAGTTATTGGAGGAAAACTAAATATGAAGACATCCTAATGTATTATCAATTCAAGTTGAGCCTGCTCCCTTCTCATGATCTGTGGCGACATAATCGAATTCCAGTCGAGCCACGAGTTTTTACAAACCACTGATCCGCTCTCTTTCTCGCTGAGATCACGTGCTTTGCTTCATTAATTGGTTTTAATCTCTACTCTACTTTGAGAGGTTATACATCTTGCTTCATTTTGTAATTTTATTTTTATTTTAATTCCTATTTTAATTTTTGCTCCTCTCTGATTATGGTATTCTTTAAGGTTTCTTGTCTATAAAGAGCACGCTCAAAAGTTTGAAGACATGCACGATTGAAAAAGGACATGATAAGTTAACTGCACATAAGGTGTTCGATCAAATGTCCAAGTTAGAGAACAACAACCAAGAAGAAGGTATTTCATCAATTTATTGTTACTTTACTTTTTGATCAATTAATCTTTAATTAGAAAAGGTGATGCTACTCTAGCTGCCTCCTCCATCATGTATTAATTATAGTTAATTTTGCTATTGTTGAAATCAGATTAAATTCTCATACACTGGTCAGTTTTCTACCCAATATGTCCTTTGTAACATTTTATCTATTCGGGTTAAGAATTAGACTTCTTAACTTGTGTTTGTTCAATCTTTCATATTGTATAAAAGGTATTTCTGTTCAGAGTATCATAAAAGTGATATTGTCCTGTTAGTTTAATCTTGACCTAATGATAATATCTAATGAATTTGAAATAATAAATTAGATGCCCTCAATTTTCTTTTATTTTGTTTTGACTGAGATAGTTTCTTTTGCTAACACTGTTTTACTATTTGACAGTTTTCTTTCATTTTCTTTGTCCTTTTTATATGTTCCTTACCAACCCCCAACTTCAAATAAGAGTAGTAAATTATAAATTTATTATTTTTTAGGTGCAAGAATGTTACGAGCTTGCGGCTGAGTATGAGAGAAAATTTGATCAGCAAAAGCTTGATGAGCTGGGTAATGTGATGATAAACCTTGATGCATGTGACTCCATTGTGATTGCCAAATCTTTTCTCACAAGTTTAACTTGGCTAATTTAGCCAAGGAGGTAATGTGACTGAATTACCCTTTTTAATATAAATTTGACTATTATTTTTTACATCTTAACTTGGTCAATTTATGAGTCTTCTCTGATATCATTTAATTTTACTCTTGCAACAGGTGGAAATTGCACACCGTCGAAGGATAAGAAAAGCTTCAGGGAGACTTTGCAGCAGATTTAGAAGAGACCCTAAAGAGGCTTGTATCTGATCTGAATAAATCACCAGGTGAGGTTTTTGATGCTCGTAAGAGCCAGACTGTTGACTTGGTGTTGACTCTACCTGTGTAAACCCTTTTCGTAATTCATTTTTATGAATTTTGTAAACCTTTTCGTATAACATTACTATTTCTAATATAGATTATTTTTTAAGTAATTACATTTGCTAATGTAACTATATCAAATAACCTTGAAAATGAAAAATGCCAATTGTTGTGCTCTAGTTACACGGATGCTTGAAATATATATTTCTCAAGATAAGTTTGATAATTAATGCCTGTCAAAGCGAAATGCTTGCAAAATATTTTTAAAGAATTCGAGTTTATTTTGAACAATCCGATGTTCGGTTTCAAGTTGTCAAACTCCGAATCATTAATTCCGATTCCTGGCGAGCTGGGTCAAACATTAGACCATCTCAGATCAAGTCTGATCAGGTTTTGCAAGCCAGGTTAGGTTTGGATTCAGAAAGGGTTTGGATGAATTCTTTCGATCGGGCCAAGTTCATGGCTTTTTCTTGAATAAAAATTGGGATCGTGCCCTCATCTCTTTTTATTTAAAAAAAAGTGTACAAGTGTTTAGCCAAAATTAGTCGTAAGTTATGCTATTTTTAAATTGGAATTAGACAAGACTTCAACAGTACTTATAATTGATCGTAAAAGGATTTTCAAAGTTCATTCGCCGAAGTATTTTTCAAAGTATTTTTAAATAAATCTAAGGGAAAGACGTGATTATGAAAATCCCTTGATGAAAAGAAGACGGCAAAAAAAAAAAGAAATTCATTCGCCGAGACTCCAAATTAATGAAAAAGGATTTTCAAAGTTCTAAAATGTGTATAAAGATCCCGCGTTAAGCATAGTTTTATTCTAAAATAAGATATTTCGAGAAGTTATATAGCTATCTTAAATTGACTGATTTTAATACATTATAAATGTTCCACAAAAGATAAAGTTGTGAAGAAAAATCTTATTGTCGTATTTTACTCTATCTAGATAATTGGCTTTTTCTTAAACTCATTATTGATTAAAGAGAACCTAAAGTTATATAGAATATATATGCATGTATTTTATTCTCAAGCTAGATTTCTAAAAGATCATTAATTGGGACATTTCTATGCCATTTATTTTTATTGGCTTGGCAAGATGATTGTGCAAGACAAAAAATGATTCCATTCTTACTTAGAGACGATTTATTTTATTTAAATTTGCAAAAGTTGAAAGGAAAAATAATGTGACATGCAAGGCTCTGTAATGAGATGATTGTAGCTCTTTTTAATGATTTTGCAATCTGATGCACAACACTCATATTAATGATAGAGAGTTAGTTGAAAGGTTAATAATGTGTGAACAATGACCTATGATTTCCTATAAGTAACGATACTCTGGCAAATTTTTCACACAAAATGTCACATCAATAATATGTTTCAGGAAAAAAAAAGTTGTTGATCTTCGTTCTTCCACTTGCATTTTTGTTTCCATATTTTCATTCCTCCATTCATTTATAAATTACAAATTATTTTATTTATGTAAAAAAAAATAAATACAATACTTGGAGTTAAACCGAGTAACACCAATTAGCAAAGATTAATGCCTAATATATATGAGTTATTGGAGGGAAACTGAATACAACATATCGAATGTTCTTTGGTTTCACAACACAGGTGCAGTAGTGTTAAATGATCTACCACATAGGATGTGAATTGTGATCAAATTCAGAAGTCTATCATCATTTGACAAATTTTGATAATTAGTTCCCCACTTAACTAATATGGTTTGGCTTTTGTCATTGAGAATGATCTTCTGATAACGAAGAAAATTAACACTCAATTCGCAGTTGTGCTGGATATCACGAAAGCGTTCACCAAAATTGATCAGGAGTTAGAATTTAGATTGGATAGTTTCGGATTATTCATACGAAATTTGGTTATTCGGGTTAAATTCGAAATGTGTTTGGTTTCAAATTATTCAACTTTATGTTAACCTTTAAAATTATAAAATCAAAAGAGGATTCTTTAGTCTGAACAAAATTTTCCTCAAGAAAATTTGTGTGTGTGGAATCCCGCCTGAATGATGCATAGGGTTTCACGGACTAGTTTAGTTATTATTTTACATTTCTTTTCTTTTCGTTTTATTTGCTTTTGTAACAACTTTTATCTTTCTTTTATTTTGTAATCTTTGTATACGTATCTTTTTTATTAATGAAATGTGGCGATTGCCACTCGGCCCTCAATAAAAAAAAATGGGAGAGCATAAGATTTAACTGCTCTAGAAATATGACGTTTTATTAATTAATAAACTATCTTGACATTATGCATCTTTTTAAAGGGAGAGCATAAGATTTAACTCTTTCTACAATGCCACCATGTATCTTTTATCTGGACATTGGTACAATGTCGATTCAGGCTCTCTTTTTTGAACCTCACTCTTGAAGTTGATGATTTCTGGATTTCGCACATGTGTCAAGGTTCAAAAATGTGGGGCATTATTTGGACTGCCACAACTTGGAATATTTAGAAGGCGCGAAATAGACGTATCTTCTCGGATCAGTACACCCCTCCGGAGTTCCTTTTAAAGGAGATCATTGCATGTTCAAGTGCTTAGTAAAAAACATACTTAGCCATTTTCATTTTTTTTTAGTCTTCATTAGTTTAGTTTTACTTGTGTAGCCTTTTTTTTTACTTTTATCTTCTCTTTTTCTTTTCATTTTGTAAATATTTTTTTATTCTAATAAAATTTGTCAGTGTGGTACTTAATTTGCCACTTGACCCTAAAAAAAAAATTAATAAAAACTATCAATTTTTTTGGATTGTTCATAAAATCTATCCAACATTAAATTAGGCACAAGTTGTGCGAATATTTTTATTTGAAACGAATGCAAAATATAACAGTATTAAAAATTTAAAACTAAACATTTGGTGATTCCTGGAATTGTTCTGATTATCTGATAACATATATCCGCACAACAGCTTCAATGAATATATATAGGCTCCGTTTGGATAGGTGTGGGAAGAAGTGGAAAGAAGTATTGGGAAGTGTGTAACTTTGTGAAGAGTTTAAATTGTTTATAATTTTTTTTCTTCTTTCTTCCTATATGCGTTTGGATCGTTGGAAGAAAGAAGAAGAAGAAGAAGAAGAAGGAAGAAGAAGAAAAAAAAATTATAAATAATCCAAACTCTTCACAAAGTTACACACTTCCCAATACTTCTTCCCACTTCTTTCCTTCTTCTCTTCTTCCCACACCTATCCAAACGGAGCCTAGGTAAAGTATTTAATGAAAGGAAACCAAAATTTGTAAGTAGCCATATGTTTTATTTTCAAAAATTACTGAAAGGTTAATAATGCGGACATCATATATATTTCGCGTTTTTGTTTCTTAACTAAAAAAGGTGCATATTCTATTCTAAATATGTTAAAACCTTTTTTTTATATAATTAAATTTGTGTACGTTGTGTACTAATATGAAATTTATTATTCGGTCTCCCTATTATCTATTAATATTGCCATCAAAATATTTTCATTAATAATTTAGAAAAGAAGTTTTGTTTGTGTCCAACCTTCCAGTGCCATTTGTTTGCCTGGCTTGGCGAGCTAAAGGTGCAAATCACTGTAATGAGATGATTGTGCAAGCTATTTTATTGATTGGGCAATCTGGCGGGATACTCTTATAAAGTTAGTTGAAAGAGACAATAAAGATTAGAATGTGTGAGCAATAGCCTTTGATTTCTGATAGAAAGTTAGTTGAAAGATTAAAAATGTGTGAGCAATGAGCTTAATTTGATTTCTTATAAATAACAAGAATCTGGTAAATTTTACATAGCACAAAAATCTAAAATGAATGTCATATATTTCAGCGGAATAATAGTGTTGATCTTTGTTCCTCCTTTAATTTAATTATATATTACTAACTAAATACTATTGGTAATATTATATATATTCTGACAAGATTAAGAACCATACTTGGTAGTTGCATCAACCGAGAAAAACCAATTAGCACAGACTAATGCTTATATAAGTTATTGGAGGGAAACTACATACAACATGTCAAAGAGTTCGACCTCATTCTCTCGGTACAGAAACAGAGCATTTAAAACCTTGGATGTGAGTCCGATTTAGAAGTCTATTATTGAACTAATTCAGATAATGATATTCACTCTAACCTAATTAGTAATTAATTTTTGGCTTGTCTTTGCTATGGATAATGGCCTTCTGACAATAAAGATAGACCACATAAATATCAAATAGCTCCACATCTTTGTTCGTTTGGTGAGATTATAGACACATATTGCGGACTCTGTGATTTAATTAAATTTGTAGTACATTGATTTTCTTTTTGTCTTTTGACGTTTTTATTCAATGAAAAGCCAGGGCCAGATATTTCGAAAAAAAAATAAAGATAGATCAAAATGAACATTCGATACACAATTGCCATTGATACCATCAGGAGAATAACTTAATTTATTTTGGGTCACATTGATCATACTAGCAAAATAATAGATCCTGATTCCTTCTTGCTGAAGCATATTAGCTAGAAACTTTTCTTTTACATGAAAAGATGTATTGGACTATTGTGGCAATTGTGACTTGGCAGTTCCTTACAAGGCTTTCGGAAAAATTGTAGCGTTTTGTATAGGGAAAATTGGTCGTGTGGCAGAGTTCATTTTTAGAAAAAGAAATTTTTTATTTCAATTTAGTTTTTGAAATAGTTGTTAAATACTTTTTAACTAAAGATCCAAAATAGCTGCATCCATGCCATCCTCTTCCAACTTAGTTGAATCACAGCAGAACGATTTGCTTTTATCAACTAAATTTGTTTTTGGCTCATTTTACTTGGAACAATATGTATTTCTGATCATTCGAATTTAGTTCATTGTGGTTCTGTTACAAGTTTTTCAACTTCAGGACATTTTGATATGATTCGAGTTGGATCAAGTTTTGCATCATTTCAGACAAAGTCCGGTCGGGTTTTCTAGATCGGTCCCAAAATAGTTCTCCACGCAAGCTGAGGCTCCCTTTCATTGTCTTTTTCTTCTTTCGCATTTATTTTTTTCTCCTTTTGTTTTTTTCTTTTTATGGGGTAATTCATTACTCCTTTTTCTTAGCCGCTGGCTAATACTGTAAACTTTAAAAAAAAAAAAGTCCGGTCGGGTTTGAATTACTTTGAGTCTTTGACCAATAACTGTGCTTTCTACATATGTTCAGTCAAAGAAAAGACGAAAAGAAAAAAAAATAAATACACGATAGGATGTGGTATTTTGAATGATGAAGTCGGGTTCACTTGGTCAGCTTAATTAGCATATCTGAATTTTTATTTAGGTTTATTAAAAAAAATAATTTCATAGCCTTAATATATAGAAATGTTCTGTTATAGATCGTTTTTTTAAGTCGAATTTGAGTCAAATGTTCAATTACAAATTCACAATAATGGTTCATTGTTCACAAATTTGAAGGAACAATCTGTTTTTCAGCTTATATAAAAAATTGATTGACTATAGAATTTGCCATCTTTGCATAGCAATTTGTATGTTGTATGTACTTTTTTTTTTGTACATTTAACCTTTATTGCTGAGGTAATTAAATTGTTTATTTCTCAACGAGTAGATTGCTAAAGTCTTATTTTATCAAGATATGGCATACTCAAAACCATTATTTGATTAAAGAGAACCAAAAATGATAAATAAACGTATTATATTTCAAATTTTTTCTAGAAGTTCATCATCATGTGATACTAAAGATTTTTGTTGTTATTAAAATTTCTGAAATTTGGATGCATTACTTGATTCTGATTTTGGTAAATTATTTTCATAAGGTTCACATTTTAATTTCTATACTCATTGTTGCTATTTTAAATAAAAAAATATATGGAAACTTGTAACTTCCTTTTGTTCTTTCACTATGCGTCATAAAAATTTATTTTTATTGCTTACAGGCAAATGGTTTGATGCATATGGCAAATATTGATATTTTGAATAAAAGTATATTTGCATTTTTTTCTCTAAGCCGTTGTTTTAATTTTTACTCTTAAAAAAAATATGTTAATTGAAGCATTTTGGGTACAGTACTACTTATGTGTTCTGAAATTGGAATATCCTTTTTAGTATGGCTCCTTACTAGTGGGACCTATTATAATACAAGTCAATGGTTCATTGAATTAATGTTACACCAGGTTCAAGTGTGTGGCTTGGGAATATGGGCTTTGGGGAATCCGATTTTTCTTTTTAGAATCTGGTTTTGCACAACTCATTCTCTCTTCCATTTTCGTTGCTTTTCTATCCTTTACCAAGCTTCCACAAAACCTCAATTAATACACTAAACCTTGACTAGTAAATCTCTGAAAGGCGTAGAGAAAGAAATGTGTCATTTTCCCTTTTAGAAGCAAGCTTCCGTATTGTTTCCAGTGACCGAAATTGAAAACTGAAGGTCTCTCTCGAATTTTCCCATCTTCAAATTGTTACTTAAATTGAGTAAGTAAATTCGTTCATCTAGTATTAGACTTCTCCATTCTGTTGTTCTTTTAAGTTAATTGCAGATTTTCTTTGGTATGGCTGAATGTTTGTTGGTTCTAGGGTTTTATGAACAATTTTTCCAATTAGTTAAATTAGAACTGAAATTTCTTTTGTTAATAGAAATTGATTTCAGATATTTAATTAGTGAGTTAGGTGTTAAGAATTTCGAAATTATTTTATCAATAGAAGTTAATTATTTGTAAAATGTTAAGTTGATTTTCTATTTTAATAATTGGTTAGCTTTGCTGTAATTTTTAGATATCAGTGTTCTTTCTTTATTTGAGTGATAAGAACCAGTAAGTAGGCTTTGAAGAGTCACTCACTAGCCAACTAGTTGGTCTGTTCAAGGAATACTCAAAATCAGTTTAGCTAGGTATAAACCTTAACTTTGATGCAGTAAATGAAACTAAAGTAGAACCAGCCACCAGATTACAAATTAGTACCATTAGTTGGAATAGGTTTAATTACAGTACCACAAAAGAATTAGTCACCTCTTAAAATTTAATTAGGAATTTCTGAACTAGACTAATTCTCATTTGTTGTTTGATATTGCATTGCTATTGCTTGTTGTTTTAAATAAGGACTTAGATTAGTTTTATTTCTTTCTGTAGAGTTAAGGGAAGGGTCAGAGCCGGTTGGTGCTGGTATGACTGACGGGGCTTAGGATATCTGGTTGCTTGGGGTCGTTTATTTTGGATTGAAGGTACGGATTCCACTTGAGTTTTAATTTAACTATTTTTTTATATATATAGAAATACAGACTTAATTAGTAGCTTGCATGTTGTGTTCATTAATTGTTGCAATCATGAAAATCTGTTTATATATAAATGATGCATGATTTAAGTGGCATGTTGAATGGTATTTCATTGAAATGTGTTCTGAATGTGATGAATAGTACATCTTGTGTGGTTGAGATAGACACTGGTAATGTTTGGAGGTGGCGTCATGAACCATCCTACCAAGCACCGTGTAATAAGCGCTTATGTACCGGGACTCTAAAGGTCCAGTCTAGAATGGTCTAGAGGGTGAGTGTTCCCAACATGCATGTACAATTAGAATATTTATTTGACTGAATTGAGTATGAATTATTTGGCTGATGGTAGCCCTCAAGAGGAGGTGTCTCGCAGCATTATCGACTTGAATTGATCAATGGAACCAGACCTGCATGTTACTAGTATATCCAAACATTTGAGTCAGCATTTGTTATAATTGTTTTAAATCTGAATTGCCATGAAATTATTGTTGAGCTCATGTATCATATTGCATTAAGTGACTTAATTTGATATTGCTTTGTTTATTGAGATAAGATGTAAATAATTTCTTAATAAATCTGTTATTGCATTTTAACTCAGTAAGGTAATTAGTTTCTAAACTTGAAATTTAAAATTCAAGTGGCTGGAACTAAATACCGTACTGAGATAAAGCTTTCTTTATCTAATTTTCTACTTTGTGGGTTCCAGGTTTAGCGAGCGGGTCAGAGCTGTGACATCCCTGAATTTTAGGACCTGTTTGCAATACATCGAATTCTAAGACCCTATTTGAAAAATGTCCATGATTATCCACTTTGAAAATATCTCTTTGATCTTATCCACTTTGAAAATATCTATTTGATCTTATCCACATTTTTAGTAGCTCAGTAATCAATATTTATATAAATAATTTCTGATAATTAATATCTTTATAAATAGGCTCAGTTATTTTTATAAATAGTATTAATATTTTCAGAAATAATAGCTAAGTAATTCCTTTCCACTTACTTAGCCATTAAGTAATCTAGAATATTTACCATTTTAGCCAGACCCTACTATAAATAGACCCAGCCTCATTTCATTTCATTTCGTATATCATTTCTGTTTCTCTCTCTTCCTAGCAAATTGTGAATACCACCTTCGCTTTGAATAGTCGGCCATTTGGGAAATTCGAGTGTCGTTCTGATTAGTCAGTTTTGTCAGGTGAGCAACAAGACTATTCAGGGTCAGCCGACGACTACTATCCGGAATACGAGACCGAGGAGACTGGTCAAGACTCTATCGACCCTCCAGAGGAGTAGCCTCTCTGTTTCCAGCTTTACCAGGTGTGGATGCCTTAGGTTTTGTTTATTCTCTAGTCTAGTAATTAAATCATTAATTTATTATGTACATTTCATGTCAGTAACATCAAGTAAACAGTTAAGTGCATGCCATTATTGAAAGATTAGTCTTGCATATATAGGATATGCATGCATATTAAAAATATGATTATTATACTTAAAAGTGCTGTTAATCAACACTTGCATTTGGGGCTGATCGAGACAGTGGTTATCATTGTTGTATTATATATTCATTTGGACCTGATTTGATCTCTGAGTTGAATGTGCCGTTATATCAGACTTCCTCTCGACCCCCATGCGTCAGTTTACCGGTACCGTGTATTACTGCCTACTCCTCGACGGGGGATGTAGGGACGGGGCACTTACGAGTTGTCGAGCATTTACGCGTAGGTTGTTCTGTTGGCACGTGTGTTGACATTATTTGTTTATTGGGTCTAGTGAGTTGGATTGACACAACTTTTGACCATTGAGTGCGGGTGCTTGATTCTCGTATTATTATATCATTGTTTCGTACTTATGTATGCTAAGTATTACTTTCTATTTCTCTAGATAATTTTTTAAAGTTTATTTGAGCATGTCATGATTCGTGGAATAGTTTCATTGTAATATTAAATTGGCACTTAGTTTGTGCTTTATAGGTGTTAAAAATGCTTAACTCAAAGTATGGTTTAGTTCTAGCTAGAATTAACCAAACCTTAGGCTCACTCTATCACCACACTGAGTATTCGCGTACTCAGCCCACAAAACTTTAATTTGTGGAGACAGGTTCAGGTTTGGTGGAAGAAGAAAGAAAAGTTTCAGAGGAAAGACCAAGCCAAGCTGGAATAATGATTAATGTATAATATTATGGTATTTTGTGTGTGTTGTTTTCTGCTGGATTGTTTGTAATAAAAGCAAATAATACTTGGTTATGTATTTACTGTTTGTGATATTTGTATCTGTGACACTGTATTAAAGCCTTACGTGTGTATAGTAGAGTGTATACACGTGGCGGGGTTGTCCATCTCGAATTATGGCTTGGTTCGGGGTGTGACATCCTTCGGTGGTATCAGAGCAAAGGTTAGAAATCACAAATATTCCAGCTAACGAACCATACTGATACACTTAGATTACCAGTCCTACGTCTTAACCTTGTTTTGTAAGTTGCTAGAGTTAATGCAACATTTGGCGAAGAGTACCCCGTAACTGAGACTTGCTGCAAGTGTACGTGTCAACCCGTTTCTTCAGGTTAGATTTCCGTTTCGAGGACGAAACGTCTTTTTAAGGGGGGTGGAATGTGACATCCCTGAATTTTAGGACCTGTTTGCAATACATCGAATTCTAAGATCCTATTTGAAAAATGTCCATGATTATCCACTTTGAAAATATCTCTTTGATCTTATCCACTTTGAAAATATCTATTTGATCTTATTCACATTTTTAGTAGCTAAGTAATCAATATTTATATAAATAATTTCTGATAATTAATATCTTTATAAATAGGCTCAGTTATTTTTATAAATAGTATTAATATTTTCAGAAATAATAGCTAAGTAATTCCTTTCCACTTACTTAGCCATTAAGTAATCTAGAATATTTACCATTTTAGCCAGACCCTACTATAAATAGACCCCAGCCTCATTTCATTTCATTTCGTATATCATTTCTGTTTCTCTCTCTTCCTAGCAAATTGTGAATACCACCTTGGCTTTGAATAGTCGGCCATTTGGGAAATTCGAGTGTCGTTCTGATTAGTCAGTTTTGTCAGGTGAGCAACAAGACTATTCAGGGTCAGCCGACGACTACTATCCGGAATACGAGACCGAGGAGACTGGTCAAGACTCTATCGACCCTCCTGAGGAGTAGCCTCTCTGTTTCCAGCTTTACCAGGTGTGGATGCCTTAGGTTTTGTTTATTCTCTATTCTAGTAATTAAATCATTAATTTATTATGTACATTTCATGTCAGTAACATTAAGTAAACAGTTAAGTGCATGCCATTAATGAAAGATTAGTCTTGCATATATAGGATATGCATGCATATTAAAAATGTGATTATTATACTTAAAAGTGATGTTAATCAACACTTGCATTTGGGGCTGATCGAGACAGTGGTTATCATTGTTGTATTATATATTCATTTGGACCTGATTTGATCTCTGAGTTGAATGTGCCGTTATATCAGACTTCCTCTCGACCCCCATGCGTCAGTTTACCGGTACCGTGTATTACTGCCTACTCCTCGACGGGGGATGTAGGGACGGGGCACTTACGAGTTGTCGAGCATTTACGCGTAGGTTGTTCTGTTGGCACGTGTGTTGACATTATTTGTTTATTGGGTCTAGTGAGTTGGATTGACACAACTTTTGACCATTGAGTGCGGGTGCTTGATTCTCGTATTATTATATCATTGTTTCGTACTTATGTATGCTAAGTATTACTTTCTATTTCTCCAGATATTTTTTTTAAAGTTTATTTGAGCATGTCATGATTCGTGGAATAGTTTCATTGTAATATTAAATTGGCACTTAGTTTGTGCTTTATAGGTGTTAAAAATGCTTAACTCAAAGTATGGTTTAGTTCTAGCTAGAATTAACCAGACCTTAGGCTCACTCTATCACCACACTGAGTATTCGCGTACTCAGCCCACAAAACTTTAATTTGTGGAGACAGGTTCAGGTTTGGTGGAAGAAGAAAGAAAAGTTTCAGAGGAAGGCCAAGCCAAGCTGGAATAATGATTAATGTATAATATTATGGTATTTTGTGTGTGTTGTTTTCTGCTGGATTGTTTGTAATAAAAGCAAATAATACTTGGTTATGTATTTACTGTTTGTGATATTTGTATCTGTGACACTGTATTAAAGCCTTACGTGTGTACAGTAGAGTGTATACACGTGGCGGGGTTGTCCATCTCGAATTATGGCTTGATTCGGGGTGTGACAAGAGCTGTAAAGAGTAGGCCATTTTGGTTAATTACTGGTAAGTATCATGCAACCTGTAAAGCTTGTGATATTTTGTTTTGTGTCAGATTGATATCTGTAAAGTATGCAAAAAAGGTATATTTTGTGATTGGTAACTAGATAGCTTAGCTAGTAAAGAATAGGTATTTCCATGTTTCTATATGGTATTACTTGTATATTTTGAAAGTTGTAAAGTGGGTCTATGCTCAACTACTTGCTGTCAATTAGGTGATCAATATATATATAGTTGTGTAGGTGCAGTTTGAACTTTAACTCTTGAGCATGCACCTGGTGTCACTCACTGTTTATATAACTTACATTTATAAGTAAATTGTGTAACTATGACTTACCTGGACTACAAGCTTTAAGAGGAAGGTGTTGTTAGCAGATACTTTAATAAGTAGCTTTGATATTTTTCAAATCTGTGCACCGTACTTGGTTATGAGTATAATGTGATGTTTTAGCAACTTCTATTTTAATATATCTTCTTATTGATGTTCCAAACATGGTGTGTAATTTAACTTTTGGTTTATCAAAGCCTACTTGCAGAGCCTATATTTGTGTGTTTGAAATATTAGTTGATTCTGTATTTTTTATTAACTTATTGCAAACTTAAACTTTAAACTTGCTTGTAATTGTAAGTATAAATATATATGTTTATGTCAGTTTTTATTTGTAAGAGTGTTGTAGATAATTATACTCTTAAATTCTCAAGTTACATGTGCTTTTGCTAGTTAGCATTTTATTACGAACTAGTTTCTGAGAGGGTTTAAAAGCAGCATCATTACTGTGTTATACATGCATCTTCTTCATGTCTTACTTTACTTGATAATGATACTTCAAGCCAACTGATATTTTACATTCTTATTTACCTTTCTTTATTTAAACGTTGCATACAACAGTCCTTGCGTTTTTTTTAAAGAAAATAAAAAGACTTGTATTTTCTAGTGTGCGCATGTCTTTATGTAGCTTAAGTATATAAGGAGGTAAATAAATAAATAGGCTTACTAGTTAGTAAGTTAAGGCTATATTTCATTCCGTTGCTGCATGTTTGTGATTAAACATTTAATTTTCTATTTAAACTTTGGGATGTGATACTTACTGGATAGAATTTTAGTTAAGAATTAGAGTCTTTCAGTAGTAATGGGTAAAGAAGGATGTTTCTGTCACGCCTTGGTGGTCGGGGTGTGACACATCAGACATTTAATTCTAGATTTTAGTTTTATATGGTGGAGACTTAATTCAGCGGGTCACTGATTGAGTCTACAGACTGGCACATTTTCAGGAAAGAGTGTCTGATCTGTTTAATCTAAACACCTCTTATAAAAGAGACGTTACAGACTCTTTCTAAAGTGATCTGGGAGGGATCTCAAGAGATAGAAAGAGACTTAGGAGAAAGAGGGAGAGTTCCATCATCTTGATTTTGTGCATCTAATACAAAATCAAGCACTCGAGAGGGGTGTTTCGGTCAAGACGGTTATTCTCGTGATTGTGCAGCGAGTTTAAGGCATTTGTACTATGGATACATAGATAGACTTTTGTTCCACTTGGTCTATTCTCACTGGTGTGTGAAGGCGAGGGGCAAGTAGTCCAACACGATGTGAAAGAGGTCACCGTCGATCCAAGACTTCCGCATAGCGGTATATCTAAATTTGTACTTAGATATATTTCGTCTAAACTCTAACACTAGTATCTTCTTATTTATATTTTCCTAGCAAAAAAAAAAGGGTACATATTCTATTCTAAATATGTTAGAAAAATAAATTTTGAATATTTATCAGGAATTCAGGATACATAACTTGGCAATATTTTCCTAAGCACATATTGATTTTACAGCACTGGTCAAGACAAAAAATGATTCCATTCTTACTAAGAGACGATTCATTTTATTTGAATTTACAAAAAGTTGAAGGAAAAATAATGTGACATGCAAGGCACTGTAATGAGATGATTGTGGAAGCTCTTTTAATGATTTTGCAATCTGATGCAACATTCATATTAATGGTGGAGAGTTAGTTGGAAAAATTAAGAATGTGTGAACAATAATCTATGGTTTCCTATAAATAACGAGACCTCAAGTAATTTAATTTTCATTATAAAAATTAACATCAGTATTATTGTTTATAAATATTTTTTTCTAGTTTATTATTGTTGCTATTGTTATAATTTTATAAGGATCATACTTCCAACTCAAATTGAGGAAACCAATTAACATAGATTATTAATGTTCAGCATGAGTTATTGGAGGGAAACTAAATACAACATTTCAACATATTTGATCTAATACTCTACGTAGATAATTAAAGGATATAGCGAATAGGATTCGAAATGCAATTCAGAATTCCACTATTTCCTTTGCTTTAGATGATGACCTTCCGACAATAAAAATTACTCAAATTGAACACTCAAACCTCCAACATCCCTTTCATGGACCTTCTACTCAGTCTTTTCCAGTCTGCAGCCAATCTGAATCGCACAATAGTTCTCATGGCCACAATTTCTTGCGCTACACGGTTAGAGAGGATTAGAGGAACTTGGATGCCATTCAGATAATATGAGAATCTACCCTCTTCAGTCCAGAACTTGGTTCCTCTTTTCTTTAGCAGCTCTTGGTTATTTTTGTTTCTGTTTTGTACTTCTCTAGCTTGGTAGTCTCTACCAGTCTTTCAAAAAAAAAAGAAAGAAGTTGGATCAAAATTTAAACCATCTCAGATCATCTGATGGAATTTGTATTAGTTTAATCTTTCAAAGTTAAAAAGAAAATTCAGTTTTGCATTAAGGAAGGATTATGAGTACTAGTTCGATCCATATTCATAGGGTTAATTTCATCAGATCTAACAGAGCTGAATTTTATAGCATGGGCTCATAGTGTTTAATAAATCTTTAAGCATCAATCGAGATTTTATGCTCCCAACATAAACATGAGGGCAGGATGGATGTCTACTAACATTGTAGAAGTTGCGGGAGGAACAAATTAATCCATTTTTTGAATGAGTGTATAAAATTATGCTCGTTGGCAGTTTGATTGAGTCAGTAAGGGGGCTTGTACCAGAAGAACTGTTAAGTTTCTCTGTCAGATGGGTGTTGTTAACTTTAATTTTCTTTTTCCTATTTTTTTCTATAATTTTTTTAATTGGTTAGTTGATGTCTAAACAAACTCTTTGAATCATGTCAAGTTCCAATGTTATTCACATTAATTGTGTCGTTTATTAAATAGTACGCATTTTCTCAATAATTACCCAAGACATTGAGTTAATTGTGCGCATTTAACCAAAATGTGAAATTTGTAGAGGTCACTAACTACAAAAAAAAAAAAAAAGCTAATTAACCCTGCTCTTTTGCAACCAAAACAAACCATCCTTATTAAAGTCTCTAAACCAAAATGCTAAAGACAAAAATATGATTCCACGTAATGTGATCCTTTTATGCAACTTTCCTGTCAAGAACCACCAAAGCACGTTTGGTTTATGTACACAGTACATACACAGTTTCAACTTTCAAGTGGTGAGGCCTGTTAGAGAGGGACCAGTATCCTCTGTTGACTCTTAGAGAACCACCAAAGCACCAAAGCACGTCTGATTTAATCTCGACTTGCCTGATATTAAACGCGGGACATCCATCATTGATCAAACGGTTCGAAACAGAGGTCATCCTCTGCTGACCTTAAACAGAGGATGTGAATTCTGTTAGAGAGAGTAGTTAGCACATCCCTAGTCGGACACTTGGACCAATTGACCCTTTGCCAAACTACTATTTATTCTTGGGATACATGGCAGGGCCAAATGGACATAGTGTCCTCCTTGGATTCTCGTCAGGTACAGATTTAAATAATCGATTGGTGTATTTATTTTATTTTATTTTTTAGACATAAGAAATGAAAAGAAATTATTTTTTCAAAGGGTTTGATGGCACCGGTTTTTCCACAACAAATTTAATTATTTTTTTTATTAATATTTTAAAATTTGCAATTTAAATGACATATTCTGATTATAGATTTGACGTACGTTACGATCCATATGTACGTATGATTTTTTAACATTAAATTCGTATTGAAAAGGCTAAACAGTTTATAAGTCTAAAACAAATAAATTTGAAAAATATTAAAGTTTATATAAACACATTTCATGAAAATTAGACCTATTGCTCAAATTTATCATAAGTTAAAATAAAGAAAGATATACAAAATTCGATAGCAACAGATGACAAAATTCCATTCAATTATGGCTCCGTTTGAATGGATGCAGGATTAAGGGAATAACTTCTTCGTACTTCCAAATTTATTATAAACAATTCAAACTCTTCACAAAATTACACACTTTCTAATACTTCTTTTCTTGTTCATCTTATTCCCACACCATCAAACGAAACCTATATGAATTGTCATGCGTCCTCACACGTGTTTCTAGTCAGGATTTAACATCCGTGGAGTATTTCACATGGGAGGTTAAAATCTGGACCGTGCAACACAATTTTCTCAAAGATACACTCCACAGAATGTAAGCCAGCGGTGAATTGCATAATTAAATACATTCATTACGTAAATTATTTCAAATCACGGATTCCTAAATATGTTAAAAACTTATTTATTTTTTTTGTATAATGAAATTTGTGTATGTTATGTACTAATATTAACTAAAAAAATGTTGCAAAAAAAATTTTATTAATCGGTCCCCCAAATATCTAATAATATTGTCATCGTTAGAGGCGAATTATTATTCTGTATAGGGTCCTAAAAGTTTAAGATCAGCAAAATATTTTACTTAATAAATAAAAATTTAGAAAAGAAGCTTTGTCAACCTTACGAAAAGGTTTTGTTAAAAAAAAAAATTGCCATTTGTTTGCATGGCTTGGCGAGGTAAATATGCAAGTCACTAAAATGAGATGATTGTGCAAGCTTATTTTATTGATTGGGCAATCTGGCGCCATACTCTTATTAATGATAGAAAGTTAGTTGAAAAATTAAGAATGTATGAGCAATGACCTTAATTTGATTTCTTAAAAATAACAAGCCTCTGGTAAATTTTACATTGCACAAAAATCTAAAATCAACGTCATAAATATTTCAGCGGAATAACAGTGTTGATCTTTGTTCCTCTTTTAATTTAACTAAAAATTACTAACTAATTACTATTGGTTATATTATATATATTCTGACAAGATTAAGAACCATACTTGCAAGCTTCAACCAAGATAAACTAATTAGCACGGACCAAGCTTTTAAATTTCGGTTTTTTCGGTATGACGGTCCAGGTCCCCATGTTATTTTGGTGTTATTTCGATGTTATAACGGCGATATAACGGTGTAGTGTTTTTTTCAAAGTTTGACACACATCAATTCTATAACTATCAATTTATATGTTTATACATCTCCAATACTCCATACAAATAGCATACGGCCATACCAAATTCAATATACTGCAGTGTACCAATATTGAGTAGCAGTAGCAGCTTGTACCAATTTAACAATAGTTCAATATTGAATACACAATTTAACAATAGTAGCAATAACAACTTGTTATTTCGCCGAAATAACTGAAATAACGCGTTATATCGCCGAAATAACTGAAATAACGTGTTACGTCATTTTCTCAATTAAGACTATAACGTTCATGCGGTTTGACATAAAATACCGCTATTTCTATTATTTCGCCGTTATTTCGTAGAAATTTAGAAGCTTGGCACGGACTAATGCTTAATATGAGTTATTGGAGGGAAACTAAATACAACAAGTCACTAAAATGAGATGATTGTGCAAGCTTATTTTATTGATTGGGCAATTTGGCGCGATACTCTTATTAGTAATAGAAAGTTAATTAGTTGAAAAATTAAGAATGTATGAGCAATCACCTTAATTTGATTTCTTATAAATAACAAGCCTCTGGTAAATTTTACATTGCACAAAAATCTAAAATCAATGTCATAATTATTTCAGCGGAATAGCAGTGTTGATCTTTGTTCCTCTTTTAATTTAACTAAAAATTACTAACTAATTACTATTGTTTATATTATATATATTCTGACAAGATTAAGAACCATACTTGCAATCTTCAACCAAGATAAACCAATTAGCACGGACTAATGCTTAATGATATGAGTTATTGGAGGGAAACTAAATACAACATGTCAGGAAGTGCGATTCTTTTCTCTTGGTACAGAATTAAAGGATTTAAAACCTTGAATGTGAGATCCAATTTAGAAGTCTATTATTGAACTATAATTTAGATAATGATTTTCACGGTGGCCACATTACTTTGGCTTGCCTTTGCAATGGAGGATGAGGTTCTGCTATCAAAGGGAGAACATAGAGAGATGAAACTAGCGCCACATCAATGTTCGCTTGGTGAGATTATTGAATGGGTGCTATGTGGTTTAATTAATTTGTAGTACATAGATTTTTTTTTTCTTGTTGACTTTTTTGTTCAATGAATAGCTTCAGCCAATATTTCGAAAAAAATAATGATAGATCAAATTGAAGACTCCGATCGATAAACAATTGTGATTGATAATATCAGCAGATCAACCTTACCGATAAAAACTTTTATTTCCATTTTATTTTTGAAAATAACTGTTAAATAATTTTTCATTAAAGATCCAAAATAACTGCAATACCGATGCCATCCTAGCTCTTCCTAGCTAGATTGTTCAATCGCAGGATAACGATTTCTCATTATTCAAATTAAGTTCAATGTGGTTATAGTTACACATTGTTCTACTTCAGGACATTTTTTATGTGAGTCGAGTTCAATCAAGTTTTGCATCATTTCAGACAAAGTTTGTTCAGATTTGAATTACTTTAACCTTTCAAAATTCAGGACGAACTTTTTTTAATCGGATCAATGTTAACGTTTAGTTAACGCTGATGAAGAAACAACTGCTTTCTATATACGTTTAGTTAGAGAGGGGGAAAAAAACATACACGAGACAAATTAAATAATTGTGGTTCATATTTTGACAGGGAAAAGCATGTGGTATTTTAAATGATGAAGTCGGGGTCACTTGCTCAGCTTAGCGTACCTGTGACACCCGAAATTTTAATGTTTCTGAAATTATTTTTTTATTATAAATTTGGGTGCACTTAGTTTTACTGTGAGCAATTTCTTTGCATGAAATTAAATTTTGAACTTACTGTTATTCTGAAATAGAAATATGAAAATTTCTAAAGTTCTATTTTGCATTATAAAGAGTTTAACTATATTTATTACGTTGTATAATTTTTTTTTATGCAAGAAAATATGCATTTTTGATTTAATGGATGAGACCTTAGTTTGTAAAAAAATAAAAAAATAAAAAAATAAGGAAATCCGGAAATTTTGTTTTGCATTGTAAAGTTTCTATTATGCATCATAAGTTTCTGTACATAGGAAATCGTTGGATGTTTTTAGTGAAATATGAGTATTTGGAATAAAATAATAATAATAATAATAATAATAATAATATAATAAAAGTATATATCCATAATTGCTTTGGGCCGTTGTTTAAAGTGAGATGTTGGTCAATTGAAGAAACCTTTTTACCGTAAATTTTGGATCTGGTCTCTTGACTCTCTTCACGCCTAACTCCTCTCTAATTGGCTTTTCTTTTGGTCATCTAAGCTGCTCATCTTCAAACTGTACCTCAAAATCGAAAGGAAAACCAAGTTCCAATTTAGGAGTAAGTCTCTTTAGCAGACTAAGTGCTAGGAATGGGAATTTCTGAAGGTCGAGTTCACTTTTTTTCTTTCTTTCACACCTCCGATCTGTTGAGGAAAAGGAGGCACCGTGAGCTCGATTAGGCAGAGTGGGAAGAGAGAATGAAGGAAAAAGAGGTAGAATTTCTGTGACTATATCTGAATTTAAGGTGAATTTGACTTGATTTTAGCTTTCTTGATGTCTCTTGGTTTGATCTGGTCTTGATAATAAGCATGCATCTTTCTTGCATCCTAGTAACATAAAAGTAGGAGTTTGTTAATAAAATGTCAATTTCACTTCCTTACTGGCGTTCTCTTTTATGTCCTAACTTTACATGCATTCTTTTATTTTTTCCTGGTTTATATTCTCCTTTAAAATTATTACAAAGTTCATATGTTCACATAGCTCGAACAGGTTTTGAAAAGGGTCAAATTGAATGAGTATATTTACAATTTTACTGTTACCACTGTGACCTTGCTTCAGTTTTGAAGTAACTGCTACTATTCTGTTTTGAATTTGGATATGAGAGTTGTTTTGTTTAAAACTAGACTTCCATACAAAAATTTTGGTATCTAATATGAATTTTTTTGAGTTAATTTGGTATTTGTACAAGATTTTTGAAACCAGGGCAACTTTTGGAAATCAGTTTCTGGAACAGACAGACCCCAGTGCGGTTTTTGATTTTTTTCATTTATTCTCTGTTTGCAGTTAGGACTTGAAACTTTTAAATCTGAAAATAGACATACATAGGCAGCTCCTGTAATTTTTACAAAATTTTTAGAGATTTATTTGAAGGGTTCCAAGGCAGGAACTTTCAGACGTATTTGCTGGTACGATTTGCTGGAACAGATTTTCTAAAACCTGATTCTGTCTGATTTCGAAAATTCACTATAATTAATCTGTATGTCCAAACATCATGAAATTTTTACAGTAGATGAGTCCTATCATGTTTCATTCACAGTTAAATTTTCATTTGATTCCGTTCAGCCGTTCTTGAAACAAAAATGATTTTTGTAAACTGTCAAAAATGCCCTTCACTGGTTGTACCAGAATTTGTCCAGCGCTGTTGTTTTACCGTTGTGTGCTGATTTTTAACATTGTTAACCACTGTTTAGTGTTTGTAATAATCTACTGGTACAACTAATAAGGTGTACTATAATTGTATGAGGTAATCAAAGGAACAAATCAAATCCGTCACTTTATCTACGAATTTGTTGAATGTGAATTGTTATTGTTTGCTTGCTTAAATAAGGACTTAGCCTAGTATTGTTAATGTAGAGTCTGGGCAGGTTTTCGAGCCGGATATGGCTGGTACAACTGAGGGTCTGTATGATTATTGTTGGCTAGCTGATGTTATTGTGTTATCAGGTACGGATTTCACTTGAGTTTTAATTATATGTGACATAAGTTTTGATTGTGCTTATTATTATTATTGTTATTATTATCATTATGCATTCTGAATTCATAATTGGAATTTTGTTCATGAGATCATTTTGTGAAATTGTATATTGATGTATGATTGGAAAGTGGCATATTGAATGGTATCCGATTGAAATGTTGGAAAATGACATATTGAATGGTATCCGATTGAAATGTGATTTGATTGAGGAAGTACAGCTTGTGTGGTTGAGATAGACACTCGTAATGTTTGGAGGTGGAGTCATGACCCATCCTACCAAGCACCGTGTAATAAGCGCTTATGTACCGGGACTCAGTAGGTCTAGTCTGGAATGGACCGGAGTGTGAGTGTTCCCAGCTTGCTTGTACATTTTGATGATTTAAATTGATTGAATTATGTATGAATTGAATTGGCCGTTGGCATCCATCTATAGGGTGGTTCGCGGTATCTGAAGGAAATGACTGAAATGATTGACTTGTGATAAACCAGACTTGCATATTAGGTAATTGCCCAACCAATTGAGTCGGCTTTTGCTATACATTGACATTTGAATTGTTATGGAATTGATGCCGAGCTCACATTGCATATTGCATTGATTTAATTAATTTTGACATTGCTATTCTGCTTTGAACAAGAGGTGAATGTTTTTACACGGTAATTGATATATAACGATTAATTATTTTTTTTCTAAGGAATTGAAATGACAATTGGTATATTCTGAATTTTAAAGGATTTTGAATAGTATTGAATTTCTTTGTCTAATTGCATTGCTTGATCGAAAGTCTAGTTTTAATGTTATTTGAAATAAAAAGAAATGAAATTTGATTTGGATTTGGTTTGACTCAGTCTTGTATTTAGTTCCAACACATGATAATCAAAACTCAAGTGGCTGGAACTGAATACCGTACTGAGATAAATTTTATTTATCTCATTCCGTGCTTTTGCATTGTTTTCCACGATTGGTTGTGGGTTCCAGGTTTCAGGTCAAGTGCTGGACAGCAGGACGAGTAGCGAGCCATTGGATACTGTGGTTAGCAACCTATATTTACCAGACCTTGTAGGATTTAATTCATATTGAAGTTATTAGTTATAAATTTATAATTGACACGTATATTAATTGTGTATAATTAACAGTAATTCGTAAAATGAGTGGTTCTAAGCCTTGCGGGTGCAGCAGGCATCCGCGGCGGGCACTCCGTCGCGTGTTGTCAAGTTACAGTATTCGACGGGGTGTCACAGGTGGTATCAGAGAATGGTTTAGCAACCGAACCAGGCCAATAGAACACGTGAGTGGGGTAAGTCTAATGGGTTGTTCTTATAAGTAGATTTTATTTCATAGTTTTTGTGACGGTAGATTTAAAATTTGTTTGACTTATTTATAACTATGATATGATGTACTAATGATCCTTTGTATTTGTATATATACTAGTATATATATATTGATTGATTGTTTTATATTTGATTACCATGTTGCTCTAGTGCTTACTTTAGCAATAAAATTGGATTCTTGAAAACTTTCCTCAAAGATTGTTCTTTTTGCGTGTCGAATAGTTGAATTAAGTTGGATGCTTGTATTGCATAGTTTTAAGCTGTAATATATATGAATTCATAGTTTAATATTATATATAAGGTAGCTCGAAATTCTTTGATATTTTGATTGTATATGTTGGTTCAAAAAAAAAAAAAAAAAAAAATTTTGTGTGATATGTTATAATTTCAATTTAAAGTCACAACTCAAGATGATATTTTCTATTATATATTTAAATATACTCTTTGGCGAACATTGTTTGTCGAGTGTGACTCATTTTAGTTAAAGGGAGCATAAATTAGACTTTCGCAAATTGTTTTTATCGTGCATAGTTTGAATTAAGATAACATAAGGATATAGTATGGAAAATTTGGAATTTATTAAATTCTAGTTTTCTTGGTGCAGTTGCATAAACACTCCATTGATATTTTGAAAATGTAGTTTTGCTATTACTAAAGATGTAAAGATATATATTTTGCATGAGGTTTTTACATAAGTTGTAAGCAATTCATGTTGATAAGAACTTCAAAAAAAAATAGATTTGAGTTATTTTAAAGCTTCAGTGGCTTAGTTGAGTAAAGATCTTATCTTTTGTTGGCACAAGGATCAAACAAGCTGACTGATCATCTGACTTGTTAATTGAATCTCAATAATACCAGAATTATTCTTACTTCCTTGACTGATCACCAAGGCAGCCAAGAATAATTTTGATATTACCGTGCTTCCTAAAAGATAAGAAAAGAACTGGATATTTCAAAATGTTATTAGTTACAAGAATTGAAAGATTTTGTTTTTTTTTTAAATGATAACGTAAGGAGTGGTAGTATTCTCTGCTTGTAGTACTTTGTTATTTGAATTGTTATGATGTTATGATATGGAATTGTCTGAATTGTAAAGGGAATTGAATGACCGTTGGCAACCCTGTTTGGAGGTGATTCACGGTATTCGAAAATCTGTAATCGCTGGAAGCTCTCTGAAAAAGAGACTCGCGATATCTGACTCTGAATTGATTGATCTCTGATTGTGACTTAGGATTGTCATGCTTGCATTTAATTCACCGAGGTTGGGCCGATATTCTAGTATTATTAGTAGTATTTTAATTTCGAATTGAATAAAATGTCGAGCTCATTTTGCATTGCATTAATTTGAAATTGCTTGATAATTGTTGCATAATATGTTCATTCCATCTGATTGTATTATTGACTGTATGAATGCTATGTATTTAGATAAATTTCGAGGTCGAAATTGTTTTAAGGGGGGAGGAATGTGACACCCGAAATTTTAATGTTTCTGAAATTATTTTTTTATTATAAATTTGGGTGCACTTAGTTTTACTGTGAGCAATTTCTTTGCATGAAATTAAATTTTGAACTTACTGTTATTCTGAAATAGAAATATGAAAATTTCTAAAGTTCTATTTTGCATTATAAAGAGTTTAACTATATTTATTACGTTGTATAATTTTTTTTTATGCAAGAAAATATGCATTTTTGATTTAATGGATGAGACCTTAGTTTGTAAAAAAATAAAAAAATAAAAAAATAAGGAAATCCGGAAATTTTGTTTTGCATTGTAAAGTTTCTATTATGCATCATAAGTTTCTGTACATAGGAAATCGTTGGATGTTTTTAGTGAAATATGAGTATTTGGAATAAAATAATAATAATAATAATAATAATAATAATATAATAAAAGTATATATCCATAATTGCTTTGGGCCGTTGTTTAAAGTGAGATGTTGGTCAATTGAAGAAACCTTTTTACCGTAAATTTTGGATCTGGTCTCTTGACTCTCTTCACGCCTAACTCCTCTCTAATTGGCTTTTCTTTTGGTCATCTAAGCTGCTCATCTTCAAACTGTACCTCAAAATCGAAAGGAAAACCAAGTTCCAATTTAGGAGTAAGTCTCTTTAGCAGACTAAGTGCTAGGAATGGGAATTTCTGAAGGTCTAGTTCACTTTTTTTCTTTCTTTCACACCTCCGATCTGTTGAGGAAAAGGAGGCACCGTGAGCTCGATTAGGCAGAGTGGGAAGAGAGAATGAAGGAAAAAGAGGTAGAATTTCTGTGACTATATCTGAATTTAAGGTGAATTTGACTTGATTTTAGCTTTCTTGATGTCTCTTGGTTTGATCTGGTCTTGATAATAAGCATGCATCTTTCTTGCATCCTAGTAACATAAAAGTAGGAGTTTGTTAATAAAATGTCAATTTCACTTCCTTACTGGCGTTCTCTTTTATGTCCTAACTTTACATGCATTCTTTTATTTTTTCCTGGTTTATATTCTCCTTTAAAATTATTACAAAGTTCATATGTTCACATAGCTCGAACAGGTTTTGAAAAGGGTCAAATTGAATGAGTATATTTACAATTTTACTGTTACCACTGTGACCTTGCTTCAGTTTTGAAGTAACTGCTACTATTCTGTTTTGAATTTGGATATGAGAGTTGTTTTGTTTAAAACTAGACTTCCATACAAAAATTTTGGTATCTAATATGAATTTTTTTGAGTTAATTTGGTATTTGTACAAGATTTTTGAAACCAGGGCAACTTTTGGAAATCAGTTTCTGGAACAGACAGACCCCAGTGCGGTTTTTGATTTTTTTCATTTATTCTCTGTTTGCAGTTAGGACTTGAAACTTTTAAATCTGAAAATAGACATACATAGGCAGCTCCTGTAATTTTTACAAAATTTTTAGAGATTTATTTGAAGGGTTCCAAGGCAGGAACTTTCAGACGTATTTGCTGGTACGATTTGCTGGAACAGATTTTCTAAAACCTGATTCTGTCTGATTTCGAAAATTCACTATAATTAATCTGTATGTCCAAACATCATGAAATTTTTACAGTAGATGAGTCCTATCATGTTTCATTCACAGTTAAATTTTCATTTGATTCCGTTCAGCCGTTCTTGAAACAAAAATGATTTTTGTAAACTGTCAAAAATGCCCTTCACTGGTTGTACCAGAATTTGTCCAGCGCTGTTGTTTTACCGTTGTGTGCTGATTTTTAACATTGTTAACCACTGTTTAGTGTTTGTAATAATCTACTGGTACAACTAATAAGGTGTACTATAATTGTATGAGGTAATCAAAGGAACAAATCAAATCCGTCACTTTATCTACGAATTTGTTGAATGTGAATTGTTATTGTTTGCTTGCTTAAATAAGGACTTAGCCTAGTATTGTTAATGTAGAGTCTGGGCAGGTTTTCGAGCCGGATATGGCTGGTACAACTGAGGGTCTGTATGATTATTGTTGGCTAGCTGATGTTATTGTGTTATCAGGTACGGATTTCACTTGAGTTTTAATTATATGTGACATAAGTTTTGATTGTGCTTATTATTATTATTGTTATTATTATCATTATGCATTCTGAATTCATAATTGGAATTTTGTTCATGAGATCATTTTGTGAAATTGTATATTGATGTATGATTGGAAAGTGGCATATTGAATGGTATCCGATTGAAATGTTGGAAAATGACATATTGAATGGTATCCGATTGAAATGTGATTTGATTGAGGAAGTACAGCTTGTGTGGTTGAGATAGACACTCGTAATGTTTGGAGGTGGAGTCATGACCCATCCTACCAAGCACCGTGTAATAAGCGCTTATGTACCGGGACTCAGTAGGTCTAGTCTGGAATGGACCGGAGTGTGAGTGTTCCCAGCTTGCTTGTACATTTTGATGATTTAAATTGATTGAATTATGTATGAATTGAATTGGCCGTTGGCATCCATCTATAGGGTGGTTCGCGGTATCTGAAGGAAATGACTGAAATGATTGACTTGTGATAAACCAGACTTGCATATTAGGTAATTGCCCAACCAATTGAGTCGGCTTTTGCTATACATTGACATTTGAATTGTTATGGAATTGATGCCGAGCTCACATTGCATATTGCATTGATTTAATTAATTTTGACATTGCTATTCTGCTTTGAACAAGAGGTGAATGTTTTTACACGGTAATTGATATATAACGATTAATTATTTTTTTTCTAAGGAATTGAAATGACAATTGGTATATTCTGAATTTTAAAGGATTTTGAATAGTATTGAATTTCTTTGTCTAATTGCATTGCTTGATCGAAAGTCTAGTTTTAATGTTATTTGAAATAAAAAGAAATGAAATTTGATTTGGATTTGGTTTGACTCAGTCTTGTATTTAGTTCCAACACATGATAATCAAAACTCAAGTGGCTGGAACTGAATACCGTACTGAGATAAATTTTATTTATCTCATTCCGTGCTTTTGCATTGTTTTCCACGATTGGTTGTGGGTTCCAGGTTTCAGGTCAAGTGCTGGACAGCAGGACGAGTAGCGAGCCATTGGATACTGTGGTTAGCAACCTATATTTACCAGACCTTGTAGGATTTAATTCATATTGAAGTTATTAGTTATAAATTTATAATTGACACGTATATTAATTGTGTATAATTAACAGTAATTCGTAAAATGAGTGGTTCTAAGCCTTGCGGGTGCAGCAGGCATCCGCGGCGGGCACTCCGTCGCGTGTTGTCAAGTTACAGTATTCGACGGGGTGTCACAGTACCTGAATTTGTATTTAAGTTTATTTAAACAAAAAGATAATTTCATCGTTCTGTTATAGATCAGTTTTTTTTAGTCAAATGATCAATTCGCAATGTTCCGGTGCCACTATTTTGAGTGCCACAAGTTCTCACAACTTCATATTTTATTAATATTTTAAATTTTTTAAATTCAAGCAGTGAATCCAGACGTTGATCTTGTGCAATTTAACGAGCGATGCACTTCTATATAAGTTTTATAAAAAATAGAGTCTATTTGATTTTTGATCAAATGGTCAACAATTAACGAATCTGATTAATTATGGCATATTAATTCTAATCAAGCTTTTAAAAAACTCTGTTTTTTTCCATTTTATCGCCCTTTTATCAAGAATTTGTACACACCGCACAACCGTTTTATCTGTTATATCACCGTTTTTTTCATTTTATCACCGTTTTATCACCGATAAACGCTAAATCACCACCCAACCGCTAAACCGCACAAATCACATTTTAAAACCTTGATTCTAATACATTCATCATTTGGTCGTTTGATTGAGTATGAAACTGACTCCAAATTTTATAAAACTCATACAAAAATGGATCGCTCGTTACATTGAACAAGATTCACGGCTTGGATTCAGTGTTTGAATTTTTAAAATTAAAATGTTAAGTAGACGTTTTGTATCTCAAGATTTCTGAAAGATCATCAATCAGACTTTTAATTCCAGCCTTTTCTTATTTATTTATTTTTTCTTAGCAAAAAAAAGGTACATATTCTATTCTAAGTATGTTACAAAAAAATAATTTTGAATATTTATCAGGCTAGTGATATGAACTAAAAATTATCCATACATATTTAATCAAAACAATCTTATAATGATTCATCACTTGGAAATGTTTTTCCAAGCGTATATTGATTTTACAGCACTGGTCAAGACTTGAAAATGATTTCATTCTTAATTAGAGACGAATCATTTTTTTTTAATTGACAAAAAATTGAAAGGAAAAACAATGTGACACGCAAGGCACTGTAATGAGATAATTGTGGAAGCTCTTTTAATGATTTTGCAATCAACACTCATATTAATGATGGAGAGTTAGTTTGAAAAATTAAGAACGTGTGAACAATAATCTATGGTTTCCTATAAATAACGAGACCCCTAGTAATTTAATTTTCATTAAAAAATTGACACCAGTATTATTGTTTATATATATATATATAAATTTATATATATATATATATATATATAAATTTATTATTGTTGCTATTATTATAATTTTATAAGAATCGTACTTCCAACCCCAATTGAGGAAACCAATTAGCATAGATTATTAATGATCAGCATGAGTTATTGGAGGGAAACTAAATACAATATGTCTAAAGATTTGATCTAATACTCTTGGTACATAATTAAAGAATCTATCTAATTGGATTCGAGGCGCAATTTAGAAGTCCATTATTTCCTTTGCTTTAGATGGTGACCTTCAGACAATGAAAATTACTCAAATCGAACACTCATTTTTTCTTTTTTGTTTTAGACATATATATCTCAGATCATTTTATCGAATTTGGATTAGTTTAGTATTTCAAACTTAAAAAGTCAATTCAGTTTTGTATCTAGAAAGGATTATTAAGACTCTTTCGATCTATATTCATGGGATAATTCCATCACATCTAACGGAGTTGAATTTATCAGCATAGGCTCGTTGGGTTAAAGTGGTGCTCTGACTTTGCATCAACCCGGAAGTTACGCTCCCAACAAGAACTCGGCTGCAGGATCGATGTCCGTTAAACATCGTAAGAGTATAGGAGGGAACATATTATCAGATTTTGAAATGTACAATTATACATAAACCAAACGTAAGTACAATTATACATAAACCAAACGTCCTTTGGTGGTACTTGACAGGAAAATTTCACGGAATAATTTTTGTGTGTTGGTATTTTGGTGTGAAGAGTTTAATAATGATTGTTTATTTTGTGTGTTGGGGCTTGCATTGTAAAGTTTCTTTGTCAAATTTGGGTGTGGTTATCTTTCAAAATTTTTCCTATTTTTTCTATAATTTTTTTAGTTGGTTAATTGATATCTAAACAAATTAACTCTTTTGAATCATGTCAAGTTCCAACGCTATTCAAATTAAATGTGAAGTTTATGAATTTTTCTCGATACTTACTGAGAAATTGAAATTGATTGTGCGCATTAAACCAAAATGTGAAATTTATATAGTTCAGTAACTACAGAAAAAAAATTAATCCTGATCTTTTCAAACCAAAATAAACAATCATTATTAAACTCTTCACACAAAATACCAACACACAAAAATTATTCCGTGAAATTTTCCTGTCAAGTACCACCAAAGGACGTTTGGTTTATGTATAGTTGTACTTATTAGTAGGGAGAGTTGTTGGCGTGTCCCTTGTCGGATACTTGGACCAATTGATCATTTGCCAAACTACTATTTCAGTTTGGGCTACATGGCAGGACCACGATAGGCCGGCCTGGTATCTTTGGATCCTCATCAGGTACAGATTTTGACAATCGATTGGTGTAATATTCTTTTAGGAATAAGAAAAGAAAAGAGGGTTTTTTTTTTTTTTTGAAGGGTTTGATGGCACCGGCTTTCCCACAACAAATTGAATCATTTTTTATTAAAATTTTAAATTTGAAATTTAAATTATTATGGTCAAACTATTATTTTACTTTCTTTACGATCGATGTATCATGCATGAATCTATTTATAATATATTATATTCGTATTAAATAAGCTCAACAGTTTATAATTACAAGATCATTTTGAAAAAAATTTTAAGTTTACATAAACACATTTCATGAAAATAAACTAGATCGATTGGCCAAATTTATCATAAATGATAATTAAAAAAAAAGATAAAAAAGATTCGGTAGCAACCTATGACAAAGTTTCCATGCAATGCAATGAATTGTCACCCTCACATTATTGCACGAGTATGTACTTTCTAGTCAGATTTTTCCATCCGTGTAGTTCACAAGAGAGGTCAAAATGTGAACCGTACAACACAATTCTCTCAAAGATAAACTCCACAAAATCTAAGCGGTGAATTGCATTTGACTGTCTGGATTGTATAATTCGATACATTCATTTCGTAAATTATTTTTAAAAACGGATTCACTAGTAAAGGAGATATTTTTGTTTTTATTTTTAAAAGGTTTTTCGTCAGAAAATAATTTGATTGTTCATTTAGTAAATATAAAATTTTGAAATGATCAGCTTCTGATATACAGTATACTGATAAAGGCTCCGTTTGGATTCCATTTGGAAAGAAGGGAATAAGGAAATAAGAAAATAAATTTATTATAAACAATCCAAATCTTCACAAAATTACACACTTCCCAATACTTCTTCCCACTTCTTTCCTTCTTCCCTTCTTCCCACACCTTATCCAAACGGAGCCAAAGAGAAATACATGTTAACTAAAGGTTCTCGGGTTCAAAATCAGATTAGAGGTTCTTTTGTATATATTAATTAATTTGAAAATTAAAAAATAAAATTAAAGAAATTGGGAAGTTTCACCCAATTTATTTTTAAAATATAAAAATTTAAATAAAATTATTAATACAATAAATTATTGAATAGGAAGGCAGGATAAATATGTATTATCAAAAGGATTTCAAAATGCAGTTCTTGGCATAGCTGCTATTTGAAATTTCGACCCTCAAGCCGGTATTTAGAAATTACGACATATGCTAAAACTGCGATTTGGACATCCAGTCTGTCACTTTATTTAAAAGAAACCAAAAGAAAAAAAATATTCGTGATAATATTTTTCCGGGCAATTTGGCTGTAACATTTCCTTTGTCTCTAAGTTCTGGATGTGTTATTATCCCTTTTGATTACGTAAGACAAAATTGCCTAGGACATGCCCATTTATTTACAAATAATTGAATTGAATATTTATTAAATAAAAAAATTGCGTCAATAATTAACCAAAGTTTGTAAATAATATCATTAAATAAGTGATGCCGATAATGGTTGCTATATAAGATATATATGAATATATGGTTCGTATTCTATATATTGTAGCCGGCTTATATTATTATCATTGTTTTATCCAGTTTAATTTGAAGTTTTGATTATTGATCCTTTTTATAGATATAATTTTCTTTTTCTTTTTCTTTTTTATTTTTTGGGGTCATTATTGGCGATTAGTCGACTGAATGGATAAAACGTAACTTATATTGTGTTTCAAGGGCAGTTTGCGGACATAGACAATTAATTAATCGATCGGTAAAATCAATTATATTTAGCTACTAAACTAATTAATTGGCTGCCAAAAATGATATGGTTGTTGTCAAATCTGACTAATCTTCCTTTTTTAGGCCGGTTGGGGATAGCCAACTACGAATATTCCATTAGGTTCCGTTTGGATGACTTCTTCTCGGAATAAGGAATAAGGAATAATCACTTTTTACCAATAAATTTATTTCTAACCATCCAAACTCTTCACAAAAGTTACACACTTCCCAATAAATTTACTCATTCCCAATAAATTTCTTCCCTTTTTCCTTCTTCCTACCTTATTCTCAACACATCCAAACGGAGCCTTAAATAAAAAAATGTTGTACAAAGTTACAGTCGTAACAAAGAAAGAAAAAGCAAAGATTCTAGAGTCTTAATACAAAACCAAAACAAAAACTAACAACTAAGCATGGAGTTTCCAAAAATCCAAAATTGCTGCAATGAGATGTAGTGGTTTGAGGCATCCGAAGAGAAAATTCTAGCATTTCGTTCATTCCATAAAACTATCACACTGTACCGATCAGGGATGACAATTATCTCCGTCGCGAACAGTTACATGTATATTCGCAAGACTACTATAATTTTTTTTTCGACACAAGATTAACAGTACGACAATACCATATGTAACATAACAAAACATAACTTTATTTATTACACAAATGTATAATTTTCGAAACTAATTATAATTTTTCGAAATTCATATTGGCCATCAAAAGATGTGATCCAGTCGAAAACGAAAGACATGAAGGCGAAAATTGAAGAGATGGCGAGCGACATAGCACGAGGTGACCAGGTCCAAGATGACGTTACTAAGAGCTCAACTCGTTCAAAGTCCAAGAATCCATGGCAAACATGAGTGCATAAAGAAGTAGAAGATGTGACTCCACAATTGTCGGAAGAAGTTGAAGAATTACCTCCACCACTTCGGAGATCGTCACGAGAAAGACGTCCAAATTCGAAATATGTGAATGCTGCAATCATCGAGGATTTTGAGACAATGTCTTAGGAAGAAGCGATGAAGAATGAAAAATGTCAAAAAGCAATGGAGGAGAAGATGACGGCGTTGAGGCAAAATCAACATGAAAATTGGTGCCTAAGCTTGAAAGAGTTAATCCAATCTACACTGATCAAGAGATACAAGTCTCAACAAGTCACTTAAAAATGTAGAAGCGCAACTCAGAAGTGTCGGAAGACAAGAAGACAAAAGACGATAATATTGAGACTTTGAAAGGGTGTTAAGAATAACAAAATTGAGCCCAAACCCAAGATATAAAGAAATTTAGAAACATAATTAATACCTTGAACATATATAGATATTTTGTAGGGATCTAGATATTTTAAGAGATATTTCTAGAGATTAAAAAAGTATCCAATAATCTAGAAATCACCATGAAACTAGTATAAATAGGTGGCCATGACTTTCATTTGCCATTCAAGGAAATCCAAGCAAATACAGGCTCGCTGGCCAAGCCTGCGGCCCGCGGAGAACGACTCCACACACTTTTTCTAACATCTTCCTCTTAGAGACGTTTATACCAAACACTGAATGACCCATTGGGTCGCTGGGACTGGGATCTGAATAGACGTGATCTGTTCAGATCAACTCCTATATAGCCCTCTAAACAAAAACACCTCTATGGTTCGAGAATCTACTGTTCTATACATTCCACACAGAAAGAGAGAAGAGTTTCTAAGAGGGAGGAAGCCATCGGATCACACACACGTGTCGAGACCGGCAAGTGGAAACATGGAAGGTGATATGAGACAAGACCCTGTAGAATCAAACTCCGACAAGAGAGTCTAGACGTTCGATCATTTCCACTGCAGTATATCTAGTTCCTTTTATTTACATTCAATAGAAATAGATATGCATATAGATTTATACTATAGTTGTTAAATCTTCATTCCAAATCAAGTTAGTAGAGCCACAAATCCTCTTGTAAGAAGATATCACTATTATAGTAGTTAAGAGATGTATGAATATTTGAGTAGTAGACTTGTAATTTTGGAAGTATAATTTTTGAGTAGTAGAGATTGTAACGATATTTAGAGTGATAATAAAAAACAAATTTTAACATAGCGTCTCATCTCAACTTTACAACTTGCAGTGACAGTACTTAACGTTGTGCATAGATCTTGATTTAATTTCATTTGAACGTTTGGCTAAAATTTTGTATTATTGCCTCAGCTGAGGCGTGCTAGCAGCAAATTTGAATTGGATTGTTTTTGACGCCGTTCGGATCGGGAGACTTAGAGAAACCAGCAAGCATAACGATACATCACTAGAAGAGGAGTAAGAACTCGACCCAACAGTGGATAAAAGAGGAGATAAACTCAACTCACAAGTAAAATTCGTAATAAGTCAATAATCTCCTTATTACATCATGATATTCAGCTTATATAGCATTCTACTACATTGAAAACCCACTACACATTAATATAATATCTCAACCACTTTTTCTAATACCAAAACACATTAAATAAACTCTTAGAATACCACAAAGATAGCACAAATTATCATAACAGACTATTAACTCACTTTTGACTAATTAAAACTCAAAATAACTCCCAACTAACTTAATAATAACTTTTGACTACTCCTTTGATTGGATGACGTGGCTCAGATAATTAGTCGGTATCTTGATCGGTGTCATACGCTTCTGCTGCGCTGAAACTCGTCCTCGAATTTAGCTTATCTTCTTATTGCGATCTTTGTAAACCTCTTGAAAATAGAACGACTAAATAAGAAACATATGAATTGCATGAAGAGGTTTTGGTTGTCATGTTTTTATGCCTTCAAAATTTAATATATTGGTTCGAGCCACAAGAATTAAAAACTCAAACTTGGCTCACCACATTTCCTCTGCGATTTCTTAAAATTCTTCTCCATGTAAGCAACAAGAACATTCGCCACTCACATACGATACACCATAACACATAAGAAACCAGAATCGTGTGGTGCAATCCACAAAAAGGTAATCTCGCACATAGCTCTGTTGTTTGATGAAAAACAACACAAAACTGAGTATTGCAACCGTTCAAGAATGTAAAATATCTTGCATTTGTTGGCATGAGACTCGATTGCAAGAACGGATCGCTATATTCTGAACTCATGATTTTGTTGTTATTTAAATGCAAAGTTTCCAACTCAAACAATTCAGTCATTGTTACCAAAGAATTACTCTCCAAGTTTGAACTCTTTGCAAAGCCAGTAGGAGAGGTTGACGGCACCGATAAGTCATCAACAACTTCTTCATCAATGAATATTGGACTGTCAAAAAGATTCACTTTTGTCTCAGTTTCATCCATCACAATAAACACATCATCCTCATTATCGGGATACTTATCAAAAATTGGTGGAGAATCAAATGGTATACTTTCATGCACAACTCTTTCAGAAATTTGAAAGATATTATCATTTCTCAATTGAATGCTTTTAGCTATGACCCATTGAAAACAAGTGCTCTTTTGGGTGTAGAGTCGATGTCGAGCCGCTTCAACACAAGACATCAATGTTGGCTTGCTGTCGTGGAAGGGGTTGCTCTCTTCATCTTTACCATTATCATCAGGGTCAGCTGAAACACGATTTAATGTATCGTATTTTCTTCCAGAGTCCCGCACATGAACAAAATGGTTGTTTCTCTGCTGGAGGTGAGGTGGTAGAGAAACATTGTCGCTGGAGATGAATTGTTGTCGGTGGTGAGAAGAAAAGTCGATGTAGCTCGATGAATCGTGCCTCGGTCGGCGATCTCGATTCACATGAGTGTTACTTGTGGAAGAACCGTGCATCGGTCGGCGATCTCGATTCTCACAATTGCTACCAGTGGAAGAACCGTGCCTCGGTCGGCGATCTTGATTCTCACAAGTTGTGCTTCTCGAAAGGCCATGCCTCATTCGGCGGTCTTGGATTCGATTAGCCTCCAATTGCGCAACACGCTCATGGAGTTGTTGTACAAGCTGTCTCAGCTCTCGCACCTTTGTAATGCATTGATCTTCGCCTCCATGGTGGATGTTGTGTTGTCTACAACGATCAGCCATCAAACCTGAAGAAGCTCTGATACCAAATGACGCCGTTCGGATCGGGAGACTTAGAGAAACCAACAAACATAACGATACATCACTAGAAGAGGAGTAAGAACTCGACCCAACAGTGGATAAAAGAGGAGATAAACTCAACTCACAAGTAAAATTCGTAATAAGTCAATAATCTTCTTATTACATCATGATATTCAGCTTATATAGCATTCTACTACATTGAAAACCCACTACACATTAATATAATATCTCAACCACTTTTTCTAATACCAAAACACATTAAATAAACTCTTAGAAGACCACAAAGATAGCACAAATTATCATAACAGACTATTAACTCACTTTTGACTAATTAAAACTCAAAATAACTCCCAACTAACTTATTAATAACTTTTGACTACTCCTTTGATTGGATGACGTGGCTCAGATAATTAGTCGGTATCTTGATCGGTGTCAGTTTTCTTTATACACGAGACTTAGTTTCCGCTTGAAGCAATATATATTGGTACCCGTCAGTGTAAAGAACCAAAGTTTTTTTTTTCCCTATCATATTTATTTTCCATCTTGACAACCATCTTGGCCTTTAACTGATAAACCAGCACATGCAATCAAATTTTTTTTTTATAAAGAGAAAATTATAAAATTAAATTATTATCAAAACAATTGTATGTTTTACACCACAAAAACCAGTTTGTCACAACAACGGTAGGATACTAGGATCTTTAAAATAAAAAAATATATATTCGAGATCTGACATTTAGCTCAGCAAATAAAAGATTCAATCACTAAACGAAACATTAGAGATTTTTTTGCTCATAGTAGTCCATAAACAAACAAAAGATAGAAGAAGCACCTGATAGCGTCAAGAAGAATTGGCGACTTCCTATTGTGCACTTGCTCACTGATCAGCAGACGTTCTACCAGATGCTTCCTACAAAATTTACATATTAGCAAAGTAAAATATACGGAATTGCTTAAGATCATTCTTTAGATTCCATCATCCTCCATCATCCCCAGTGTGAACACACATTTTTGGTCCCCACTATTTTGGTAAATTTATTCGAAATTGTTCTCCCTCCCATCCTTTCTATTTTTGGTCCCCATTGTTTCTCTTCTTCTCATCATTTCCTATTTTGGTTCCCACTATTTCTCTCTCTCTCATTTTTTCTATTTTTGATCCCCACTATTTTTCTTAATAGTTTATATATATAACTGTTGAAGTTATATATGTAACTGTTGAAGTTAATATATATAACTGTTGAAGTTATATATGTACTGTTGAAATTATATATGTAACAGTTTAGGTTAATATGTTATATATGTAACTGTTGAAGTTAATATATATAACTGTTGAAGTTATATATGTAACTATTGAAGTTATATATGTAATTATTGAAGTTAATATGTTATATATGTAACCGTTGAAGTTAATATATATAACTGTTGAAGTTATTTATGTAGTTGTTGTAGTTAATATAAGTAATTGTTGTCCCAAATATATTGGAGATTGACTTGTGTTCCCACTGGAATAGGAGGGAGAAAAATAGTGGAGACAAAAAATATTCTAAAAATATAAAAAAACTAAAATGTGTTTCCACTGAGGATGATGGAAATGATGGATCTTGGGATGATCCTTATCACCCCGTAATATATATATATATAGTGAATCAAGCAAATGGTTCTTGAGAAAATTCATGCACAGTCCTGTCTATCAACTATGGAAATTTGCATAAGGGTCTATAAAGTTTTGTAAAGTTATACAGTACGTTCAAGTTAAGAAATTCATGCAGTTTTCACGCCTCTTTATTACTTACCATTACCAATAACATAAAATTTCAACTTTAGCAGCAAACCACAATTTGCTATCTTTAGTATGTTAGCAATAAATGCGCCCACATGTTTTGAAAGTTTGCAAAGAACAAGAGTAAAGTTCAAAGGACAATACAGAATGAGAATGAGATTCAGTTTTAGAAAACCTCACTTTCAAAGATAATGCGAAATTTCAAACACATTATCAATACTATAAGTAAGTTACTTACCTACAAACATCATTCTTTGCTAAGTAATCTGAGTCAGGGTTCGATCAGCCACTAGCCAAATCTTGAATGTCCTATCCATCGCGCTGCTATATAAGATGCAGTACCGACCGTCATCACTATCCCAACGGTTTTGGGCCGCGAGACACTTTATTGGTCCAGAATGATCTCTGAGTACGGCCAGAATTGTATGCTCCATATAACCATTTTTCTTGTGCCAGATACAGATGGTGCTGTCAGCTGAGCCCGAAAAAACATAACCGAATGGCGACAATGCCAAACAATAGACTGGCTTCTGATGAAACAGCATCTTCTCAGGCCTATCCTCGTGTAAGGAGTTCCAGCATCTCACTATACTGTCAGAAGAACCGGCATATAATCGCTCGCTGGAGGTGCTGTACACAACAGCATGGACAACTACCCCTGGATGGTAAGACCCAAATAGCCTGTGTTGGACCTTGTCACCTTTCTTGCCATAGAGAACCCTCCTGTACGTACCCCCGTATTGTACCGTCACTTGAGCCCGAAAAAATGACCCCGGGGCCAACTGCCAACAAATCTACACTGCCTTTGTGGGGATGCATAGTGTGAGCAGGCTTCTTGTCTTCGATGAGCCAAGTATTGAGGGTACCATCCGCGAAGCCAGAGTATAGAAATTTATGGTCGTCGCTCACGCAAAGACAAGTAACCGCTGGAGCTTTCTTATGCCAGGTGAAAAGTGAGTTCTTTAAGCGATTGATAAGGTTTGGAATAGTGCTGGAGGAAGCGGTGAAAAGATATCCATTTTGGATTGAAGAGTTCCTAAGCTCGATAAGGCCATCATTTTGGCCGATGAAAACGTCTGTTAAATGGGGAGGCCTGTCCCGAATTGCGAAACAGGTCATAATCTGTGAGGAGGATAACATGTAAACCCTGAGAGGTTCTGCGTGATGCCACAGGACAATTTGATTGTTATCGAAGGTAGTATAGACATCGCCGTGAGCACCTACGATGGTTGCGGTGACAGGTCCCACCAGATTGTGATACGATGCAAGCAGGGCAGCATATGGTGGGAACAACCTGAGCGTTTTGCCGTAGTAAACAACCCTTTCGAGGTAGTTGGGGCCAGTAGTCGTGTTAACCAAGACCCGATCTTGATTCGCCAAGACCGACGCACTGGAACCACCGTTGTTGTGAGGCTGCTCTAATACGTGGGTGCCAGAGGTCAAAGTTGGTCGCCCAAGTGGCAACAGGCCTTGAACAGAGGTGGAGCTAGATGCACCATGATCTAATGTGCCGGTGAGGTTGCTTCGGACAAGCAATTCCATGTGTGCGTGGGAGCGGGTTTGGAGTTTGGGGACTTTTGGGTTTGGGGTTTTGGGATTTGGCCGTTCAGGTCATAATCTAAAATTAATTATAGATTGATTATTATATTATCAAGCATGCCAATTTGAGTCGTGTTATTTTATTTATTTATTTATTATTATTATTATTATTATTTAATATAGAGTCGTGCTAATTTTGAGTTTAACGCTCCGGTGGTATTTCCCAAATTAGACAAGAATTAATTTAAAATACCTACCATTTTTTTTAGATTTTGAGTCACAGCAGAGCTTGACTAAACATTATTCTTGTGCTCTTTTTTTAGGAAAGATACAGATAATAAATATTCGAATTACGTCCGTTTTACCATTTCGAAATATCACGACTCCATTTTTGACTCCGATCGTGGTAAACTTTTGTTAGAAATCTTCAAATATGTTCTACGGCTCTATTTTAATTTCATGGATCAATATGATTTCAATAAGTGCCGGTTTTCTTTTTTAAAACCAGAGATTATAGATTATAAATCTGTTAATGATTGTTAGTGTCGTCTATTTTGAGAAATCATAACATTTTCATACAAACTCCCATTTAATTGCCAGTTTGCCATTGCACGACTTATTTTTTATTTTTTTATTTTTAATTAATTATTCGTTGTCAATAATTATACAATCAATATTTGATACAATGTGAACCCAACACTTCTTGTGGCTGATTCTAGTTGCATATGCCAATAAGCCTGGTAAATGAATTCAATTAATTAAACTGAATTCTAGCCAAAAAGCAAACATAGTACAACTGTATATTGATGTATAGATGAAGTGCTCAATGGAAATAAATTTACTAAATATTTTGGAAAATACATCTAGAAACATCAGAGCATAGAAATCTATAGTATTAATTAAAATCCGTGGATGTCCTGAACGGTTATAGTGATTTTAATCACGCCACGGCAATTTGACCATTCATTTCAATTTCATTTACTTTTTCAATTATTTGCAAAATTGTACATCATTTTAGATTTTTATTATTTTCATAGCCATCATATTCTCAGAACTAGATTGAATTTTTGCTTGATATGGGATTTTGCCCCATTTTAATTTTACATTTTGGTCTTGAATTAAAAAATAATAATAAAGATTTTGTTTTGAGCATTTAATGACTATAATTACATATCCTTTAATTATTTTATAATTGCCATAGATGCTTTTTATTGTCTATGCTTATTGCCTAAATTTTCATCTGGCTTTCTTTTTGCAGGATCCCCTCTTCTCTATATATATGCTCAACCCTTCCTGTAGGCAACCTAAAATGCATTTGTTGAACTTTTCTTTATTTGTAAGTTATTCGAATTTCAATTCAGACAACGTGTACTGTTGATATTGTCACACCCCGCATCGAGACACGAGGCGTGAGGGTGGGGCAGTATCTTCTACATCCACCTGAAAAGGAACAAAACATGTTATATCAATCTATTTAGTCAATAATTTAGTCAATCTACGTCGCAAGCAGAAAAGGAACAAAACAGATGTCAATTACAAAGCTCGGTAACATGTTATATCAAGCGGAATTGCTTAAGACCATCATCTAGATTCCATCATCCTCCATCATCCCCAGTGTGAACATACATTTTTGGTCCCCACTATTTTAGTGAATTTATTCGGAATTGTTCTCCCTCCCATCCTTTCTATTTTCGGTCCCCACTGTTTCTCTTCTTCTCATCCTTTCCTATTTTGGTCCCCACTATTTATCTCTCTTCCATTTTTTTTATTGAAGTTAATATATATAACTGTTGAAGTTAATATATATAACTGTTGAAGTTATATATGTAACTATTGAAGTTAATATGTTATATATGTAACTGTTGAAGTTAATATATATAACTGTTGAAGTTATTTATGTAGCTGTTGTAGTTAATATATATTCTGTTTTTATTAAACAATTATATATATTATATATCTTTTTAATGAACGAATGAAGATGAGAAGCATTTACCGCAGTTGACCAGAATTCACGGATTGTTCCAATAACTTCATTTCTCCTAACTAAGATAGGTTTGCGTAACATATTGAAGTTCCGCACCAGCACCAGAACTTCATCGCTTGCTTTCACACTTATCTATTTACACCACACAAGAAAGACAAATCCGCATGGATAGCGAAAGTTTTTGTAAATATAAACTAAAATTGTAAAAATTTTAAAGTTAATGGGTCATGGAACACTCATTGGCTTTCTACCATAACAATTAGTTAATAGAAATTTTCCATATTGAAGTTATATATGTAACTATTGAAGTTAATATATATAACTGTTGAAGTTATATATGTAACTATTGAAGTTATATATGTAACTATTGAAGTTAATATGTTATATATGTAACTATTGAAGTTATTTATGTAGCTGTTGTAGTTAATATAAATAATTGTTGTCTGAAAGTGAGTGTAAATTGAGATTGACTTGTGTTCCCACTGGGATGGGAGGGAGAAAAATAGTGGGGACCAAAATATTCTAAAAATAGAAAAAACTAAAATGTGTTCCCACTGGAGATGATGGGGATGATGGATCTTGGGGATGATCCTTATCACCCCCGATAAAATATATGCTATCTTATTTTGGCAGCTCACTAATTACATTCAACCAATTAAAGTAGAAAGAAAAATTAAGTGGAGCATTTACTGCAATCTCATAATTTGGAAATCAGGTATTCACAAAAGGAAAGAATTACAGCACAAAACGTGGTACTTATTATTATTACTAGCAAAAGATGTCTCAATAGTCAATATGTGGGCAAATAAAAAGAATAAAATATTGATATTATTTTTTGTTATATATAAAATGTTATATGTTAGGCAATAAAAATATGGTAAAATCAATAATTTAGTCTTTGCTTTTAAATAAATAGCTAATTTGGTAGTACCTTAATTTTTTTAAAGAAAAGTCTAACCTTGATCTAGACCACTGATCAAATCAAATTACACAAATCAATGGTCCATAATTGATAAAAGAATTGTTTTCACCTTTTTATCTCACAAGTTTACTCCTTTTATATGGATGTTTTATAAGTAATATAATATAAATATATATATATATAGAGATTGGCTAAAGTATACTCCAGCATATAGATAGCCCGTATGCTGAAGTCGTTTCTCACAATCCAAAGTGCATACAGTCGATCCGAAGCTTTCAAATTGTTCTCCATATTGAAATCTCCAAGGAAACTAAAATTTATATTTTTTCGAATTTTTTTACTATATATTATGCTATTTCAAAAAAACATTGTAAAGGAGTTGTAAAGGAGTATTTTTGGCCCTTCAATTTGAAAATAGCATAATATATAGCAAAAAAATTCGAAAAAATGTAAAATTTGGTCTTGAAGGATATTTTTACATGGAGAACAACTTGAACGGTTTGGATCGACTGTTTGAATTTTAGATTTTCAAAAACGACTCTAGCATACGGGTTTGATCCGTATGCTGGAGTATACTTTAGCCAATATATATATATATGTGCTATGGTGCATTGCGATGTATTGAGGCTTTTGTACATTGCGATCATTATCCGTCAACCGTTTTATAAATTGACAAATCTAATTAAACTAATCTAATCTACATATTGAAATATCATTAAAAACCAAATTTTATATTTTTTGAAATTTTTTTACTATTTTTTTCGAATTTTCTAAAACTTTCTTTTTTTGGAAACCAATTAATAATAAAGAAATTCTAAAAACGGCAGGTTTTAAAAAAATCGAAAAAAATAGTAAAAAATTTCTAAAAAATATAAAATTTGGTTTGTAATGAGATTTCAATATATAGATTGAATTTATTTAGTTAGATTTTTCATTTTTAAAATTATCGGCAAATATGGTCGTGATGTACAAAAGCCTTAATACATCGCAAAGCACCATAGCATTTCTCTATATACTAGATTATACATGGTATAAAGCACCTTGTTCAAAGACCCAAGTTAGGAGAAAGCAACTAACGGCCACATATTAAATCGAGTACATTACTGTTTTGTAATGAAAAAGCAACCAACAAACACATCTTGAGCTAATATGCACATAGAATTAATCCAAAGACGATAGAAATGCTCAAATCACACTCAGAATGCAATTATTTGCTCTTTATATACGTAATTACAATGTATAATCCAACCTTTTATAAAAAATAAGATATGAATCATATTCTAGACAGTATAAACAGTTTAAATGAAGATTATTATGTTGAAATGACTTACAACTAATCCAAAAATGAGTGAAATGCTCGAATGATATTAAGAATTGCATTATTTGTACTTTATATGCGTAATTACCATGTATAATTCAATATTTTTGAATAAATAAGATGCGAATCATTTTCTAGACAGTATAAAGAGTTTAAATGAAGAGTATTGTGTTAAAATGACATAGAATGAATCCGAAAACAATAGAAATACTAAAATGATACTCAGAATTGCATTATTTGCAATTTATATACTTAATTACCATGTATAATCCAATATTCTTCAATAAATAAGATATGAATCATATTCTAGACAGTACAAAAACTTTAAATGTAGATTATTGTGTTGCAATGACTTAGAATGAATCCAGAAACAATTGAAATGCACAAAACATACTCGGAATTGCATTATTTGCACTTTATATGTGTCATTACCAGGTATAATTCGATTTTTTTTTTAATAAACATGATATGAATGTTAGTGTAAACAGTGTAAAGAATTTAAATGTAGAATATTGTGTTCAAATGACATAGAATGAATCCAGAAACGATTGAAATGCTCAAATCATACTCAGAATTGCATTACTTGCAATTTATATACGTAATTACCTTGTATAACCCAACCATTTTGAATAAATAAGATATAAATTATACTCTAGTCAATATAAAGTGTTTAAATGTAAAATTATTGTGTTGAAATGACTTAAAATTAATCCAAAAAGGATTAACATGATGAATTCCTACACAGAATAACATTATTGGCACTTTATATGCGTAATTACCGCGTATAATCCAATATTTTAGAATATATAAGATATCAATCATATTCTAGACAGTATGAAGAGTATAAATGTGGATTATTGTGTTGAAATGACTAAGAATGAATCCAGAAACGATTAAAATGCTCAAATCATACTCAGAATTGCATTATTTGCACTTCGTACGCATAATTATGACGTATAATTCAATATTTTTTAATGTATATGATATCAATCATACTCTAGACAGTATAAAGAGTTTAAATGCATATTATTGAGTTGAAAAGGCTTAGAATAAATCCAGAAATGATTAAAATGCGCAATGATACTCAGAATTGCATTTTTTGCAATTTATATGCGTAATTACCATGTATAATCCAATTTTAAGAAAAAGATAAGATATGAATCATATTCTAGACAGAATAAATAGTTTCAAAGCGGATTATTATGTTGAAATGACTTAGAATGAATCCAGAAATGATTGAAATGCACAAATGATAATCCGAAATGCATTATTTTCACTTTATATGCGCAATTACCATGTATAATCCGATATTTTTAAATAAATAAGATATGAATCATATTCTAGACAGTATACAGAGTTTGAAATGCATATTATTGTGTTAAAATTATTATAATTAATCCAAAAACTATTGAAATGCACAAATGATATTCAGAATTGCATTATTTGTACTTTATATATGCATAATTACCAATTATAATCCAATATTTTTGAATAAATAAGATAAAAATCATTTTCTAGACAGTATAAAATGTTTAATTGTAGATTATTGTGTTGAAATGCCTTACAATGAATCCAGAAACGATTGAAATGCATTATTTTCACTTTACATGCATAATTACCATGTATAATAAGATATTTTTAAATAAATAAGATATGAATCATATTCTAGACAGTATATAGAGTTTCAAATGCATATTATGGTGTTGAAATTATTATAATTAATCCAAAAACGATTGAAATGCACAAATGATATTCAGAATTGCATTATTTGTACTTTATATGCATAATTACCGATTATAATCCAATCTTTTTGAATAAATAAGATACAAATCATTTTCTAGACAGTATAAAGTGTTTGATTATTGTGTTGAAATGACTTAGAATGAATCCAGAAACGATTGAAATGCTCAAATCATACTCAGAATTGTATTATATGCAATATATATATGTAATTACCATGTATAATCTAATCTTTTAAAATAAATAAGACATGAATAATATTCTAGGGAGCATAAAGACATGAATGTTGATTATTGTGTTGAAATAACTGAGAATGAATCCAGAAACGATTGAAATGCTCAAATGATACTCAGAATTGCATTATTTGCAATTTATATGCGCAATCACCATGTATTTGCAATTTAAAAACATAGAATATTGTGATGAAATGACTCAGAATGAATCCAGAAACGATTTAAATGCTCATATCATATTCAGAATGACATTATTTGCATTTTATATGTGCAATTACTACGTATAATCTAATATGTTTGAATATATAAGATATCAATTGTATGCTAGATAGTATAAACAGTGTAAATGTGGATTATTGTGTTGAAATAACTTAGAATGAATCTAGAAAACATTGAAATTCTCAAACCAAACTCAGAATTGCTTTATTTGCACTTTGTATGCGTAATTACCATGTATAATCAAATATTTTTTAATATATAAGATATCAATCATATTATAGACCGTAAAAAGTGTTTGAAAGTGAGTTATTGTTTTGAAATGATATAGAACTTATCCAGAAATGATAAATAATTATAAGAATTACATTATTTGTACTTTAAATGCGTAATTACCATGTATAATACAATTTTTTTGAAATAAATAAGATACGAATTATATTCTAGATAATATAAAGAGCTTAAATGTTGAGTGTTGTCTCTTAATGACTTAGAATTAAACCAAAAGCAATTGAAATGCTCAAATCATACTCAGAATGCCATTATTAGCACTTTATATGCGTAATTACCTCATATAATCCAATATGTTTGAATATATAATATATCAATCATATTCTAGATAGTATAAATAGTTTAAACGTAGATTAGTATGTTCAATGACTTAGAATAAATCCATAAACGAATAAAATGATCAAATTCTAGAATTGTATTATTTGCACTTTGTATGTGTAATTACCATGTATAATCCAATCTTTTAAGAATAAATAAGATATCAATCATATTCTAGACATTATAAAGAGTTTAAATATATATGATTGTGTTGAAATGATATAGAATGAATCCAGAAACGATTGAATTGCTAAATTGATGCTCAGAAATGCAATTTTGCACTTTATATGCGTAATTACTATTTATAATCAAATATGTTTAAATAAATAAGATATGATTCATATTCAAGACAGTATAAATAGTTTAAATCTAGATTATTGTGGTGAAAGTACTTAGAATGAACCCTGAAACGATTGAAATGCTCAAATCACACTCGCAATGGCATTATTTGCAATTTATATGCTTAATTACCACGAATTAATCTAATATTTTTGAATAAATAAGATATGAATCACATTCTTGACAGTATAAAGAGTTAAACCGTAGAATATGGTGATGAAATGACTCAGAATAAATCCAGAAACGATTGAAATGCTCAAATCATACTCAGAATGACAATATTTGCATTTTATATGTGTAATTACTACGTATGATCTAATATTTTTGAATATATAATATATCAATCGTATGATAGACAGTATAAACAGTGTTAATGTGGATTATTGGGTTGAAATGACTTAGAATGAATCTAGAAATGATTGAAATTCTCAAAGCATAGTCAGAAGTGCATTATTTGCAGTTTGTATGTGTAACTACCATGTATAATCCAATCTTTTTGAATATATAAAATATCAATCATATTCTTGACAGTAAAAAGAGTTTGAATGTGAATTATTGTGTTGAAATGACATAGAATGAATCCAGAAATGATTAATTTGCGCAAACGAAACTCATAATTGCATTATTTGCACTTTATTTGCGTAATTACCATGTATAATCCAAACTTTTGGAATAAGTAAGATATGAATTATATTATGGACAGTATGAGGAGTTTTAAATACAGATTATTGTGTTGAAATGACTTATAATTAATCCAAAAACGATTGAAATGCTCAAATCTTTTTCAGAATTGCATTATGTTCACTTTATATGTGTAACTACCATGTATAATCCAATACTTTCGAATAAATAAGAGACTAATCATTTCCTACGAGTATAAAGAGTTTAAATGCAGATTATTGTGTTGGAATAACATAGAATGGATCCAGAAATAATAGAAATTCTCAATTGATACTAAGAATTGTATTATTTGCACTTTATATGCGTAATTACATTGTATAATCCAACCTTTTAGAACAAATAAGTTACAAATCTCATTCGAGATAGTATAAAAAGTTTAAATGCGGATTATTGTGTTGAAAAGACTTAGAATGAATCCAGAAATAATTGAAATGCCCAAATGAAACTCAGAATTGCATTATTTGCACTTTATATGTGTAATTACCATGTATAATCCAACCTTTTAGAAAAAATAAGATATGAATCATAGTCTGGACAGTACGAAGAGTTTAAATGCAGATTATTGTGTTGAAATGACTTATAATTAATCCAATAACGATTGACATTCTCAAATGATATTCAGAATAGCATTATATGCACTTTATATGCATAATTACCATGTATAATCTAATCTTTTTGAATAAATAAGATACGAATCCTTTTTTTGGACAGTATAAAGAGTTTAAATGTGGATTATTGTGTTGAAATAACTCAAAATGAATCCAAATAAGATTGAAATTCATAAATCATACTCAGAATTGCATTAATTGCACATTATAAGCGTCACCAGATGTATAATCCAATATTTTTTTAATAAACATGATATGAATGTTTGTCTGGACAATACAAAGAGTTTAAATGTAGATTATTGTGTCAAAATGACATAGAATGAAACCAGAAATGATTCAAATGCTCAAATAATTATCAGAATTGCATTATTTGTACTTTATATGCGTAATTACCATGTATAATACAATCTTTTTGAAATAAATAAGATACGAATTATATTCTAGATAATATAAAGAGTTTAAATGTAGAGTGTTGACTCTTAATGACTTAGAATTGAACCAAAAGCGATTGAAATGCACAAATCATACTCAGAATGGCATTATTAGCACTTTATATGCCTAATTACCTCATATAATCCAATATGTTTGAATATATAATCATATTCTAGATAGTATAAAGAGTTTAAATGTAGATTATTGTGTTCAATGACTTAGAATAAATCCATAAACGATTAAAATGATCAAATTTTAGAATTGTATTATTTGCACTTTGTATGTGTAATTGCCATGTATAATCCAATCTTTTAAGAATAAATAAGATATGAATCATATTCTAGACATTATAAAGAGTTTCAATATATATGATTGTGTTGAAATGATATAAAATGAATCCAGAAACGATTGAATTGCTAAATTGATGCTCAGAAATGCAATTTTGCACTTTAAATGCGTAATTACTATTTATAATCAAATATGTTTAAATAAATAAGATATGACTCATATTCAAGACAGTATAAATAGTTTAAATCTAGATTATTGTGGTGAAAGTACTTAGAATGAACCCTGAAACGATTGAAATGCTCAAATCACACTCACAATGGCATTATTTGCACTTCATATGCTTAATTACCACGAATTAATCTAATATTTTTCAGATAAATAAGATATGAATCACATTCTTGACAGTATAAAGAGTTAAAACGTAGAATATGGTGATGAAATGACTCAGAATGAATCCAGAAACGATTGAAATGCTCAAATCATACTCAGAATGACATTATTTGCATTTTATATGTGTAATTACTACATATGATCTAATATTTTTGAATATATAAGATATCAATCGTATGATAGACAGTATAAACAGTGTAAATGTGGATTATTGTGTTGAAATGACTTAGAATGAATCTAGAAAAGATTGAAATTCTCAAAGCATACTCAGAATTGCATTATTTGCACTTTGTATGCGTAATTACCATGTATAATCCAATCTTTTTTAATATATGAGATATCAATCATATTCTTGACAGTAAAAAGAGTTTGAATGTGAATTATTCTGTTGAAATGACATAGAATGAATACAGAAATGATTAAAATGCGGAAACGATACTCAGAATTGCATTATTTGCACTTTATATGCGTAATTACAATGTATAATCCAAACTTTTAGAATAAATAAGATGTGAATCATATTATGGACATTATAAAGAGTTTTAAATACAGATCATTGTGTTGAAATGACTTATAATTAATCCAAAAACGATTGAAATGCTCAAATCTTATTCAGAATTGCATTATGTTAGCTTTATATGCGTAACTACCATGTATAATCCAATACATTCGAATAAATAAGATACTAATCATTTCCAACGAGTATAAAGAGTTTAAATGTAGATTATTGTGTTGGAATAACATAGAATGCATCCAGAAATAAAAGAAATTCTCAAATGATACTAAGAATTGTATTATTTGCACTTTATATGCGTAATTACATTGTATAATCCAACCTTTTAGAACAAATAAGTTACGAATCTCATTCGAGATAGTATAAAAAGTTTAAATGCGGATTATTGTGTTGAAAAGACTTAGAATGAATCCAGAAATAATTGAAATGCCCAAATGAAACTCAGAATTGCATTATTTGCACTTTATATGTGTAATTACCATGTATAATCCAACCTTTTAGAAAAAATAAGATATGAATCATAGTCTGGACAGTATGAAGAGTTTAAATGCAGATTATTGTGTTGAAATGACTTATAATTAATCCAATAACGATTGACATGCTCAAATGATATTCAGAATAGTATTATTTGCACTTTATATGCATAATTACCATGTATAATCTAATCTTTTTTAATAAATAAGATACGAATCCTTTTCTGGACAGTATAATGAGTTTAAATGTGGATTGTTGTGTTGAAATAACTTAAAATGAATCCAAAAAAGCTTGAAATTCATAAATCATTCTCGGAATTGCATTAGCTGCACATTATAAGCGTCAACAACATGTATAATCCAATATTTTTTTAATAAACATGATATGAATGTTTGTCTGGACAATATAAAGAGTTTAAATATAGATTATTGTGGCAATATGATATAGAATGAAACCAGAAATGATTCAAATGCTCAAATAATTATCTGAATTGCATTATTTCTACTTTATAGGCGTAATTACCATGTATAATACAATCTTTTTGAAATAAATAAGATACAAATTATATTCTAGATAATATAAAGAGTTTAAATGTAGTGTGTTGTCTCTTAATGACTTAGAATTAAACCAAAAGCGATTGAAATGCTCAAATCATACTCAGAATGCCATTATTAGCACTTTATATGCGTAATTACCTCATATAATCCAATATGTTTAAATATATAATATATCAATCATATTCTAGATAGTATAAAGAGTTTAAATGTAGATTATTGTGTTCGATGACTTAGAATAAATCCATAAACGATTAAAATGATCAAATTCTAAAATTGTATTATTTGCACCTTGTATGTGTAATTACCATGTATAATCCAATCTTTTAAGAATAAATAAGATATGAATCATATTCTAGACAGTATAAAGAGTTTAAATTTATATGATTGTGTTGAAATGATATAGAATGAATCCAGAAACGACTGAAATGCTAAAATGATGCTCAGAAATGCAATTTTGCACTTTATATGTGTAATTACTATTTATAATCAAATATTTTTAAATAAATAAGATATGACTCATATTCAAGACAGTATAAATAGTTTACATCTAGATTATTGTGGTGAATGTACTTAGAATGAATCCTAAAATGATTGAAATGCTCAAATCACACTCACAATGGCATTATTTGCACTTTATATGCTTAATTACCAAGAATAAATCTAATATTTTTTAATAAATAAGATGTGAATCATATTCTTGACAGTATAAAGAGTTAAAACGTAGAATATGGTGATGAAATGACTCAGAATGAATCCAGAAACGATTGAAATGCTCAAATCATACTCAGAATGACATTATTTGCATTTTATATGTGTAATTACTACATATGATCTAATATTTTTGAATATATAAGATATCAATCGTATGATAGACAGTATAAACAGTGTAAATGTGGATTATTGTGTTGAAATGACTTAGAATGAAACTAGAAAAGATTGAAATTCTCAAAGCATACTCAGAATTGCATTATTTGCACTTTGTATGCGTAATTACCATGTATAATCCAATCTTTTTTAATATATGAGATATCAATCATATTCTTGACAGTAAAAAGAGTTTGAATGTGAATTATTCTGTTGAAATGACATAGAATGAATACAGAAATGATTAAAATGCGGAAACGATACTCAGAATTGCATTATTTGCACTTTATATGTGTAATTACAATGTATAATCCAAACTTTTAGAATAAATAAGATGTGAATCATATTATGGACATTATAAAGAGTTTTAAACACAGATCATTGTGTTGAAATGACTTATAATTAATCCAAAAACGATTGAAATGCTCAAATCTTATTCAGAATTGCATTATGTTCGCTTTATATGCGTAACTACCATGTATAATCCAATACATTCGAATAAATAAGATACTAATCATTTCCAACGAGTATAAAGAGTTTAAATGTAGATTATTGTGTTGGAATAACATAGAATGCATCCAGAAATAAAAGAAATTCTCAAATGATACTAAGAATTGTATTATTTGCACTTTATATGCGTAATTACATTGTATAATCCAACCTTTTAGACCAAATAAGTTACGAATCTCATTCGAGATAGTATAAAAAGTTTAAATGCGGATTATTGTGTTGAAAAGACTTAGAATGAATCCAGAAATAATTGAAATGCCCAAATGAAACTCAGAATTGCATTATTTGCACTTTATATGTGTAATTACCATGTATAATCCAACCTTTTAGAAAAAATAAGATATGAATCATAGTCTGGACAGTATGAAGAGTTTAAATGCAGATTATTGTGTTGAAATGACTTATAATTAATCCAATAACGATTGACATGCTCAAATGATATTCAGAATAGTATTATTTGCACTTTATATGCATAATTACCATGTATAATCTAATCTTTTTTAATAAATAAGATACGAATCCTTTTCTGGACAGTATAATGAGTTTAAATGTGGATTGTTGTGTTGAAATAACTTAAAATGAATCCAAAAAAGCTTGAAATTCATAAATCATTCTCGGAATTGCATTAGCTGCACATTATAAGCGTCAACAGCATGTATAATCCAATATTTTTTTAATAAACATGATATGAATGTTTGTCTGGACAATATAAAGAGTTTAAATATAGATTATTGTGGCAATATGATATAGAATGAAACCAGAAATGATTCAAATGCTCAAATAATTATCTGAATTGCATTATTTCTACTTTATAGGCGTAATTACCATGTATAATACAATCTTTTTGAAATAAATAAGATACAAATTATATTCTAGATAATATAAAGAGTTTAAATGTAGTGTGTTGTCTCTTAATGACTTAGAATTAAACCAAAAGCGATTGAAATGCTCAAATCATACTCAGAATTGCATTATTAGCACTTTATATGCGTAATTACCTCATATAATCCAATATGTTTAAATATATAATATATCAATCATATTCTAGATAGTATAAAGAGTTTAAATGTAGATTATTGTGTTCAATGACTTAGAATAAATCCATAAACGATTAAAATGATCAAATTCTAAAATTGTATTATTTGCACCTTGTATGTGTAATTACCATGTATAATCCAATCTTTTAAGAATAAATAAGATATGAATCATATTCTAGACAGTATAAAGAGTTTAAATTTATATGATTGTGTTGAAATGATATAGAATGAATCCAGAAACGACTGAAATGCTAAAATGATGCTCAGAAATGCAATTTTGCACTTTATATGTGTAATTACTATTTATAATCAAATATTTTTAAATAAATAAGATATGACTCATATTCAAGACAGTATAAATAGTTTACATCTAGATTATTGTGGTGAATGTACTTAGAATGAATCCTAAAATGATTGAAATGCTCAAATCACACTCACAATGGCATTATTTGCACTTTATATGCTTAATTACCAAGAATAAATCCAATATTTTTTAATAAATAAGATGTGAATCATATTCTTGACAGTATAAAGAGTTAAAACGTAGAATATGGTGATGAAATGACTCAGAATGAATCCAGAAACGATTGAAATGCTCAAATCATACTCAGAATGACATTATTTGCATTTTATATGTGTAATTACTACATATGATCTAATATTTTTGAATATATAAGATATCAATCGTATGATAGACAGTATAAACAGTGTAAATGTGGATTATTGTGTTGAAATGACTTAGAATGAATCTAGAAAAGATTGAAATTCTCAAAGCATACTCAGAATTGCATTATATGCACTTTGTATGCGTAATTACCATGTATAATCCAATCTTTTTTAATATATGAGATATCAATCATATTCTTGACAGTAAAAAGAGTTTGAATGTGAATTATTCTGTTGAAATGACATAGAATGAATACAGAAATGATTAAAATGCGGAAACGATACTCAGAATTGCATTATTTGCACTTTATATGCGTAATTACAATGTATAATCCAAACTTTTAGAATAAATAAGATGTGAATCATATTATGGACATTATAAAGAGTTTTAAATACAGATCATTGTGTTGAAATGACTTATAATTAATCCAAAAACGATTGAAATGCTCAAATCTTATTCAGAATTGCATTATGTTCGCTTTATATGCGTAACTACCATGTATAATCCAATACATTCGAATAAATAAGATACTAATCATTTCCAACGAGTATAAAGAGTTTAAATGTAGATTATTGTGTTGGAATAACATAGAATGCATCCAGAAATAAAAGAAATTCTCAAATGATACTAAGAATTGTATTATTTGCACTTTATATGCGTAATTACATTGTATAATCCAACCTTTTAGAACAAATAAGTTACGAATCTCATTCGAGATAGTATAAAAAGTTTAAATGCGGATTATTGTGTTGAAAAGACTTAGAATGAATCCAGAAATAATTGAAATGCCCAAATGAAACTCAGAATTGCATTATTTGCACTTTATATGTGTAATTACCATGTATAATCCAACCTTTTAGAAAAAATAAGATATGAATCATAGTCTGGACAGTATGAAGAGTTTAAATGCAGATTATTGTGTTGAAATGACTTATAATTAATCCAATAACGATTGACATTCTCAAATGATATTCAGAATAGTATTATTTGCACTTTATATGCATAATTACCATGTATAATCTAATCTTTTTTAATAAATAAGATACGAATCCTTTTCTGGACAGTATAATGAGTTTAAATGTGGATTGTTGTGTTGAAATAACTTAAAATGAATCCAAAAAAGCTTGAAATTCATAAATCATTCTCGGAATTGCATTAGCTGCACATTATAAGCGTCAACAGCATGTATAATCCAATATTTTTTTTAATAAACATGATATGAATGTTTGTCTGGACAATATAAAGAGTTTAAATATAGATTATTGTGGCAATATGATATAGAATGAAACCAGAAATGATTCAAATGCTCAAATAATTATCTGAATTGCATTATTTCTACTTTATAGGCGTAATTACCATGTCTAATACAATCTTTTTGAAATAAATAAGATACAAATTATATTCTAGATAATATAAAGAGTTTAAATGTAGTGTGTTGTCTCTTAATGACTTAGAATTAAACCAAAAGCGATTGAAATGCTCAAATCATACTCAGAATTGCATTATTAGCACTTTATATGCGTAATTACCTCATATAATCCAATATGTTTAAATATATAATATATCAATCATATTCTAGATAGTATAAAGAGTTTAAATGTAGATTATTGTGTTCAATGACTTAGAATAAATCCATAAACGATTAAAATGATCAAATTCTAAAATTGTATTATTTGCACCTTGTATGTGTAATTACCATGTATAATCCAATCTTTTAAGAATAAATAAGATATGAATCATATTCTAGACAGTATAAAGAGTTTAAATTTATATGATTGTGTTGAAATGATATAGAATGAATCCAGAAACGACTGAAATGCTAAAATGATGCTCAGAAATGCAATTTTGCACTTTATATGTGTAATTACTATTTATAATCAAATATTTTTAAATAAATAAGATATGACTCATATTCAAGACAGTATAAATATTTTACATCTAGATTATTGTGGTGAATGTACTTAGAATGAATCCTAAAATGATTGAAATGCTCAAATCACACTCACAATGGCATTATTTGCACTTTATATGCTTAATTACCATGAATAAATCCAATATTTTTTAATAAATAAGATATGAATCATATTCTTGACAGTATAAAGAGTTAAAACGTAGAATATGGTGATGAAATGACTCAGAATGAATCCAGAAACGATTGAAATGCTCAAATCATACTCAGAATGACATTATTTGCATTTTATATGTGTAATTACTACGTATGATCTAATATTTTTGAATATATAAGATATCAATCGTATGATAGACAGTATAAACAGTGTAAATGTGGATTATTGTGTTGAAATGACTTAGAATGAATCTAGAAAAGATTGAAATTCTCAAAGCATACTCAGAATTGCATTATTTGCACTTTGTATGCGTAATTACCATGTATAATCCAATCTTTTTTAATATATGAGATATCAATCATATTCTTGACAGTAAAAAGAGTTTGAATGTGAATTATTCTGTTGAAATGACATAGAATGAATCCAGAAATGATTAAAATGCGTAAACGATACTCAGAATTGCATTATTTGCACTTTATATGCGTAATTACAATGTATAATCCAAACTTTTAGAATAAATAAGATGTGAATCATATTATGGACATTATAAAGAGTTTTAAATACAGATCATTGTGTTGAAATAGCTTATAATTAATTCAAAAACGATTGAAATGCTCAAATATTAAGAGACATCATACAAACTCAAGAGAAAATAATAATAAGGAAAAATTACAACCAATTGTCGTTGCTTCCCTATTGCATGTCAAAATCTTCTATCAAATACGTTTGTTGATGTCGCAAATGACCTGCTTGGCGCTGCTCTATGTATAACTCTCAAATAACATTCTATCAAAATGACTGATCCAAACCGTCTAATACGATCTCCCCATTGAAATCTCCATGCAGACCAAATTTTATATTTTTTTTGAAATTTTTAAAAACTGCTGTTTTTTAACGGTTCAGAACTAATTAGATTAATGATTTTCTAAAATTTAAAAAATAGTTAAAAATTTAGAAAAAATCTAAATTTTGGTCTACATGGAGATTTCAATAGGGAGATCGTATTAGACGGTTTGGATCGGTCATTTTGATAGAATGTTATTTGAAATCTCCGTTTGGATCTTCCTTCTTCCTTGGATGGGGTTGGAAGAAGGAAGAAGGAAGAAGGAAGAAGGCCAAAAAAAAATTATAAACAATCCAAACTCTTCACAATGTTACACACTTTCCAATACTTCTTCCCACTTCTTCCCTTCTTCCCTTCTTCCCACATCTATCCAAACGGAGCTATATATATATGAAGAGAATGTAGGCCTCGAATTCAACATAGTTGCACTTGCACATGATAATTTTGTGATTGAGAAATGAGAATCTTCGGATATAATATACCTAAGAAAAACGAACTTTTCTAAAAAAAATATGAATGATACTGATATCAATCATGGCAATTAATAAAATATAAGATCGATTTATATCAATTGTAGACTGCTGATTTTATACATTTTTTTTTAAAAAAATTCATGTTCTTGTATATTTTTCTGCTTGACTTTTAGATTCTTTGCTAATATGTCGAGGATTTGGTCTTGAGGTGTCGGTGGGTGGACGTGACTTTCGGATCTTATGTGTCCATAGGAACGGACAATTGTACCAAAATCAGCCCCCCAGATATTATGAATTCTTTGATTCTTTATTTTTGTTCCAAAAGAAAAAGAGACATGCTAATTAAAAAAAATGTACATTTGCATCATTTTAAATGGAAAAAGATTGCTAGCTCTTTGCTTTTATTAGGTCATTAATTTAAATTTTTCTATGTTATTCAAATTCAAAATTTTTTGAATGCAATACCAGCATTAAACCAGCCACCAACTGAGGTGACCACAGACAATTAAAACAATAAAGAGGATACTTTTGTTATTAAAAAACGAAACCGTCTTATGTAGTTTTATAATAAATCTTGGACCCCTAACCAAATACAAAAACTAAAAAGAGAATAAAGAAGAGGCCATGTCTATGTAGACTTGGCCCTTTCTTTTTTTTTTGTATAATAAACTTCTTCCTACTAATTTCCAATTAATCACATAATCAAATAATAACTTTGGAAAATGCGATGGAATTTTAAAACAAGGGGAATGGAGTACAATTGTACAATAATGCTCTGTGAAATAAAAATAAAATAATAAGAATGCTCCATGTCTTTCTTCGTTGATATTTTTTAATACTTATTTCTAACTAGGGACTCAGACTATATATCTGTGTCAGACAAAGAATTCAGAGAATCAGAGTTGAGGATTTCAGTTTTATTGATTGACACATCTGACATATGGGCATATATATATAATCTGTACGTATATATTTACTCGATGGAGACGATTGTATGACATTAGATTTGTGTTAAAAAATCTATACCTATATCAGTAAAGCAAAGAAAAAGCAAAAGAACTTTTTGCTTTATGTATGTGTACCTTTTTTTCCTGAACACCAATTAATTTTGGGAAGTTTTGATATGAACAAATTAATTACAGCTAACTGAAATTAAAATATTTAGTATTTGCAAAAGTAATTGTCAAGGTTTCAATTTTGTAACTGGAATTGGAAATATTAAAGTATAAACCATATAATCTTAATTTGTGCCTCCAACTTCTAAAGTTTTTTTTTTTTTTTTCAAGACTTTTTATAGCGGTTCGCATGTTTCTCCTCTGGAGTTCCAACATGCTATAGTAATTTAGGAATTTCAAAAATTGATAAAGCGTAATTTAATTTTTTCCGTAGTGGATATCACATATAAAAAATATTTTATTTAATAAATTCCAAATAGGGGTTTATATTTTTCAGAAAGGATGAAAGGAGCACTCTGCACTGATTTTTGTCTTCTTTGGAGAGGAGCTGAGAACATACCCGATCAAAATCCCATTCTTTTAACATGGATTTCATTTCATTTCATTTTGTTAGAAAATTCTTGATCAAAATTAACAGATTTGGTATCATTTGATTGGAATTTCCAGATCCAATGAAATTCTGTAAAATCAATTGAAATAAAATGAAATCTCACGTAAAGAATATCTTGATCAAGGCTATAATCAAATGAAGTTGCTTATGAACTACTTAAAAACTGTTTAAGGGTCCCTATATTAATAGTCTCCATCTTAGAAACTGAAGGGGAGCCCTCCTGAAATGAAGGTTTAACAAACAGTTCCAATACTTTGGGTTTACGTAATAAATTAATAATATTATATAACTACTTGTTATCTACCTTAATAATTGATGCAAACAGGGAAAAAAAATCCTAATAAGCTAAAAGTTGGTGGGTCAATTGACGTTTATCAGCTATGAATTTATGATGGCATTGTATTTTATTTAAACTAGATAAGTTAGGTTGGATAAAAATTCCATCATCTATGGCAAAACCAAAGAATTGAAATAAGCTAGATGGGATAATAATAATAATTATAACAATAATAATAAAGTCAGTCTTGATTCGATAATTTAACTCTTTTCTTTTTTTCCTCTTTATTTTTCACAAGAAAGAAGTCTAATCCACACGACCACACCCATAAAAGAAATAAAGTCACCAATAGAAAAAAAAGGCTAAAATAAGGAACATGAATCACGGGCATTGATAAAGTAATAATGCCACATTAATTAAGGCGTGTCTTGTATATCCCACGGATGAGGAATAAACCAAGGGAATCATATACATTTATTTCTTGCCACTCCAAGATATCACTCTCAAGCATTCTCTATCCTCCATCTGATTAAAATGCTTTATTGCTTTTTGTCTAAACACAAATGGATATTTTTGTATCCAAGTTGTTACAATTGGATACAACCACCAAAACACCACAGGTAAGGTAACCAACCGTCAGAAAACAAAAACAGGACTGGTTACAATGCATACACTCTCTAATATTCCTCAGCTAAACTCAGACTAGCAAGACTTAGTATAAACTTACCTAATCCCATCCGTAGTACAAACGTGAATAATATACAAAAACATCTTTATAAATTATGTATAAATTGATAGGTAAATATGTATCATATATATTCATGCGAACTCGATAAATCATAAGTGTAAATTGTTTACAAAATTAATAAGCTGTATGAAATATGAATAATCATATATTAATAAATTTGAAATTTTGAATTACATACATGACTCTGCGCTTATCAGTTGTTTCCTAACTCTTGGGAGCATACCTCATATATTACTTCGTGTATCTGCTAGCTGTTTCTATTTCGCTTTCTTTCATATTTTTGGTGTCAACATTATTCTCTAGTTAAAATACATACTCCTCGATCAGCCATAAGACAGTGAACATCACCCGAAAATATATAATTTGCATCACTATGCTACAATAAAGTTGGAATATTATGCTGATCAATAATTTTAATACCTCGAAATTTGATATAATAAAGTGCTTTCTTCAATTATGCAACAAATTTTGATAAGAAAGACAAGGACACTCAAGATAAAGTAGATTACAAACGAATAATATTTTTTCAAACTTTTTAAAGCACATTAAACCCATAAATACTTACAATAATTTTATTAAAAAAACTCGTACCTATGAAATTTTTGTAAAATTCGGTGTGGTGATTGCCACTGACCCTTAAAAAAAAAAGAGAGAAATTTTGTAAAATTTCACAACAACCGTACTCACCTTTTTAAACTTTTAACTCCTCAATTAGTTATGAGCAAGGTTCTAGTGCCACAAGTTTTTGGTGCCACAAATGCCACAACTTTTCTTTTTCATTAATATTTTAAAATTTTAAAATTTAATTTTCGAATCCAAACCGTTGATCTTATTCAATTTTACGAGTGATGCATTTTTATATAATTTTTATAAATTTTGGAGTTTATTTGATATTCGATCAAGAGGATAACATATGAACGTATTAAAATTAATCTGTTATAGTTAACAAGATTCGTTCATTTTTTGGCCTCTTGATCAAATATCAAATAAACTCCAAAATTTATAAAAATTATATAGAAATGCATCACTCGTAAAATTGTACAAGATCAACGGTTTGGATTCAAAAATTAAATTTTTAAATTTTGAAATATTAATGAAAAAGAGAAGTTGTGGCATTTGTGGCACCAAAAACTTGTGGCACTAGAACCGTGCTCGTTAGTTATTATAGTTATATATAACATGAGATATGCCACGGTATTTTGTAAATCCGTCCACTTTACTTGGAATTCGTTTTCCAAAATTTCAACTTCAAATGATTGATTCGATCTATTAAATATATTTCTTATGTTAAAATCATATTATAAATTAAATTTATATATTTTTAAAATAGCATTGTTTATTTTCAAATTGAAGGGTTTATAGTTAAAAATCATTTTCTAAAAAAATCAGAAAATATAGTTAAAAATTAAATATATATATATATATAGAGATAGGCTAAATTAGACTCCAGCACATAGAGGGCCTGTGTGCTCCAGTCTTTTAGCCGTCCGATCGAGTGATTTGATAAGATCCTGTGCTCCAGATATAGGCGCTGAGGGAAAGAGGTCTTTAAAATTTTACGTTAATTCTCCGTTTCCTCTCCGCTAATGTAGAAATTTTTATTTCCGACATCTCACACCTCCACGACTCTCTCCTCTTTTATCCTCTCTTTTCCCCTTCGTTCTCCCCGAAAGAAAACCTAGGTTCGCTCAAACTCAACGAGAAGTGCATCGCTGGTGGCGCATCCCTCGCTCGCGCTTACTCTCTCGATCCTCTAAAGAACTCCCCTCTCCGATCTTCTCCTTCGCTAAGTGAGACGAAAAACCGAAACCCTAGATTGAGGTGGATCGGCTAAAGATGTCGACAGGTACAATTAAAACTCAGGCGATTCCTTGTATTCGCTCCTCCCCTTCTTTCATTTTCTGTTCAATTTGTGATTTTGAGTTATGATTTTGAGTTGTGTACCAATTAGTATTGATGACACGCAATTTATGGTCAGATCCCAAATTAAGAAATGGACACTCGATTGAATGATTAGGCCTGAAATTAACTTATAATTAAATAATTTTTATGGTTGAAGAAGTTAGAATTTAGAACTATGTGCTTCGCTGAATTTTTTTTTTTTATTGAAAGGCCACTCTCTCTTAATATTTTTTTTTTGTTCCATGTGTCTTATAATGTCATTATTGTTGACCATTTTTATTATTATTTTTCTTTTAGGATAAGTCTGATGAAATTGAACTTTTGATGGTGTTGAGGAGGGTAGTATGTGATCATAGAAATTGATATAGACCGGTTATACAAAGTCTTCTGGTTTTCCATTAAACATTCTTAACAGGAGGTACATGTCATATACTCGAACAATTTGTTTTAGAATGGTTCTGTTGAACTATCTCTGTTAAATACTATAAATTGGGTTAAATTAATGGAATTCAAATAGAAATTAGTTGAAAATAGGGACTGTTAAATCTAATATACCTCTTAGAGAGGAACAGTATAAATGTCTACTTGTTTTGAAGTCAAAAGAATTCTGCATTCTCTTGTTTTCAGACCTTATGGGAGATGCATCAAAATGGGTACTGCTCGTTTATTGTAAGTGTCCAACATACTTTCTTTTTGCATTTGTTTGCAAATTTATGAAGAAGAGAATAACATTGAGGAGCTATCTATTGTAAGTGTACTAATATGATTTTTTATTGAATTCTAAAGTTAGTAAGTTACTAAAATTTTTTTATTGCATTATTAAGTTCACTAATATGACATTTGATTATTTATTTCAGATTGTGAAGATGATGGCATCAGGATGCCGATTCTGAGTGACATTGTATCTTGGGTATTGTAGGGGCATTGGGTTTTTTGGTACTGTCAAGCGTGTTGGTATTATGTTTTGGGGCAATTATGTTTTCTTCTGTTATAGTCTTATAAAGACCATTTTTTTTATCCTATAGGATGGTATTGCAGTTAACTAATGAGATCTATATTTTGTTAAAGCTTAAGTGTTGGGCAATTTTTATTTTCAACTCCTTATGATGATATATAAATATGAGGAATATGTGTATGACTATGATTGCATAATAATGATGGAATTTCACTATTTTTCTGTCTTAAATGATCTGTACGGATGTCTAAATTACCAAAAATTATCAAAATTTCAGCATTTTGTATTTATTTAGTTTAATAGTTTGTAAATATGAAACAAGTTGGAACCACTTGTGCAGTTGTGTGTTCCAAGTTTGTACCGGCCTTCAAGGATTTGTAGGTAACATGGTGTACGTGCACGGGAAGGAAATAAAAGAACCAAGCATATGCTAAATTGGTCACCATTTATGAATCTCTGTACCAAGCATATGCTATATTGGTCACAAGCATATATTACTAACAGAATTGAAATATGATAAGGAATAGTTGGCATTCCATCAAAAATTACAGCCATTACAAATCTTTTCATATGATAAAGAATAGAAATTGACATTCAATCTAACACAACTAAAAGTATATTTAAAAAATGTAAACCAAAATTATGATTTAAAGGAATAATAATCAAAATTACAACTAAATCTTAACTACAAACTATAACAAGAACCATAAGAGGCAAACTATTGGGACATTTGTAAAATCTCTCGAACCAGTGTCTCGCTGGCAGGTCTGCAAAATGAGGTGCTTTAATAATTTATTTACTTGAGACCACCAAAATGCTCCACATTGAAAATTCCCTGAAAATATAAAAAAAAGAAACAATTAACATTGGTACCTTGACCAGTCACTATTTATGGCATACCATTATCAGTTACAAAAAGTTTACATGCCGGTTTTACAATTAGTCCAGTGACTAAATAAAGCTGGTTTTATCATCATCAGTACCAATCGGTAAAAAGGAAAATTTCAGAATATTAATTGTCAGTATCAATTGGTTTTACCATCATCGGTACCAATTGGCAAACTAGATGACAGGAAGGTAAGGCAACAATTATAACCAGTGAATTCTTACAGATTTGAAATCAGACGGTTGAAAAAGAGTGCTAAATCCAGAGGATTCTTACAGATTTGACGCCGATTGAGAGGCGTGATCTTCAATCTCTTCGTCAAGCTAGGGTTTCGAAGCGCGCGCTCGTGAGAGACGGTTCCATCAGATCGCTGATAGGTGGCTTGATTTTGATCGGAAAGAAGCAGATTTTGGAGCTAGGTTTCCCCTTCTTTGCGTGAGACGAAGCGAAGCAGGGTCTCTTCGCTTTTTTATTTTTGTTCTTTCTGGCATAATAGTCAAACGGAGAACACGGGAGAAGGACTTAACGGAAATTTAGAAGAAACGGAAATTCATCCATTCGATCAGCGCCTCGATCTGGACCATCAGATTTGAAATCGGACGGTTGAAAAACTTGAGTACACAGGCCCTCTATGTGCTGGAGTCTAATTTAGCCTATCTCTCTCTCTATATATATATATATATATATATACAATTTCGCTTCTAAAAAGATTCCAATATGAAAAACAAATTGATGTTCAAATCAATCAATCGAAACTTAAATTTCGAAAGTCAAAGTTCAAATAAAAATTTTCAATTATTTTTTAAAGTACCGTATCCTATCTAGCAGTTTTTCTATATATATATATATATAAAAGTGTTTAAACTCAACAAGACACAAAAGCAACTAATAAGAAATAATGTTCTCAAGTCTTATCTCTCCAAAAGACTCTTCCATATAAAAAAATATACTATTTTTTTATTTGTAAAAAAAAATATAATACTACGAAAATGAAGAATGGAAGCTGTCACCCAATTTAACTGACATAATCTCCGCTCATGAATAAATATATATGTGACCTTATGTCATATGTCATATGTGGTCCATATAAGTACACAATTGGTCATCATATATTTTACCCGTGAGTCAATTTTTCAGGAAAAAAAACTTTCCCATTTTCTTTTCTTCCATTTCACTTTTTTTTTATTTAACAAAGACAGAAGTTGATCACAGCCTAAACACTTGTAACTAATACCAAACCTAAGAAAAAAAATAAAATAAAAAATAAAAAAACTTGCAATGAGTTGAGTCGGCGAGAAGCATCAATCAGGGCAGAATAAATACATGCTCGCACAATACAAAATTAAATCACAATTAAATGCCCAATGGAAGGCGTTGGAAAGCTTCCTATTCGGAATTGCTTAGGACCATCCTTCAGATTCTATCATCCCCATCATCCTCACGCGTACGTAACTAACTCGCGTACGTAACTAACTCCTCCCTCACGCATACACTCTCGCGCCTTCCCCTCCTCTGTATCCGCCCCTGTCCCCTCCTCCCTCCCACGTACACTGTCCCCCTCCCTCCTCCTCCCTGCTACGTACATCGTCCCCCCTCCCTCTCCTCCCCTCCTCCCTTCCATGTACACCGTCCCCCCACCCTTCTTCTCTTTCTCTACACACTTCATAACTGTTGAAGTTATATGTGTAACTGTTGAAGTTATATATGTAGCTGTTGAACTTATATATGTGACTATTGAAGTTAATATGTTATATATGTAACTGTTGAAGTTAATATATATAACTGTTGAAGTTAATATATGTAACTGTTGAAGTATATATGGATCTGTTGAAATTATATATGTGACTATTGAAGTTGATATGTTATATATGTAACTGTTGAAGTTAATATATATAACTGTTGAAGTTAATATATGTAACTGTTGAAGTATATATGGATCTGTTGAAATTATATATGTGATTATTGAAGTTAATATGTTATATATGTAACTGTTGAATTTAATATATATAACTGTTGAAGTTAATATATGTAACTGTTGAAGTATATATGGATCTGTTGAAATTATATATGTGACTATTGAAGCTAATATGTTATATATGTAACTGTTGAAGTTAATATATATAACTGTTGAAGTATATATGGATCTGTTGAAATTATATATGTGACTATTGAAGTTAATATGTTATATATGTAATTGTTGAAATTAATATATATAACTGTTGAAGTTAATATATGTAACTGTTGAAGTATATATGGATCTGTTGAAATTATATATGTGACTATTGAAGTTAATATGTTATATATGTAACTGTTGAATTTAATATATATAACTGTTGAAGTTAATATATATAATTGTTGAACTTGGCATATTTAAATGTTGAATGTAATATTTAAAGTGGGCATATTTAAATTATTGAAGTTGGCATATATATTAGGTTCAACAGTTATATATATTAACTTCAACAGTTATATATATTAACTTCAACAATTATAATCAATATATAGTGTCAATATATAGTGTCTGTGAGAGAGGGGAGTGGGAGGGGGAGCACACGCGGAAGGAATGAGAGGGGGACGAGCGTACGTAGCAGGGATTTCCAGAAATAGAAAACGCGTAGAGCCAAAAATAGAAAAACGCGTGGGGATGATAGGGATGATGAATATCGGGGATGATCCTTATCACCCCCGCTTCCTATTTGTCCTCTTCTCTTTCTAAAATATAAAACCGAACCAACTTTAAATTTTCTTTGCTTCTTCTCTTCTTCCCAATGTCTCCTCTCGACAAACCCTCATTGACCCATCACTAACTCTATTTTCTCCCTTGCTATGAACTCCAATTTCACTACAATGTCTCCAAGAACACTAAGGTCTGATCTCTACAGCTTCACAAACCAAGAAAAGAGAACCGTGCCACCACTTGTTATTTCTGTTCTTGCATCTCTCCTAGACAGAACAATTTCTAGAAATGAGAGGGATATTGCCATTAAATGTGATTTGAAGGATGAAAGGATTGCAGCATTTGAGAGTTGCAAAGTATTAGACATGAGCCTTCAGGCATTTCTAGAGAGGGTCTTTCGATATGCACGTGTGACGCCGCCGGTGTATCTTGTGGCATATGTATATATGGATCGGCTATGTCAGTTCAATCAAGGTTTGCAGATCGTCTCGACTAATGTACACCGGCTTCTCGTAACCTCTATCATGGTTGCTTCCAAATTTGTCGAGGACTTGTAAGTAATTTCTAGTAATTGTAGTTTGAAGGCTTTGATTATAAGCTTAATAATAGATTTTACAGTCGATGGTCCCAAATTTTTAATGGAACAATATTTTGATGGTCTCAATTCTTGAATTGACTTTCCATTACAGAGGCAGATACAAATATTAATTCAATTCACACGGCAATTTTTATTTAGATGAGAATTAATACAACAGTTATTGTGTAATTTTCTGATAAAGATGTTTCAATCCCAATTCAGAACGGTTATAACTGTCCACTCTGTCTGTTTCAATTTCTATTTTTTAGTCTTATTTTTGTCCTACATTGGTACAAGCAGCACTATCATGATTCATTCTTTTTATTGTGTATTCTGTACCAATTACATTCAAATTTGATTTAACTTTCTAACTCTTTCAGGAACTACTGCAACTCATATTTCGCAAAAGTTGGGGGTTTAAGCACAGAAGAACTGAACAGTTTGGAACTTAATTTTCTATTTTTGATGGGTTTTAGGCTAAATGTCAGTCCAAGTGTTTTTGAGAGTTATTGCTCTCATTTAGAAAGAGAGGTGAGTTTTGGAGGCGGTTACCAAATTGAGAGGTGCCTCAGAAATTACATGTGTGGTGTAGAGATTGAATCTAAGGAGCCAGAAAGAAGAGAACCAAAAAATCAATTGACCAGAGTGCTTTAAGTCTCTGATATTGTTAGATTTAGCTCTATCAAATTGTTAAATCTTGAAGAGATTCTTGATTTACTGCAATGAGATAAAGGATACAAGAGGACACAAATACAGGATTATGCATTGAGGACCCCAATTTGTCCATAATCTGAGTCTTTATGCCTGTTAGATGGGGGAAAGGAAGCCTTTTGTTATTCTCTGACTGTCTTTAATAAAGGAGGTCAAGATGTAAATATTTTATATGACTAAAAGTTCTTTACAGCTTAGCATGGTCTGTTCAGTTGGTCCCTGATGCATATATATCATTTTACTTTCTGGATGATATTAGTATAAAATATGGACAAATTTTATTAAAGTCCATCACGAAATTGTCCAATTGTAATACTGCAAAGAATATATTTTACAAAATTCACAAAAGCAATTGATATATATTTTTTTTCTTCAAGTACGCAACCAACACGCCCGTTTAGACGGGCACCAGAATTCTAAACACAAAATTAAAATTTCAGCATTCCACCAAGATTGAGAAAACTATATATAAAAAAAAACCTTGTGCGTTTTGGAGCTGAGATAAAACTCACAAGTTGTTTTCTTTATTGTCATTTCAGACTAGCATAAGTTAAAAAATCTAAAATTGACTCTTGAATTTAAATGAATTCGCAAATTTTTTATGCATTGTTAATTGAAGTTCGAAAAAATTGAGCTTCAAACATATAAATTTATAGAAACGAGCAAAATTGATTAAAAATATATAGAACTCTAGGGGGAAAAAATATATTTTGATTTTTGTTGTATATATGGGATTCATTTCTTTATTTGTACTGACGCAACCCCGAGCTTCATCTCTATTGCAATTAATTTAGATGCGCCCGCCTTTTGTTTTTTTTTTTTTTTTGCAAAGATCAAGTTATAAAAAACATTACACTAAGCAAATTAACAAAAATGAAGGAATAACAAATAGCAGTCGGATTTTAATTAATAATGAGAGTTCATTTAGATCTGTTGACCAAAGAGTTTGCAAAGGTTAATCCCAAAATTAAATATTACATGAAAGAATATACAAATAAACACATTATCAAAACGTGCCCCCATGTACGATGCCAACATTTTCAAAGCATACTGGTACCTAGTGTATGTATTACATAACTACAACTGCAAAGGCATCCTCCTGATTAATTAAACTAATCCAAAAAACACCTAGTTAGAACTTAGAAATCATCAACAGTTGACCCGACATTGTACAAAAATTCAAGACAGCGCAAATTTTCTTTATTCAAAGTTAATCATTAACAGTTGGTGCAGCAACAATATTTCCATTAGCATCTTTATTGGGTGATGAACCTGAATTTATAGCAGTTATAATATTCCTCTGAAGCTTAACACACCAATTCTCTTTGAGACAACATATAGCACTGCCAGCAGAAAGATGAGAAACCCAAATACAAGTGTCATCCTGCGTGTACCAAATAAAACTAACGAATAAAAACAAATAAATAGAATTTTTTGTTTCCCTTTTGGAGTGAATTTTCAACCATTAAGAGAAACTTCACCTGTCAGTGACATTTTCATATTTCGTTGTAGAAAGCAATCCATGTGTGCTTGCCAACATGGATCCATGGCCTTCGTACTCACTCTCTACCTTTCTCAAAATACTGGCTGATTCATCTAATATTTAAATAAAAAAATATTGATTAATTATCAAAACTGACATCATAGGCATGCTGATAGTGATAAAGCGCAACTAGCAGATTAGCAGACATACCAAAAGTTGCCAAGGTACTGGCACTCTGTTCCACTTCCTGAATTTATCAAAGAACACATGCAAAAGATAAAAGGAAGTTAAATTATGAATTAGTATGATGGTTAACTATTGAGATGAATTACAAAGTGCTATACACCACCTGAGCCATCATGTGATGGGTACGACGGAAGCTCTCAGTAATACTTTCAGCACCTGATGTCATGCCAGCTTTTATCCTACCATTAAAAAAATAGATAAAAAGGAGCATCAAAATGGCTGCTACAAAAAACATACAAGCCAGAAACACACCAAATATCTGGAATAGTAACAAGTTTGGGTAATTGCATAATTATTTAGTTTATTTGTTTAGCCAGAACAACGCATGTTCCCAATAAATCTAAAATATGCCCATAACAACAAAGCAGTACTAACCAAGACTGATATTGGTTACAAGTGACAACTGTTTATATGGTGTTTTCTTTATCAGTCAGTAGTGATATACTGATAGGTGTATATACTATATATCAAATTTGGAGCAATATGAGAATCATTTGACAGCTGATCAAATGCCAACTAAAACTGAACTATAAATTCTTTAAGATAGCTTGATGGATGAACAATCAGTTCTACAAGTCAACCAAATCTGACAAGCATCCTATTTAAATCATAAAATACATATCTACAGTATTATAAACAATTTTTAATTTCATAATTGTTGAGCTGACTTTCGGAGTTGTATAATATAATATGCTCATTGTCTACACTATCTATCCCAATACAAAATAAAGAAAATTATATCATACTGTAAATGACGCCTTCGAACAGTAGACTCTTCACCACCTCCTAAAAGAAGCTCCCTCTATAAATGAAATACAGAAATTTAGAGAACTTCCAAGTTCCAAGGACATATACACATTCCCACATCAAGACAAGAAACCATTTAAAGAGCATATGGATGTTTACTACCGAGGACTGTACAACTCAATTAGGTTGAGGCAGCCCAAACATATTTTTCAATCAAAACCAAAAAAGCAAAAAATAAACAGCTAAGTACCTCTTCCTGAGCTGCTTTCTTCATATTTTCCTTAGCACAGAGATTGGCATTTCTCAATCCCATATGCAACCTACAATCATCAAAACTTGATATGTTTATACCAACCGGCCTAATAATATTTAATTACTAAATCAAGCAAACTTAAATAGATACCAATTTAGTTCAAACAAAAACTCAGGTTCGCTTGGTCAGTTGGTCTCATCAAATCAAGCAATGGACAAAAAAAAAAAAAAAACTAATTAGTACCCTCATGCATTACTAAGTCAATAACACTATAAATTCTCATCTTTTCTATTCCCATACTACCCAACAATGGTATCATACCAGAATCCGATCAACATTTATTACAAACAACTTTCACCAGATCAAACTTCACAAAAGATAAACCACACCTTTGGTACTGTTCCTTCCAAGTCTCCATCAAAGCTTGCCCCAGTTGGACTTCCTCATTGGTCGGAAGCTGTTGGGCGAGCAAATCGAGACTGAACTGCATCGATCGGAGCGAGGCGAGTCGATCCTGACCCGCTTCATTGAGTCTACTCAGTGCATTCAACTCCTTTGTGCCATTGACAGATTTCCCACAGTTTTCAATCGCTTGTATTGTCTCTTGCAATTGAGAAATCGATTGAACCCATTCTTGCTTGAGATTTTCTACGGCCGGTGTAGGGGTGCATAACGTGGAAAACGACCACGAAAGTGGTCATTTTCGTTAACCGTTGTATTGATGCACGAAATTTTTGTACTTATTGCGTTGATTGTTGCATCCGTTTAACACATGTTGCGTTGATCGTTTCGTTGATGGAAACGATTAAAACGGTTATAACCGTCTTTGACTACTTAACTGTCTTGCATTTTTATTAAGATGCAAGAAAATAAACTATTCTGCATTTTGTATGAAACAGAGATAGAGAAATGACAAGTTAGATCACGCGAGAAAGGGAGAGGAGACACTATCATCACCTCTCGCTCTCGACGGCGACGGTGGTGCAGAGGCGAGAGAGATAGATGTGACTGTGTTCGACGGAGAAATGACGGAGCTACGTTGCAGAAATCTAATTTTACTCGTTTCTCCCTCGATCTCTCCGTTGAGGTCCTTTGCAATCTAATAATAAAACCATGAAAAAAATTTTAGACGAAATGCGCGAAATAAACGACCACGAAACGTACCAATTTCACTAATCGTTCCGTTCTGAGACGAAACAATATTTCTATTTGCGTTAGTTTTTCCGTTCCTTAAACGAAATTGAAATCCTTATCTGTTACCGTTCCGTTCTCGACGAAACGAAACGAAATAACGATTGAAACGCCTACCGTTTTCAGCCCTAGGCCGGTGTGACCCCGTCCATCTGTAACCTTCATGGATGGGAAGAATTGTAATTTGTAACTTGTAGTTGTAACTTGTAACTTGTAAGAGGTCAGGTGGGAGTGTGGAAATGTTATTGGGCCCTCATTTAAGGAGGAATCTAAACAGCCCAATATATTTGGGCCCAAACGGCCTAAAAGCCTGATATTTTCAGCACTATTCCACCCATAATGTAAGTTGCATTAATGCTACCTTGTGATTTATGATGAATATAAAATGAGCTTTTTAGGGAGAGGAAGAAGTAAAATATACAGTTTAACATTTTACGCAACAAAAAAACTAAAGAAAAAAATTAACCAGGTTCGAACAAAAATTTGCAACGGGTTACATAGGAAACTAAGTCTAAGAACAACCATTTACAGATACTTCTGAAGTTCGCCAGTCGCAATGTACTTTTTGTATGTTGTAATGTAACTATGCAAAGATGATACAATTTCATACGAATTAATATTAATATAAATGAAACTTTGCTACAATATATATATTTCTGATCGTACTAAAGATATTAAGAAGAATGCTGTTATTTTAGCACAAAGCTTTGTTGGCATTATTTATTAGTTATTACAAATTGAATTAAAAAATTGAGCAAATATGTTATAAACGAATCAAATGCATTCAGTGTAACAAGTTCATGAAACAACTGCACAGAATGATCAACGGTATACAAATGGAATCACATGAGTACTGATTTTTCAGATATCATGCATGATGTCCGGTGGAGGCAAAAATTGGAACCGCCTATGAGATGTGGCAATTAATTAACAGAGGTGCACTCAGCTCCATTAACAGGAGATTGAAAATTTATTGCCTCCTCCTCATTCTGGAATCTGGAAATTATCAATTCCTATTAACACAGCGCCATTAATAGGTTGATAATTATCATTCCGGTTTGAAGGTTGATATATATTTATTGTACTAAAATTTTCTGAAAATGTTATTTGTCTCATCTGTGACGGCGTCCCAACCCAATCGATCGATCGCCACAACTGGAAAACGCCGCCTTTTTAGACTAATGCAGGATTGAAATTGACATCCCAAATAAGTAAAAAAGCGTCACCAATACAGGATTTTGTTGTCCAGTTAATTTACTATTAGAAGATTTAAACGATCGTTGGCAATTTTTTTGTGTTATTTCATAAAGAATTATTCAATGCTAACTCATTACTGCATATATATGTCCGATTTTTTTTTTATTTCATCGAAGAGTTTTTACTAGTACATTTATACATTTTGTTCTGTTTACATTTACATGTGCGTAGTGCGCATGTATAGAGAGATGATACTTGCTTCCCACGTTGCACCTCTTCTCTTTATCAATTCCTTTCCACCTATACAAAGATACACAGAATATTGCAATAAGGAAAAATACATACAATTAAGAAAAAAAATCGTACAGCTGCGCCAGTTCCCTTATTTAATCTTCTGTCTCACGCCTACACAAAATTGCATAATTGATACATTAGGCCCAAGCGGCATGTGTCCCTTTTTCGTGCCAACCAAGCAAATTTAAATGAAACAAAATAAAAAATAAATAATGAAAAATGCGTGCATTTGACGTTGTTTCAAGCCTTGCCAATTTAAATGTCCCATATCAGTCCATAACTCCATATATATACCCTCTCGACCTCCTCTTCTACATATAATTACCAAACCTAGCAAAAATCCCTGCCCAGAAACCTTCTCTTTAAATTTTGTAAAAACCAAAAAAGAGACAAAAATTAAATAGAATTGAAGAAGAGAGAAATGGCAGGGACTTGGGCAGGGTTAGGCGCAGCTGTGATAAGCTTTCTCTACTTATACGACAGGGTGGCAAACTACATCCCATTCCAGATTAGAGATCACCTTGCCACTTTCTTCCACAAGGTGGTTTCCTTTGTAAATCCCTACGACCAGATCACCATCCATGAGTATTGCGGAGAATACATGCAACGAGATGAGCTCTATGTCGCCTCCGAGGCCTATCTCAGCTCAACTTGTTCTTCACGGGCCCGGAAGCTAAAGGCAGATCTGGCCCAAGAGAGCGACAAGCCGTCGGTAACTATTGACGATTATGAGGTGGTCATTGACACTTTCAGAGGTGTTAGTGTTTGGTGGTGTGCCTGCATGCGCCCCAACTCCCATACAATCAGCTTCTACCCAAATCAAGAGCAGCGCAAGTACACACCTATTGCCATTTAATTTTATTTGTTGAATTTAATTATTAATTAGAATTTTTTGATCTACCAGGAAACATGTGCATTAGTGTTAAAAGTTTAGATAAATTGTTATGATAAAAGGAGTAACAATTGATCTTCAATGATTTAGTTGCGCTCATTATTTTTTTAATTTTTTTTGTAACTTCTAATTAAGTAAATTGTAGTACTCCACTCATGATCAACATAATTAAAATTTTCAAGCTAATAAGTCAAGTGCATCTTGTCAACATGCGTACGTGTTTCATTTTCCATCAATTCATTCAGTGTTAAGTATTTAAAAGCTGCTTTTTTGTAACAGGTACTACCGCTTAACCTTCCACGACCGCCACCGTAAACTTGTGCAGGGTGAGTACCTGAAACACGTACTTAGAGAAGGCCGTGATGTGACAACACGCAATCGAATTCGGAAGCTCTTCACAAACAACTCCAGTAGCAACTCGGATCGTTACAGCTCTTTATGGAGCCATGTTGCATTTGAGCACCCTGCTACCTTTGACACACTTGCCATGGACCCCAAGAAAAAAAGAGAGATCATAGATGACCTCGTCACATTTTGCAAGGGAAAAGAGTACTACAAGAAGATAGGTAAGGCATGGAAGCGTGGATACCTCCTTTACGGCCCACCCGGCACCGGCAAGTCAACGATGATAGCTGCAATAGCCAACTTCTTGGAGTATGATGTGTATGACCTCGAGCTGACAACAGTCAAGACCAACACAGAGTTGCGAAAAATCTTTATCGAGACGACTGGCAAATCCATCATAGTTATTGAGGATATCGACTGTTCAATTGACCTAACTGGCAAGCGCAAGGAAAAGGAGGATAAGGATGATGAAGAGAAAGACGAGAAACTACTTTCTTGCATGGAAGAAAAAGATGAAAATATCAAGCTCACGCTTTCCGGGATTCTCAATTTTATTGACGGGCTATGGTCTGCATGTGGAGGCGAGAGGATTGTCATATTCACAACAAATCATGTAGAGAAACTAGACCCGGCACTGATAAGGAGGGGCAGAATGGACATGCACATAGAGATGTCATACTGTACTTTCGAGGCATTCAAGGTGTTGGCCAAGAACTATCTTGGAATTCTTGAGCATGAGTTGTTCGACACAATACAAACTCTTCTCAGTGAAGTAAACATATCACCGGCTGATGTGGCTGAGGGTTTGATGCTAAAAATTTCGAGAAATGAGGATGTCGGTGCATGTCTTATGAATCTAATCAGAGTGATAGAGGCAGCAAAAGAAGAGGCAAAGAAAAAGGCCCAACAGAAATTAGCTGCTCAAGAAAACAAAAAATCATCCAAAGAAGAACCATCAGTTGAGAAGGCTTTGGATTTGGAGGAAAAATTAAAGAATTCAAAGAGTGAACTTGCACCTTAATAGTTAGCATTTGTCTGATTAGGTTTCAATTATTAATTATCTACGATATATATTGAAATAAAAACAGAAACGATATAAACAAAAACCAGTTAAGAATGCTAGTAATCTGTTCTATGGGTCGTGTTGGTTTCCGTATGTGTAGGCACATATATACATTTAAGTGTACTTTTTTCATTGAGAGGAACAGTAGATAGCTTTTAGTAATTGGGTAGACAAATATGAGTTTTCGTTTTGTTTTCTTATCGGAATCATTATCTTGTAGGCAAGTTTTAAGAATACATGAGAATCAGCTCTTGGTCTAGTGGCAAAGAGCAATGCACCTTGACTCTTTGAGTGAAATATCGCAAGTTCAAAACCCGGTTAGGGGGTCTTTCATAGACATTTAATTTAAAAATAAATTGGGTGGCTTAGACCTCCAATTTATCTTCAAAAAAAAAGTTTTAAGAAGACATATAAACGGTCGGTGTTTTCATAAACCACAGAAAAATTAATTTGACAATTTTGTCCATAGCTAATTAATTTTCTCCTCTCCACTAAGCGCAATGGAACAAGAAGTTATTCTAGCTTATATAATTCTTATTCTGGATTGAAAAAATAATCCAAACAAACAAATTAAGCCCTGACTATACCTCCATGGTTAATTGGAAGCTGTAAATCGAGATTGACCTGCATCGATCCGTTAGGCTAGGCAATGCATTCAGCCTGCTCTGTACCTGTACCAGATTTCCCACAATTTTGGATCGCTTGTACTGGCTCTTGCAATTGAGAAGTCGTTTGATCCTATTCTTTTTTCAGATTTTCTACGGCCAATGAGACTCCATCCATCTCATGTTCATGTAACCGTATAAAAGGTTGATAAGAACTGTACAAACAAAGTTCACTTAGATCGTCTATATGTTCACCTTATTTGTTGTATATGTTCACTTTGATGGCTGAGATGGTATATTTGCCGATGACACTTATAATTTCTGGAGAGTTAATTCTAGAATTGGAACGATCAAGGCGCAGATGTACTGGGCCTTGATTTGAGGAACTATGACCAAAGCCCATACAAGTACGAATGAAGCCCAAATAGAGCAAGGCATGGTAGAAACAGAACAGAAAGGGGCCTACTTTGCAACTTGCAGTACTGATTGATGTATAAATATAACTGATTATATCAAATTATTAACCCACAATTCCAAACGAAATAAGGAAAAAAATTAATGCAACTCTAAAGGAAATAATAATAGGGTTCGATAAAAGTTATCTACGACCGGTAAATTAGAAACTTTAACAACCAACAAAGATACTTTTATAACTTTTCGGTTGTCGCAAGTTTTAAGTGTTGAAAAAAAGGATAAAATTTCATACAAATTACTATTTATTAAAGTGATATATTTCTACATACTTCTGACTGTAAAGAAAATAACAGATGCTCTGTTCTTTATTGGTACAAAACTTAGTTGCATCTATTATTACAAATTCAATTAAACTATTGAGCAAATATGATCTTATAAATGCATGTATGTTAATCAGTTCATGAAACAACTGACACAAATTAATCAAACTGTATACAATAAGTATCATGTTAAATCATTTTAGAACTATCTGGTGTCCATTCTTAAAGAAATTATATATAACGACGATGCAATATTAACAATTTTTTGGAACACTTATTTTACACAGTACCGCAAATATTGACAGAAGTGCTGAAAATTCCCTTAATTTGTTTCTGTATATAAGTTTTTAGTGCCAAACAGTAATAAATATTGGTTAATATTGCGGAGTTTATTATGTCTGTATAATACAATATTATGTTTAGTAATTAATATTTTGAATTCAATCCAAAATAAGAACCATATAATTATGCAAATTTTATTAAGGGTGAAGGTGGCTGTATCAATAATATTTTGGTAAAGAAAAAATAACAATGCTAATAAAAGGCATAATTAATCCATCATCAATAATATATTATATTATATATTCGTTAAGAAATATTATATTATATTTGGCTAGTCCTTCATGATTTCAAACTCATTTTTTGTACGGGCGGCGAAATTCGCGCTTTCTGACACAGTAAAAAAAGAATGCAAAATCACGCTTTTCTAATTCTCTTTTGGGTACTACTTTCTTTCTACCTTCACTGTTATCTACACCCCTTTCGCCTTGCCAAAAAATTGAATTCCCTTCAAAAAGGTTAAACGATATTTCCATTTCCATTTGTTCCAGCTCCATCCACTTCCCTTAAAAATAAACACATTACAACTTGTCGAAAGAAACCAACTTCAAAAGGATCCATCAAGACTGAAGAGATACCTTTACAGAGAAATACAAATTAGAAAAACAGAATGGCCTCACTGATTCAGGTAGGTTTGAGCTCTGTTCTGAAGAAAAAACTTGAAAGCCTTTTCTTTGTTTGGGCCATGGCGCGCAACAGCATCTCTGTGGAAGTGAAACGCATGTTCACCACCTTCTTGCGAAGGATGATCCCATTCCTTAACCCATATCATGTAATTGAAATCCATGAGCACCACAGCGAGCATATGATGCGCAATAAGTTGTATTCTCTGGCCAATGCCTACCTCAGCGACGTATGCGCACATGAGGCCAACAAGCAACAGGCCGAGGTGAGAAGTTTGAGTGGTCGGCCTTTCCTTACCATTGCGGAGGAGGAGGAGGTAGTCGACACCTTCCATGGAGTAAAATTGTGGTGGTTGGCCTCCAGCTGCAAATCCAAGTACAGCACTCAGAGCAGCAATGGAGAAGAAAGGCACAATTTCACTGTTTCCTTTTTATTTTCTTAACCTTTTCCTATAACAATGCTTGCCAAAATGCACAAAACATTCATGCTTATTTCTTTTATCTTTTATATTATATAAATTACTTGCTAAATGAATGGTAATCACTTTTATAATTAGATCGATTTCAGTAGTTGAGACATTTGTGTATTAGCGGCACACACCATAGGCGGATTTAATTGAGTGAATTAAATGGAGGTCAATGTCTATAATATATATATTTTTTAAGACTAATGTTGTCATAGGCTCATAGCACAAATTTTGTACTTATATATTGAACCCCTTAATTGTTATGTGACAGTTAACAATTGACTTCCATACTTTATTCATGATGTCCTAGTATATAGTATAGTTTTGAAATAGTCGGGAATTATTTCATCAAATTTTTAACACATCTAGATATTTGATTTTTGTGACTCAACCAATGCAAACAGGACCATGTCATATGTTTGTCAGAGAGGAATACACATAATTTTGGATTAGGGTCATACTACTAGAGTATTTCAATTGAGAATTAATTAGTAGCTGGATCAGTTTACAAAGAAAAAATTAGTAGATAGATTGCTGTACATTAAAATTTTCTCATGGTTGTTGACTCAACAGATTCTACCGCCTTACTTTCCACAAGAAGTACCGTAAATTAGTAGAGCAAGAGTACCTGACACACATTTTTCATGAAGGACGCGAAATCATTGCCCGCAACCGACAGAGAAGACTCTTCACAAAAATCCATAGTGGTGGCTCCGGGTATTCGTGGACCTGTGTGGCTTTCGAGCACCCTGCCACATTTGACACACTAGCCTTGGACCCTGCAACAAAGAGAGATGTCATAGAAGACCTCATGTCCTTTCGTGAAGGGAAGGAGTATTATAAGAAGATAGGAAAGGCGTGGAAGCGTGGTTACCTCCTTTATGGCCCACCAGGCACCGGCAAGTCTACCATGATCGCCGCCATTGCAAACTTTTTGGAGTATGATGTGTATGACCTCGAGCTGACAACAATAAAAAATAACATGGAGTTGAAAAAGTTTTTTCTGGAGACGAGCAGTAAGTCTGTCATTGTTGTCGAGGATATTGACTGCTCCCTCAATCTTACCAGTAAACGTGTGACCAAAAATAAGAAGGACAAGGATGAAGCAGAGGCAACACCGGCAGCCACTGAAGGATATGACAATGTAAACACGGTGACTCTTTCTGGGCTTCTAAACTCTATCGATGGTCTATGGTCAGCATGCGAAGATGAAAAGATTATAATCTTCACGACCAACCATGTAAAAAAGCTTGACCCTGCGCTGATTAGAAGGGGCAGAATGGACATGCACATCGAGATGTCATACTGCACCTTTGAGGCTTTCAAGGTGTTTGCTAGAAACTATCTTGGAATTAAGACCCACCATTTGTTCAGCACCATTGAGAAACTTCTTCAGGAAGTGAATGTGTCGCCAGCTGATGTAGCAGAGGCCCTGATGTCCAAATCCTTGAGAAATGCTGATGTTGAAGTGTGCCTTGCACATTTAGTGGAAGTGTTGAACTCAGCAAAGGAGGACATGAACAAATGATAGACTATACAAATTGTTTTAGGTTGTTTACTGTAATATATAGGGGATACTTATGGTGTTGTTTGTGGCCTTGTGGGTCGGTTTTTCTGTTTTTAGTTAATTATTACCAGGTGCTGAGAATAGTGCTCGAGGGTATTTGTTTTGTGCTCATTCCAGGATTCCAGCTCTAGATAGTGCATATCAACTATATATTTAGTCTTTCATGCTTTCAGAAGTGGTTGCAATATAATGTTTTTCCAAATTTGTGGGTATGGTAAAGTAAGATCAGGGGAATCCGCATAGCCAGTATTTAGCTTTTTTTCTTTCCTCTATAATAATAGTTGCCAAAATGCCAACTACTATTTTCAGACGAAACAGAGAACTGTACTTACCCTTGAAATCCTAGACAATCCAGTAGTGAGATGTAGACCATCAAATATACCATAATTATAGAACAGAAATAAAGCCAGTTTAAGTTGTGTTCCTAAGGAGTTAAAAAAAAAGTGAAAAACAAAATATTTTGTTCTTGCGCACTTTTATCTGGATGGGAACGGCAACTAGGTATTTTAATTTAAAAAGGAAAAAAGAACATAGCAAATAAATTGTAATGTTCCTAATGTGAAACGAGATCTGATTTTGATCTAAATTACGCACTGATTCAAGTACTGATACTGGTAAAAGGGATTATTTGCTGGAATTTAAGTAAAAATGCTCAAAGCGAGCTTGATTGAGGTAAAAACAACGAGAGATAAGATAAATTTGAGAATATAATGATTTTATTGAAAAAATTAAGGCTCTGAATTAAACTGGAAATAAATGAAGAAAATAGAGAAAAAAAAAATGAAAAGTTCATTCCAATCCAAGGATGGGAAGTGCTATGGGCAACATATTTTTTTCTAGGAGCAACATAATTTTTTTAAAATGACTAAATTATCCTTCCAACGTCTGACATTGGCTTGTATTTTTTTTTTTTTACTAAACCTCTTCCCTCTCCTCCTCTCTCCACTAAATTTCGAAATTTTCTTTTCACATATTTTTAGGTATATATTCATGTGGTCTTTATTGATTTTGTAATGCATGGAATATGTTGTGATTTGGTTTCAAGTAATATTAATTTATTACATAAGTTAATAAAACATTCTCGTGCATCGAGAGATTGATTTTCTTTTAGAGCAAAATTAAAAATCTAGAAGAGAAGAAAAGTACGTACGGTTGAGGAAATAAATTATGGTAATAAATCTTAATTGAGCTATGCACAATTTAGACATTTCAAAACAAAAAAAATGTTGCTCCAAGTAAATAGCGTGTTGCCCAAAGCACTTCCCTCCAAGGATACAATATAGCCTGTTTTGATCCTTTTACTCCTCTAGTCCTCTTCACTTGTTTGACCCAGTTAAGCAACCGATGTGCTATTTCCTAATTAATCAGCACCTATACATCTGGGTCGTGAAACAAACAAGAAACAAATGCAAGCAAACAAGTGATTAAAAAAGAAGCATTTAGTTAATTTCTGCATTTCATCTAGCATGGCCTTGTTAATTTCTGCATTTCATGATTAAAAAAGAAGCATTTAGTTAATTAACAATTCAGTTATATATATTACCTATAATATACTAAATTGGATGTGAATCATGTGATTCTCAAGCATCACAATATTATATAGTTATTTAATTCTACGGATTGACTAATTAATTTATTTATTATTGTAACTAAGCTTGTTCTTAACTCGAAATAAAACAATTACTTCAAAGGAGCTTGCGTGTTTTTAAGTTTAATGAGGTGCGCTGATAATGTTAATTAATTCCATCAATAATTAATTTTGGTCCTTAGGGCCCCTTTTGGTGTTCTTGGCAGCACTGCGTCTCTTGAATTATAACAGCCCTGATGATGTGTTGTATATGTAATAAGTTTGAAAGAAAGGTTTCATGTGACTGATGATGGTGTTCAGCTGGCACTTTTAATCGGCAGTCCATACTCAGAAGCTCTCAAGCTAAAAAAGGCAAAGAGGTGGTGGAGCAGATTGTCGAGCTGTGTAGCTTTCAGAAGCTCAAGAATTTTTATGGAAACAAAGTCGAAAAAATTGAAAAACCTGGGATGCATATTTCCATATTTCACACAATTTTTTTATTTTTTTAAAGAAAAGGCGAGGTCGGAGATTGGGAAAGATCGCATGACTCAGGAGATGGCAGAAAGGTTCGATGCCATTGTTGCAAGCAATAATGTATCTTGTCACAGGAACTTGTTCATGTCCCGTTGAAAAATTAGAAATTTTCCACTTCAAAGTAAAAAACTTTAAAAATTGCCACTCTAAATTCAATTTACTTAAAAAATTGCCACTTCTCATTTCTAACTTTTCATATTGACCGAATTGCCATCTTCCTTCTAACCATTCTTTATTTTGGAGCGGAAATTTCTAATTTCTCAAATTTTTATTTTCGAGTACAGATAAGATCTATATGTTTTAGCTTATATAATTCAATTTACAAGCCTATAAAATGTAGCTAGCTGGTAAATCATCTACATATAGGCTGTGTTTGGATTGGAGTGGGAAAAAGAGAATAAAGAAAGAAGGACCTAAATTTATTATTAAATAATTTAAACTCTTCACAAAGTTACACACTTCCTAATACTTCTTCTTACTTTTTCCCTTCTTTCCTTCTTCCTACACCTCATCCAAAACGGAGCCATAATGACACAAGTAGAGAATTTCAAATTAACTATTCGTGTGCTCTGTTTTCTTTGTGAAAAAGTATACCACAAAGAATGGACTGTAATTCAGGTAATTTTACGGGTCGAACATTTTATATTCCATATATGTTCACGTCATAAGTAGATTGAAAGGTTCAAACTTAGTACAAAGGCGATAAAAAAGAAATGATAAATCTCATTTGCTGTTTTGCCATCGGTTATTATTGCTTATTATTGCTTGATCAAAGTGAACACACAATATAGACAAGTTGAACATATAGATGATCAAAATGATTGCATACAAAAAATAAATTTTGTTATCTTTTGTTCGGATTTATATATGCATATTCAACTTATTTTAATTGATTTTAATTTAACTTCTTTATTTATATGCTCACTTTGATTATTTATATGTTCATCTTATTTCTTTTATGTATTCACTTGTTTTAACTGCAGATGACATAACCAATATTCGCAATAAAATAGCGAACTTGAATATCTGTGTAATCAAAGATGTTAGGCTTTAAAACTTTGATATACAAACTGAGTCAACTATATTGACATGTTATTGGGCCCTGATTTAAGGAGCAAGTCTAAAGTCAGACCACTGTTTTCGGCCCACACGGCCTAAAAGCCTGATATTTTCTCCCAGTATTCCACTGATACTAATGAGTAATGAAGTTGCGTTGATGCCACCTTGTGAAAATAATAATAAGGTAATAATAATAATAATAATTTACCCTACAACAAACCTAAAGGTAATAATAATAAGGTTTGAACAAAAGTATTTACATTAGATTAATTGGGGAACTAAGACTTTAACAACCATTATAGATATTTTACAACTTCTCGAGTTCAACAATCGCAACGTACTTTTTAAATGTTGTAAATGCCATGAGAATGAAAAAAAAATGTTACAAATTAATACGAATTAGTATTAATTAAAGCCAAACTTTGCTACATCTGATTGTAAAGAAACTAAGAGGAATGCTGTTAGTTTTTCGCACAAACTCTTTTGGCATTGTTTATTAGTTACTAGTTACTACAAATTGATTTACAAAATTGAGCAAATATGTTATAACGGCAATCACATAAAGTGATGCTTGTTTAGGGCTCCGTTTGGATAGGTGTGGAAAGAAAGGAAGAAGTGGGAAGAAGTATTGGAAAGTGTGTAACTTTGTAAAGAGTTTTGATTGTTTATAATTTTTTTTCTTCCCTTCTTTCTTCTTTTTCTTTTTCTTCTTGCATCCAAACGGAGCCTAGAATTGATGATATCCGTCGGAGGTTACAAATGGAACCGCTTGAGAGAGCTGCACTCAGGTCCATGCATAATGCGTTAAGACAAGATTGATATATACTTCAACAATTATCAAGGGAAATTTCTTGCCTACGGGCCGTTACAACCTCCCATCAAAACATATATTATTCCGCAGAATTGGATCCGCCTCCGAAACTACTGTGCGCGTACAGTAGTTGGAACAGTTCTTTCATCTGGGCTGTCCATCTGTCCTCTTTCGATCCTCTCCGTCTGATTGCATCTGCTCCCTGTCGTGTCGCTCATCCCTTTCCGCTGCTATTTTCTTCTCCGCCTCCATTTTTTCTCGGTGCGTCGCTGTGTCGCTTTGGGTTCTCAAAGGTCGCCATTCGCTGCCTCGATTTCCTCCACCATGTGGTCCTGTACGGAGGATAGTCGGAATATGCTCCCGGTGTGTACGCCGCTTACTCGGCTTTTTAGCTGTTCTTCCGTCTGCAGTTCATACATGGTCTATTCGGTTGCTCGCTCTCCCCTTCTGCGTTTGCTCCCTGCGCTCGGTGTTGTGGGGTGCGCGACGTTTCCCTCTCCTCCTCTTCTTTTTTTCCCTTGGTGTTTCCTCATCCGATTCCATGCTTCTGCTGCTGTGATCTGTACTCGATTTCTCATTCCGATGTTGGCACAATCTTATCTCTAGATGCTTCCCTTTCTTCTTTTTCCCCTCTCCTCTCCGATTGCATGACTTTCGTTGCTCGATTCGGTAATATTTTCCTCTCTTCTTTTTCCTTCTTTGCAATTTCTGTACCATTTTCTTTACATAATCTACCTCATTTTTCTCCTTTCTCTTTCCTTCAGGCTGTTCTTCTGCTGCATAGTTGCTTGGTGTTCTTGCTTGCCACCTCGAAAGCTTCTGTTTCGCTCAGGTTTATTCTGTTATTATTTTTTTTTCGCTGCCTTTGTTTTTCCATTTTTTTTCCCTTCTCCATGTCTGCTCATGTGGCCTCATATTTCTATTCCTCATTCAGCCATTCATAGCGTTATGTGTTTCTCCTCATATCTTTTTTGTTGTTCTTCTTCTTTGTTGGTTTTCTTGCAGGTTCAGGTCCACTTTGCAAGCTTTTCTTCTTTTCTGGTCTTCGCCTCTTCTCCTTCCTGTCTGCTCTTTCCAGGTAAATTTCTGGCCGATTTTTTTTTTTATGTAGTCTTTTAGGTTGTCGGTACGATTAAATTAGATTTGTATGCTCCTTGAGTGTTCTCTTGCTTTTGCTTGCTGCTGCTTCATGGATTGCTCTTTCTTTGTGCGTTGTACATATTGATTGATATATTACTTAGGACATTCGGTATGCTTAGTGCGCTGCCCATGCCGTTTGGTACATTAGATTTTTTTTTGCGCTGGGTTTGCTTGCTGCGTTGCTCCGCCTGCTTCGTAGATTACCTCTTCTTTGTACATTATTTTTTATGTTCTTTGTCTGCATGGTAACTTCCTTGCTTCCTGTTGTGTGTTGCGCTTTCTACTTCCAGAATTTATTCTGTTTCGTCTGCTGCCAGTCTGCTTGCATTCTCATCTCTTCTTCTTGCTTGCTTCTGTTTTCAAGGTCAGTGGTACCAACTCTTGGAGTTGATCCTCAATTCTCATCATCTATCTCTTTAATTTTTGTCACGGCTGTGCTTCCTTTTGCTTCTATTTTCAAGGAAAGGGGCTACAACAGGGGACAGAGAGGCAAAGCACCAGCTAAAAGAAGGTAATTGAACTCTCTGATTTTTTACAACTATCTAATTTGAAGAATTTCTTGCCTAATTTCTGTTGGGTAGAGGCATTTGCCAGGTCTTAATAAAGCATTCAGGTAAATTGAAAGTACCATTGTTTATGATCATGTTATTCGCAAAAGGTTTATTGATCATTTTGTTTCTTTTTTTTGCTCGATTGCTATATTTATAATCTCTAATAGGCAAGAACAACATATTTTCTATTGCTTGCATAATACAATCCATTTTCCATACTTTTCTCAGCTTTGCAACAATGTGATAAGATTGGCTACAAATTTTACATTACTGATCTGGTATGGAATCTGCATGAGCCTTACCAACTGTTTATTTCTACTAGATTTTCTATTTCTGTTTTGCTTACAAAGCACTTTGGTGCACAAAAATCAGAATAATTGGTTTGCATTGAATTTTTATTTTTGGTATTTGTGGGCTAATTATAAAAGAATAATTGGTCTCCTCGAAGATTTCTTTGAATTGATGGTTCAATTTCTACCTTGCAGATTGTCGTTGTCAGCTTGCCAGTGCTGCTGTCATCACCGGTGCTTTCATCTGCTCTTTCGTTGGGTAAATTATGGTGTTACTTATGGTGGATGATTAACTTTTTGTGGTCCTTACACATAGGTGTTACTTATCATTCTGTCACCGGTGTCTACCAATCAGACTATTTCCATAATTTCTTTTTTTTTATTTCTTTTGAACTTATTCAGCCTACATAGTTATAAATTCAGTTCATGAAATTAGGCACCAGTGGAAGAGGCTCAAAGAAAGTTTCAATTGGACAACGATACAATGCTCCTGACCTCCCTTTACTTTTCAGAGATGCAAGGTAATTAACTTTTTTTTCTTAATATATTGGAGTACATGTTTGAACTAGACTATCTGTAATGATCCAGGTCATGTTAGGTTACATATTTTTCTTTGTACTGATTTCTTTCTTGCATCAATGTAGATTAGCATCATGACTGAATTAGAATATGTACTGATATAGATATCAATTTTATATTGAGTTATTGACTAATATTTTTCAATATAAAATTAGTTCGCCACATTTCAAATAATTTTATGGAATGTAGAACTGACAGCCAAGTGACTGGTCAACTAGAATAGTTTAATGATTATTTTATTAAAAACATTATTCTTTATAGGTTTTATATTCTGGTAGCAGACACTTTTATGGACCTTTCCTTAAAAGCTGATTTAGAAACAAAAAGCTGGTAAGTATCCTATGTGCCAGTCACAAGCAAGTCAACAGAGAGCATACTTTTTAGCAAAAATATTAATTGATATACAAGTTCAATTAAATCCAACCTATGTTCTTAAATTAAGTCACTAAATAGATGATGACTCTATTTTAATATCCTAGGATAGCAGCATATCTTCATATGTAAATTTATATAAAATCCAGCCTATTTCTTGATACAGCTTTTATATTGTAATTGAATTCAATAGTATATTAGGTAACTGGAAATAAGAACCTGACGATTTGATAGCCAACAAATGTCACTCGCTATCGATTGGAAATTCATCTACTAACTTTAATGTCGTTCATTGTATTTTTTTTTTTACGTTCCTTCCTATTGATATCCTATATTTTCGTCCCCTCCAGATAAACATTATATGTTTCTTGGTTATTTCTGTAATTATTGTATAATTAAAGGTTACAATCCCGTGTGCGTGTATCTGACTTATATTGTGTATTTTTCATCCTGACATCCTGTTTAAGAGAGCACATTGCAGCAAAAATATCGGAAACGGTTCATATGAATAAAATAGACTCATAATATCATTTCTGCATTTTATTGTCTAATTTTTGTTCCGATATTACAAGTTGTATGTATTTAATTTTAACTAATCATCTTATGAGAACTATACTAATTAAACTCATCTTATAGTAGCTTTTTGCTTTATCATTAATATATTCTATACTAAATCAACATTATGCACCAATAATTCATTGATGATAAAAAAAAAAGATCGCGCAACGCGCGAGAACACCACTAGTAAAAATAAAAAAGGGGGAAATTTCTTACTCCCATCGTCCCCAACATCATACCCTGCTATCTTTTTCTTTTTTTTTTCAAATATAGCCTCCGTTTGAATGCGTTGAGAAGAAATAGGAAGAAGGAAGAAGTGAAGAAAAAAAATTATAAACAATTCAAACTCTTTACAAAATTACACACTTTCCAATACTTCTTCCCTTCTTCCCACACCTATCCAAACAGAACCATAGCTCCCTTCAACGCTCTCCTCACTTCTCTTACCCCTGTATTTCTTTTTTTTCCTTCTCACAAACGCTCCCTCATCTTTCATCATGTATATATATATATATATATATATATATATATATATATATATATATATATATATTGCTCTGATTTCTTATTCACTTTATTCATTTATATGTCTAGTTTGTTTTGATTGTGTTTATTTATTCAATTATGAGTTAGATTTATTTTTTTGTATTCTTGTTTAGATTTTCATATGCATATTCAACTTATTTTAATTGAAATTATTTGTTTGTGTGTTCACTTTATTCAATTATGAGTTAGATTTTTTTTGTTCAAATTTTTATATGCATATTCAACTTATTTGTTCGTATATGTTCACTTTGATTATTTAAATGTTCATTTTGTCTATTTGTATGTATTTAATTACTTTACTCAAACGATGTAAGCGATGACGATTGCAGTTATCATTTTTTTTATAATCAAGTTCTATTACTACACTTAAGATAATAATACTCAAAATCTTGATATATACTCAAATTCTCTGAAGATATTTGCCGAATCACCTATATATGACAACGACCCAGCGCAATCGCCATACAACAGGAAACGCTGCCTTTTAGAATAAGTGCAGGATTGAAATTGACTCCCCAAATAGGTAAATTAAAAGCGTAACCAATACAGGATTTTGTTGTCCAGTTATTTTATTATTAACCATATTAACGATGGTTGCCAGGGTTAAAAGGTATGCATTTTTTTTATGCTATTTCATGAAGAATTACCCAATGCTGACTCATTACTGCATATATATGTCCAAAATTGCATAGCGCATGCGACATGTCCCTTTTTCGTGCCTACCAAGCATATGAAAATGAGACAAAATAAAAAAATAAAATAATGACAAATGCATGCATTTGACAATGTTCCAAACGCTGTCAATTTAAATTTGTCTTTCCAAGCCATACCCTCCTCCTCCATATATTATTACTTAACCTAGCAAACATTCCTGCCCAGAAACCTTCTCTTAAATTTTTGTGAAAATAAAGAAGAACATAAATAAAAGAGATCGAATTGAAGAAGAGAGAAATGGTAGGGAATTGGGCAGGGATAGGCGCAGTATTAAGCTTTTTCTACTTTTATGAAAAGTTGGCAAACTACATCCCATTCCAGATTAGAGACTACCTTGCAACCTTGTTCCACAAGGTGGTTTCATTTGTAAACCCCTACGACCAGATCATAATCCATGAGTACCATGGCGAAAACATGCACCGAGATGAGCTCTATGCAGCCTCCCAGGCTTATCTCAGCTCGGCTTGCTCTTCCCTGGCCCGCAAGCTAAAAGCTGACCTCGGCCAAGAGAGTGGTAAGCCGTCGTTGACCATTGACGACTATGAGGAGGTCATCGATACTTTCAGAGGCGTTAGGATTTGGTGGTGTGCCTGTATGCGCTTCCCCATCTCCCAAACCATCAGCTTCTACCCTGGTGAAGAGCAACGCAAGTATAGATCATTATTTGTTGATTTCAAATTTTAAATTATTAATTATACTGTTTTGTTCTACTAGGAAACATGTCCATTAATTAGTGTAAAAGTTTGGATACATTTCTATGATAAAATTTAAAAGAGTATCTTCAATAATTTGGTTGCTCTCCGTTATTATTTTGTAATTTTAAGTACCTTGAATTACACCACTCATCAACATGACTAAAAATTTCAAGCTAATTTGTCTAGTGCATCTTGTCAGTGTGTGGGGGGGTCTACATTTTCCTAAAATTCATTCAGTGTAATTAAGTTGTTAAAATTTAAAAGCCACCTTTTAACAATATAGGTTCTACCGCATATCCTTCCACAAGCGCCACCGTAAGCTTGTCGAGGGTGAATACCTGAATCACATACTGAGAGAAGGGCGTGATGTGACAGTACGCACACGGCAACGAAAGCTCTTCACAAACAGCCCCAGTAGCAATTTGTATGGCTACAGAAGCTCTTGCTGGAGCCATGTTGCATTTGAGCACCCTGCCACCTTTGACACACTTGCCATGGACCCCAAGAAAAAAAGAGAGATCATAGATGACCTAGTAACATTTCGCGAGGGAAAAGAGTACTACAAGAAGATAGGTAAGGCATGGAAGCGTGGCTACCTCCTTTACGGACCACCTGGCACGGGCAAGTCATCGATGATAGTTGCAATTGCCAACTTCTTGGAGTATGATGTGTATGACCTTGAACTGACGGCAGTCAAGACCAACACAGAGTTGCGAAAAATCTTCATCGAGACAACTGGCAAATCCATCATAGTTATTGAGGATATTGACTGTTCGATTGACCTAACTGGCAAGCGTAAGGAAAAGAAGAAGGACGATGAAGATAAAGACAAGAAACTGCCTCCTGGGATGGAAGAAAAAGATGAAAATAGCAAGCTCACTCTTTCTGGGGTTCTCAATTTTATCGACGGGCTATGGTCCGCATGTGGAGGCGAGAGGATTGTCATATTCACAACAAATCATGTTGAGAAACTCGACCCAGCACTGATAAGGAGAGGCAGAATGGATATGCACATAGAGATGTCATACTGTACTTTCGAGGCATTTAAGGTGTTGGCGAAGAACTATCTTGAAATTGTGGAGCACGACTTGTTCATCACGATACAAGCTCTTCTTAGTGAAGTAAACATATCGCCAGCTGATGTGGCTGAGGGTTTGATGCAAAAAAATTCGAGAAATGAGGATGTCGGTGCATGTCTTATGAATCTAATCAGAGTGATAGAGGCAGAAAAGGTAGAGGCGAAGAAAAAAGCCCAACAAGAATTAGCTGCTCAAGAAAACAAAAAATCATCCAAAGAAGAGTCATCAGTTGAGAAGGCGTTGGGTTTGGAGGAAAAGAACTAAAAAATGAACTTGCACCTTAATAATTAGCATTCGTCTAATTAGATTTCAATCCTTAATTAGCTGGGATATATCTTGGAATAAAAACAGAAAAAAATATTATAAACAAAAACCAGTTAGGGTTGCTAGTCATCTGTTCTATATAGGTCGTGTTTTCGATAGGTCTGAGACTCTGAGGTTGGTTTGCGTATGTGTAACAGTGTAAGCACATATATATTTACTCTTGTGGGCCCTCAAAAAAATTATATTTACTCTTGTTGTTGCTGGTGTAGTTTCTTTTGTTTCTATATGATCATCGGTGTAAAATCGAGTTTGCTGCACTTTTTCCTCAGAGAATACTAAACTTTTTAAGGGCCGTTTGGATCGCTTAGGAATTTAGAAAATTTGAGAAAGTTGCAATTCCTAGGAATAAATTTATTGGAAAGTGTGTAACTTTGTGAAAAATTTGAATTGTTTATAATAAATTTATGGTAGGAAGATGAAATTTTTCAAATTCCTTGGGGAATCCAAACAGCCCCTTTAGTAATTTGGTAGATAAATATGAGTTTTCTTTTTGCCTTTGTATCGGTATCACTATCATGTAGTGTAATTGAAAGAAGATAAACGATCAATGTTTTCATGAACCACGGATAAATTAATTTGACAAATTTGTCCACACCTAATTACTTTCTGCTATCCTCTCGATCTCTAGTAATTAAACATAAAATGTTTAGAAATTCTTAATTCGAATTAAAAAAAAAAACAGATTTTCTAGCTTATATAATTCTTAATCTGGATTAGAAATAACGTAACCAAACAAAGCTTGCTCTGATTAGACCTCCTCCATGGTCGGAAGCTGTTGTGCTTAGGGCTGTCAAACGTGGCTAATGACCACGGAAATGGTCATAATCGTTATCGTATTGTTAATCAAACAGCACAGATTATTTTGCCGTTAACCAAATCGTTTATCAAACGGCACACAAAACAGTTACGTTAATCGTTTTGTTTAAGTATAAACGATATAACGATTTAACGTTAAATCATAGTATAGCTTAGTAGCGAAAAAAATACTTCGCTCAGATTCTCATAAAGGGAGAAAATAGCTGAACGCAATTTTGTTTTTAAATAAGTGGATTACATCCAATCAGCATACGGCTAATGTACCAGTTATAAGTTATAACTTATAACTTAGCTGTTCAATTTTTCTTTTTATTTCTCATGAAGTCTGCTTATAAAGGCTGCCTTCTCAATTTTTTTTTATCCTCTAGCTATCTGACGTACCAGTACCAAAAATTTCACAAGTCCAGTACACTTATTCTGATAATCACAAAATAGTAATAAAAGAAGGGAAAATATCCAACAAATAAGGAATCAGAAATATATAAAAAAAACTCAAGACTCCATAACTTGGACAACTCTTCATCCAAACAAAAACATATATCCCTTACAACAATCTCCAAATTCTCAGAAAAAAAGAGGAAAATAGATGAACGAAAATGAAATTAGTTTTTGAAGAGTACAAAAATCTGCTAATTTGTCCAAGAATCAAAACTTTGTAGCTGTCTTAATCAAGAATATTCGACCTGTCCTCGTCTGTATCTCGTCGTCGATGGTGACGGAGGCGGAAGCGCCCAGTGGAGAAGCAACCAAGATGGAGGAGTAGCCGGAGGTAAGGATTTACACGGAGGCGGCGCTCGAGTCGCAGAGAAGTTTCGCCAGCTAGGATTTGTAGAAAGAAACAGACATAGATTTGTTTCCTTTTTCTTCCTCTCAAGTGTTCAAGACAAAAGGATGCTGCGAAAGCTTGGGGAAAAAAAGAGAAGAAGACAGGGTGCGACGCTTAGCCACTTAGACCCCTCGTTTCCTCCGCCCATCCTCTGTTATATTAATAATTCCAAATATGTAGAATGTATGCGCGAAAACGAAATAACGGAAACGAAACGCTCTATTTCGTTTACCGTGCCATTTATGTGTGTTTATACCGACTGATTTCGTTTGCCGTTTCGTTTGTTTAACAAAATGAATTTCGGTTCCGTTATTCGTTACGTTAGCCTTTAACGTAACGAAATAACGTGTATTTCTTTGCCGTTGACAGGTCTAGTTGTGCTAGGCAATGCATTCAGCTGCTCTGTACCTGTACCAGATTTCCCACAGTTTTGCATCGCTTGTACTGTCTCTTGGAATTGAGAAGTTGTTTGATCCTATTCTTTTTTCAGATTTTCTACGGCCAGTGAGACGCCTTCCTCTGTCTTAAGATATACTGGGCCTTGATCTGAGGAACTATGATCAAAGCCCATAAATGTATCGATGAAGCCCGCATAGACCGAGGCATGATAGGAACAGAAAGGAGGCCGATTTTTCATCTTGCATTCTTGCAGTATTGATTGATGTTACATTTTAACCCACAGCAACGAAGGAAATAAGGGGGAAAAATAAGAAATGATAAATGCAATCCTGCAGTTTTATTATCATTGTCATTGCTTGAATGAATAAAGTGAACATTTAAATAATCCAAGCGAACGCATACAAATAAATAAATTCAATAAAAATAAGTTGAATATGCATATAAAAATCTGAACAACAATACAAAAAATAAAATCTAACTCGTAATTGAATAAAATGAACACATAAATAAACAAATTGGATATACAAATTAATAAAGTGAATAAATACAAACGCAATGATATGGGATGTTGCATGAAGAAATAGTGGATAGTAATTTCAAAAAAAAAAATTGATGCATAACTCCAAAGAAAATAATAATCGGGTTGATAAAAAAATTATTTACAACGGGTAAATTAGAAACTTTAACAACCAACATTTTAGGGAAAAATTGGATGTATATCCTAATTTTTTTTAAATTGAAAATATACCCTCCTAATCTTTAATATTAGATATTTACTCTTTAAAATCATGCTAATAAAGAATATTTTACCTTATTAATTTTTTTTACAGATTTATTAAATCATTCAAATCAATTTATAATTTTTGGACTGATATGCCCTCATGCCCTATGATCTCTTGGTGACATCCCTGAATTTTAGAATATATTTGTAATACTTCAGAACTTTGAGGTCCTATTTGAAAAAATATTCATACTTATCCATTTGAAAATATTCATTTGATCTTATCCACATTTTTAGTAACTAATTAATCAATATTTATATAAATAGGCTTCAATATTTTCAAAAAAAAGTAGCTAAGTAATTTTTTTGCTTACTTAGCTATTAAGTAGTCTAAAATATTTACCTTCTTAGCCGCTAAGAAACCTCTACTATAAATAGACTCCATCTCATTTCATTTCATTTCGTATATCATTTCTCTTTTTCTCTCTTCCCAGTCAACTTTAAATATTGTTTTAACTTTGGATAGTCGGTCACTTGAAATTCGAGTTCTACGCCTCAGTTATAGTCATCTCCATTTGCTTGTGCTCTTAGATTGTTCAGGTAATCTGACTTCTGTATAATTAGTTTCGTATTTCTTGATTTGATTATTGTTTGGCTTTAATTACATGTGTATGCTCGTATGTGGTATGTTTCGCCGTATATCGAGTTCAAAATCTGAATTCTGAATTTGTTTGTGTATGTGGATTTGGATCACCCTGAGTCTGGTGAGGGGTTTGTTTCTAATCCCTGTGTCTGGGGAGGAATGTTGTATGCTTGACTGATTTCATTAATCTAGATTCGTTTATCGCCGTAAAATATATATTTTGTTTTGTGGATTAATCCAGTCATGTTAAATTTACTTTATCAACTAATATAGAGAAGCTGCGTCGTTAAATAACCGGTTATTGAAATTTGTAGCTAACATTCGTTTTGTTTTTTTTTTTGCTTGCGACGTAGGTTTACAGACCGACGGATGGATGCAGAAGATGCCGCCCCACCTTCACGTCTCGTGCCTTCATGATGCAGATCTGTCACTAAGGTTAAATTTCCTCTATCTCTAGAAACTTAAATCTAGACCTCAATGCTAAATTAGAAGTATAGTCAAGTCAGGTGAGACATTTGTTACCAACTTACCATTCTCCTTTATTTATCCCTCCAATGCAACGTCATTTTCTCGCCTTAATTTCTAAACCTGTTTGTATATTTGTTTCATGATTAGTTATGATTGAGAACTTGTACGCTATCTATTATATGTTTTTCAAGTTCTAGTCAATATGATACCTTTAATTTTGAATGGTCTGTGGTAAATCGTAGATACATATATCAATGGGAGACGAGGGTTTTCTCGTCCAAAATTTAAAAAATTAACTTTTATTATTTAAAAAATGGTAAAACTATTAATAAGGATAAATATCCAATATTAGTTAGTAGTATGATTTAAGGGATAAATATCTAATATTAAATTAGAGAATAAATATCTAATTAGAGAAGATTAGAAGGGTACACCTAATTTTACCAATATATTTTTAACTTTCAAATTCGGTTGTCGCAACTCGCAAGTTTGTGTTGAAAAAAGAATAAAATTTCATACAAATTACTATTTATTTAAGTGAAAATATTCTACATACTTCTGACTGTAAAGAAAATAACTGAGGTTTTGTTCTTTATTGCTACAAAACTTAGTCGCATCTACTATTACAAATTCAGTTAAAAATATTGAACAAATATGTTCATGTAAACGCCAATGCAGCCAATGCATGTATTCTAAATTTCTAATCAGTTCATAAAACAACCAAACACAATTTATGTTCTATTTGGCTAGTCCTTTATGATCACACAACTCGTTCGTTTGGGCGGCAAAATTCGCGCCTTCTGACTTAGTACAGACTCACGTTCACGCTTTTCTAATTATGGAATTCTACACTTTCTTTTTTGTGTATAACTTTCCTTTCTACCTTCCCTGTTTATAACCCTTTCTCCTTCCCAATAATTAAATTGAATTCCCTTCAGAAAGGTAATTAAACGTGATTTCCATTTCCATTTGTTCCAGCTTCATCCACTTCCCTTACAAATACAAAACATGAAAACTGGTAAAAAAAATCGACTTCAAAAAAATCCATCAAGACTCAACATAATGGACTCCTTACTGATTCCGGCAGGCCTGAGTTCTGCTCTGAGGAAAAACCTTAAGATCCTTTACTTTGTGTGGGCCATGCTGCGCAGCAGCATCTCTGTCGAACTAAAAAACATGTTCACCGCCTTGTTGCGAAGGACGATCATGTTCTTCAACCCGTACCATGTAATCGAAATCCATGAACGCAGCGAGCATATGGTACGCAATAAGTTGTATTCTCTTGCCAAGGCCTACCTCAGCAACACATGCTCACATGGGGCCCACAAGCAGCATGCCGAGATGACAAGTTTGAGTGTTCTGCCTTTCCTTACCATTGCGGAGGAGGAGGAGGTAGTCAACACCTTCCAGGGAGCAAAATTGTGGTGGTATGCCTCAAGCTGCAAGCCCAAATACATCACTAAGAAATACAATGGAGAAGAAAGGTACTTTTTCATTGTTTTCTTTTATTATTTTAACCTTTTCCTGCTAGAATGCTTGCCAAAAGGCCTAAAACTTTCATGCTTATTTCTGAATTTATATCAATTACTTGCTAAATGAATGGTAATCACTTTTATAATTAGATCGATTTCAGTAGTTGTGATACTCTGCTATTAGCGACGCACACCCACAGCCATAGGCGGATTTAATGAGTGAATTAAATGGAGGTCAAAGTCCCCTATAATTTTCTTTTAAAGAATAATGCTGTCATAGCTTAAATTTTATACTTAATTATATATTGAACCCCTCAATAGTTATGTGACAGTTCACTATCGAACTCCATACTTTATTAATGATGTACTGTTATATAATATAGTTTTGAAATTGTTGGTAATTATTTCAACTTTTTCAGACATCTAGCTATTATTGTACCAAATTACAAAATTTTTGTGACTCAACCATTGCACACACCACCATGTCATATGTTTGTCAGAGAGGAATCCAGCCAATTTTGGATTAGGGTCAGACTACTAGAGTATTTCAATTGAGAATTAATTAGTAGTTGGATCAGTTTACAAAGAAAAAAGTAGTAGATAGATTGCTGTCCATTAAAATTTTCTCATGGTTCTTGACTCAACAGATTCTACCGCCTTACTTTCCTCAAGAAGTACCGTAAATTGGTAGAGCAAGAGTACCTGACACACATTTTTCATGAAGGACGCCGAATCCTTGCCCGCAACCGACAGAGAAGACTCTTCACAAACATTAGAGGTGGCACTGGGTACACATGGACCTGTGTGGATTTCCAGCACCCTGCCACATTCGACACACTAGCCTTGGACCCTGTAACAAAGAGAGATGTCATAGAAGACCTCATGTCCTTTCGTGAAGGGAAGGAGTACTATAAGAAGATAGGGAAGGCATGGAAGCGTGGTTACCTCCTTTATGGCCCACCTGGCACCGGCAAGTCTACCATGATCGCAGCCATTGCAAACTTTTTGGAGTATGATGTGTATGACCTCGAGCTGACAGCAATAAAAAATAACATGGAGTTGAAAAAGATTTTTCTGGAGACAAGCAGTAAGTCTGTCATTGTCATCGAGGATATTGACTGCTCCCTCAATCTTACCGGTAAACGTGTGATAAAGAAAAAGGACAAGGATGAAGCAAAGGCAGCACCGACAGTCACTGAAGGATATGACAATGTAAACACGGTGACTCTTTCTGGGCTTCTAAACTCTATTGATGGCCTATGGTCGGCATGCGAAGATGAAAAGATTATAATCTTCACGACCAACCATGTAGACAAGCTCGACCCCGCACTGATCAGAAGGGGCAGGATGGACCTGCACATCGAGATGTCATACTGCACCTTTGAGGCTTTCAAGGTGTTTGCTAGAAACTATCTTGGAATTGAGACCCATGATTTGTTCAGCACCATCGAGGGACTTTTTCTCGAAGTGAATGTATCACCAGCTGATGTGGCAGAGGGCCTGATGTCCAGATCCTTGAGAAATGCTGATGTTGATGCATGCCTTGCAAATTTAGTGGAAGTATTGAACTTAGCAAAGGAGGAGATGAGCAAATGATAGACTATATGAATTGTAAGCATAGGTTGATTATTGTAATATATAGGAGGATACTATATGGTGCTGTTTGTGGGTTGGTTTCTGTTTTTAGTTAATTATTACCTGGTGGCTCAAGGATTTTGTTTTGTGCTTATCTCAGGATTCCAGCTCTAGATAGTGCATATCAACTATATATTTAATCTTTCATGCTTTCAGATGGGGTTGCAAACTTGCAATATAATGTTTTCCCAAATTTGTGGGTAGGGTACAGTAAGATCAGGGGAATCCGCATAGCCAGTATTTTACTTTTTCTCTTCTTTATAATAATAGTTGCCAAAATGCCGACTACTATTTTCAAAAGAAACAGAGAACTCTACTTACCTGTAGACCATCAAAAATACCCATGATTGTAGAACAGAGATTAAGCCTGTTTTAGAAGTTGTGTTCCGAAGGATCGAGCTAAAAAAGCGAAAAACAAATTTTTTGTGCTTGTGCACTTTTATCTGGAATGGTAGGGGCAACAAGGCATTTTAATTTGAAAAAGGAAAAGAAAATAGAAAACAAATTGTAACGTTTCTAATGTGAAACATGATCTGATTTTGATCTCAATTACGCACTTGTTCAAGTACTGATACTGGTAAAAGGGGTTATTTGCTGGGATTCAAGTAGAAATGCTCAAAACGAGCTTGATTGAGGTAAAAGCAACGAGGGATAAGATAAATTTAAGAACAAAAAGATTCTATTGGAAAAAAAAAAAGGTTCTGAAGAGACTGGATTTAAATGAAGCGAATGGAGATAAAGTATAAAATAAGGGATTTTCATGGTTCAAAACATGGCATAAGAGAGAGAAAGAAAGATATTGAGATACAACAGCTTATATATATAATAGACTCTAAAAAACAAACAATTGCTAATCCTAATTAGATTATTAACTCACTAATTTCTCATTCTGGCACTTGGACCAACTATCTTTACTTCACCATTTAAATTTCTTTTGGGATAGTATGTGATGGACTCTTCTTCAAGTTCGTTCCAATCCAGGCCTACAATTCTTGGACCCAGTTAAGCAACCCATCTGTTATTTCCTAATCATCACCTCTACATGACTACATCTGGTTTTGTGACACAAACAAGAACAAGTCAAACAAACAAGTAACCCATCTGTTATTTCCTAATCAGCGCCATACATGACTACATCTGGTTTGTGACAAACAAGAACAAGGCAAACACAAGTAACACATCTGTTATTTCCTAATCAGCAGCTCTATAACTTTCAAAAAAAAATCAGCACCTCTGCACCTGGTGTGTGTCCTTTATTGTATTATGACGTTTCTTCTATTTCATGCCTAGCTACGAGCTTTTTTACTCAAAAAAGAAAAAGAAAAAGACGCAGACAAGAAACAAAGGCAAACAACACAAAAAGGAAACCAATGATCGTTTCGTAGCTGGCCCCATTTCATGAAGAAAAAATTTTTATTTATGATGGTGTTGTTATAACTATTATGGTCTATAATAATAAATGTGAACCGAATTTTAATTATTAAATTTATTTAAAGGGAGCATCAGATTTTGATGGAAAATCTAATGGACCATGTTCATTTAATTCTGATCCCTTCAATTGCCTTGGTATTAATTAAAAATATTCTGTCATAATTTGCACCTTTTCACTTATTTTCGTCCAAAAAAAATAGACAAAATATTAAAAAACGTCATTAATCTTCCATCAAGAAATACTAAGAAAAATTGGAGAAGATCGAATTTCCGCCTTACGATGTCATCTCTCTAATCCTGTAAGTTCTAACTTATGAGTTTATTTAATTTTATATAAATTATGTGATTCTTATTGGATAGTTTTAAAAATATTATAACGAATTAAATATTTTAATTTCTATCATTTGTGGCAATTGAGATAGTGGTGTCTTCAGAAGAGTATATCATACAAAATTTAGTTTCCACCTGCATTTAAAAAGGACAAATGTTTAGTTTAATAATTCAGTTATATCAACAATAATATCAGGCTAGCTATACTTAAATTGGATGTGAATCATGTGATTCTCAAGCAGCACAATATTATATATTATTTAATTATACGCATTGACTGATTTATTTATTTATTTTTGCAACTAGGCTTGTTCTTAACTCAAAATTTAACAATAACTTCAAAAGAAACAAGTTTTAAAGTTTAATGAGGTGCGCTGATACTTTAAATTCAATCAATAATTTTGGCTTAAAGATAAGCACTGCATCTCTTGATCTATACCAGCCCTGATGTGTTGTAAATGTATTACGTTTGAGAAAAGGATAAAATTTCATACAAATTACGATTTATCGGAGCTAAATTTTAGCGAATACTTGTGATTGTATCGAAATTGATAGAAGTGACGTTCTTTCTTGGCACAAAATTTAATGGGCGTCAATTATTACAAATTCAATTATAGTACTTATCTTGAAGCCATGAGAGGCACACTAGTGCTCATGTATGAAGCTTATGTTGTAAATGAAAATACATCCATTTTAAACAATTCATTAAACAAGTAATACAAAATAAATAAATTATATACACATATTATTATTATCATATAACATACCATTGAGAACTATTTGGTGCCACTTGTTAATAAAATCATATAAAAACACATTTTAATGTATTGTGAATTAAATCCAAATTAAGCCAAACATCATAGTATGTCAAATATATATATTATTTTGGTAACAATAAGTACATAATGAAATTTTAAAAAAAAATGTGGTAATATGTGGACTTTAGTGCATTGTCGTTTTTGTGAAGATCACATTACATTTATATTAAAAGCTACGAGCACAGCAAACGATAGCAGAAGTAATTTTAAAAATGATTTTAGAATTTTACATACAGTATGCGAAAGAAAAATGCTCAAGTACTTGAAAGTCATAAATTTCCATAAGAATTAATTGAGAGAAAAAAATTAGTGTTGTGGCCAGCAAAGATATCATCAAACAGAGGTACTTGAAAGAATTAGTCAACCACTACCAAAAGTTGGCAAATTATTCTTAAGACAGGAAATTATCATTTTATTTCAAACCTATATACATAGAAAACTAGATAAGTAAAGGTTTCCTACCATTTCGGGATAGGTACAGTTCATTGGGGGAGGAACCCCAAATTTATGGTCATCGTGCAATTAGATGTTGATACTTGATAATGAGATATTCAATTCAAAAATTAATACCTGATTGAGAAATAAGACCGATAAATTAAATAACGCACCTAATTGATATATCTCCAGTAAAACTTAACATCTTGCCGTAATGGTAGCTTTGTCGCTCGTAAAATACTAATAAAAATTTAAAATAAAGGAAAAATATTACTGCAATCTCATTGTCTTTCATGGCGAGTTGATATTTAATATTTCTTGACGTACCACGTACGAATACTTCGCAATCGCACACTATGTGTTGGAAAAAAAGTGGGTGGAGCCCGTTCTCTGTTGGTCGCAGGCGGGCCGCAAATACTGAACGACTCAGCAGGTTGCAAGCAGGATCTGCGGGCCGCTAGGATTAGAATTACATCTGTTCAGATCAACTCTTATATATACCTCTCTAAACAAAACGTGGTGTACCGATGCAATCGGATCACACACACGAGTCGAGACCAGCAAGTGGAAGCGTGGAATGTGACGCCAGGTCCTAACTTGAGGCTGTGGTGTACCGGTTGCATACGAAGAGAGACAAGACACTGCAGAACCGAACTCCGACAAGAGGGTCTAGACGTTCGATCATTTCCGCTGCGATATATCTAGTTCTTTGTATTTACATTCAATAATAAAAATAAATATGCATATAGATTTATAACTAGTTCAACCTTCACTATGTTTAGCGAAACTGAAATTAATGATTAATTTTTCCATTTGAAATTATAAACTTAAATTGTTACTATAACAAAGAGTATATACTACGACGATGTGTGTCACCCAGGAAAATAACCGGATTAACATAGAAATAATAATAATTATATTTGAGTTTAGCTACGGTGAGTCGCGACTCACGGACCCTCCGGTGAGTCGCGACCAAAACTCCTAGATCTAGATCAAAATGACCGATCCAAATCGTCCAATATGATCTCCCTATTGAAATCTCCGTGCAAACCAAATTTTTTATTTTTTCGAAATTTTTAAGTATTTTTTTCGGATTTTTAAAAACTGATGTTTTTGAATGGTTCAGAACCAATTAGATTAACGATTTTCTAAAATTTCAAAAAAATACTTAAAAATTTTGAAAAAATGAAAAATTTGGTCTACATGGAGATTTCAATAGGGAGATCATATTGGACGGTTTCGATCGGTCATTTTGATATAGATCTAGGAGTTTTGGTCGCGACTCACCGGAGGGTCCGTGAGTCGCGACTCACCGAAGGGTCCGTGAGTCGCGACTCACCGTAGCTAAACTCATTATATTTAAGGGTAATTTTTTTTCCATGAAAAAAAAGGAAGTTCGCATCGATTCTTATAGTAGTTGGAGCCGGTGATAAGGTGTTGCATAAGTTAAGGATGCCTAAATATTTATATAGTCTTATGTAATAGATGTTTGGTTGTGTAGTAAGGATGACTAACTTAATGCATGCATATATTCATGTCAAAAGACTAAAATGCCTTTATATTCATGCTTTTAATTAATTATTATTCTTAAATCATTATTATTAAATAGTGTGTAAGAATAAAATCAGAAAACCACACAGTTATTTGCATGAGAGTCGCCACACATAGGATCATTGAATGTACCAGCCAGAGAATCTTGGAGATCGTTTATTTTTCTTCTGATGAAGAAATCTATGTCGCCTATATTGACATAATACTCATCACGAAATTCGACGGCTGAAGATGGCGCAAGAAATCGGAATTTGACTGGAGAGATGAAATAGCAACACAACTCTTGTTTGTGTCGGATACTCGGATGTATCAGAATATTTAAGTCCTCTGTACTCCTCTTCTCTCGTATCATATAAAATCAGTGATCGGCCTTAATGATACAAACTTTTTTTTTTTTGCATGAATAGATATTTACGGGAGAAAATAAATTTGAAGTAATAACAAAGAGTGATATATAATTGTTATATTATGAATATTCCAAAATACTAAAAATTAATAAAATTATTGTAAAAATTGATTTCTTATAAGTTCTAATTGCGAATGATATTTCAATAGCAATTGTATTTTAAATTTTAACCTTCTAATGACTCAAATCGCTATTAGAATTTAGAAACCAAAATTTTTATACAATTTTTTTTCATTTTCAGTATTTTTTAGATTTAAAAAAAATATTACAGATTTATAATTCTCATCGAATCAACTGTTAAAATCTGAAAAGGAAAAATAGTACAAAAAATTTTAAGAAAATATAAATTTGCTTTTCTAACAAGAATTAAATAGAAATTAACAGTTTGAGTAGTATGGATCAACAATTGGGATATTCAAATTTGAAATATAATCGTTAATCTCAGGCACTACTGATTTTAGCATATCTTATATTTTTTTGACCATGTCAATATTTTCTATTGCCCTTAACATCTACATGAGCACAACTCTCAAAATCTTTATGACTTAACTAAAAGCTTCATATCTTTGCGTCCTGTTAGATGTATAATTTGCATGAATTAAAACATTTACATCCAGTAAAATTAGCATGACAATTTGCTCGTCTATTTATATATATGAAATTTTCTTTTGCCTCAAGTAGTATAACTTGCAATATATCTAATTAAATCAGGTACAACAGCATTCAAAGTCGATAATTTCATGTTCATTGTTCCAAGCTTCAACTTATTAATTAATAGTACACTTATCCAATCGACACTGAGAGAGTGTACTATTAATTAATAAGTTGAAGCTTGGAACAATGAACATGAAATTATCGACACTGTTTTTATTTTTATTTTTTAATTTTTTTATTTATTTATTTTTTTGACAGTCGCTGTCAACGTGTCCAAAAAAAAAATTAATAGTACACTTATGCTTGAAAATTCTACATGAGCGCTCCTTGTGCTTAAATAATGAGATAGTGGAGAGTACCAAAACACATGAAACGTGGCACTTAGTCGTTGTACCTAGATGTAGAGCATGACTGAATGAGGTATTAACAGGGCAACTGTACGAGATACAAGGGTACTCTTTTCTAAGGTTGAAAACCATGATTTATGTTGAAAGTCATCCAGATTGGAGGAAACGGAGGAAATGATAGACTATGGGAGTAGGACTTGGATTCGACCGATATGGACCGGACAATGGGATAAATGTTGCCTTTTTACAGCGTTTGCAAGTCAGCATGTGGCAACTAAAAATTTATGAGCAAAATTCTTTCTCTCCTCCCTTCGAAAAATTCTAGTTCTGTTCAGTAGGGAATGTGAAAGAAAATGTTAGCATTGTTTTCTCTCAGAAATGTGAACAATGCCCTTCCTTCACAAAGCTTTGTAAGAAAATGTTAACATTCCTTCACAAAGCTTTGTAAGAAAATGTGAAAGAAATGTGGCTGCAAAAGCTATGACAAAAAATGATATTTGCTTTGTTTTATTTCTTACAAACTATATTGTTTCAATAACCAAAATCGATTCCCGGCCATGCATTTTCATTTTAACTTTTGTCACAACATTCTGTATATGCAGGCCCACTAAAATTAATAGAAATGCTCGAGAATTCATTTTATTTGTGTATAAATTTTATTTTTACAATAATCAATTAATTAATAACGACATGAAGACATCGATCGAGGTGATCATGCATATGCCTGTACTACACTATTTATACATTTATACAGAGTGTAAATATTATTGTGAATTAAATGATGAATAATCCAAACAATATAGCTTGCCAAATATAGAATATTGTGGTAACAATCAACACAAAACAATAACAAATCAAAATTGTGATGAATATGTGACTGTAATACATAATTCATTTATAGAGCAGAGAGTACATCACACTTATATAAATTAAAAATACTACAAGATCTGGAAGCGATAACAATAATAATCTAAAAACTCAAAAAGTGATTACAGATTTTTACTTACAAAGCGTACTAAAGGGAAAAAAAAAATATGCGAAATAATTTGTACGTAAAGTCCTGAAGTTGCATGAGAATTGATTGGCAAAAAAAAAAAATGATAGAGCGTGTTGGCACTAACAAACTATATCAATTAGAGAAATTAAGCACTACTAAGTCTACTTTGAATAAATTACTCTCAAGACAGAGAATTGACAATTTATGACACAATAACTGGTGAGGTGTTGCTAACAAGAAACAGGTGCAAGTCAAGTTATGGTTAAGGAAAGGTCTCCTAACATTTCGGGATAAGTACAGTTCATTGGGAGAGGGCCCCAATTTATGATCATAATCCTACAATTAGATTTTGATAGTGAGAGATTGAATTCAACAGAATTAATACTTGATTGAGACATTATAAAATTTTAATTTTTATATATTTTAAAACAGGTTGTTAAGATTGAAGGAAAAAGTATTTAATTGAAAAATTAGACCCATGAAAAATTTTAAATACACAATGCACCAAATGGTCGTATTTGATGCATACTTTATTTTTCGTATAACAAATAAAAGTTGCAATAATGATTGTAATGCTCGGATGGAAGTATCGAATAAAATCAAGAAAATGTATAATTATACTTTATGCATAGTACCGTTGAGTGCGTTAAAAAAGTGTTAAACTCGGATGTTGTATGATCATTACCCCGCAGAATAGCATGTAGCGAGTCGAAACAAAATGTTTAAGGAAAAAATCAAGAGACAACACAGTCATCTATCTGCATGAGAGTCTCCACTAATTTGAAATATCGATTATAGTGGTTTGCATCCCAGAAATTTTAGTTATATTTTATTTCTCTTCGGTTGCAGAAATTTATGATCCTAGTTGAAATAAGACCCATGGAGATATTCGAGATTTTCAAAAACATATTAAATTCTGAAAATACCATTACCAAATTTGTCATTATTTTTTTAAATGACCAAATAACCCCTCATTAAATATAAACCCTAAAAAAAAGGAAAGATGACGCTCAGGAAAAAATAATTAATGCACAAAACCTTCACTGTGCGAGGAGGCCTTGCCCGCTTAATAATTGGCACGCTTTTTTTCATTAAAACATTACTCATATAATATAAGTATATAACATGTCTGGAATTAGTAGGATATTAATTTTTTTTTTCTCCTCCACAATACACTTTCTTCGGCGAGTTGCTCAATTCATAGAAGAGAGTGCTCATCCGTGAGCAAAAAATAATTTTTTATGTTTTCCATGATAATTTACAGAAGAGTATTATAGATTCATTTTATTCATTCCAAAATTAATGTTGTTATCATCGTGGAGTATAACAAAGTATACAAAGACCATTATAGTTTAATAATCCATAATTACTTACGTTAAAAAAGATCGGACAAGAATATTATTGTAAAAATTCAATGTTAAATGTAATATTTTTAATTTTAAAATTAGATGACCAATTAAATATATGTCGCTATTTGCTTGCACCAGTGGCATAAAATAATTTTGTTATTTTGCAGTGGCGTAAAACTAATCGTTAATGAATAATGATTATTAATGGCATAAAATCAATTATGTGATGGCGTATTACTAATTTTTATGTTTTATAGTGACATATTTAAAAGGGTAAAATCGTCATATAATTGTCCAATGGCAAAAAACTAATTTCTATTATTTTATAATGGCAAAAAAATAATTTGTTATTTAGTGATGGCATATCTCTAATTTTAAATATCTACAGTAACATAAATCTAAATCACCCTAAAAAAAAAACTCTATGCAGAGTGATGTGGCACTCGTAATAGTTCTTTTTTTCCCACTCTTAATTGTTTTTTCAATACATTTGGCATTATTATACTATGTATTAGCCCAATAAATAATCGAACTCAGGTGACTGTCCAGTCTCCAAACAAAACAGCTCATGTCATATTATTGATATATTTAATAACTTGTTTGTTGGTGTGTGCAGGAATCTGTTATATATAATTATACATTTATACCCAGTATAACAAGTAAAGAGGGACTAGACCTCCTCAATTTTGATTAAAAAATAATCAGAACTCTTTATTTATCTCCCTCATGGTGCATTAACAATTTTTATTGAAAGAAGTTTTGAACCAATTAAAAATAAATTTAGCCAGAACGGCTTCAAATTTGATTAAGAGACCCCTTGAATATAAAGCTCCGGTTCAAGAAAGAAATATACAAATGGAATAAAAAAAATAAAATAAATTGTTGAATGATTTACGACACATTCTTCTGTCATTGCATTTTTTTTTATTTTTTTTTGGTTTTCTGATAATATAAATTCTTGTTAACTTATGAAAGCCAAGAGTCACCTGATATCTGATATGTTGGAAACTTTTACATCCCTTGAGAGTTGAGAATGCAAATACAACTTTATTATATAAACAGATCAGAATGGTAAGACGTCATCTAGATTTCTAATTCACCGTAAGACGTCAGATTTTATTATTTTTTTTGTCAGTAATTAACTTTATGCAATTCATGATATTTTTCTGACAGTTATTTTTACTATTGGGAATTTTGCAAATTTTATTGAAAAGTTTTTCGTAGGAGCCCATAGAATTTATAGCTTCAAAATTTATTATCCGATTAATTAAATTTTGATGGATACCCAACTGTACATAAATAAAATCTAAAATTATTAAATTTTCAGAGTATGACAAGTTGGTCGGAGTCATCATTTCATAGATTAATATTATACGTGATACAATCATACAAAAGAACAAATACAGCTTGTGAAACATCATCATTTCATTTTCTATGGCTACAGACTGGGTGAAGGTGACAAATCAAAACAGCGGTCGGTTTATTCATCCAAAATTAATAGGAAAAAGGAAATATTGTTTTTCTCACCTTTTGAAAAAGTGTTTCTTCTAAAAAATAATCCAGCTATTACCAATATGCAGGAAGATTGGATCTGAAATTTGTAAAAATCCGAATTAAAAAAGGGGGCATGGGAAAGTAATGGTCGATAACTTGGTTGCCATGTCGCCTCCTCTATTAAATTATTTTATTTATTAATATTGTTTTGTGTGTGATGGATGGAGGATGGTTCCAGTTTATAATAACTGGAGACTAATGAAAGATTCAGTAATTCAGTTTACGAGGTGAAAAGGCTTGTTTGACTGGAGGTGACTAGGAAAAATTTAACTCGGGTCTAATGTTCCTAGGTGCTGTTTAAAGAATTCAATAAATACTCATGATACACTTAAACCTGGTGCAAAATTTTTGGACTATTGGGATAACAAATTAACATCAATACAACATTGACAGTTCTCTTTTTATTGTTACACTGAATTACTGACTCAGCATCTTGAAGATCGAATGTTTTTGGTTTAATTAGACAAAATTAAAATTGCCAACGGGTGTTATCATGAGGGGAATGGTAACAATTGCATGAACTTTAGCGATATGCTCCTTTCTAATTAAACCTGTATGTAGAATAGATATCATAAGTTCCTTTGGTTTCCAATAAAAATGTTCTAAAATTTACAATTTCAGACGTTCTAGGATATATGATTTTTAGTATTCATCACTTAAAATTTTTAAATATTCAATATTTTGTTGCTTGATATTATTTTTTTTAAAGAGGTTGATAAATTATATTGTAAAAGAAACGGTAACTCAAACAATGTACTCTTGAATTTTCCAAAAAGTCAAACGGGCACAAAATTCCATTTTGAAAGCGTATATCCTAACATTTTACTGATTAAATCTTAATATTTGAGTAGAATGAAATATATGAACAAGTATTTAATAATCTTAATAAATGTTATGAAATTTTTTATAATTAGAGAACTTATACTATATTAATAGGAATCCTTGTTAGCATATTTAAACATTTTGAACTTCCCGACTAATAAAGCCAAAAAAAAAAGCATAATACATTTACTCAATTTCCACTTGATTTCGTTTGCTCTCACGTGAGAGATGCATTTTTTTCTTTTATAAATTCATACCACAACTTTTGACTTTAAGATTTTTGCTCAGATGAATTTCAAAATTATTCCTAAAACTCCCTTTTCAAAATTCACTTTTGCACATTAATGCCGAACTCATCAAGGGCCCATCCTAGAAACATGCAAATTTGATTTCAGTATAATAGAAGGGTTATACTAAAAATTTTGTACCACAGACACCAATTAATTGCATAGTACCATAGGTACAGATAACACACAAAACAACACGACAGCGACAACAGGAGAGGTATATTAGTTTGTCCCACTTCACGAGGCAACAACCCTTGTTTCTAAAATAAACCAGATGCTTTAATTTCACATTAGTACCCAAAATTTTCTCTTTTTTAGAGCAAGTTTATCTCTTCCTTTGTGGGTTTTGAGTTGTGACCAACATTTCTCTCTATTTTGCTTCAATTTCGCTGCTTTGATCGTGGTTCCTCTTGGGAAGGAGAGATTCAAGTTCAACTGTGGTTTTTAGGTAAGGCCTTGTTGTACATTGGTAGCTAATTAAAGAGGTTCAAAGCTTTTCTCTTTCTTGTTGCCTTTTTTGGTAAAGTGCAGTTTCCAGAATTGTATATTTGTTGATAACTCCAGAAGTAATTAGCTGAGAGGGAGGAAGAGAACCAAACGCCCAGAAAAGTTCAAAACGAATTTGGAAAAAAGTAAACAAAAAAATTCAAGCATTTTTATTCCTTGGTTAATATTCTTCTTGGTTTGACTACTTTTTATTTATTTATTTATTTTTCCCAATGCTGATATTGGTTTCTAACTGAAATTAAAGTGTACACAACAAATTATAAATAATAATTAATAAAAACAAAGGAGCTTAAGTTGGTACCTTTTATTTTGGTTGGGGCATAAAATTGGGACAAAGATTGATATGTTATTGTAAAAACTGATATTTTAGTAGGTCGAGTACTGTTACTTCCTGGAAGTTGTATTGTAGCATTTCATGGCACTACTATCCAGTGCTGTCACCTGTCTGGTCTGGTACCATTAATGCTGTTATCTAGTGATCTCAGTCTTTCTTCTTTTCTCATTTAGGTATTTTTAGGGGTCGGCGAGTTCACCTTTTGTTATGTTGCATTGAAGTTCTATACTTCTATTAGCAAATAGCAAGTTCTAATCTACCATTACTATACTGGTAAGGATTGGGATCATATAGGATTTTGGTATGTTTCAGTCACTGCGGTGCCAGTTATGACTTATGAAGTGCCCTTATTAGATAATGCAAGATGAATTTTGAATGCTGCAGTTAATTATTATTTTGATATTGTTTGTACCATTTTTTCTACTTTTTCTGTTGGCTTGCAGTGTCAATGACACCATATTTTTCTTTTTTTGCAAGGTAAAAATGCCACATCCCACCAAACTTGCAAGTTCCAGTTCAAATGCAAATGTGAATGCAAATGCAACTTCAAGTCCTGTAATTAAAGTGGGGTCTACTGGCACAGTTGCATCTCTTATGTCGCGTGAGCTAGACAACATCAAAATTACCCAAATTACCCCTCAAGATGCTGCTACCTCCTCTTCCAATGCTAACACAAGAAGAAAGAAGTACCAATCAGGGCCTGTCTCTGTTCCTTGTGGCGCTAATACTAGGAAAATTATAAACCCCAAAAAAAGCAATTTGTCGAAGGAAGAGGGTGATAAGTTGCCTAGGAATGTAAGAAGGAATGGGCATGATGCACCGATATTGAGAGGGGATTGTGTTGGTACCGAGCAAAACCCCAATCCTAGTTCTGCAAAAAGTGGGAAGAAAGGACATTTAAATGCAGTAGAGGTGGTAGATTTGAAATGTAACAATCCGATGAGTAGCCGGCTTAGGAAACTTGGCTTCTCCAAGCTTTCTGAGTCAATTGCATGAAAGAACAATATTGGGAATTTTAAGGAGCATATAATCTTAGTGTTTCTTTAATCTCTTATGAGAAAATGGACCAAGGTTGTTTTGTGTATTAGTGCTATATTCCCTAAAATGTTTATTAAGGCTAATTTATGGTTGATCATTTTTGGTAAACAGTTTACTGATTGCCGTTTGCTGTTAATGCTTCTGTCAGTTTTGGTCTGGTTCAATGATTACAAAGTTGCAGCCGAAATGTCTTATAGTTATATATACTTGCATCTGATGCTAGCAGAGAATTTCACCTGATCGTTCAATTACTCCTTTTGTGGTTTATATTTTGGTCTTCTAAATTTTTTCCTTATGGAATTGAAATAAACTATACTTTTTTTTTAACAAGTGTTGTGCAAAGAGGTTCTTCTTAAAATAGAAAAGGGTAAGATGACAGTCAATCAGTCATGGAAGATATGTTTTTCTCTGTAGACATGGATCCTTGTAGTTGTAGTTGAAGAATGGTGAGATCTCGCTTTCATTTTGTTAAGTTTTGTTATATGTGAAGTCACTTTAAATTCACATAAATGCTTTGGAAAAGAAATGACGACAAGATATTTATATATTGAGTTGTTAATCCTTCATGAAAAATATGCTCTTTTCTTTATTCCTAGAAAAGGTATTTGGTAAACGGATGAATTAACAACTCTATCACTCGGGGAAAACAAAGAAATGTTATGATATCTCTAGCGTTTCAGGGAAAGAGCAGACAAAATAAGAGGCCACTTCAAAAATCCAAGGCCCAGTTTTTTTTCCTTCCTTTACCTACAGGCCCAAATAAACTTTTTGACGTGGTTAATAAATACTAACTTTTAGAGGACTAAAAAGTTAGAATAAACAAGTTAGAATTTTACAGGACTAAAAAAGGAATTGTTTTATACAAACAACTAAACAAGATAGAATTTACAGGACTAAAAAGGAAGAAAAACAAAAAGCTCCCTCCTATGAGGCTTTCCTCACCACCCAAATAGAGAGAAATAGATAAGAAATAGAAAACAGGAAGCAAAGCCATGGCTTCCTTTGCTTGTACACTCCAACACCATTTGTCATCCCAAATTATATCATGTAAAACCCCTCAGACAAGGCTGAGCTCTCCATTCCTGTCTCTAAAAAACAGGCCTGTTCGACTAGGAGCTGCCAAGCGTAGCTCGAAGGTGGGAATCAGAGGTACAAAGGTCACTTGCTGGTTCAGGTTTGGAAACAAAGATGCCGAGGGAGCCGGCATTTATGGTAGCCAGTCTAGAGATGATTTTGACAGAGATGATGTCGAACAGGTTTTCTTTTTCATGTTATCCTTTCAAATTTGTATTTTTTTCTCTCTTTTCTCCAAGTTTATCGTTTGGGATGTTGGGTTTTGTTGAGCTGGATAGTAGGTTGAGTTTTTCTTCCTCTGTTTCTATGGAAACTCAAAACCTCAAAGAAAAAGAAAACTATAATAACCAAAAGTTGGAAGCTTATTAGCAATAAGGAAGTTGCATTCTGGAAATGTAGCCACTTTCTGCTGAAAAAGAAGGTTCCTTCTAATTTTTACAGTATTTCAATTACATGGGAATGCTGGCGGTTGAGGGTACCTATGATAAAATGGAAGCACTTCTGAACCAGAACATCCATCCAGTGGATATTCTTCTCATGATGGCGGCATCTGAAGGCGACAAACCGAAAATTGAGGAATTGTTGAGAGCTGGTGCCAAGTATGATGTTAAGGATGCTGATGGAAGGACAGCTTTAGATAGAGCCAGTGAGGAGATCAAGGAGTTCATCACTGGGTTTGCTGTTCGAAAATAGTTATTTATCGATTAATGTTATTTTTCAGTCAATTTTGTTGAGATTCAACTTTACTTCTCTCATATTTCGGCTTCTTTTGTTTGGATTTCAATATTGTACCAGTTAATCATAGGATGCATAGCGTTCTTCTTGAGGCTTTAACACTGATTATTTGGAAAAGATGGTGGACTTCCAATTTACTGAAATAGAATGTTGGAACCTAAAATGTAGTAGTGAACTCTCAAATTGTTAATCCTTAAAAAAAAAAAAAATCATGTACCCGTCTGCACAATATCAAGCTATCGAACTTGCATCTTATTGAACAATATATCTCGAAACATAAACAATGGCATATATGCCAAAACTTGCAGCTTATTTCATTTAAAAAAAATTGTACAAAATCAATACATAACATATTTATTCCATATAAGCGAATTGTACAATCATACAACATTCAATTCACAGCAAAATTTTCATATGTGCCTAGACATGTATGCTCTATAACTTGGAAGTGCACCTCAGCCCCTCCACAACAAATCTACCTCCTACTATCGAATATTGTATAACTTATTTCATATAAATATTGTTAAGTAACTTTGATATTTATATGTAACTCAATTGCTTTAGATATGGCATGTATACTTAAATTTTGGATGTGCACGAATTGCTGATTGCAATGCTAAGTCAACTCTTGTTCCCTCACGAAATAAATTGTCATATAGAACACATAGAAACCGAGACAACTCCTCTTCATCATCATCCCATCCAGTGACAATGTGCGACCCGACACTCTTATCTACATCACTGTCTTCCCAGTCACTGGCAGGGCTCAACGGCTCTGCTAATTCTTTTTCATCCTTTTCCAACTCTTCTCCTTTGGCCTCTTCTTCTTCTTCTTCTTCTTCTTCGTCATCTCCAATGACAAATTTACCATTTTCAACACCAGGTGCAGATTCCGGTATGGACCCGACCCCATGAATTTTTATGCTTTCTGTGTCAGGTGGTTGGGCAGAAGAGGTGATCACTGCCTTTGCACCTGAGTGTAGGAAGGCTTTCACTAGGCTTGATGCAAGGCCATATTTACCACTACATATTATAATTCGGTCTCTCCATGCACCGGCCTAATAATTTGGAAATTGAGGTCAACCTCTCAGTACGACTAAAATGTAGCATTTAGAAGCTTTCACAAAACTTGAACTTACCATGCAACGGACATCATCTGATGTCATGTGCACAGCTGGTACAGTTCTCCGAAACATGAATGCACCAATTTCTTGATTGTCATCCATTACCTGAGTACAAAACACATGTGTTGCCATATGGCATCAGTAATGCTCAAAATTATAAAGCGTTAAACCATTTTAAACTGAAAGATGAACATGATTGCCATATAGGACATAGAAAATGAAGAATTTGAAGAAAAACAGCTTCCGTCAATATAATATAATCATGAGACAAGTACTAGTGCGTATTGTTAGTTGAGTCTGACGTCCAAAGTCAGCAATATAATAATGTAACCAACCTCCAAAAAAGGACTGAAAAGCCCAAAAAAGAAAAAAAATGAGGGACTTTTTAAGTTTCAAAGTATGCTCACTGACATAATATATTCAATTAAAAAATAAAGTGTTTTTGGTTCACATTTCCAAAAGAATTTAACAAATTGGAGAATTTTCACACCTGAGTTTGGCGGCCAATGTAACGATGGAGGATACCACCGACCTGGAAAGAAGGCCACTTAGCAACCAAGTCAGACAGGCACAAAATCTTGGACAAATCATTATAAGCTTCTTTTCTCTTGTGGCCCTGCAACGCTAACGAGAGGCTTGTTTTCACAGACTGAATGAACCGATCTGCCGACTCACCTGGCTCGGCCACCACAAACACATCATTCTGCCAGCTGTTAACAAATTTAGAAAAAAGCATCAACAACATAAATTTCTTATTGAACTTCTTGGACTTTTATCATTATCTTCTCTATCACTCAATGTGGGCTGTATGCATATTGTGGTGGGCATTTATTTCATTCATTTATTTTTTTTTTTAAAGAAGATGGCTTTTTTCTTTAGGACATTCAGATTGAAGCTTATATCTTACTGTCATAATATTGTCAACCAGTAAAAACTAATAAGAATGATAATGGTTGTCTGCCTACAATGCAAGAGAGATAAATGAACCTCAATATTGACCCAGACGAGTCATTTTGTAGTGTCAAATGTACAACCCCAATGTGAGGTAAATTCAGCAACTTGTCATACAATGGCCTAACATGTACACCTGGTTCTCTAGACACCACAGGTGAACTAGGTGGCGAAGCATATTTAGCTGTCGGATGTCCATCCAGGCTGAGAGGTGGTACCAGGTCGATCCGGTTTGTCCGCTGGGGTCCGCATTCAGGGCTATACAAGAGCGGACTAGAAGGGAAGCTTCCAGTAAACAATGGAGAGCTGATGGGGGTTGGCAATGTACTAGTGGGCTTGGAGAAGACAGGCGAGCGGCTCATTATAGCAATACGAATCCCATTCTGCATGCAGAAGGTTTCAAGGGATCGGGCATGGTTTGAGTTTTTGATTGCCTCAGCATTGTATGTGGCCTCAACTAGGAGAACAGTTCTCCTCCAACCTAACGTAGGTCCAATCTCATTTAATCCTGCTGTAAAACAGAAGTAAATAATGATGACCATTTGGAAGTAAAGGAAGAAGGATGTCATATATGCGCTTCAAATATTGTCAAGTTAACAGTGCCGGAAAATATTTGCAGTATAAGGTCAGGTAACACACTTCATTCTATTATTCCCTTTTTTTTAAGATTTTAGGGGGGGGGGGGGTGTGGGGGGTATTCCTATGCAGGTTCAAGTGGAAGAACCTCCAAAAGTGTTATTATCTTGAAGGTAAATGTACTAAAGTGCAGTTTCTTAAGTTCAACATTAGGATATTGCAGTAAAACTAACGTACAAAAAATAAGAATATATATAATATTAAGTTGAAAGAGAAGCACCTGAACTAGATGGTTTGAATTTTGATAATGGCTGAGATTTTGAGTTCTCTATCGGTGGTTTGTCTTCAATTTGATATCTTGGTACCAAGATTTCACATAAATTCTTGAAAGCCCGAGAGTTTTTTTGAATGTAATCTTCAGTTGCAGCCTCCAGCTTTTGCCAATTAGCTGGGTCAGTCTCATCAAGCTCCATTCCACACCTCTCATCAACTATCCCCAGTAATAATTAAAACTTACATAAATTATTTGAATTCTGTGACATATTTTGTAAAAGGCTAATGCATAACAATCCTGTTCGCACAGTTAATAATTATGTATGCAGAGGGTAACAATTTGAAAGGCTGTATGCAAAGAACTCACAAGAATACAAGTAAATTTCTAGTACATACTGATGCATCAGAAGTGATCTACCTACTTTATTTATTTTTATTTCTTTTTAGTGCCCAGTTGTTCTTTTTCAGACTCTGTTTCTATGGGGTTTGTACCTTTCTACATTGTTATGTGATATTATCCCTCATTCACCTGCCTCTGGAACTAACTATACAATCAATATGCATCACAATTACTATACCTGGATTGAACCGAAAGTACTGAATATCGGGAAGCATTGGCATCAGTGTATCCAATGTTTCCTCCACTCTTTCTACCGAGCATGCACTCTCAATCAAAACCTGTCCAGTATCCAGATATCTCCATCCACCTTTCCTAGGCTACAAATTGAAAAATATTACTTTCTATATCAGTTCACTAGTTACTATTGAGAGTCGAGACCCAGAAGATTTATAAATCCAAAGTTCGAAACTACCTTAAAAATAAATCAAAAGCAAGAAATTAATACCTTCGGTGGAACTGAGCCACAACCTATTGAGACGAGGCACTCAATTCTTGCATCAGGCCACAGAAGCTGTGCCTCTCTCATAGCAAATATAGTAGGATTATTGGCTACAATAGCTCCGTCTTGCCATCGGTTTACATCTAAGATATGGGGAAACAAGTTCATCTTATAAAGCATCCAAAAATACTGCTAAGATGATGATGCCTAAAACAAAAATCGGCACTATCTTAAATATCCATTCAGTACAGCTTGATCATAGTTTTTCTTGTTCATTTCTTTTTTCCTTCATTTCAATATTTATTTATTTTCGTTTGATTGCTTAGCAATGCTGTTTTCTTTATTCAACATAACAACAGGATGTAATGGAGTATCCTGCCTGACTTCAGAAACAACAACAACAACAACAACAACTAAGCCTTTTGTCCCAAACAAGTTGGGGTAGGCTAGAAAGAAACCCAACAAGAGAACACATCCAAGAACAAAAAAAAAAAAAAACTAATAGTAAGACTAGCCATACTAATAATAATACCTCTAATAATAATAGTAATAGTAGAAACCTAGACCTCGACCGTGACCTAATAGAGGGACCTACAAACCTATGGCATCGCTCCTACCCCTAAGTTCCTACGTCATCGCTCCTGCCTGACTTCAGAATTTGGTGCAAATTATATATTGGGAGGGAGGTATCCATACTACCGATCTCTGTTTTTGTGTACAGATGAGGAAGCAGAGTCTCCTATCCAGCTTCCAAACTTCCAAGTATTATGTTGGGAGATATCCATAGCAGTGATCTACTTTCTGACGAGCACCAAAATTAAAACAGAAAAGTCTAATTTATATTACCATCTGAGAAATCATCCAGGTAGTATGGAGCAGCAGACGAAGCACGTACAGCCTCCCACACCTTATGCTTACAGCTTCCAATGCAAGCACCACGTCTGTAGGCCCCATTGGCATTTGTAGTCATACCAATGGTACTCAATGCAGGGCTCTCAGATGTTCCAGCTGGCATTTCAAAGGTACCGATAGGATACTGCAGGGATCAAAACGATGCAGAAAAATAAATATTGCATGTTGAACCATATGTCTTACACTTCATAACTCTCACTTATCCTAGGTGTATTTTTGTAATTACTAAATAATTTCTTAATTAGTTGGCCTATTCAATACTTACCATGTGCCAAAAAGTAAAATTTGAAGGTATCTTAAAGTTTTTTAGAAAGTACATTGGCAAATTGTCATGTTACAGATGATCATTCTTGACAATACTTATCTATCCAGCAATTCCCCATTGATAATTGAGCCCAGTAGTAAGAACACAGAAAATTTCAACTACAGTCATGTTTACCAACTACAGTCATGTTTACCCTCTTTCCCATGACCCTTAATAGACATTATGAACTTGTACACTTTAAGAATGAAATCATATTTGGCACCTGATAATTCCTGAAAAGGAAAGGCTGAGCTGGAACAGTGCTGACAAGAGTTGATACAGCAAAGACCTTAGGGATGCCCTTCACGGCCGACTCTATTAGGAGATCACCATCTTCATCAGCACACATCTCCTGCAGTAGCCGCTCAAACTGATCTGCACTGTGCTGCAAATCACAACCCCATATCACTACAGACTTGATCGTATCATATGCTAACTTCAAGTTTACAACTTTAGCTTACATTAGTAAGGGCAGTTTTGGAATAGAAGTTTCATCGAACAACGATCAGTCACATTTTTGCTCTTTTTTAATAATATATAGGGCTACCAAAAAAACATGCTCAATGTATGTAAGAAATTTCAGTGCACTATACTATTTTGGAAAATCACAATAACGTTTTATGCTTGGCAAATTCAAAGATTTTGTTACAGATAGAAACAACAACATACCTTAGATCCATGTACTACCACTCTAAAGTTTTGCGAAGAGCTTTTGAATAGTTGGTCCAGTGCCACTTTCCATGAAGTTGCCTCATCCTTTGGTATAGGCTCTGCAAACACAAGCTTTCCTGCCACAGAGCAAAAGTCATGATTTAGGAAGTAATAAATATGTAAACTCTTAAAGCACGAGTTTGGTTAATTATCCATGGGAAGTGCATAGTCATGAGAATAATTACCAAGATTTTTGTAAATTTCCTCACACTGGACTAAAGTCATGAGCTTGATGCCGAGTGCAATTGCAAGCATACCACCAGTGGATGTGCCGCATATTAGGTCAAACATCTCATGTATCTTTTTTCCAGTTCCTTCTTCGATTTGCTTAAGTATTTGCACAGTAGCAAGACCCTTCATACCACCACCATCCATAGAGAGTATGCGGATACCTCTCCTTCCAACTGGCCTCGCCTTTACTGCCCGTCGTAAGTTCTCATTTTCTCCTGTAATTTGTGTTTGCTAAAGTGTTAATTGTTGCTACAAGTATAAAAAGAATGCAGAGAAGAAGGGACTAAATGGTTGCTAATGCATAGGCTTGCATGATATTTGTCGCAGCTCCACCATAATATCAGAAACAAATTGCAGATTAAAGATTAACAATAATAACATATTTTATGGCCTTTCAGTTAGTTTCTATTCAATGTGCTGGATTTGTATATGTGTAGGGTCTATATTTGGATTCAGTATTATACAGCATAAACCCTTTTCTTCATGAGCTAAATTTATATTGACGTCTGTCAACTGTGCATTATTGTTGATGCCACAAACCAAAACATTAGGGCCCCTTTGGTGATACTGAAAAATTTACAAATGAGTTTCCCATTGGAGAACAATTTGTGGAGAACTTTTTGAACTGGAAAACAAGAAAACAAGTTATGGAAAGAAATCAATTGCACGATACCTTTCCCACCACGGAGCAGGTAACTCTATTTTGAATGAACTTTTTTAAACTAAAAAAACAATAGGCTACCATATTTCTGAAGGGAAATTCCCAAATAATGGAGCCATCAGTAAGGAAAATGGACATCTGAAAACATACTCTCTTCTGAAGCCTAAAAAATGTTCTTCTTTTGATGGACTTAAATAAAGTTCCTTGCTTTAAGTTAGTTTGCATTCACAGTGCTACATGCTATAAGTGTTTCTAATAGACTTATGGAAAATAACAAGGTTTTTTATATTTATTTTTTAAAATTTGTGGGGAGCGCAACATTTTTCAATCTGTAAAACAAAAAGTTACACCCAATAAAATCAACCCTGAACTCAGATTAACATACTGCAAACTGCAAATGTATCAATAACAAGAAAGAAGAGGATTCAGTTAAACTTGCCGAAAATTGCTAAAGCACGCGCAGCAGCTTTTCCTACATGTGGCTTAGGTGCACCAGTCAGACGAAGCAAGAGATCACGCAGGCTTTCTGATTGTGTCAGAACTCTTCGGTTCTCTGGACAGAATGCCAGATTGCCTACAGATATCAGGGAAAGGCGTTGCACCTGGGAAAAAGGAAAACAAATATTGAACTTGTTGATAATTCTGTATGCTCCCCTAATTAAAACAAGGTAAAAGAGAAAAATCTTGTCATCTAAGGTCATGCCAAAAAGTGGTAGCCAAACAACTCTGTGTTGTCTTTGTTAGATATTTACAGCTGTAGACAGCAATTCTATCTATTCATTTGCTATGTTCTGAGTCGAGGACGTTGCAAGAGTTGCTGTGATTTGATTTTTGTTGGCAAACTTTGCATTTCGGCTGTACAGTTGATAGCAGATTGGTAACATAGCATAAAGCAAACTTAGGTAATAAGTGCACCATTATTCTGCTGGCTATTATTGTACTGTAAAATAAGGTCCAACACAGGTCTAAGCCAGTCAATTTCAATGCTTGAGTTATTATCAAGTGATTCAACACTAGAGGAGACAATAAGTTTTTTACTTTAGAAGAGAAATAACAACTTGCCTCAGGGTTTTTATTAGCACAGAGTGTCTTTAGTGACTTCAGAACATCTTTTGTGAGCAACTTCTGGGCCACACTGTCAGAGACAAAGACTAGTACGACCAAGACTTTTAATACAGAGATTAGTTCTTCATCATTATTCGATCTAAGAACAGATTCAATTGGCTGCATTATATCGCATTTCAGCAGTTGCATTGCGTGGGATTTATCTGATGCTAGTGAACAAAGAGCAATGCATGCCTGTTCAACCTACATTTGGAAAAATCTAATAAAAAACTCAATAAAAAAGAAATATAGGGCCTACAATTATTAAAAAAAAAATCTCCCCCCCCCCACCCCACCCCACCGAAATTAGCTTTACTTCTTATTATATTGCTTGCTCAATTTAAATTTAAGATAGGCAATTTGGTTTATCAGAATTTAAATCATCCATAACAATAAACCTTTTTCTTTATCTTCTTTTATTCAAACTTAAGCTATGTCCAGTGTACTTATTTGTGATATTAATTAGGGTCCATAACACACTTTTAAACCTGGAATTCCAAGGGTGTAGTATTCGCAGCATGCGATTTTACTAGCCTTGGAGGATAATTGCATAGAACCTTGGACATGATACTAACATTCTTAGAAAGATTTCTGTAAGTCAAATTTATAACTTACAACATGGCGGTTATCACTGCTGACCATGCTGATGAGCTGGCGCACAGCATTCTCTTCCTTGCTGATGACCATGCGACTGTCATGATCCTCCATAATTTTCGCCAGAGCCGATGCGAGGAGCGGGTGGTGGCATGAAGAAAATCGAAATATGAGAGACAAGAAGGCACTCAGCTTGGGCTTTGGCCCAAGAAAATATGAGCCACTATCCTATAATCAAGAAATAACAGCATATCACACTCAGTAAATTGCACAAATGATCCCACAGAACTTTTAAATTCCCATTTTGGTCCCTAAAGTATAAGTCATCACCATAATATTCAAATACAAATTAACAACAAGTTGTTTGGCCTTTTGGGAATGGGTTTTGTCCTTTTTTTGGTAGAAGATGCTGGAAGGGCCAGAAACAGTATAACTTGAATGTTCCGTAAACCAAAAGTACCTTGATATTTAACTGAAAATAAAAGTGGGTGTTCCCAAGAGCTACTAAGTAAGTAAACAATAATTATAGAAGCTGCTTGCATGAGTTAAGGTTGCACTGGATATAGAGGAATACAGTATCATCCAGCAGTGTTTTTTTTTTTTTTTTTTTTTTTTGAAAAGTTATCATCCAGCAGTGTTGTCGAAGCTTCTCGGGTATAATCATAAAAGTCGTTTTTATTAATAATTTTGAAATAATATGGATTAAATTCTGTCACTCCAATTGAAAAGTTGAAAATGTAGAAAGATAAGTACCTCAATCTCCACAGAGACACTTTTCAGATTCTCAGTTGCCTCAATTCTAATATTTGCAAGAGATAGATGCCGTAACTTCTTAAGAGGCAAAATTTCAGGTAGAAACTCTAAAGGGTTACCAAATAACCTCAAAACTCGAAGTTCAGACATAGCCCTGTAATAAAACTGAGAATAAATAATAAGGCTAAGAAACTTCCTACAAGATATCTGAAATATGAACTGAAGGAAAGTAGCAGAGTTTTTATGGAAAAGTTAGTTTTCTGGATGATTGACCTGAAATCAAGAAGTGGCCGAATAAGCTTGTTATATTCAAGGGATAGTTCTTCCAGAAAAACACACTCCCTCAGCTCAACTGGTAACAAAATCAAAAGATTAAATGGAAAAGAAAATTAAATTCATCTGCATTCAAATTTTTTTACTCAGAATATGGAAAGCAGTTCAAGTTTAGCGTACCAGGAACGGAAACCAGCATGTTGTTGTCAACACTGAGCACTTTAAGGTTTTTTAACCCGCCAAGTTCAGGTGGCAAAACTGTTAGCTTGTTACTATGAAGATACAGCTTTTCGAGTTGAGGCAATTGAGTAATTAGCTCCACAGGAAATGCCTACATGTTTTGTGTAAAAACTAAAAAACCATCATACTAAAGCCGAAAATTATCATTGCTAAGGGAAGGACATAGCTGAACAAATGTGGGAGATTAGTGACAAATGAAGATAAAAATTATGATTAAACAACATTGGTAATCTTATTGGAACCAAAACCTTCATGTTATCCCCCATGAAACTGCCCGGTCCTAAGAATTTTCCCATTGGTTTTGCAATAGTGACCTTAATCAACAATTAAAAAGAAAAAAAAAATCCAAACTTTGGTCACAACAGATTGGAATAGATCAAAACTAACCGATAAGCCACAACCACACAAGCTCAAAAAACTGACGCTTTTCCAGTGATCCACCAATGCTGGTACACCCTCTTTCTCTGCACGAATCAATCTGACAAGAACCACACTCCCATCCGTTTGCTGACCCGATCCGACAGGTCTCGAGACCTTAACTGCCTTGAGCGGCTCTCTCCTCTTAACCACATCCATGGCAACAGTTACAACCCGATCCTCATCCTTCCCATCTCCATTGCCAACCTCTCCATTCTCTTGCCCATCGGACGTGTTCAAAGTGAGAATAACCGTGTCCTGAGGAGGCGGGAGAGCAACCACAAGCTGCGATTGGAGTCGAAGAGCGGCGGTTTCTTCATCATCAGCCGATGACCAGTCAAGAGAGATCCGAAACCCCAGATCAAACGCATTTGGATCTGCGTCGGCGTCGGAGGTGGGTGTGTCGGGATCGGAAACGGAAAGGGGAAGGGGAAGGGGAAGGTCGCCATAGTCAAGCGAGAGATGGAAGATCTCTGACGGGCGCTTCCAGCCCAAGCCCCACGACATGGGGGGCTAGATCGGAGAAGCTTCAATTAGGGCTTGGTTGAAGCAAGGAGAAGTGAATTGGGGAAGAAGGAGAAATGGTGAAGAGAGAGAGAGAGAGAAGTGCGAAGCGAGGCGGGGAAGAGGAGTTTCTCTGCTTCTGTTCCTGGTCTTGCTTTGGCTTTATGTAAACTTGTCGGTTCGGTCAACTGTGTGGTCGTCGGAAAGTGGGACCCAGGGTTTGGTTTAGTTGTTGAGGAAAGTGGCAGTGACTCGACACAGTGTGTGTGCATAGGTAGAGATGTAGAATTGTTTTGGACTCGGAGCGTTATTTCCTTTGGATGTTGCTTTGTTGAGAAATAAATTGGAAGTAGGGGTGAAAACGGCATCCGTTTCGACCGTCTAATCGTTTCGTTTCGTCCGAAACGGAACGATAACGGTTAAAGATTTTGGTTTCGTTTTTAAAACGAAACGGTTGGCGCAGCTGAAAACCTATTTCGTCGATGTAACGAAGTAGTTAACGAAACATACCAATTTCGTTATCGTTTATTTCGTCCGTTTCGTTTCAGTCTACGCGTACGCTATTACACGGATTGCTGAGAGGAAGAGGCGGCGATAACGAGGAGTAAAACCTAATCCCTTCGCTCTCAGCCGCTCACCCCTCCCTCTCATCTCTCTCTCTCTCTCTCTCCCACAGCTGAAACCCACCTCTCTACTTGACTGTCCCTTCGCATTACTCCCTTACAGCACCGCCTATCCGCTCAACCTCACACCCTGACCCACGTTTCACCACCAGACCGGCAACCCCTCCCCTCTCCGCTCTCTCTCACGCCTCCGTCTCTGCCTCCTCCTCCGTTATGACCAGACCTGCGCGAACTCTAACTCTAACTCCTCCGCCTGCGCCAACTCCAATTCCTCCTCCTCTGTCACGTCCATGCCGATGCCCATTCCTTCCCTGCTCGCAAGGAAACCAGATCTGGTTTAATGGTTCCAGTTTACTGGTACAAGCTTACTCAAATTTCTGAGATTGAGTTTTGAAGTTCACTGGTACCAGTTTATTGATATTTTCCAAGACTGAGTTTTTCAATTTTCAATCTTTTTTCCTCTCTGTTTCATCTGAATTGAGTTTTCTTTTCCAGATTGGTGTTAATCTTTTTGGTTTTGTTTGTAGTTTTTTTTTTTAATTGACTTTGTAGAAATTGGATGTGAGGATGCTTTCCCCACATGATGACTCTGATCATACTGGGCACTTTTACAAATTTCTCTTTGGAGAAATCAAGCCATAAATCTGATCCTTTTTCCATTTTCATTTATAGACAATACTAATCGATGAAAGTGAGTGTTTGTTTGTTTTTAGTTGGGATTAGGTTCTATTGAATAATGTTGGGATTATTTGATGGGTTTAAGGTGAAAATGGGTGTTTGAGAAGGGTTATTGGTATTGAATAACGTACTTGTTGGGATTATTTGATTAGTTTCTCATGCAAATTTTCAATTTTATTGTTTTTTTCTTACTGTTTTATTGTATTAAACCTTTTCGGTAAGCCACTGGCTTAGTTATGTATACTTTTCTTTTTAATATATCAGATGGGGCTGGATTTCCATTTTTACTAAAAAAATTTCATTTCTTTTTGTTAAATGTGAGAAATGGTTAAACATTTGAACGGTTAAATCGTTTTGGTCGTTATAATTTAACGCAACGATTAACGCAATGTAATTTCAATGGACGCAACGCAAAACGCAACTAAAAAATATTTTCGTCTCACTAACGAAACGATTAACGGAAGACTTTATTTTCGTCATCGTTATAGACGTTATGCAGTCCTAATTGGAAGCGTAATTGCAACGAAATATTAAAAAATTTATAAAATCGAAGAAAATGAATGAATGGACAGTTGCAAATTTGACCCGAAATTTTAAAAAATAATATTAAAATAATATAATCTAATAAAATTAATATCAATTTAATCAGTTTAATATAAATAGTATTGTAAGATCGGAATCCTGGATTCCGAACGTTAGATCGGATTCCTGGATTCCGATCTAACGTTAGATCGGATTCTGAGATTCCGATCTAACGTTAGATCGGAATCCAGGATTCCGATCTAACCTTTATATATATATGGGGTTTCCGATCTGATTTCGCTGCCGCTCTCGCTCTCTCGGACGCACTTCGACGAGAACAGTAAGTTTTTTTTTATTAATTTAATTATTTATTTATTTAGTTTATTAGTTTATAATTTAGTTAATTAAATAAAAAAATAGGAAAATATTGGAAAAATATTCAAAAAATCTGAAAAAATCAGAAAAAAATCAGAAAAAATTTGTATGTAATTTATTAATTATATTGGATATATTTTTTGTCTTTTTATTTGTTTATTCACTACTTAATTAATTAGAAAAATAGATAATAAATTGTAAAATTATTTTAAGAATACCGAAAAATAAGAAAAAGTCATATGGAAATTTATGTGTAATTAATTTAATTTTTTTATTTTTTTTGCTTTTAATAATTAAGAAGAGAGTCAATTAATTTAATTTATGTGTAATTAATTTAATTAAGAAGAGAGTCAATTTATGTGTAATTAATTTAATTAAAAATGTAGGTAAAAAATTGTTTAGAAGAGAGTCAATTCCTTTCTACTCCAGGTTAGCTTTTTTATATATTTATTTTATTATTGTTTGAATAGAAATGTTTGTGAATTGCTTGTAGATTGATTGATGGATTGTAAAATTGTGAAATGCAATAATTGAATTATTGATTCATTGATACTTGTGAAATGGTTTGTGAAATGCAATGATTGTAAAATTTGAATAATTTATTCAAATTGGGTTGGGTTGGGTTCAAATTGGAATGAAATTGGGTTGGATTGGGTTGGGTTCAAATTGGGTTGAAATTGGGTTCTAATTGGGTTCTGATTTTTTGGAAAACTCTCCCGGTACAGGGGAGATGCTGCCGAAATTTTTATAGATTTTATACTTTATTAAATTTTAATTGCAGTAACAGTCGAAATGCCACCGCGAAGAAGAATACCAGAGGATCCACGTCGATCCACGAGGCGTCGAGGAGATCCTGGCGCATCTACATCAGGAGGAGATCCTGGCGCATCTACATCAGGAGGAGATCGTGGCGCTTCTTCATCTGCCCCCCCTGCTGCCCCCCCCCGTTCCTCTTCCTGCTGATCAGCTTCTGCATTTCAGTCAGTCTGAGCTTCGAGGCGTACGAGTAAGTTTTTTTTTATTTATATAGTTAATTCTTTTTTTTATATATATATATTTTAATAATATATATAGGAAATAATTTTTTTTAATTATTTACGGTATAGGGTTTAGGGTTTAAGGAAATAATAAAATTTTTTAATTTATGTAGTTAATTTTTGTACATAGTGAATAGTATATATAGTAAATAATATGTTTTTTAACTTATTTAGGCGTGGAGGCCCGAAATGCATAAGGCAAAAATGATACGAACCGAGGAGGTGGACCAGCGTCTTGTGACATTGGGCCTTATTCATTTCGTTGAGTTAGGTCACATGCCATTGGATCGTTCCATGATACAGGGTCTAGCCATGTTCTGGAGGCCCGAGACCCACACGTTCCACTTTCCCCGCGTAGGCGAGATGACCGTTACTCTTGAGGTATTATTTTTTCCAAGTTCTGTTGGTAGCTATTTATTTATTTATTGTTTTTTTTGTTGTTTAATAAAAAATGTAAATAAAATTTGCAGGATGTCGCCTTCATTTTTGGCTTGCCTACGACTGGACGACCGGTGACCGGTCGTACTGATTACGACGATGTGCAGAAGCTAGCCGACTTTGCATTGCCACGGGACACTCCTATGGAGGATGTTCTAGATTGCTTCAGAGAGAGGGCGACTGATCGACGTGCTGGGAGGTAACAAACGTTTTAAAATTTAATTTAAATTTTGAGATATGCTGCAATATATATATATATATGTGTGTGTGTAATGTTTATGTAATGCAGGAAGCTTCACGCAGTACAGTTTGGAAAACTGCGTGATATGTGGGCACAGGGACCTGGGTCAGAGGACGCAGATAGGATCGATAGATACACTCGGGCCCTGGTGTTGGAGTTGATGGGTTGTGAGATGTTTCCAGATACCACAGGAGATTCTGTTCCTTGTTTTTATCTGGAGTTACTTCGGGTTAGTAATTTTAAATATTAAGAACATCTCTTACATTAGTACTAACTTGGATAATTTAGTTTGCAACTAACGAAAAATATTTTTTCTTATTTGCAGGATGTTCATGCATCGGATTCTGTTAGATATAACTGGGGTGCGACCACACTTGCTATGTTATACCGCGGCCTGGACTTGGCAGTCCTGGCAAATGGCGCTCAGAAGGTTCCTGCTCCGTGGCTACTGCTTCAGTTGTGGTCGTACACCCGGTTATTGCTTTGTCGCCCGTCCGTTACGAAAAGTTTCCAAGGTTGGGGGAAGCCGTCAGTTGAGAGATGTCCGCCGTATGGGAGGTATAATATTTTTTTTAAAATTAATCTAAATTCGTTATTTGAAATTAGTTAGTTAAACAATTAAAATTAGTCATAATTATAAACAAATGAAAATTAAATTTCGTAATTTAAAATTAATTACTTAGTTTAACAATTGAAATCATGATAATTGTAATGTTTTGGCAGGCAATGGACGACACGGCTGAGGTCGAAAAAAGTGAAAGGTCCCGTTCGCAGCGGTATTGAGTACGCTCGAGACGTACTAATGAAGATGGAGCATGCACACGTGGTGTGGCGGCCATACGAGGATGAGCTTAGACAGGTGGTCATGCCTCCTTATGCCCGCTACGAGCAGAGGTACTACCGGCTCCGCGTTCCATGCATCCATTTCTGGGTCGTGGCGTGGCACTATGCCGATCGGGTGATGCATCAGTTCATGTTGTTCCAGACTGTTCCGCCTCCTCTTCCTACGGTACGTTATTCTTTTCACCTTCGTGATTTAAATTGAAATATTTATAATACGTGCATTACATATGACCTAAAAATACAGGCTTGGAGGAGGATGGACGCTTTGTTACAGTACCGGCACAACACATTTCGGCAGAGGGATTTGCAGGACCTTTTCTCAGTAGAGGTTGCGATGTGGGCCGACACGACGCAGGTCGAGGTGGCAGAGGCGCGGCCATGGAGTGACGATATTTTGCCCGCGTACGATAGATGGATGCGGATACATGGAGGTGCTCATCTTGTCCCCATTCCGGGAGTAGCACAGCAGATTCCAGCTAGCCGGATGACCTATCTAGAGGATGCGCCCGAGCGGGTGTCTATGGTAAGTTTTTTATTCAATTAAAATGAATTGATTTGTATTTTGGTCACTAACAACAAATAAACAGGTCAAGCACATATTGACGCAAGCTCTGCGAGCATGTGCATGGGCGGTGAAGAAAGGATTCAGAAGGGCTGGGAAGGAGATGCTGAAGGGCTGCAGGACGCAGCTGGAGCTCGTTGGGGAGCCGCATCAGTTACCTCACCTTTTAGAGTCGAAGGGTCTAGCTACAGACATAGACTCCATACCTGATTCGCCTGAGGAGGATCACGCGCCAGAGCCTGGATTTGAGGAGCAGCAGTTTATGACGGTAACCTAAAATTTGTAATATTATTATTTTTTATTATTCTGTTATTGATAATATTAATATTATTTGTAATATCATTGTATGTAACAGCCATCTGGGTATACTTTACACGACTGGGACACATATTTTGATCAGCCGAGACCCAGCCAGCCTATTGTGCGGAGCAGACGGACAGAGAGTCAGCCATCCACACAGCCGCCCATCCACCCATTTACACAGCCACCCATATCCACTGGCGAGTTACCGACACCACCAGGCCCACCTCCTGGTCCATATCCAGACCCACCTACCCATTATGAGTACCAGACCCAGTACCCACCATACCAGACACAGTATCCGACACAGTATCCACCTGGACCACCACCATATTCTCAGGGCGAGCCTATGTTGAGCCCGGGTGACGCTTTTTTGTCATCCATTGGAGTACATTTGGACGAGCCGTACACACCTCCAGTTCATCCATCTCCTTTCGGTCAGAGCTATGGTCCATTTGGTCAGACATATGGCGGAGCCTCTTCTTCTAGTGCACCGCCTCGTCATTCCACTCCTCAGATGGCTCCTCGTCCACCACCTGTCGGACTTGCTCGCGGACGAGACCCCCGTCAGCCGCCAGGTCCTCCGTATATTTGGTCCCCTAGTGAGGGGAGGTGGATCCACCGTACTGGACATATTTAGGATTTATTTTTATTTTATATTTTATTTACTTATGTATGACTTATATATTTATGAGTTCTATATTTATGACTTCTATATTTATTTGTATTTTATAATAACTAAAAACTAATTAGGACCAATCACAACGAGCACGAAACACCTAAGTACGACAAACGCTTTGAAAAATATGAAGTTTGGCGCTATCACACCTAAGTACGAGATAGTCACACATTCGAAAAGTTTGGCGCTACAAAAATATAAAATACGCTCTGAAAAATTCTAACAAAAATACTGAACTGTTAATTGGCGGACGAATTTTCCTAAACTTAAATTTCAAAATTTTTAGGCGTACCATTTGTTCAAAACAAAAATGACAAAGGACCAAGATAGTCACACTTTGAACTGAAAAAACAGCTCTACATTCGAAAAGTTTGCCGCTACAAAAATATGAAATACGCTCTGAAAAATTCTAACAAAAATACTGAGCTGTTAATTGGCAGACGAATTTTCCTAAACTTAAATTTCAAAATTTTTGGGCGTACCATTTGTTCAAAACAAAAATGACAAAGGACCAAGATAGTCACACTTTGAACTGAAAAAACAGCTCTACATTCGAAAAGTTTGGCGCTACAAAAATATGAAATACGCTCTGAAAAATTCTAACAAAAATACTGAGCTGTTAATTGGCGGACGAATTTTCCTAAACTTAAATTTCAAAATTTTTAGGCGTACCATTTGTTCAAAACAAAAATGACAAAGAACCAAGATAGTCACACAATCAAATCAATACTTTTTCTTTTTTTTTACTGTTTTCAATTTAAGTAAATTAATAATTATATTTTAATTAAAATTTTAAAATTAAATTAATAATTTATATTATTTTGTAAATTAAATTAAAGTAGTTAAAAAAATAATATCTCAATCAGCTTATATTAACTAAATGAAATTAAATTAAATTAATTACTTCAAACAACTAAATAAGATTTTATTACATCAAATTAAGTCAAATTATTAAATAATTTTATTTAATAAATTTTTAATGTCATTAAATTCATGCAACTGATAAAGTCTGGAAAAGAATTGCAAAAGGACAGGCGTGCTCTGATAAAAGCTCAAAAGTATACTGATGCCTACCTAAGCACTGCAAAAGGACAGGCGTGCTCTGATAAAAGCTCAAAATTAAACTGATGCCTACCTAAGCAAAGCAAAAAGGACAAACGTATTCTAATAAAGTCTGAAAAGTATACTGATGCCTACCTAAGCTATGCAAAATGACAAACGTATTCTGATAAAGTCTGAAAAGATATGACATTATATTTATTAATTTTAAATAATTGCAAGTCTAAACTGATCTATAAAATTATTCTTCCCCAGCAAAAATATGTCACACCCACTCAATCCTTCTTCCTTCAACATTCACTACCATGGAGAAAGGAAATACCTCCGACAGTGAAGTGCGGGAATGGCCATCTACTCGACATGAGTACTTGCCAAATTACAAACATTCCCCTGCCAATCCAAATGAGATCGAAAAAGGAGATTATCATGCGATATGTAATAAATGTTACCGCAAATTCGACTACAATATCCATTCGCAATATGGTGGCGAGTGGCCATTATACACCCATTATCAGTGGCACATTCATGGCGGCCCAGAAAGAGACCGCAGGGCGAGATTGCGACATTACCTTACTAAACCTGAGTCGAGCAACTCTGAACTCTATAAAAAGTACTACACAGAACCTGAACCGATGCCGGAACTCAAACCGTGGAAACCAGATCCTACACCCATGATTGTTTACGAAAGCATATACGATTTTCGTGGAGACCACACAGTGAGTTGTACAAAAGTGTGGTCAGGTTTTCAATTTCAAAGATACCATTTTGCGTGACCACTACGATGAACACAAAAAACAAGAAGAGAGGGATGAAATTGTAAAGAGATTCAGAGTGAAAGAACAATGGTTCGAAAGGAGAAGAATGGAAGAAAAGGCCGCCGAAGAGAGCCGGAGGTTGCAACAGGAAAAAATTGGAAAAAAAATTAAGGAGAGCCTAATCAAGATTAAGAAGAGAGATGAACAACGCAAAATTGCAGTAGCTAGAATGGCTGAGATTGAGCAACAAGACGCCGAGGCAGCTTTCTGGAACGAAGCCGCTCAATTCGCAGACAACCCGGCTGCGAATAATCAACAAGAAAATGATGAGGCTTTTTGGAACGAAGCAGCTCAACTCGCTGAAAACCACGGTGCCAGTAATGAACAACAACCTGATGCCGCTTTCTGGAACGAGGCCGCTCAATTCGCCGACAACCATGGTGCCAGTAATCAACAAGAAATGAATGCGGAAGAAGATCAACCCTGGTGGGAGGAAATTCTGCAACATGTAGATGATCAAGATCTCTAAGTTTATTTATTACTTTGTTTTTAAGTACCCTGGTTTGTTCATTTATATTATGATTTTTTATGTACATTTTTCCTTTTATATTATTTTAGTGTGCTAAATTATATTATGATTTTCATGTATTTTTCCCTTTCTTTTAGTTTAGTGTGCTAATCTATATTATGGTTACAAAATTCAATTCTTCTTCTAATGGTGAATATATACATAAAACAAAGTGAACATATAAACGATCTAAGTGAACACATACAAATAAATAAGTTCTATAAAAATAAATTATTACATAAATATTATGAATTAAATGAAATAAATCTAATATTTAATTATACGTTTATATTATAATTATTGCCATAAATAAATTATTACATAAAGTATTATGTACTTATTATGTACAACATTTAACATAATTGAAAATTTTTAATATTAAAAATAAAACCATCCATATCAAATTAATATCAAAACTTTAAATATTAAAATATTATTCATAATATAGAATTATATTATACTAACATTCTTCATAATAAAATATATTAATTTAATATCTTATCTTCAAAATATATTATAAAAATTTTATAATATATTAATTTAATATTAAAATTTTATATATTTAATTAATGTTTATAATAGAAGTAAAATAAAATATATTAATTTAATATCTTATCTTCAAAATATATTACTAAAATTTCATAATATATTAATTTAATATTAAAATTTGATATATTTAATTAATGTTTATAATAGAAGTAAAATAAAATATATTAATTTAATATCTTATCTTCAAAATATATTACTAATATTTCATAATATATTAATTTAATATTAAAATTTCATATATTTAATTAATTTTTATAATAGAAGTAAAATAAAATATATTAATTTAATATCTTATTTTCAAAATATATTACTAAAATTTCATAATATATTAATTTAATATTGAAATTTCATATATTTAATTAATTTTTATAATAGAAATACAATAAAACCATGAAAAACGACAGAATGGAGCAGTTAAAGCACTGTTCGGAATCCTGGATTCCGATCTAACATTAGATCGGAATCCCAGAATCCGATCTAACGTTAGATCGGAATCCAGGAATCCGATCTAACGTAAACTGATTAAATTGATATTAATTTTATTGGATTATATTATTTTAATATTATTTTTTAAAATTTCGGAAATTTGACAAAGTTCATCCGGATTCTTCGTTGCAAATAGATCCGTTAGAGCACAATATGTCAAGGCCGTTAGCAGATCAAGGCCCATTTTTGAACCTTGGTCCAATGTAACTCAATCCTCCACATTTGATATAACGGCCCATTACAATAACAGGCTTAACGTGACATAGGAAGTTTCCAGTTTTTGTAGAACTGGAGATGATCTGAATTGGGCATTGGAGTGTAGAGAGAGAAGAAACAAAACCAGGCTTCAGCCGAGGTTTCTTTTGTACACAGCTAGTCTTCTCTTTTTGAGCTTGTAAGATCTCCTTTTGAAAGTGAGACTGCGTGGAAATTAGTCATGGCGAAGGGTACTTCTTTCCTCCTTCCGTTTAATTTCTTTACACATTAACTTGTTTCATGCTTCATCACTGTTCATTTCTATCATTTGATCGGGAGAGCCGATTGGATGGGAGTTTCTATAGTTAAATCAAGCTTTGACCTTGAAATTTTTTGAATTGTGAGAGACCGACCATTTCATTTGGCTCAATTTGAAGTGCTATTTGATGGGTCAGGAGGTTATTGATCCATCTCTTTAGTTGATTTGGAAAAATATATAGTGACTCTCGATCAGTCTTCTTCTTTAGCAGCTATTTGTAAATTTCAGGTCACATTAGGGTTATCTGAGCTGTCCCATTTTCTTATTTATTGAAAATATTAATTGGTTGTTGAAATGCAAAGTTGGGTTAATGTTAGAAATGAATCTTTTAGTACCGTATGTTTGAATAAGTTACCAAATAGGCTTAAATTAGTCTAGATTGGGCTTTTCTACTGAGATGAACTTGCTGTTGAGCCTGGTTTAGTATGTACTGCGCAGTACTGTACACACTGTTTCTACTGATTTCAATATTAAAACTATTTATTCCTTTGCGATTTTCTTGCTGTTGCTGCTGGACTTAGATGCAATATCAGGTTTTCTTGGGAAATCAAACGTGATGATGACAATTGTGTAATCATTTGATTTCAGGAACATATAAGGCTCAAATGAATGCATTTGGGGAACATACTCCTTTTGCACTTCGAGGTCAGAAGCTTACTTTTATTTATTTTCTCTACGCAGTAAATCTGTAAAGGTTCTTGATGTATTAGTTTTGCATAATTTAGAGAATTATTTACATGATAACTTTATTTAATTTATTTAAAACTCTGCAAATGTACTGTTGAAATGTTCTTGATGTACTTTTGCTACTTTGGCCATGACATCTTCAATCATGCATCTAAAATGGAAATATGACCTAGAACGTGAATCAAACTGTTCTGGTTACAGTGCTAGGGAGATATTTTGTTTTTTCAGTCTTTCTTCATATATACAATTATGTTAAGAAAACCATATATTTCATTCAAAAACCCTAGTTGGTGGTCATATCCTTAAAAATGAGAATCTCCTTTTGACTCCTAACTTAGTGTGAGCAGTCTTCCTTTCCCTTTCTTACTCATGGTACAGTTTGGTATCACATTTTTTTTTGAAGAAAAGGAAAAATTATTGGCTTATAGGTTCATCGCTTCTCTCAGAACTTATATAAAACTTTAAATTATTTTAATATACATTTTTATAAACTTTTAAGGACATATGTTAGTACACCTGAAGAGCATTATATTTTTTTTCATGATGAAATAGCATGACATATAATTCACATTCAGGTCTCCTGGGCAAAGATGGGTTTAGTCGAGTTAGAGGCTACAAAACCATCACCCAATCTCCCATCGGGTTAGGCAACTCATCTCTCCCCACTCGTCCAACCAGCAGAGCCCTGCATGCTGGTCGTGCCATAATGGGTCCAGTGGCAAACCGACCTTTATCGCCTCACCTACCCATCAAGAAGCCGCAGTTCAGCGCCAGCTTTTCGATCTCTCATCGTATCTTTGGGGTGGCTTTGGGGGTTGCTATCATGCTTCCACCTATTCTTTACAAATTTAGCCTCCAGTTTGATGTTTGAAGATAATTTTAATTTGGATAATTTGGTCTTGGGAAACTTTTTGGGACAAGTGGACCAGAAAGTTTGATTTGTTTGCTTCTTCTGTGATAATTTAAACCTTTTCTTTTACGTGTTTTGGGTTGGTGATTATAAAAAAGAATAACAAGAGGAAACATACTGTTTCGAGCTTTCTTAAATTTGAGTAAAATTGGACTTATGTTTCTCCTAGCTTTACAATAGTTTCATACTACCGATAGATCAAATATCAATATTTTTAATATCTGCCCTTGTCTCTGACAATGATACAACCATGCTATTATATTGGCTTAAAGGATACTCCTGTGGCATTAGATCCTTGTAGAGGATATTTGTATATTGATTTGTTTATTTGCTGATTTATTTACTTTTTTTTTTTTCTGATGAAGCAAGAAAGCTAGTTCCTCATAGTTTCATTCTTAGTTCTAACAATATCGGTCTCATAATTGTTTAATGGAGTGCATTATTCAGGGGAAAAAGAAAATAATGATAGTGTAATGTTTGGCTTGCATACTGGTAGTACAACGCTGTCTTGCTTGTTTCTTTTAGAGATGATAGAAACTAATCTAAATTAAAGACTTGCTTCAGGAAATTAATAAGAGAATTCTTTCTAATTTTATTTGGAGTTGAAAGTAAGACAACTATTCTGAATGATATTTTACTATTATCAAATTAAAATAACGTAATTTTGGGTCACATCTTGATATATTAAAGATCTTTCTTACCTTTATTACATCTGTCAAAATTCTCAGGGTAGAATCCTATTATCTTTTGAGTGGTCAGCAGGAACCAGGAATTCATCTATGGATCCCATAAGCTCCTACTTTTAAGAGCCAATATCAGCAGATAGCGTTGTTTCAGTGTTTTGTCCAATCAAAGTGAGACCATTCGGCGTTTGGACGCACCAACTATGATAGAAAGTATGTGGTGATCAAAATAGTTGAATATTTTTAGTAAACTAAATCAAAATTGTCAATACCTAGTTGTGCTACTAGATTCACTATGTTGGGTGGAATATTTTGTAATTAGTCACTACTCACTAGAGTGTGAGTGACCATTAAAAGCGGTGCTCTTTATATGCTGTCCAGAGATGCCAACAAATTTAATATTAAAATAATGGCAGTGGCAAATGGACTGTCTGCTCCGTTCTTATCTTGCAATAACTCTCTTTCCCTTTCACTGACAGTAGCATGTGGGGTTATGCTGTTCTGGAATGGGTATAAATTCGTTGGGTAATGGAGAAACAATTTGAAGATGTATATCAGTGCCAGTTAAATAACATATTCTTCATTCAATAGTCAACTTTTTGCATGTGAAATTGAATCAACACAGCCAAGAATCATATGCTAGAGCACCTCAGCTCAATTTAAATCGAATCTTGCTCCTTTCTCTCCCTGTCCATGAAAGAGGAGATCTCTACCATGCCAGAAGAAGATGAAAATTTGGAGCAGGCTCCAGCTGAGAACTCACAATCTCCCACCTCTGACCAAGTGTTCAAAAAGGTCTTAGAGAATGTTCTGGATTTGCTCACTCACAAGCGGGATCACAATGCTGCATCGGCTGTTTGCCGTTCATGGTACGACACTGATGCCCGTACTCGGCGTGAGCTTTTCATCGGAAACTGCTATGCAGTATCTCCAGACCGAGTTGTGAAGAGGTTCAAGTCAGTCAAGTCAATTGTGCTCAAAGGGAAGCCTCGATTTGCTGACTTCAACCTGGTGCCATATGGTTGGGGTGCAAATTTCACACCCTGGGTGAAGACCTTGGGGGATGCATATCAGCACCTTGAGAGGATCAGTCTCAAGCGAATGGTTGTAACTGATGAAAACCTGATAAGCATAGCTGACAATTTTCCCTTGTTTAAGGATCTCTCACTGGTTTGTTGTGAGGGGTTTAGCACAATGGGCCTGGCTGCAATTGCTGAGAAATGCAGGTATTGTTGAACATAAGAAGTCAGAATCTCTCTTAACATAAGTTGCTTATTTTGTTAGATAAAATTTGAAAGTTTCCTTCTTTTTTATTATTTGTTTTATTTAATTGTTTTTTCAGGCATCTGCGAGTTTTAGATCTGATTGAAGACTTTTTAGAGGATGAAGATGATGAGGTTGTTGATTGGATCTCCAAATTTCCAGAAACAACTACCACTTTAGAATCTCTTGTTTTGATTGTGTAGGGCACCCATTTGATATTCACTCTCTCGAGGGCCTTGTTACGAGATCACGTTCTCTACGACGGTTGCGTGTGAATCAATATGTGACACTTGAGCAGCTCCACCGGCTCATGGTGCTTGCCCCACAGCTAACTGATCTTGGTACTGGTTCATTTCGGTCTGAAACAGGTTCCATGGTGGCTGATCCAAATCTCAATTTGGTGTCAGATTTTGCTTCTTCTACATCATTAAACCGCTTATCAGGTTTTCGTGAGATTGAACCTGAGCATTTACCCGCTATCTACCCGGTTTGTGCAAACTTGACCTCACTTAATTTTAGTTTTGCAAATCTAACCTCTGATCAGCTGGACCCAGTCATTCGTCAGTGCCATAATCTCCAAACATTCTGGGTAAGTAATTTTTATTTAATTCTTTGGTTTACCTTTTTTGAAGTGCATTCAAGTAATTTCAGGTACAACTGCCCTAGGAATTTGAACTATTTAAGGATCTTTTTTGTTTAGTGGATAAATGCATTGGTTCAACTTATGGTAAACAAAAATAAATAAATAAATATAGATAAAACCCAAAATTTAAATTCCGTATGTATATTTGCTGTGAGGCACCTAATTACTATTATTCTCGTTTTGTAGCATTTGCGGCCCTTCTTATTTTAAATGCAACTCAAATCTTGAGAAAAGGATAAAGTAATCAAACTTAAGTACCGTGAACAAAATGACAACAATGCTGATTTGGCATTTCTTATCTGTTGGGTCATCAAAACTGTCTATTATCCTTTGTACACAGGTACTCGATACAGTTGGAGATGAAGGTCTCCAATGTGTAGCTGAAACATGCCACTATTTACGGGACCTACGAGTGTTCCCACTTGATGCAACTGGAGACTCAGAAAGCTCTGTATCAGACATCGGGCTGCAATCCATCTCCGAGGGCTGCCCCAAGCTACAAAAAGTTCTCTACTTCTGTCAGCGCATGACAAATGCAGCTGTAATTGCAATGTCCAAGAACTGCCCGGAATTACTCGTCTTTCGCCTTTGCATTATGGGCCTCCACCAACCTGATCGAATTACTGGTAAGCCCATGGATGAAGGCTTTGGGGCCATTGTCATGAACTGCAAGAAGCTGACTCGTCTGTCTGTTTCGGGTTTGCTGACTGATAAGGCATTTGAGTACATTGGCCAGTATGGGAAGCTGATACGCACTCTGTCGGTTGCATTTGCTGCGGAGAGTGATTTGGGGTTGAAATATGTTTTTGAAGGGTGCACTAGGTTGCTGAAGCTGGAAATAAGGGATTGCCCGTTTGGGGACTCTGCATTGATATCGGGCCTTCCATTATTTTACAACATGAGGTTCTTATGGATGTCTTCATGTAATTTTTCAGTGAGGGGTTGCAGAGAAGTGGCACAAAGCAAACCCAACCTGGTAGTAGAGGTGATTGAGGATGGAGATGTGGAAAATGAAGGTGAAGAGGAAATGGTTGTGGACAGATTGTACATGTACCGGTCTCTGGTTGGACCCCGTACTGATGCACCACCCTTCGTGAAGATCTTGTAGACACCTTTTATCTTTTATTAGTAATCACATCATGATTGATCTCAGGTCACTGTATGTCCTATTGTGGTCATATTCCTAATAATTCCTGGTGGACGCAATGGCTCAGATTTGGGTTTAATAAATTGCTTACATTAGCATTATGAACTTCTTGTTCTTACCTTTGTTGTCAGTTTGTATTTGTAAGAAACTGTTACTCTTTTCAATTCATTGAAAACCAGGATTTGATTTTCTTGTGGAGCTGTTTTGGCAAAGTTTCCAAATCCAATATACCTTGTATAAGTACAGAAATTTCTTTTTTGAGGGTCGGGTGGCAAAATACTACACCGGCAAATTTTATTAAATAAAATAGAATATTTACAAAACAAAAAATAGGAAGAAGAAAAACTACAACCTATACAAATCTAAAAAATAAAAAAGAGAGTTAAATCTAGCTAGGCATGGAAACTGAAATTTCAAGTTCCATGGAAACTGAAATGCTTTATATCATTCTCCTAAAGAGAAGCAGGTTCCTTGCTGATCAAAATTTAACCTTTTTTCAGTTAAACATTTGATTTGGTGAGATCAAAATTACTTCTTATATTAATATTGCGGTGCAAATACTCCCAAAACAAAGTGGTATCGACAAAAGGTTCAGTTGGCTTACTATATCTTTTATACTTGACCAAAAGCAAAGGTGCATTTATTTTTTTTTGAAGATAAATTGGGGGTCAAGCCTCCCAACTTATTTTTAAATTAAATGTCTATAAAGAACCCCCGGTTTCAAATCTGCGACCTCTCACTTGAGATGCATTGCTCTTTGTCACTAGACTAAGAGCTGGTTCTCAAAGGTGTATTTATATATATCTAAGATAGAACAAAATTGAACAGCAATCCGGGAAAAGAAGAAATATTTATGTGACAAGCCCAAATTGGGATAAAAATGCACAAGCCCTCGAAAAAATTTCAATTATGTATGTCAATGTCAGTAGAGATTTGTTAGATGATGGCTTCTGCTCCATTTTTGACATAGTTATTGCCGTGAGATATTCTGCCTTCTTCGTTCTCTTGGGATGTCACTAAGGATTGATAAGAATTTCAATTTTTTATATTTTAATAGGACTAGAAACAATGGTACATAACTATTCTCTAGTACTGCCAAATATTTTTTTTTAACATTTGAAAATATATGGACAAACTAATTTACAGAATTTGGATGATAGATGAAGCTAGTGGCAAATGAATGAAATTATCTGACAAAATAGATGAATGGGATATGAAAATAACGGAAGAATGATAAAATTGGAAATAGAATACAGAGTGTACCTTTGACATCATCAAGATACATTCCTGATACCTACTAGATAACCTTTATGTGAAAAGGGATCAAACATAGTAATATAGTACCAGGTTCTTGAATAAAGAACATGAGAGGATGTAAAATAAGGTACGAGAAATATAGTTTGCAGATTTTAAGTTGTAATTTATCTCCTTCTACTGGATAGTTTTGTACTAAAATCACTTAGCGCCGTCCAAAAATTGCATCATAATTTGTTTGCATATACCTGTAAAATAAGATAAGAGAATCATACACTTGAGTTGCAAATAAAATTAACTACTATTCTAGTGAAGACCTTGTATGTGTGCCTTATGCAGATTGAAAGTATGCACCTCACTTCTATTATATATTTGTATTTAATACATACCTTTCATCATGGAGATCATAGTCAGCAATTTTTTTCATTATGTAGTCTGGACTAATTACGTCAATGTGGACACAAGGAATATCTGAAATGTTGAGAATATAATATTCTTGAAATGGTTGGCACTGGCACATTAAGTGCGGGCATCCAGCGATACAAAGTTCTATGAGGTTTTGTGGTAAACCAGCCTCTGGTAATGTAGAAATAGATGGGCATGACATAACTGTCAGCTTCTTCAAGGAAGAAAGTAGTGGTAAAGTGGAAGGAAGGCGTTTTAGTTTCCAACATTTAAAAAACATGAGCTCTTCCAGACATGTTAATTGTTCAAACAAACTATCTTCCTCCAATGTATATTCTATTGCAGGGGAGTAGCTTATAAAAAGAGTACGCAGTGATGACATCCTTCCAATTACGAAGAGGCTGTGAGTACTACAATAGCTGTGGCCAAGGTGCAGATAAGTTAGAAATTGCAAGCATTGCTCTCGATTTTCTTGAGAAATCTCATTATTCTCTTGCTCCACTTTAAATGACTCCAGAAAATCATCAATTTGCATTAGTACAAGCTTTCTTAGATTAACAAGTGATTTTAAACCCCCAACAAAGTGAAGTTTCTTGTGACAACTTAGGCGCATGACCTCTAGGGAATTCAAGGGAGTACAATAAATAGATAGATTTTCGTGGGAAGAAGTAATGCTCAAGTTCTTAAGAGAAGGCATACCTTGCAATATGGTTGTGATACCGCGAATATTGGGACACCATATCAACTTAAGCTCCACCATTGGTGAGGAGAAAAAATTGGTAGGCATATATATTAGCTCCCAGCAATTTTCCAAGTGGATCTTTTTGAGGTGTGGAAATGACATCTTTCCAGCCGGTGCACTCGACCATACCCTCCAGCGTGACATATTAGAGAATGTTAACTCCTTCAAGGATGGAAATACCACATCAAAGTGGCCATAAAATTCATCACCGACCATTTCCATCCCTTGTAGTTCATCAAAACTGAGCACTTCGAGAGAAGGTAGCGCCCCAAAAGCAGGGAAAGTGGTTAACCAAAAGTTTCTCAGTTGAATGCATTTTAGGTTGGAAAATCCATTGTGAGTTGACAACACCCAGCCTGGTAGATATTTGAATCTGCAGCCCTTGATTGTAAGCACTTCTACACTAGAATATGGTTTTAAGGTCTCAAGGACCTCTTGTTCTATCCTGGTTGTTAATTGATCGTTTTTGTAGTTAAATTCCAACTCCAAATTTTTGAGGTACTTTTTCTTAGCTAGTTGAGATGTAGCTGCTTCTTCTTTGCTTGAGACATGTTGAAGATTGCTCAGGAGAAGGTGTCCCCTGATTTTATTCATGTCCCTCAGCTCACTAATTGTATATCCCTCGCTTTCAGCTATATGAAATTCTTCGAGCTCTTGTAGGTTGGTTAGCTTTCCAATACCGGATATTAGAGAGATAGTCTCAACATTTGCATATAAATGTCGCAAGTTTATTAGTTTATTCATACCTTTTGGTAATTTTTGAAAGTTACAACCTCGCACATCTAGAACTTGCAGATGCCATAATAAACAAAATTCATCCGGAATCAATTTAATTCCAGAGAAGGAGAGATCCACATATCGTAGATGAGATAGCAGACAAATGGCATAAATATTCGCATTTGTTTCAATCCCAATATAAGATAAATCTAATAGACGTAGGCTATTAGATTTGGCAAAAATGCTTCTTATTGACTCGTCGCCATAATTCTTCCAATTGCCAAACAAAATCAAACTCCTTAATCTTGTATTATTCTGGCTTTTCCCCTCAATCTTTGAATTATCAGAATCGATAGCCAAGTGGCGGGCAGAAGAAGGGAGATACCCATCATCATTTTTAACATAACAGAATTCATTTGAAGAAACAGCAATAGCTAAGTCTCTTATTAAATCATGCATAATGTACTTGCCATCACTTATTGTTGCCTGAAAAAGTGATCTGCTCACGAGTTTATCAAAGTATTTACCCCCTACATCTTCCAATCTGATGTCCCCTTTATCCAGTTTGTTTGTCTCCATTTCGTTAGGTTGAATGAAACCATGAGACATCCACATTTGAACCAATCTATTCCTATCAAATGCGTAATTTTTTGGAAATATAGAACAGAACGCAAAGCACTGTTTTAACTCAGGATCTAGGTCCATATAGCCAATTCCAAGAGATGGAATAATTCCTTTAAGAGCATGTTCATCATCCCACCATTCACTTTTAAGGACATTTTCCCAGTGTACTCTTTCTAATTGAGTACGCAATAATTTTCCAATAACCTCTCCAACTAGAGGCAAATCGTGCAACTTTGCGGCAATCCTTTTGGCAATCAATTTCAAAGCAGTCAATTCCTCTTCTTCCAAGCAATATTGCCATTGTGATGGATTTTGCAGCTCTCCAAGTGCATAATATTCAAGGAGTTGCTCAAAGCACTCTGATTCCAAAACATGTAAGGTGATTATGTTGGGCATATTCCCTATAGTTTTTGCAACATGTTCACTTTGAGTTGTTACTAAAACAATACTTCCTGGAGCACCATTACCTAAAACTGATAAAAGGCCATTCCATGTACATTCAATCCCATCATGGAGATCGTCCAAGACAAGAAAAAATCTCCTATTTTTTATGGTCTCAATTAGTTTCTTTTCAATATTATACAAGTCCATTATGGTATTAACATTACTGCCACCTCCTAATGAAAGTACAATCTCTTTCATTATTTTCTTGGCATCAAAATATTCTGAGACATAGACCCATGCTCTAATAGAAAAACTATCTGCCACTCTTTCGTTGTTATAGACCATTTTAGCTATAGTTGTTTTGCCTACTCCCCCTAGACCAAAAATAGGAAGTACTGGTAGTGTCCAATCCATGATGCACACTGAATTTTGTCTGCCGACACTTAATTTTATATTGCTCATCTCTTGGTTCTTACCTTCTCTTCTAACATCGTTTTTGTTTTCTTTTCCAAATCTAGTCAAACCCAAAAACCACTTACTGGCTCTTAGGATTGCTCCATTACCCCAGAAACTGTTAGTTACTTGTACCTCTCTCTGATAAGGTAATTGAGGATTCCCTTGTGTTAGAATAGACCGTGATTCTGGTTGCTGATCTGAATTCCCTTGCAGAAATTGATAATTCAATATTATGTCCAATATGAAACTAAGTTCCTTATCCCTGCCAAATATCTTTGCATTAGGGTCTAAGTTGGAGCTTGTTTCCCTGGTATGAGTACCAGTGTATTCTGGTTTTGCATTGATATACTCATGTTGCAAGAGGTTGATAAAATCCCCAACACCCATTGAAATTTGACAAAGTTTATTAACAGAAGATTTTAATCCCTTTAACTCTTTGTCAGATAAAATAAGAGTTTTAATAATTTTACCTGACGAGGATACAATTTCAAAAAACTTATTTTTTCCCTTCGAACTTTCACGGGTTCTCTTAGTCTCCAAGTCATCAAGCACATCTTCGGCCTCATAGGCCACATTCTTCAGGCTATTCAACCATGTGGCAAGTCCCCTGTTTGTTATTGGCCTCTTACTGGCCAACTCAATAGCAGCCTGGATTTGAGGAAGTGAATTCTCTAAGCTGGTGAGCATATCTGTGGTTCCACTTTGAAGATCATAGTTGTTGCCGAGGTAGGAGCGTGCCGCATCTATTATCTTGCCAATAATACTTGATGCAAACCGACCTCCAACAATTAGCTCAAAGCCAGTCATATTTGCAGAATTTAATTCCCTTTGAATTTCAAATCTAGAGAAAGACTAATGAGTAATGATCCTATATAATTTTTTTTTTGTTAAATTCAAGAACTATCGGCCAGCTGTTGAGAGAACCAAAACAGTGGGAGCAAGAGAAATGCTTGAACAGAGAGTAGTAATAGCAAAGATAGAGTGAGTACAGAGGTGAAAAAGTAAAATAGAGAAAAATTGGAAAAAAAGAAGGTAGAGACAGAGGAGGATTAGGTGAAGAAAGTAAGAAGCGAGAGTATTGTTGAGACACCCGATAAGGCAATAACTGATGAATTTTTATCTGTTGCTTAAAATTATAGGGCAGCCAATAACTGATGACATCCCTCCAGTTTTTGTGATCTAATGTTCCCTAATTGATGAGGCACAGAATATCCGTCTTCGAAATTATAAGGTCGTAAATTAGTCGCATTAGGTGACAACTGACAAGACAAAGGAAGTTGGGATGAAATAAACCAATCTTCGGCAGAAACGGGAAGACTGGGGCACCTCTCAAATTATGTTAATGGATTAATTTCAGAGGTCAATCTAAAATAAAAGAGTCAATCTAAATCCAAAATATCGTCTAAATCTGTGACTGTGCAAAGCTCGGCCCAGTTGTATAAAAAGGGGCTCGAAGTGTACTGTGGTAGGTACCTAATTTTCTGGACTTTTGCTCTCCGTTCCTTGGAAGAAATGTATCTAGGACTGCATAACATCTAAAACTACCATTAAAATGGTCAATTTCGTTAACCGTTTCGCTTTGAAAACGAAAATTGACTACCATTTGCGTTAATCGTTTCGTTTTGGATAAAACGGTCGAAATCACAAAAATATTACGAAAATGCACATGGACAAAACCATTTAAAGCTTTCGTTAACCGTTTCGTTTTTGAAACGTAACAAAAAATCAAAACGAAACGAAATGAAATGACGGTAGAAACGGTGACCGTTTTCACCCCTAAATGTATCAAGTTATCAATAAACAAACGCATTCATTTCATACACCTTGGGGCTTTGCTCGAAATTATTGTTTATTATTGCGGATTATTAATATTTTTGTGTTGATTGTTAGATGACAGAATTTTTTTTTATTATAGTGTTTACAAATTGTTATAAGTAATACTCAAGTATGTAATTTAATATTATTGGGGCTGTTTGGATTCCTTGGGGAATTTTAGAAATTTCATCTTCCTAGCATAAATTTATTATAAACAATTCAAACTCTTCACAAATTTACACACTTCCCAATAAATTTATGCCTAGGAATAAGAAATTCCTCAAATTCTCCAAATTCCTAAGCGATCCAAACGGCCCCATTGAAATATGTATGATTGTTACAGTTAATATGCTATTAATGAAAAAAAAATGTAATATAACTATAATTATCAATATTCATATACAAACAAGAAAAATTCTTAGAACTTTTTTAAGATATATGAAAAAATTAAAAAATTTCCTGGTCAAAATTTAGTGAAGTTATGGCGCTATAATATAGTAAATTTTTGCGCATTGCTATTTGTTTTCCAAGTTTTGTCTCCTCTTTCATCCGGGCTGGGGACTGACCATGCAAATTAGAATAAATAGGCATAGCTCAAATCTTAAAAATTTTGTTAGCATAATATCTATAAAAAGTAAAAATAAAATAATTAAAAATGTTATGGGCCGAAGTTGAAGCTGAGTGCTAGCTTGAAAACGAGACAAATGAAGCTTGAGCATGCTAGACCCATCGGAAGGTTGATTTGAGCTCAAAAGCCAGTTAAGCAAAGTGAAATGATGCGAGCCGAAATACAAACTTAACTCGTGCTAGGACAAATTGTGAGCCAAACTTGTCCCATGGCCATCACCTAGCAGAATAAATGTTTAAATTATAGCCTTTTTGTAGTAGAAAACAGACGGTTAATGTAAATTATTGGATTACTGAGATTAATTAAGAAGTAGCTTATTTTAGACTGGTAATGTTTTCTCTTTCTAGTTAAGTGTTCAAAATTCCGTAAGTATGGTGATTATACTGTTAACCAAAGAGAAATAAGTTCTATAAAATGTAATCGTTTATCAAAAGTTAATATTGCTTAAAAAAAAAAGAGTGAAAAGTACCAAGCATACCTCAATTTATAGTGAAACTAGTTCATTTAATCCAGCGCCTTTAAAAGTACCAAGCACACCACTTGCATATAAGGGTTCTTCCACAATTTGAGTGTCCTACCCAGTTTTAGTAATGTTTCATGAGCAATCTATGCAGACATTAACAAAAGTAAAGAATTAAATCTCATAATTTAAACTTAAAAGAAGAAGCATAGTTGTCCAGAAAATCGATTAACTTATGAATTAAATGCCTAATTGAAAATTTAAAATGCAATATATTTACCTAAGAAGTCAACCAAAAGAAAACAAAAATCATTCAAGAAGGTCATCTCAGAACTGGACAGTTCAGTTTCCAGCCCTGATATAAGGAATGTGGGAGATCTTATGGCAGTGCATTCACTGAGATATCGAAAACTCATAAAGAGGAGAGGATTGATATGAATAGAAGAAAAATATTTTTGGAGGTGTATACCTTAATTTAATCAAATAGTCGTGTACTCCTAGCTAGTTCATACCTCTAAGAAACTGACTAGCTAAGAGCTATGACTTGATGTGAATTTCTTCTATAAAAAAAAAGAACTAAAAAACCAAGATACGAGTACAAAGTAACTATTCTCTAATACTGCCAAATAGATAAACTCTCATGTCTCATCACATGCACATTTTACCTCAAGAGCTTATCAGCTTATCATTTACAGGTGGACCTAAGAACATATTAAACTATAAAACTAATGAACAGAATATTAACTTTCTTTTCTGTTTTGGATGATAAGTGGAGCTAGTGATAAGAATTAATGGATTTTTCTGAGAAACTATGATCAACTTAACTATAAATAGAATGTTACACAAGATCCTGACATTTGAATACTATGGAACTAATTGGGCCAAAAAATGGTACCAGATTATTGAATAAAGAATATGAGAAGGATATTAGTACAGAGTGAGTTTTTCAAGTACCTCAGCTATGCAGATTGTGAGTTGCATTTATTTCCTTTCTACTGGATGGTTTTAAAAAAAAACCTGTTAGTACCAGCCTAATATTGTGTCATGTTGATCCAGCCATTGCATATCTGTATAATAAAGAAAAATCCTACTCTGAGTAGTGAAAAAACTAAGCTAAAATTGTAGTGAAACTACAAGAGAAACTTTTGCTTATTAAACACATACCTTGTTAGGAAATTGTCCAATTTTAATTTTAGACTAATTATTTTTAATTAATCCAATTAAACAAAGAGCAAGAAGATCTAGTACATAGCTAATTCGACACAAAGAGAAAGGGGTGGAATTTGTACCTCCCGCGAAATCGTATTCGCGGGGCTCGATCCTACGGCATGGGAATCGATAGCGTGCTCTCCTTCGCCTCCTTCTCCGTTGATGGCCGCCTCGAGTCCACCTAGAGGATTAACCAATCTCTTCTACCCTTGTGCTAGCAAGAGGAAGAGGAATGTCTAATCCCAAGGAATGCTCTCTTCTATTCAATTAGCCCTTTTAATTGGTGGAGAGAGTTTGTGCTCAACTCATGAGCTTGAGGTAGAAGAAAGGAGAGGAAGAGTAAAGAAAATTCTGAAATTTTCTTTCTTCTTTGTGGATTTCTGCCAAGGAGAGAAGAGGAGAGAGAAGGTAGGAAGGAGGCTAGGGTTTCCCTCAAAATGAACCCCTATATATAGACCTCATGACCTAGTCTCTACCAACCTTTCACTTGGACAAAAATGCCCCTTCTTGGCCGACATTTTAAGTGGGCTTTAAGCCTTGGCTTAGCCCATTTAACCATTCCATTTATTACTCCTTTCAATTGTCCTCAAATTGGACTTTTATTTAACTAATTAAATAATGACCCAATAGCTCAATTAATTTAAATGAGTTGAACATAATTAATTATTAATTCATTAATAATTAATTTGGGATTAGCATATGCATTGATTTATTTCTATATGATCCCTTTGACTTAATTAATTATAACGGTCCATAACGCTATACAATTAATTAGTCAAACTATCATATTTTTCGCAATACGCACTGTTGCGAATAAATAATGCACTGTTAGGTTAAAGCTCTATTTGTGTGACCCTTTGAGGATTTATGCTATGTTGGACATGGAAATAAATCGTTATTTAATTCCAATAATCATAAGCGGTATCTAGCAACACGTTATGATTCCCAATTCACATAAATAGTGTACTGCTACAGTATTTAAATCCTGCATAAGAGAATGAATGTATTTCCCTATTTTGATTCTTATGTCACACGATATCATCGTATAATCCAAGATAGGAATGTGTCATTCTTGCAGATTATACGTTTCTTGATCTAGAGATAATTGTATAAAGTTGCATGCAAACAATCTATCTCCATCAAGGGGCCCAAACAAATATCGTCACTCACTAAGTGAATTAATGAGGGACATACGGTTTTCTTGATGATTAACTTTTCCCCGCACAATTCAAGAGAACATAAATAAAGTCCGTATAGCAGCCCTTATCGGGAATCAGCGGTAGACGATATTTATTGAACCTATCCTCATGTGGAAAAGATAAACATCTCAAACTTAGAACCAAAATCATAACGAAATAAACAATGACACATAACACAATCCATATGTTTATTTCGATGGGTCAAGTCCTGTGCTATGTTCCATAACATACACATATGCAATTAAGTTGGTAACTCTTTACCTATGATTAGTAGAACTTAATCATCACTTAACTTGCATACTAATCTTATATGATAATTAATGTTCCTTGTTAATTATCAAGATTATGGACCATTTAGATTTATTATTGTCATTCTAAAGAATGATCAACAGAGATCTACAATTCAGATCCTCAACCTGAATGATCTGTCAATAATAAACCTAGGAACAAATGATAAAATCTCATCCAAAACATAAACTAATAATTAAGTCATTAAATTATTGACTTCTAGGACATAACTCTAACATACCTTTGGTTTAATGATGGAGATGATCATAATCATCAATTTTTGTCATTATGTTAAGTGGATCGAGCCAATCATTTCCTTCATTAGGTTGGCATAGGTGCGTTAGCTCTGGGCATCCACTAATACAAAGTTCTACAAGGCTTTCCTGGTAGTGAAGAAATAGACGGGCATGATACCACAGTCAGCTTCTTCAAGGAAGAAAGCATTGGTAAGGTCGAAGGAAGGCGCCTCAAGTTCCTACAATTATAAACATGAGTTCCTCTAGGGAAGTTAGTTGCCCAAACCAGCTTTCTTCCTCCCTTGTATATTCTATTGCAGGGGACCAGCCTATAAAAAGAGTCCTCAGGGAGGGCATTTTTCCAACTACAAAAAGGTTTCGAGTACTATCATAGCGGTGTCCCAGGTGCAGATAATTTAGAAATTGCAAGCATTGCTCTTCATTTTCTTCAGAAATTTCACCATTCTCCTGCTCCAATTCAATTGATTCTTGAAATTCACCAATTCCCTTAACTACTAGCTTTCTTAGATTAACAAGGGATTTTAGCCCTCCCACAAAGCAGAGACGTTTTACAACACTAAGGCACATAACCTGAAGGAATCTCAAGGCAGTACAACAAATAGATAAATCATTGATGTATTCAGCTATGCTCAAGTGAGTAAGAGAAGGCATGCCTTGCAACATTGTTGCGATGTTTTGAATATTGGGGCACCGTAACAACTTAAGCTCCACAATTGGTGAGGTGGAAAAATTAATAGGTATGTCCATTAGTTCCTCGCAATATTCCAAGTGGATCCTTTTAAGATGTGGATATGACTTCTTGCCAGCCCGTGCAGCCAACCATACTCTCCAGCATGACATACTACAAAATGTCAACTCCTTCAAAGATGGAAATGCCACATCAGAGTTGCCGTAAAATTCATTACTGACCTTTTCAATTAAATTTAGATGATCGAAACTGAGAACTTCAAGAAAAGGGAGCTCTCCAAAAGCAGGAAGAGTGGTTAACGAGAAGTCACTCACTTTGATGCACTTGAAATTAGAAAATCCATTCTGAGTTGACCACATCCAATCTGGAAGCAAATCCCTTCTACCACCCCTGATTGTGAGCATTTCTACACTGGGGGATGGCTTTAGGGCCTCAAGTACCTCTGGTTCCCACTGGCTTATTAATTGAGGGTGACGAAATTCCAACTCTAAATTTTTGAGATAACTTTTCTTAGCTAATTGAGATGTAGCTGCTTCTTCTTTGCTTAAGACATTTTGAAGATCACTTAGAATAAGGCGCCCGCTGATTTCATTCATATCCCTCTATTCACTAATTTTATATCCCTTAATCTTTCGAATATAGAATTTCTTAAGCTCTTGAAGATTGATTAGTTTTCCTATACCAGATATTAGAGAAACAGTCTTGGCATTTGCATAGAAATGTCGCAAGTTAGTAAGTTTATTCATACCTTTCGGTAATTTTTTAAAGTTACAACCTCGGACATCTAGCACTTCCAGATGTCTTAACTCACAAAATTTTTCCGGAATCATTTTAATTCCAGAGAAAGAGAGATCCACAAATCGGAGATGTGATAGCTGACAAATGGCATCAACGGGTGTAATTGGTTCAATCCCAATATAAGATAAATTCAATAGACGTAGAGCTTTACATTTGGAAAATATGCTGCTAATTGTTTCATCACTGCAGTTATTCCAATTACCAAACAACATCAGAGTCCTTAGTCTTGTATTATTCTGGCTTTCTCCCTCTAACTTTGAACCGTCACAATCAATGGCCATGTGGCGAGCACATGATGGGAGATACTTATCATGGCTTTTAACATAAGAAAATTCATTTAAAGAAATAGCTATAGCTAAGTCTCTTATTGGTTCATGCATGATGTACTTGCCATCACTTATTGTTGCCTGAAAAAATGATCTATCTACGAGTTCATCAAACCTCTTGTTTCCTACATCCTCCAATCTAATTTGCCCTACATCCAGTTTACATTTTTCTTTTTCGTTGGGTTGAATGAAACCGTGAGCCATCCACATTTGTACCAATCTGTTCCTATCAAATACATAATGTTTTGGAAATATGGAACAAAATGCAAAACACAACTTTAACTCAGGATCTAGGAATGTATAGCCAATTCCAAGGGATGGAAGGATGCCCTCGAGAGCACGCTCATGATCCCACCAATCACTTTTAAGAATGTTCTCCCAGTGTACTATTTGCAATTGGGTATGCAACATTTTTCCAATAATCTCTCCAGCTAGAGGCAAACCATGCAACTTTCCTGCAATCTTATTGGCAATCAATTTCATCGTATTCAATTCATCTTCTTCCATATTAATTAACAGTGGAACTTTTTCCATATGCGGTAATTTGAATGCCCCAAATGCATAATATTGAAAGAGTTGCTCGAAACAGCCTGCTTCTAAAACATCTAGTGTGACTATATTGGACATATTTCCTATTGTTTTAGCAACACGCTCACTTTGAGTTGTTACCAAAATAAAACTTCCAATCACACCATTACCTAAAACTGATAAGAGGCAACTCCATAAAGATTCAATCCCATCATGGACATCATCTAAGACGAGAAAAAATCTCCTAATTTGGATAGTTTTAATCAGTTCCATTGCAATTGTATCCAAATTCATCATGATATCAATATAACTACAACCTCCTAGTGAAAGCATCATCTCTTTCATTATTCTCTTGACATCAAAATTTTCTGAGACATATATCCATGTTCTTAGGGAGAATCTCTCTTTCACTCTTTTGTTATTGTAAATCATTTTAGCGATAGTTGTTTTGCCTACTCCTCCTAAACCAACAATAGGAAGAACAGGTAGTTTCCAATTCCTGATGAACACTGAATTTTGTTCACTAACACTTGATTTTATATTTTTAATCTCTTGACCCTTGCCTTCTCTTCCAACCTCATTAGTGTTTCCTTCTCCATGACTAGTTATGCTACCCTGTTTGAAACTGCTTTTTTCTTTTGCTTCTGTCTGATTAGATAATCCGGGTTCCTTTCCATCCAAAGGAGTTGGCTGAGATTCTGGTTTGTGATCTAAATTTCCTTCGGGAAAACACATTAATTGACTATTTGATATCATGTCTAGTATGGAATTAATTTCCTTATCCCTGCCAAATATCTTTGAATTAGGATCTAAATTGGAGCTCGTCTCCCTTCTGTTAGTACTAGTGTGCTCTATCTTCCCATTGATACCATTGTCATGTTGCATGAGTTCGATAAAATCCACAACACCCATGGAAATTTTACTAAGTTTCTCTACAACTGATTTAAATCCCTTTAATTCCTTATCAGAAAAAATCAGAGTTTTAATAATTTTACCTGATGAGGATGCAAATTCAATAACCTTATTCTTTCCTTTCAAAGTTTCCTGGATTCTCTTAGCCTCCAAGTCATCGATCACATCTTCAGCCTCGGAGGCCACATTCTTTAGGTTCTCCAACCATGTGGCTAGTCCAGAGTTTTTTGTCGGCATCTTGGTGGCAACCTCAATTGCAGCCTGGATACGAGAAAGCGAAAGCTCTAAGCTGGTAAGCATGTCTGTGGTTCCAGTCTGCAGATCATAATTGTTGCCAAGATGGGAGCGTGCCGCATCTATTACCTTGCGGATGATGTTGGATGCGAACCAACCTCCAACAGTTAGCTCAATGCCTGTCATTTGCCGAGAGAGGGAAGCTTGTCCCTTTCTTTTGAATTTCTTTTTCCCTTTTCAATTTTCAGAACTTAAGAAAGTAGATCAGAAAAGCAAAACAGAGAGAGAAAGAGGAACAATAGGAGAGAACAGAAATAGGTGAGGAAGAATGAAGATATCAGTAAACTGGAAGTTGAGCATCTGGAAATTAAGTGGAGGGAAGCTAGCAAAATCTGAGAATTAAGAGCAGCCAAGCGAGGACCAAGAATACTGTTTGAGAGTAAAGGTGAAAAAAATGGAGACTCAGAAGCTAGCTGGTGCCTGGGAGAATAAATAAATAATAAGAGGTTGAGGTTACAAGTTTGATTTTCTTGCTAAAAAGCAGTTGACCTGAAGGTCAATGATCCGACTATTGGACTTAGAGCCTTAGAGGCACATGATGCCGCACATCATGTACTACGAGAGTGAGAGGTTCCTCCATTGTGAATAGAATATTCGGCACTTGTCCAGTTCGTCTTACACGATGGTGGTGTCTCCAACACCTTAACACGTGGGGTACAACCTACTATAAACACACTTACACGCCAAAAATAAAAAGAAAAATATTGCAATATCTAGCTTTGCAAAAGAATTGATGGAACAATTTTTTTTTTAATCATGAGTATAATATATTGATTACTTCTTTATAATTTCTCTTGGAACTTTTTGTAAAGAAACATACAACCGCTTCTAATTTGGAAGTATTAATTGCTCTTAGAACTTTCGTGTTTTGCATCTAGGGAAAATTTATTGGAAATATAATTAATGAATAGCTTAATCTTGGTCGTTCCTTCTTATCTTTCCGCCTCAAGAACGCTATAAATAGCTTCCTTTCTCTGTCCTCTCTTTTCTTTTGGGTACACATCGAATTATCTTTCTCTTTCTCTTTCTGATTTTGTTGAGGGATGGTGATAGTCTTTAGAAAGAAAGAGAAGGTTAAAAAAAGAAAAGAGTGAAATCTGAGTTGGCCTTGATTTTGGCTGCTTCTTGTCATTTGAGCTATTTCTTGTATTTTTTCCCCTAATTTTGGGACTATCTCTGATCCGATGCATAGGAAATTGTAATGGCTATTAGTTTGTACCAAAACAGAATTTATGGTGTATTGGATTGTGGTGGCTATGGTCCGAACCCCATACCAGTTGGTATCAATTTCAGTGAACATGGGCATGGAAAATTTTAAGTATCCAAGATGGATTCATAAACCTCTTGTTGGGATAATGGGTAAGGAGACATGTAAAATCAAATTATATATGTTTGTTAAAAGTGTACATAAATGAAATAAGTTTCTATGGGCATGACTTTGGGTTGATAATCGAATAGAGGCTTGGACTAGGTGTTATAACTGTTTGTGGCAGTGGTACAGGTTTTGTACCAGTCAAAGTTGAGATTAATCAGGCCTTGGTACCGATCTGGTACGCATCTGGTGAGGTGCAGAGGTTGTAGTCATGTAGTGTAAAGAAAACTCGAATCTAGGGGCTTGTTTGTGAGTTTTCAAGGGCACTTTCATAATTTTTAAGGGCTTTTATGTAGAGAAAATAAAAGTTTCAAGGGCTGTTATAAATAAGGAATTTTAGTAAATTTCAGGGGATTACTTGCTAAATTCTGTAGCTTGAATGGGTCGGATCCATTTTCTGGATTAGCGGATTCTGTCGGACCTTACAGGCTGGGCTAAAGTCAACTGGTCAGGTTGACTTGGGTGAGCCACGTTGCGAGTTGGGCTTTGGGCCTATGTGGCGCTGGATCTCTTTTGTCTCTTTGGTTTTGGGCCGAAGCAAATTAGTTGGAAAGTACGCCTAATTCTCTTTTTCTTATTGGCCCAATGCGGAATATTTTGTGTGGGCTATCGGATTAAAGTAAACGGATCAAGTATCGATGTAAAACTTAATCAAAGATTGATTTAATAAATGTGGGTTAATAAACTTGGATAGGGGTGCATAAAGGCTAAAACGACCACGAAAATGGATCATTGCGTTAACCGTTTCGTTTTAACACGAAACTGACTACATACTTGCGTTAACCGTTTCGTTTTGAACGAAACGATCGAAATCACGAAAATACCATGAAAATACACATGGACGAAATTGACTACGTGTTGCGTTAATCGTTTCATTTTTAAAACGCAATCAAAATCTTTAATCGTTTCGTTTTGTTTTGGGCGAAACGAAACGAAAGAACGATTAAAACGGTCGCCGTTTTCATCCCTAAACCTGGCAGTGGATCTGTGCATGTGAACAGGCTCGGAGTTAGATGCTTACAATTGCTACGCAAACACATTTTGATTTATTAACAGATCGGATATGCCGAATTTTTTATTAATAATAATTATTATAATTAAATAAATTTATTTAGTAAATCGAAAAAATATTTAATAATAATAATAATTTCAGATCGTCAATAGACATGAATCATCATTGATAACATCGATAACAAGTCTATTTAGACAACATTGCCGGCTCCCAACATCGCCAGTTTTCATTCTCGAGAGAGAAGCCCGCCTAGAAAAAGAGAAAAAAGAGAAGAAAGAGGAACTTGCCTGGAAGAGAGAGAAGAGAAGAGAACGAAAACTGGTGAGCCCCTCTCTCTCGAAAACGAAAACTAGTGACATTGGGTCACAATCGTTGGGAGCTGACGACACTGACTAAACGGGACAAGAATCGTTATTGGTAATAACGACTCCTATAATCACCGTTATCAATGGCGATTCTTGTATTGACGACCCGAAATTATTACTATTATTAAATATTTTCTTGATTTACAAAATAAATTTATTTAATTATAATAATTCTTATTAATAAAACATTCGGCAGGATATGAGTGAGGAGACACGGCACCTACCACGAGGATTCGCAGGCCTGCCCGAGAAGATGCTTCAATATTAAATTCCCCGTCCTTTCCCCTCATTCATAAGTACATTTTCCAAGAAGGTTAACAAGTTGCATAAATCGACTAACAGTTAATTGGAAGGAGCAGAGAGAAGTTGCATACGGAGAAACAAAGAAGTTACTTAGAACTGAGCCTCCGTTTGGATGAGAGAAAAAAAATGAGGAAGAAGAAAGAAGAAAGAAAAAAAATTATAAACAATTTAAATTCTTCACAAAGTTACACACTTTCCAATACTTCTTTCTACTTCTTTCCACACCTATCCAAACGAAACCTGAAAGAAGCAATTTGGTGCTCATATTACTGGGAAAAAAATTTGAATGGCAAAGCTAGTTTCGTCTTTCTTATGTCTAGAAACTTCAAAATTCTCATACCTTATTAACTAGATTTTACTTTTAGTCTTCATATTATAATTTCTTCCTTTTTAACAAAAGAAAAAGCTAATAGCATCGATTCCGTGATCGTTCCTATTATTTTACATAAAAGTCTTTTTTTTTTAGATTGTTAAATAAAAGTCATGAAAACTCAAGTTATCCCCAAAATAATTCTAAACCAATTAACCAATAACAAATTCATATATAACATTAATGTTGTCGCAAGGTAAGTCAAAGAAAACACTAATAGCATCGATTTTCCTTTTTCTTTTTTTACAATATTAGAATCCACCTGGGCCACTTTCATATTAAAAAAGAGCAAGGTTCTGGTGCCACCATTTTTGGTTGCCACAAGTTGCCACAACTTGATATTGAATCATTATTTTAAAATTTCAAATTTCAAATATCGAATCCAAACCGTTGAGCTTGTTCAATTTAACGAGCGATTCGTTTTCATATAAGATTTATAAATTTTAGAGTTGATTTGATACTCGATCAAGTGATTGAACAATGAACGTATTAGAATAAATCAGTCATAGTTAACCAGATTCGTTCATTTGTTGACCACTTGATCGAGTATCAAATCAACTTCAAAATTTATAAAACTTATATAGAAACACATCGCTCCTTATATTTAACAAGATCAATGGTTTAGATTCGACATTTAAATTTTAAATTTTTTAATTATTGTTAAAATATGAAGTTGTGGCAACTTGTAGCAACCAAAAGTGGTGGCACTAGAACCTTGCTCATTAAAAAATATTAGCCTTGATCCTAGTGTTCAGTAGAAGGTAGCATCTGCCCAACTTGTCCTAATGAATATTACATGGTTCCGCCACATTGTTCGTAAATTAATTATTGTAGCGGGTTAAAAATCACTTGTTATATATTCGTTTAAGCAGAAAAACACACGGAATGTTGTAGAAAATCTCAAATACTGTTAAACAGTTGAAAACAGTCAAACCCATCTTCCAACGTTTTCAACCAATATCCCGTCTTTATATATTTTTATATGTTCTAAATTTCTATTAACGGGGCAATAACAGATATGTACTCATAATCCTTCAATTTTGGATCATTTAGCTTTTGTCAAGTTCCACTTTTCCTAGCTAGTTGTAATCTATCTCTGATCTCTGTAGAAAAACGTCCGTTGAATATATTCCTTTCAGTTGCTCAGTTTCTAAATTGGTTCTCTATATCTCATCCGCACACAAATCAAACTTTTGAACTTGGATTTCTATCCCTCTTGTAGTTGCACTACTCTCCGCCTTTTTCAACTCAATCTGCATACTCTTTTACTTATTCCTGATTTTTCCTTCCGTTTCTCTTACTCCCTCTGTCTTGCTCTTCTGTTCTGCGGTTCTTTACCTCTAGAACGTTTCCCTAGAGTAAGAGAGAAAACACACCACATAAACAATATCTTAGAAAGAAGATAGGATTACTTTTCCCTCTCAGTCTGTAAGCTCTACCAAAAAGAAAAAAAAAAAAACCTGAAAAAATGACTGGCTTTGGGGAAACTGTTGGAGGTTGGTTTGCATCAAGCGTCATTGACAAGGCAGTAGATTGGGTAGTCTCCTATCTTGGCAACAACATTGCTCTGCAAAGTGGAACCGCAGAGATGGTCACCAGCTTAAAGAATTCACGTTCTCAAATCGAGTTTGCTGTCGTCGAGGCCAGAAAGATGCCAACAAAAAACCGAGCAGTCATAAATTGGCTTGATAAACTGATGAATGCAGCCGACGAGGTCAGAGATGTGCTTGATTACTTTGAGGCTAAGAGAATCCGTGAAACATTGGAGGGAAAAAATAAGCTTATTGAATCAGGTAAAATTTTTAAAACTCTGGTTCTTCCCGACAAAGATTTAATGAGACTGAAATCTGCTATTGAAAAATTTAGTAAAATTCCTGGGGAATTCAAGGATTTTCGTGACCAATTGCCTAATGAGTATAGTACCACACATAAAAGGGAGACAAGTTCCTATTTAGACCCTAATATGAAAATATTTGGCCGGGATGTGGAGATTTATTTTATATTGGACATGATATTGAACAATCAATTAATGGGTTTTCCCCAAGAAAATTCAGAACCTGGATCACATCCTAAATTTCCATATTCTAGATATTTTAGGGGTCCGGGACGAGAAAGCAGAGGTAAACGTAAGCGGTCTTGGGACACAAGTAGTGAGGTTGGAAAAGAAAGCATGGAGCTAGAAAAACCAGTGCTTATCAGAAATTGGGAACTACCTGTTCTTCCAATATGTGGTCTTGGAGGAATGGGAAAAACAACTATTGCTCAAATAATCTACAATAACGATATAGTGAAAGAAGTTTTTGATCAAAGAGCTTGGGTCTATGTCTCAGAAAAATTCGATGTCACGACTATTATGAAAAAAATAATAGATCTATTAGGAGGTAGTGGTAGTTCGAGTGATAGGGAACTAACTGAGAGGGTACTAATTAAGACCATAAAAAATATGAGGTTTTTCCTTGTCTTGGATGATATCCATGATGTGATTGAATCCAAATGGAGTGATCTGTTCTCGGTTTTAAGTAATGGTGCAGTTGGCAGTTTTATCTTATTAACAACTCAAAGTGAATGTGTTGCGAAAAGAATTGGAAATATGTCCATGATAATCAATCTAGATGCTTTAGAACTAGAGTGGTTTGATTTGCTCTTTAAATCTTATGCGTTTGGAGAATTGTTTAATTATGATAGGGAAAGTGGCAGTAGTTTGATCTCGTGGAAAAATAACGCTGCAAAGGCACAACTTAATAATTTGACTGAAGATAAATTGAGTGATCTGGAATCTATTGCCACAAAGATTGCGGAAAAATTGCATGGTTTGCCTCTAGCCGGACGAGTTATTGGAAAAATGTTATGTAACAAATTAGATAAGGCCCAGTACTGGGAAGAAATCCTTAAAAGTGATTGGTGGGGTAACGAAAGTACTTCTAAAGAAATCCTTGCATCCCTTGAAATCGGCTACAAGGACCTACGTCCTGAGCTACAACAGTGCTTTAAATTTTGTTCCATATTTCCCAAGCACTATGTATTTGACAGGAACACGTTGGTTCAAATGTGGTTAGCTCATGATTTCGATTTTGTGCAACCCAACGAAGGAGAGAGTTTTGAACTAGATACAAAGGAAATTAAATTGGAGGATATAGGAGGAAAGAGGTTCGATAATTTAGTGGAAAGATCGTTTTTTCAGGCAACAATTAGTGATGGAAACACTACTAGAATTTCGATTATCTGTGTCGCAGCACCAACGAATTAGTGTCCCTCAATAAAATAGAGACGCGAAAAGAAAAAAGCGGGCTTGAGGACTTTTAAATCACGTCGTTAGGCTGACGTATATTAGTTAAGACGCAACAGACTTTCAAATAGAGACGCGCTCTTGTTCTGTGTAGGGACGCGAATATGCGACTGTAATTAGCGTCGGTATACCGACACGTATCAGCAGGGACGCGTATTAGTTAGGTCGCATAACTCTTTCGGATAGAGACACAAATTTTTTTCCTTACGGGCGCGCGTAATTAGAGTCGCTAGTTGACAAATATCAACACAGACTCTAATAAACAAATGACTAATTTTTTTTAAATGAGAAATGAATTGGTGATTTAATATGTTCGTATACCAACGCATATGTAGATTTGTATTTTGTAAACATTGCTTCGTTTTCTGATGTGTACCAATATCAGTTTCTGTATACCAGTTTCAATACCAATCATTCATTGTATATATAGCAACCCAAAATTCAAATCCATTAAAAAGTTAACCATAGACACTTTTATAGTAAACGGTTCATATATTAGATTCATAAATGAAGTAAATATTTGTGTATCAATACGCATAAAGTAGTAAGAAACATAAGTACAAAATATGCATTTGTACTCCTGGAACCAAAATGCATGAAGAGATCAAACTAAAACTGATCAATATATCAATTAAAACATACTCCTCATTTTCCACACAAGATTTGTTTTTCAAAACATAGCAAAGAAGACCTCAATTGCGTTTGATAATCCTGTAAGTCTCCATTACCTGCATATATCGAAAAAATTACAGACCAAACTAGTAGGACATGCATTCTTATTGTAATGGCATGATACAAAAAATTCTCTATGATATCACACAGTAAGAGATGTAACACAAGAAAATTCATTGAAGTAGCACTAAAAGGAGTCCAATTAAGGTATAATTTAACATAATATCGTTTCAAAGGACCTATCATCACTTAAAAGAAATTTGATATGATGCACATGTAGGGTCTGACAATTGTAGTTAGGAATTTTACTAACAAGTCCATAGACTTTTCCTTTATTACAAAGATATACAAAATAATATGCAATTCCTGTTTGTATACAAAGTTAGATGCAAGTATAACCAATAGGTGAGAGTTGCTAAAGTGTCTTTCCTGGCCTAACTGAAAAGTAAGAAAACATGAACTCTTCATGTAAATCAGCTAAATGATGCCATGCTTGTGCAACCATAGTACATTTTTTTTTGGGCAGGGGCAATTTTTGTAAATTAGAAAATCAAGCATAATAACACACAATGAAGCTGATTAGACTATTGGTCAAAATTGAATAAATAGAAAAAACAGACAAGGTGCATGCTTTTGCTAATGTAATTAATATGATATAAAGAAATGTACCATTCATCTAGTACGTCATCTGAATTTGTATCAGGATCGTCCTCCTCATACTCCTCACTTGAAATGTCATGATCATCTATCTGTGATGATTGGCGGTTTGAGTTGCTGGAGAGCTCAGCGGGGTCCACTTGGTCGACAATACCTGGTTGAGCCAAAAAATCTGGCACGTCCAATCCTTCGTCGAATGAACCATCAAACTCATTAGTTGTGTCTTCTTGAAAAAAATCATCTTCAGTTGGATTGCTAACACCAGAATAGAACTGTCTCTTTCTATTGCACTTGTGTACAACCCACCAGTCACTTCTCTTCTTTGATGGATATGAAAGGTAATACACTTGAGATGCTTGGGCTGCTAATCCAAACGGTTCATCAGGCAAGAGCTTAGATTTGTGTTTGACTTCGACCAAGCCATGTTTCTTATCTATCTTGACACCAATTGTTACATCAAACCAATGGCAATTGAAAAGGACAACTTTATGGTTAACTCGAGGATATTTCAGTTCAACAATATCCTCTAAAATTCCATAATAATCAAGTTCTCCCCCACCATTTGACTCTCCTTTGATGCATACTCCGGTATTATCTGTCGATTTAGTTTTCCCATGGGTTTTGGTATGAAAAACAAATCCGTTAACTTCATATGCTCCATAAGATAGATATTCTCTACTTGGTCCAAGACTGAGACTTTTAATGCCAGGATTAGGCTCGTCCTCAACGGTTGTTTTCAACCAATTTGGAAACTCCATATCTAGAATAGATTGTAGAACCCCATCATTTATTGGCCGTCGTGTCCTTTTGATTTGTTCGGTATATGTCCTGTGAAATATTATAAGAAATGTTAGCTACAAGTACCGAGAATCTTAACTTAGATATGAATATTGAGTTAAAATAAGGATTATACTCTAGATAAGTCTTAATCTCAGGACAATTGTAGAGGACGCAGAGTTTTGCCTTGCGAAAGTTCTGGAGGTTTAATGTTTTCTTTTCACCTCGACTAAGAGCACGCCCTGGATAGTTGAAGACAGACAGCTGATCTTCCGTAGGGCCAACGACATTCATAGGGCAGTCACCATTTCCATTTTGGTCATTCACAACACTTGAGCTAGAATCATGAGCAAAATATGACTTACAATAATCAGATACCTCCTATGTTAGGTAGGACTCGGCAATTGACCCCTCTACGCGTGCCTTATTGGTAACTCTTTTCCTCGCCTCTTTGATACGCCTGTAGAAAATTATATTTGACAGGTGTCAACTTAGATGAGATCTAATCGATTAATTTATGCAAAGTTAATAGCTACAGAGCATACCTTTCGACGGGATACATCCACCGACAATTAACCGGGCCACCCACTCTAGCCTCGTATGGAACATGAAGAATGAGATGCTCCATACGGTCAAAAAAGCTTGGTGGAAGAAACCTTTCAAGTTTGCACATAATAACAACTGCATCTTTTTCTAGCTGTTTGAGGCGTACAGGGTCCAACTCTTTTGCACAAATCTCCTTACAGAAATTTGATAAATCTGTGAAAGCCTCCCACATAAAATCGGGTATGTAGTCGCGAAGTGCAACCGGGAGTATACGCTCCACCAAGATGTGCATGTCGTGACTTTTCAGCCCATTGAAAGTGCAAGTGGTGAGGTTAACACATTTGGACAAATTAGATGTATATCCATCAGGGAACTTTACTTTTTCTTTCAGCCATCTGAGAATCTCTAGCTTGTGTGCACGATCCAATGCAAATTTTGCCCTTGGTTTATTCTTTTCTCCAATGAGATGTAGCTCGGGACGATTACAGAAAAGTTCCAAGTCTCTACGGACATTTGCATTATCCTTTGTTTTAGTTGCAACATCAAACACGGTGTATACAACATTTCCACCAACATTGTTCTCCCAATGCATCACATCAATGTTGTGTCTTATCAAATTATCCTGCCAATAGTTTAATTCCCAGAAGATAGATTTCTTTTGCCAATTATGATGTATTTTGTGCCCTGGAAGTTGGTCTAAGGGTGTATCCTTTCCCAAAGTGAAATCTGGAAGCATTTCCACCATTCTGCGTACATCGGACCCCTCTAGAAGAAGGGTTGGAATTGGATCTCGCACAACTCTGCCTTTATAGAATTGTTTCTTGTCAGCTCGAAATGGATGGCCTTGGGGCAAAAACTTCCTATGACTGTCGAACCAGCTATGTTTATTACCCTTTGGTAACCAGAATGCCTTTGTGTTTTCCATACAACACAGACAAGCTAGTGCACCACATGTGCTCCACCCAGACAACACCGAATACGCCGGAAAATCATTGACCGTCCATGTTAGAGCCGCCTTCAATCTGAAATTCTCCTTCAAGGACACATCATACGTGTCAATTCCGGTTGACCACAACTCTTTCAATTCATCAATCAAGGGCTGAAGAAATACATCTATGTCTCGACCCGGGTGATCTGGTCCAGGTATCACAGGGGTTAAGAACATATTCTCTCGCTTCATTACTGTGTCGGGCGGGAGATTCAAAGGATAACAAACCACCGGCCAACAAGTGTATGAGGTTCCGCCCATGTTGAACGGAGCAAAGCCATCGGTTGCCAATCCCAAACGAACATTTCGAGGCTCCATAGCAAATGCGGGGTGGGCCTCGTCAAATTTTTTCCAAGCCTCCGCATCCGAAGGATGGTACATAAGTCCAGGTTTCTCCCGAGCACCTTCTTTGTGCCACCGCATCTTCTCTGCAGTTGCACGGGTCATGTATAACCTTTGCAATCTCGGGGTGATAGGCAAATAGCGCAAGACCTTCCGCGCAATTGGCTTACTGTTCTCCTTTGTTGGTTTTGTGTACCGTGGCTCACCACATATATCACACTTGTCCTTCAACTGATCATCTGGTTTGTAGTAGAGCATGCAATTTTTTGGACATGCATCATATTTTTTATAATCCATCCCCAGGCCCTTTACCATTCTTTTTGTCCTGTAGAAATTCTCTGGCAACCCATTCTTCGAAGGAAGCATATCCTTCACAATCGAGAGAATGCGATCGAAACCCGCCACGCTTAAACCAAAATCTGCTTTTGCAGCTAGCAGCTGGGTAACGGCAGAGAGCACAGAATGTTGGTCGCATTTAATGGTAGATTCACCTTTGAACTCTACTTCCCACAATGGAGACTCCAATGCATCGAGCATGTTGAAGAAGTCCCTTGCTGCTGCATTAGGTTGTCCGAGATCATCCCTTCTTTCCCAATCAAATTCAGGGCCTGCAACATTGAATACCATCTCCTCCATTTGAATATCAGTCGAATTACGATATTCATCACCTGCTGCCTCATTTTGAACATTCTCTCCATGTCTGTACCACCGCTCATAACCCGGCATAAAACCCTTCTTCAACAAGTGATCGCTGACAGCTTTGCGGTTGTACATTTTTCGATTTTTGCAGTTTATGCAAGGACAAGGTATAGTTACAGTGCCATTCCTCTTGGAAGCTACACTTTGATTGTTGAATGCAATATTAAGAAAATTTTTCACTCCATACACATAATCTAGATTTGCCTCGTTGCCATCAAGAACTCTACGGTACATCCAACTACGATCCTCGGCCATATTCTGTGAAAAAAGAAATAAAAACAGATATATAAATAAGTGTACCTTGGTGTTATTCTAAGCTACCTAATAACTTCTCATGAGTTATTCTTCCCTAGAGCCACATCAGATTTTTTTACTCAATTAGAGTGGAGGAAACTCAAACAGATCCATCATGAACTATTTACAAAATACCTAAAGACAAGCAATAAGATCATTTTTTTAAGCACAAACAGTGACCTCAAATAAGATCATATACTATCTTCTAACAGGTTGGTGCTCAATTGGTGCTCAATTTTCATCAATTGGTGCTCAAAAGAGAATTACCTTGGTGAAAGAGAGAAGACAGTTTCTGTACAAACAAGTTTTACTTATTCCAATACAGACCTCCACACCTCAAAGCTTTAGCTGCTTAACCTCTTGTCCTGAGAGAGAGAAAGAGAATTACAGAGAGTAAGAAGGAGGGAATTACCTTGGTACAATCCTAAAAATTGGTGCTTAATTACTGCTTATAATTAACAATTCTAAAAGGCATTAGTTTACCAAACACCATAAAAGCTAAACATATGAAATTGAATCAAAGAGCCTCTCTAATATATACAACATGATATGTTCCATATCAATTTAAAACTTTGCATGACCTCATATATCTTTTTACAGAAAATTGATGCTCAATTTTTACATACCAGGCTCAATTGGTACAATTGGTGTCCAATTGGTTCTCAATTGGTGCTCAATTTTTACATACCAGGCTCAATTGGTACAATTGGTGTCCAATTGGTACAATTGGTGTCCAATTGGTTCTCAATTGGTGCTCAATTTTTACATATCAGGCTCAATTAATTGGTGTCCAATTGGTACAATTGATGTCCAATTGGTTCTCAATTGGTGCTGAAACTAATCATGTGCAATGAAGCAAGGCAAGAAAAGAGAATTACCTTGGTGAGAGAGAGAGAAGGCAGTTTCTGTAAAAAGAATTTTTACTTATTCCACACCTGAAAGCTTTAGCCTGTCTCAGAGAGAGAATTACCATGAGAATTTGCGAGAGAGAAATACAGAGAGGAAGAGGGAGAAAATTTGCGAGAGAGAAATACAGAGAGGAAGAGGGAGAAAATTTGCGAGAGAGAAAGGAGAAGATTTGTCAGCGGGAAAGAACAAATGAGAAATAGAGCCAAAAAATCGAGTTATTTTAGTGTAGTACAGTCTCCATGGAATATATGAAAGGAGAAACAAATTTTTATCAAGTCATTGTACTAGTGTGGTGGTAAGGAAAACATGATCTAAGATTGTCAGCTGCATTAGGTATAGATATAGAGTTCGATTCTTCATTATTGAACATTTTTTTTTTTGCAATTTTTTTCTATGTAACATAAATATTGTTTCTCCTTTCAATATTAATGATATGTTTAATTCTGCTTAAGGTGGAAATAATTATCATTCTCAAATTGTAATTTTGTCAAACACACAATATTAATGATATGTAACATGGCTATGATAAAAGAACAGCAAATTAGGTCAATAAACCAACTAACAATAACAATAACACTCTAATTATAATATGATTCATAGCATTTTAACAAACACTCAAATTATAAGCAGTTCATATAGATAAATTTCAAGATTCCTAAACAAACAGTGCATTAAATATATAACATAAACAATATATTATCAAGCAACCACCATAAGAAAAGATAAAAATAATTACTTCCAGTAATTCAAATTACTTCATACACCACCAATCCATGCATTGTTAGATCCAGCAAACACAAAATTACTCCTAGTTAGAGCAATATCACATACACGCACAGTAATTACTACACCACAAAATATTCACTCCAAGTTTTATCCAACATTATCCTACATATATCGCCACTGTACCTACATCATCAGTCAGTTCATGTCACAGATTACAACATACACTACTAAGTTTCTCGGTTGGAATTTTGAATAAGTGACTCCAACTTAGCACAACGTTTTAAAACCTCGTTCATGTCTTCCTTGTGTCGCCTTTCCATGTCAGCGAATTTTTCAGCGATTTTCTTCTCCCTTTCGGTCTCTCGAGATGAACAAGCTGCAGTGCTTTTGTTGGCGCGGGTGGTCATCGAATCCATCATTTGCACAGGAGACTCTTCTACGATCGATCGATAACCAAACCCGAAGATCCCCTTCCTCGGTTCTGGTCCAGAAGCTCCCTTCCATAATAGGTCATCTTTAATGCCCTCGGCCTCTGGAAGAGCCTTCAAGAAGTCATATGTAGCCTATATATGCAATGAAGTAAATTATTATCAGGAGTATACTTTCATAATTTTAACATAGCAGCTCTTGTACCAGTGACTAATAAAGAAATGCCCTTCTACGAATGAGCATACCAGTGAGCATATAAAACAATGCTCTTGTAAAACACAATAAACATAAAGGACATTATATATGCATCAGGTATTACTCTTATATTCATTGTAAGAATACTAAGTGCCAAAAGAAACATTACCGCCACATCTGCTACCCTTGCATTCACATAGACAGAAGTACCATCTGGCAGCATCTTCTTGTGCATTTTATCAAAAACATCCTTGGAGGTTACAACACCCTGTGGATTTTCTTTGCGCTGTCATGCATTTAAATAAATTTCACAAGTCAGATATTCTTGTATTAATTGAATCATGCAATTTTCTGTGACAGACTAACTAATCATGTGAGAAGCTGTGAGAAGTTAAACTAACCAATTGTTGCTCCACTTGGTGTTTGCTACGAGGTCCTGCCACATGGTGGGCCACACCGCCGTCTAGTGCTTTGTTCGCACTATTGGTCTTGCTTACACCCTGCCAACACTCCTTTCCATATAGATCGCAAAGGCCTTCCCACACCCTAACCTTCTTCATACACCACTGCGGAGGATGATCTTTCCACGATGCTGGGCTTGCACCATATTTCTTAGTATATTGCTTCCGCAACCGAACAAGTGCCTCCTTATAAACGTCTGCAGCAACATTCTCATAAACATCTATACATCGTTGTCGCCACTGACCTGGTTCCCATCTATATACTTTCAAGAATTTCTTCAATACAGTCAACCTGACCTCAGATGGGAAAATATTATAGGTGCGGGCTGGGAATGGCATGTGCTCAAATAAAAGGTTTCTGAGTGTAACATGAATTTTGGTGCATGTGGGGGTGGCTTCAAACTCTCCGTCGCCAACCACCATAAGACTCGGTCGGAACTCACGATGTGCACAAGCTCTTGACTTGGTCGGACCTCGAATTTTCTTTTCTTTTTTTCCCTTCACATCACAAGCAACCTCTCTCTTTCTTTTTCTAACCCTCAACAGCTGGTCCAGAGTTAGGGCATCTTCCTCATCTTCATCCTCACCTTCTGCAGTAACCTCATCCTCAGCTTCATCCTCCTCTTCATCCTCCTCATTCTCGCTTACTATATCATTTGGGAAGCACATGCTGATTTTGTGCTTAAGGCGAACCCTCTTTTGTCCATCATCCCAGTCCATGATCGCTTTGCCTAAATCAATCTCTGCCTTACCAATGGGATTTTCTGATGCCTCTCTATTGTCGGGCTCGGGCTCGGGCTCTGGCTCTGGCTCGCCGGTAGGGTTCCCTTCTCCCTCCCCTGTGCCGGTGTCGGTCGGCTCATTTGGAACAGGAGAGGGACCAGAGGGATCGGCAGTCGGCTCTGGCTCGCCGGTAGGGTTCCCTTCTCCCTCCCCTGTGCCGGTGTCGGTCGGCTCATTTGGAACAGGAGAGGGACCAGAGGGATCGGCAGTCGGCTCTGGCTCGCCGGTAGGGTTCCCTTCTCCCTCCCCTGTGCCGGTGTCGGTCGGCTCATTTGGAATAGCCGAATGACCAGAGGGATCAAAAGTCGGCTCTGGCTCGTCGGTAGGGTTCCCTTCTCCCTCCCCTGTGCCGGTGTCGGTCGGCTCATTTGGAATAGCCGAATGACCAGAGGGATCAAAAGTCGGCTCTGGCTCGTCGGTAGGTTTCCCGGAACCGTCTACTGTGTCGGTCTTGTGTGGCTGACTTGGAACAGCCGAAATCAACGTTGGCACTGCCTCTTCATTCTTCGTCATGGAACGTGTTTGTACTCTTCTTTCATATGATGGTGGACTCCGTTTCCTCCTCATCATTTTGTTTCTATGTGCAATGAAAGTCAGATCATTAATCGCCTTCTTGGCTTGTTCCTTTAGCCTGGGCATTTTATCTGTCATATGTTGAAAAAGAGTGAGGACAATTTCATTTCTCTATGGCCTCAATTATAACTCAGGTACATTATGTTAAACTGAAGTACATTATGTTAAACTGAAGCTAGGTTTGTAATGCACAGTAAGTGAATTAACACATAATGTCAAAACTTCACTTGGTTAAAAATGTCAAAACAGAAAACTGAAGTTAAAAATGTCCAAACTTGGGACAAATATTGCACAATAAGTGAATTTCATTTGGTACCACACAGTAAAATCCATTGCCAAATTGATTCACAATTTTGTAGCACAAAATGCAGTTCAGAATTTCTATTGATTTTCTCTTATATTCATTTCATAATAGAAGTTTACTTTTAGGGTTTAAGTTTAGCACCAAATTACTGAAAACAAAAAGTTTTGCACAGTAAGTGAATTTCATTTTGTACCAAATTATTTGGTACCAAACAGAAAAATCCATTGCATGCAGTCAATAATACAAGGAAGGTTGGGTAAATTATGTACCAAACAGTAAATTTAATTGCATGCAGTAAACAGTGAAAAAATGCAGAAAATAATGTAGAAAACAATAAGTGAATTTAATTGCATGCTCTTCCTGGACAACAGATCAATTCGTCATTTGGCCAATGTTATGGTTTATTACATAATTTCTATTTCCTAAGAGAATTTCAGAAAGGCAAAGAATTTCTATTACGACAGCACATAATTTGTAAACAGAAGAACATCGATCTGAAGCTAGGGTTTGGTAAAAAGAGAGAATTATTTGGTACCTGTGTATCGAGCTAGGGTTTGTCGCCTTCCTTCTCTACAGTCGCTTCTCAAGCTAGGGTTTGTCGCCTTCCTTCTCTCTACAATCGCTTCTCAAGCTAGGGTTTGTCGCCTTCCTTCGATCTCTACAGTCGCTTCTCTAATGTAGCTTCTCAAGAGAGAGAGATTGAGAGGGATTTAGGAGAGATTGAGAGGGATTTCGAACAGACTAAGTAGCGATTTAGGGGAGAGGGATTTCGAACAGACTAAGTAGCGATTTAGGGTCTGGATTGATATATTGATATGATTTCGAACAGACTAAGTAACCTTAAAACTATAGAGATATATTGATATGATGAGACAGAGGTGTTCTAATCCCTGTCCGGTATTGAACGGGACGTTAGTCTCACAATACATAACCATCTTTTATATAATGGCTATATATTCACTTCCGTCTACGGAATTGGTGAGAAAGTAAAGGAAAGAGGAGAAGAGTAGAAAGCTGATTTGAGGGTCTGAATTTCGGCAAAAACAAATAGAACAAACATATAGAGGTCCCACCTGTCAGGGGTTGGACTTTTTTTTAAGAACTTATAATGTATTATATATTTTACTAATGATTATTTAATCAAAGAATTTATAAAATAAGAATATTATATATTTTTTATATAATTTAAAAATCATAATATATTACATAGTTTAGTAACATTTTTTTATTATAAGGTGAACGTGTAAGTCTAGTTAGACATAGTTAGATATGTAACTATATGATATGTAAACAAGGTGAACGTGTAAGTCTAGTTAGATATAGTACAACCTTTGTTATATGGTGAACATATATATAATTCTATTTATATATTATATATAATATTATTTTGTCACATGGCATTGCACTTAATTTTCATGGTGAACATATCATTCTAGTTATATATCCAATTATTGTTGTTTCTAACTCTAACTAGATTTATTTAGTTTTAAAAAATATAAATCAAATTCAAAACTTACATTTGTCAATTGTATTTTACTTTTCCACTTGAATTTCAAAATTTCTCTTTTCAAATGTGATATGCTCTTGATATTATCCAATGAGAGTTCATATGCTCTTGATTATTCTCACCATATGTGGTCCATTGAAGAGTAGATTACTTTGTTACATGGTGAACATATATATAATTCTATTTATATATTATATTTAATATTATTTTGTCACATGGCATTGCATTTAATTTTCATGGTGAAAATATCATTCTAGTTATATATCCAATTATTGTTGTTTCTAACTCTAACTAGATTTATTTAGTTTTAAAAAATATAAATCAAATTCAAAACTTACATTTGTCAATTGTATTTTACTTTTCCACTTGAATTTCAAAATTTCTCTTTTCAAATGTGATATGCTCTTGATATTATCCAATGAGAGTTCATATGCTCTTGATTATTCTCACCATATGTGGTCCATTGAAGAGTAGATTACTTTGTTATATGGTGAACATATATATAATTCTATTTATATATTATATATAATATTATTTTGTCACATGGCATTGCACTTAATTTTCATGGTGAACATATCATTCTAGTTATATATCCAATTATTGTTGTTTCTAACTCTAACTAGATTTATTTAGTTTTAAAAAATATAAATCAAATTCAAAACTTACATTTGTCAATTGTATTTTACTTTTCCAATTGAATTTCAAAATTTCTCTTTTCAAATGTGATATGCTCTTGATATTATCCAATGAGAGTTCATATGGTCTTGATTATTCTCACCATATGTGGTCCATTGAAGAGTAGATTACTTTGTTATATGGTGAACATATATATAATTCTATTTATATATTATATATAATATTATTTTGTCACATGGCATTGCACTTAATTTTCATGGTGAACATATCATTCTAGTTATATATCCAATTATTGTTGTTTCTAACTCTAACTAGATTTATTTAGTTTTAAAAAATATAAATCAAATTCAAAACTTACATTTGTCAATTGTATTTTACTTTTCCACTTGAATTTTAAAATTTCTCTTTTCAAATGTGATATGCTCTTGATATTATCCAATGAGAGTTCATATGCTCTTGATTATTCTCACCATATGTGGTCCATTGAAGAGTAGATTACTTTGTTATATGGTGAACATATATATAATTCTATTTATATATTTATATAATATTATTTTGTCACATGGCATTGCACTTAATTTTCATGGTGAACATATCATTCTAGTTATATATCCAATTATTGTTGTTTCTAACTCTAACTAGATTTATTTAGTTTTAAAAAATATAAATCAAATTCAAAACTTACATTTGTCAATTGTATTTTACTTTTCCACTTACATTTCTCTTTTCAAATGTGATATGCTCTTGATATTATCCAATGAGAGTTCATATGCTCTTGATTATTCTCACCATACGTGGTCCATTGAAGAGTAGATTACTTTGTTATATGGTGAACATATATATAATTCTATTTATATATTATATATAATATTATTTTGTCACATGGCATTGCACTTAATTTTCATGGTGAACATATCATTCTAGTTATATATCCAATTATTGTTTTTTCTAACTCTAACTAGATTTATTTAGTTTTAAAAAATATAAATCAAATTCAAAACTTACATTTGTCAATTGTATTTTACTTTTCCACTTACATTTCTCTTTTAAAAATTTATCCAATTATTGTTGTTTCTAACTCTAACTAGATTTATTTATTTCTATATGTATGTAATGTAAAATTTGGTCTCAATGTTAATGTTATAATAATATAAAATTAAAGTTAATATGAGAATAATAACTACATATGATAATATAACAAAATAAGACAAAATAAAATAAAATAAATTCAGAATATCATAAGAGATCAAATTTTCATTTGGCCCTCCATTTAAATGTTACATTATGAAACAGTTCGACTTTCATTTCAATGAGCTAGCGATAAAATGGACATCAAGCAACTTGTTAAAATGGAGAACACGAAGGAAAAACAAATGAAATCCGAAATTAAATTCCTCTCGTGTGCTGTCGCTGGAGAATAGGAAAAACAAATGGAGTCCACGGATCGATGACATGTCATTGATCTAAACCGTCAAAGTTTGGATCCACGGAATAGAAAAAATTGCAGGGATCGATGAGCTGTCTCCCTCCCCAAATTTTGGATCGCTTTAGGCGCTAATATTCCATATTCGCTAATATTCCTACCTTATTTTCCAGAAGTTAGATCTCAAATCATATTTCCCATATTCGAGAAGTTAGATCTCAAATCATATTTTCCCATATTCGCTAATATTTTCCCCCAAATTTTTCAACATCTTTTCATCACACGTTTCATTTAGGCGCTAATATTTCACCCTAAATTTTCATTTAGCCGCTCAAATTTTCTCGGAAATTTTCATTATGAGGGATTCTGTTTATCTCATATATACAAAAGTCCTACTGCTTTCTTCTCAAGTCAACAAAACAAATATTCAGGTATTTATCTTCTCCTCTCTCCTCTATTTTCAGTATTTATCTTCTCTTGTTTTTGTTTTATTTCTAACTTCATTATTTTCTCCTTTCTTGTTTTTGTTTTTGTTGGCACTTAGGATAATCGTTGGCTTTTATTGGAGGTACGATTTTATCTTGATCTTTTATTTTGCATCTCTTAATCGTTTGATTTTGTCTTCAGAAAATATTTGTGTTAAATTAAAGATTTGTGTAAAGATGGAATTTTTGTCCATGACACAATTTGTGGTTATTAGGATTGTGCAATTGAACTTTTAGAGTTCAATTATCATATACAAATTGACAATCTGATATGGTTATTAGGATTGTGCAATTGAACTTTTAGAGTTCAATTATCATATCTAAAAGTTTATCAATACTCTCACTAAATGGACAAAGGCAGGACACCAAATTGTTACATTTTGTTTGCAAGTTATTATGTAACGGTATATTGATTTTATTCTTATTTACAGTCGCTTCTCAAGCTAGGGTTTGTCGCCTTCCTTCTCTCTACAATCGCTTCTCAAGCTAGGGTTTGTCGCCTTCCTTCGATCTCTACAGTCGCTTCTCTAATGTAGCTTCTCAAGAGAGAGAGATTGAGAGGGATTTAGGAGAGATTGAGAGGGATTTCGAACAGACTAAGTAGCGATTTAGGGGAGAGGGATTTCGAACAGACTAAGTAGCGATTTAGGGTCTGGATTGATATATTGATATGATTTCGAACAGACTAAGTAACCTTAAAACTATAGAGATATATTGATATGATGAGACATAGGTGTTCTAATCCCTGTCCGGTATTGAACGGGACGTTAGTCTCACAATACATAACCATCTTTTATATAATGGCTATATATTCACTTCCGTCTACGGAATTGGTGAGAAAGTAAAGGAAAGAGGAGAAGAGTAGAAAGCTGATTTGAGGGTCTGAATTTCGGCAAAAACAAATAGAACAAACATATAGAGGTCCCACCTGTCAGGGGTTGGACTTTTTTTTTAAGAACTTATAATGTATTATATATTTTACTAATGATTATTTAATCAAAGAATTTATAAAATAAGAATATTATATATTTTTTATATAATTTAAAAATCATAATATATTACATAGTTTAGTAACATTTTTTTATTATAAGGTGAACGTGTAAGTCTAGTTAGACATAGTTAGATATGTAACTATATGATATGTAAACAAGGTGAACGTGTAAGTCTAGTTAGATATAGTACAACCTTTGTTATATGGTGAACATATATATAATTCTATTTATATATTATATATAATATTATTTTGTCACATGGCATTGCACTTAATTTTCATGGTGAACATATGATTCTAGTTATATATCCAATTATTGTTGTTTCTAACTTAGTTTTAAAAAATATAAATCAAATTCAAAACTTACATTTGTCAATTGTATTTTACTTTTCCACTTGAATTTCAAAATTTCTCTTTTCAAATGTGATATGCTCTTGATATTATCCAATGAGAGTTCATATGCTCTTGATTATTCTCACCATATGTGGTCCATTGAAGAGTAGATTACTTTGCTACATGGTGAACATATATATAATTCTATTTATATATTATATATAATATTATTTTGTCACATGGCATTGCACTTAATTTTCATGGTGAACATATCATTCTAGTTATATATCCAATTATTGTTGTTTCTAACTCTAACTAGATTTATTTAGTTTTAAAAAATATAAATCAAATTCAAAACTTACATTTGTCAATTGTATTTTACTTTTCCACTTGAATTTCAAAATTTCTCTTTTCAAATGTGATATGCTCTTGATATTATCCAATGAGAGTTCATATGCTCTTGATTATTCTCACCATATGTGGTCCATTGAAGAGTAGATTACTTTGTTATATGGTGAACATATATATAATTCTATTTATATATTATATATAATATTATTTTGTCACATGGCATTGCACTTAATTTTCATGGTGAACATATCATTCTAGTTATATATCCAATTATTGTTGTTTCTAACTCTAACTAGATTTATTTAGTTTTAAAAAATATAAATCAAATTCAAAACTTACATTTGTCAATTGTATTTTACTTTTCCACTTGAATTTCAAAATTTCTCTTTTCAAATGTGATATGCTCTTGATATTATCCAATGAGAGTTCATATGCTCTTGATTATTCTCACCATATGTGGTCCATTGAAGAGTAGATTACTTTGTTATATGGTGAACATATATATAGTTCTATTTATATATTATATATTATATTATTTTGTCACATGGCATTGCACTTAATTTTCATGGTGAACATATCATTCTAGTTATATATCCAATTATTGTTGTTTCTAACTCTAACTAGATTTATTTAGTTTTAAAAAATATAAATCAAATTCAAAACTTACATTTGTCAATTGTATTTTACTTTTCCACTTGAATTTTAAAATTTCTCTTTTCAAATGTGATATGCTCTTGATATTATCCAATGAGAGTTCATATGCTCTTGATTATTCTCACCATATGTGGTCCATTGAAGAGTAGATTACTTTGTCATATGGTGAACATATATATAATTCTATTTATATATTTATATAATATTATTTTGTCACATGGCATTGCACTTAATTTTCATGGTGAACATATCATTCTAGTTATATATCCAATTATTGTTGTTTCTAACTCTAACTAGATTTATTTAGTTTTAAAAAATATAAATCAAATTCAAAACTTACATTTGTCAATTGTATTTTACTTTTCCACTTACATTTCTCTTTTCAAATGTGATATGCTCTTGATATTATCCAATGAGAGTTCATATGCTCTTGATTATTCTCACCATACGTGGTCCATTGAAGAGTAGATTACTTTGTTATATGGTGAACATATATATAATTCTATTTATATATTATATATAATATTATTTTGTCACATGGCATTGCACTTAATTTTCATGGTGAACATATCATTCTAGTTATATATCCATTTATTGTTGTTTCTAACTCTAACTAGATTTATTTAGTTTTAAAAAATATAAATCAAATTCAAAACTTACATTTGTCAATTGTATTTTACTTTTCCACTTACATTTCTCTTTTAAAAATTTATCCAATTATTGTTGTTTCTAACTCTAACTAGATTTATTTATTTCTATATGTATGTAATGTAAAATTTGGTCTCAATGTTAATGTTATAATAATATAAAATTAAAGTTAATTAAAGTTAATATGAGAATAATAACTACATATGATAATATAACAAAATAAGACAAAATAAAATAAAATAAATTCAGAATATCATAAGAGATCAAATTTTCATTTGGCCCTCCATTTAAATGATACATTATGAAACAGTTCGACTTTCATTTCAATGAGCTAGCGATAAAATGGACAGCAAGCAACTTGTTAAAATGGAGAACACGAAGGAAAAACAAATGAAATCCGAAATTAAATTCCTCTCGTGTGCTGTCGCTGGAGAATAGGAAAAACAAATGGAGTCCACGGATCGATGACATGTCATTGATCTAAACCGTCAAAGTTTGGATCCACGGAATAGAAAAAATTGCAGGGATCGATGAGCTGTCTCCCTCCCCAAATTTTGGATCGCTTTAGGCGCTAATATTCCATATTCGCTAATATTCCTACCTTATTTTCCAGAAGTTAGATCTCAAATCATATTTCCCATATTCGAGAAGTTAGATCTCAAATCATATTTTCCCATATTCGCTAATATTTTCCCCAAAATTTTTCAACATCTTTTCATCACACGTTTCATTTAGGCGCTAATATTTCACCCTAAATTTTCATTTAGCCGCTCAAATTTTCTCGAAAATTTTCATTATGAGGGATTCTGTTTATCTCATATATACAAAAGTCCTACTGCTTTCTTCTCAAGTCAACAAAACAAATATTCAGGTATTTATCTTCTCCTCTCTCCTCTATTTTCAGTATTTATCTTCTCTTGTTTTTGTTTTATTTCTAACTTCATTATTTTCTCCTTTCTTGTTTTTGTTTTTGTTGGCACTTAGGATAATCGTTGGCTTTTATTGGAGGTACGATTTTATCTTGATCTTTTATTTTGCATCTCTTAATCGTTTGATTTTGTCTTCAGAAAATATTTGTGTTAAATTAAGGATTTGTGTAAAGATGGAATTTTTGTCCATGACACAATTTGTGGTTATTAGGATTGTGCAATTGAACTTTTAGAGTTCAATTATCATATACAAATTGACAATCTGATATGGTTATTAGGATTGTGCAATTGAACTTTTAGAGTTCAATTATCATATCTAAAAGTTTCTCAATACTCTCACTAAATGGACAAAGGCAGGACACCAAATTGTTACATTTTATTTGCAAGTTATTATGTAACGGTATATTGATTTTATTCTTATTTATATAGAAATAACCACCATGTGCTATTCCCTGTAAGCCAACTAAATATAGAAAATAATGCAATTGGTTCTTAATTTCAGTTACTAACTATATATCCTTTTCTTGTTACAGGCTTACATTTGGAAGAAACTGAGGTTAGTCATCATTTGTTCTTTCTAGTTTAAACCTAAAATCTGGTATATGACTTGAATGAATATTCTTGTTTCTGTTGATATGAGAATGTCATGAAATATGCATATTTGTAAATATGCATATTTGTACTTGTAATTAAGTAAAAGGACCCTCTTAATTTACTTGACCATGAATAAAAGGACCCTCTTTACTTGACCTTGTAATTAAGTAATTGTACTTAGTAAATATGCATATTTGTACTAATATGATGAATGTCATGAAAGATACCTCATCCTAAAAGATAACTGTAGATGTGCATACTGATACCTCATCCTAAAAGATAACAGTAGCTTTAGAAAAGATGCATGAGTTATCATCTGATTTTCAATGTATATAGGTGATATCATAGTTTAATATGGTCAATAATTGAACTATATGAAACATGAAATCTGGACCACATTTCTTCCAGTGTCCAGCAACAACACACATCGATCATAGCAATCGTTATTAATTGGGATATAAACTATCAGGCAATCTTTGCTAATTGAAATGATGTTTCTTATGACAGATCCAGCGATCATGGTGACCAAAACAAGAATGAAGAGGAATCGGCCCGCAAACTATGCATCCCAAAATCATCAACTACAAATTGAGGGGGACACAGTAAGGGCAGGTTCCAATCTTGCAACCAAAAAAAAGGGAGAGGAAGCAGCGCTAGGCGAGAGCCTACTAGTGTTGTTACTGCACGACCTCTGATCTGGCCTGTCGGTACTCATGAGTTTGACTCTGATCCATATTGCAGCCAACTTCCAACCACAATCTGCAAGATTGCATTGGAATGTTTTGATGGACCTTGGAATAGCTTCCATGAATTCAGTCCAGCGGCTAAAACTTCATTTCTGGAAGAGTTTTTGGTAACATCATTAATCCTTCCCTCTTTATAAATAATGCATTATTGGATTTTATTTACTTGTATTGCCAATTAGCAAAAATAAGGTACCATCTTCAATACTGTTTTAACCTTTCTTGTGCAGACTTGCTATAGATGGAGGTGTCTTAATGACGAAGAAAGTCCTGAAAAGTGCCGAGAGGTACTTGAAAGGATTGCTGCAAAAAGGTTCAAAGATGTGCTCCATCGATGTCGAGATGATTGCAAGGATAAATTTGGTTGGGACATTGAGGAGTGGAAGAAGCAGGTACCTGTGTGGTGCAGAGACGCTGAGCACTGGGAGAAATTGTGTGACCTTTGGGGTACGGAGCAATGGCGGAAGCTTTCAGACAAGGCAACATATAACCGGTGCAACTCTGGGCAAGTGGCAAAACATTCTGCAGGAAGTAAGAGTGCTTTTAAACATAGGAGAGATTGGGTGAAACAATATGTAAGCATCTTAAATTTAAAACAATTTCATTGTCCAAATGTACATACTGAAGATATGGTTTGACAACATCTTACATAAATTGAATTTTGATGTAGAAAATAGATAATAACACATAAGAGGAACCAGAAGATGATTCAGACTTTTTTATTCTCCTACATACAAAGAAGAAAAGAAATTGTGCTGGTGACGATGATTCCCAACAATCAACTCAGATGGAAGGGGTGGAAGATACGAATCAATTCGACAGCTTGGAGTTATATGATGATACACAACGAGAAGTACTTGTAAGTTAATATTTTCATGGTTAAAAATTTCATTTGGGTATTTTTGCAATTTTAATTGTGTAAAGATGGAATCTGTGTAAGGATTTTGGAATCTGTGTAATCTAGACTCAGATGGAATTTCTGTCCATGACACAATTTGTGATTATTAGGATTGAGCAATTGAACTTTTAGAGTTCAATTATCATATACAAATTGACAATCTGATATGGTTATTAGGATTGTGCAATTGAACTTTAAGAGTTCAATTATCATATACAAATTGACAATTTGATATGGTTATTAGGATTGTGCAATTGAACTTTCAGAGTTCAATTATCATATACAAATTGACAATCTAATATGGTTATTAGGATTGTGCATTTGAACTTTTAGAGTTCAATTATCATATACAAATTGACTAATATGGTTATTATCATATACTTTCTGAGAGGTTCAACATCTGAGAGGTTCAATATCTGATTGTTACATTTGTTGTATTTAATATTTTGATAATTAACAATCTGATTAAAATTGTTGTATTTCTGTTATTGGCTGCATCAGTTAAAGGTTTGTTCTTTTTTTATATAGGATCGATTTAAGGAGTTGCAACATGATCCACAGAACAAAGACAAACCTCAGGGTATGCTTTGGAAGATTGCATTTCGTGAAGCTAATCGTGGCGGAGGTTATGGATTCGGAAGCTTGTTCGACAAAATAAAGATGCCAACAACAAACACACGAGTCAGACCCTTCAATTATTCATCCCTTGGGGCAACCTCTAACTCGGCAGTGTACACTAAGGAAGAGGTAGAGAGATTGCTTGAGGAGCGCGAGCAAAAATATGCTCAAGAGCGTGCTAAAGAGCGTGCTGACCAAGAGAGGAGAGATGCGGAACGTGATGCAACAATTCAATTTATGTTCGCTCAACTGTATGCAAAACTGAGCCAAACACCCAGCATGCCACCCCTACAAATGCCAACCCTACAAATGCCAACAAATATTATGGTAAGTACAACTAACTGTACTATAATTTGAGGGATTATCTGATTTACATGATTGTGTGCTAGGCATTGTTTCCTTCTCTTGGAAACATTAGTATTGCCAAATTACTTTTGCTCACAGAAATTGGTACCTAGTTGACTTGCTTTTTCTATACATTGTATGTTTTGGCTAGTGGAATGTTAATGTACAGCTTTAAGTCTTGCTATGAACAAATTGGTACTGCCAAATTATTTTTTCTCACAGAAATTGGTACCTAGTTGACTTGCTTTAGCTGTACATGCTTGTATGTTTTGCCTAGTGGAATGTTATTGTACAACTTTAAGCCTTGCTAAGAACAAATAGGTTCCCCCAGTAAATGCAGTATATAGCAATTGCCAATATAGGGTAGGTTTTGTTAGTGATTGCTAACTCATTCTCAATCTTGATATTTCAGCAACATAGGAATTTTGCACCTCCACTTGTCTGCAGCAACACTTCAAAAGAGCCAATAAATGGAGAGTACCTAGGTGTACCATCGGCAAACACTTCAAATACTATGGGAGGATTCACTGCCTTACTTGGATCGCAGGAGCAAGGCGACCATGGATATGTCAATGGTTATGAAAACTTTAGCTAAACTTGTGTTTGTAGGTTCTAAAGTTTTTTGTTTAGACAGATTGACATAACATATGCTATTTTACTTTGAATTTTTGCTTGAATGTCATTTTAATTTGAATTCTGGTAAGAATGCTATTTAATGTTCATTGAAATTTACAATTTGTGTCTCATGTTTGTGTGAATGCCATTTTACTTTCTATTCTAGTTTTGGTATAGTACTGGGCTACTATAGAATACAATAGTGGTGGTACCAAATTGGTACCGGGCAGAGATGAATGGCCGTTCAATAGTAGTGGTACCAAATTGGTACCGGGCAGAAATGAATGGTCGTATAAATGTATTTGAAATAGATAGAAACAAATGCGTCGCTATACTGACTTCAAATCTGAAAGCGGGCCCGGATAAAAGCTGAAAAGGCCCTACCCAAATAAATCGGAATACCGACGCATTTGTTCTGACAACGTGGGTCCCACCACGTTCTGACAACGTGGGTCCCGAATTCTGACAACGCAGGACCTGCCACGTTCTGACAACGTGGGTCCCTTATTCTGACAATGTAGGACACTTGTTCTGACAATGTAGGACACTTGTTCTGACAAGGTGGGTCCCGTTTTCTGACAAGGTGGGTCCCGCTACTTTCTGACAACATGTTTCTGACAACGTGGGTCCCGCCACGATCTGACAAAGTGGGTCCCGCATTCTGACAATGTGGGTCCTGCTATATTCTGACAATGTGGGTCCCGTATTCTGACAATGTGGGTCCCTTGTTCTGACAAGGTGGGTCCCGTATTTCCTCACATTGTTTTATCTGGGTCGCTAAGGGAAGGCGTCGCCGTATCGACAGCGTTGTTTCCAAATAGGGACGCAGTAAGAATCGAATGAGCTGTCCAAGGAGGGTATCGGGGTCCCTATGGTTGACGCAGCACAGATCATAATTAAGGACGCGGTAATCTAATTCGCGTCCATGCGACCCAGATGTTGAGTATTTGCGGCTAGGGTATCGGAGTCCCTATGGTTGCGTCGCTAAGTGGACGCGATGGGCTTATAGTGTCGGAATAGGGACGCGAATTTGGGTAGCAGATAAGTCGGATTCTAGTAGTGAAAGTATGTCATGCATGATCTAATACGAGAATTAGCTATAACTGTTTCACATAAAAAAAAATTTTGTTATGTTAATTGCTTGGATAATAAAATCTCTAATGTAATTACCCGCCATATGGGTATCAACTGTGATGGTTCGAACGAAGAGGAGATTAGCCCGATTTGTACAAATCTAAGGACTATGATTTTGTTTGGTAATTGGATAAAATATAGTGGTAAGTTGATTAGAAACATCTTTGGCAAATCTAATAGTCTACGTCTCTTGGATTTATCTTATATTGGGTTAAAACAGAATGCACCCTTTAATGCCATTTGCCGACAATCAAATCTCCGATTTGTGGATCTGTCCTTCTCTGGAGTTGACTTTATTCCCGATGAATTTTGTGAGTTGTACCATCTGCAAGTGCTAGATGTGCGAGGCTGTGAGTTTAGAAATTTACCGGAAGGTATGAATAAACTTATAAACTTGAGACATTTTTATGCTAGTGCTGAGGCTGTCTATCTAATATCCTGTATAGGAAAACTGACCAACCTCCAAGAGCTCAAGGAATTTCGCATAGGACAGAGTTATGAGCATAAAATTAGTGAGTTGAGGGACATGAATGAAATTTGCGGGCACCTTCTTCTAAGCGACCTTCAAAATGTCACTTGCAAAGAAGAAGCAGTTACAAGTCAACTTGCTAAGAAAAGGTACCTCAAAAGTTTAGAGTTGACATTTTCCTACCAGAAGGATCGATTTTTAAAAGAGCTGGCATGGAAGGCTGGAACTAGAGGTACTTGAGGCCCTAAAACCATCCCCCAGTGTAGAAATGCTTACGATTAGGGGCGGAGGGGATTCTCTTCCTGGTTGGGTGTGGTCAACTCAGAGTGGAATATTATCCAACTTAAAGTGCATTGAAGTGAGTGACTTTTCATTAACCACTCTTCCTGCTTATGGGGAGCTCCCTTCTCTCAAAGTTCTCAGATTAAAGAGACTAACCAAATTGAAAATGGTTGGGGACGAATTTTATGGCCGCTCTGATGTGGTATTTCCTTCTTTGAAGGAGTTGCAATTCTCTGGGATGAGTCACTGGAGGACATGGTCGGATGCACCCGCTGAAAAAAAGTCATTTTCTGTCCTTAAAAAGATTGACCTGGACTGTAGTGATTTGATGGAAATGCCTACCAGTGTTTTCACATCGTCAGTGGTAGAGCTTACGTTGCATGTGTCTAGAAATATCAATAATATTGAAACAGTATTGCAACGCATGCCTCATCTAACTCATTTAAGCATAACTAGATCCTGCAATGATTTATCTATCTATTGTATTGGCTTGAGATTCCTTGAGGTTTTATGCATTAAATATGTTAGAAATATCTACTTTGTTGGAGGGTTAAAGTCCCTTGTAAATCTAAGAAAGCTAGAATTAAGTAGATTCCATGAAATTCTCGAAACATTTGAAGAAGGGGAAGAGAATGATGGGACTTGTCAAGAAAATCAATTTCTAACTTCCCTGAACCTGGACCTCAGCCGTAATCACGAGGGCTACTCTGGAATCCTGCCCCTAGCAGGAAGACTTGGATACCTACGTTCTCTGTTGATAAAGGATTCCCCTGTAACACAATATACAGAGGAGGAAGAAAGTTGGTTTAGCCAATTAACATCCCTTAAAACGCTCGAGTTTTCTAACTGCTGGCAACTAGAAGTCCTTCCTTCCACAATATCATTGCTCACTAAATTGAAGAAGCTAACCATTAAGTTTTGCCCTATAATTTTTTCATTGCCTGTATCCGGGTTACCAGCATACCTCAATGCACTATACATCATTGGCTGCTCAGACGAACTAGTGCGCCGATGCCAACCTGGACCTGATCAAGGAGATGACTTGTGGAAGATTTCCCATATACCACACGTCCATATTATACAGCGTGAAAGATTAGCCTTCAATGATGTGTAAAAATTTAGGTAAACTAATACTTGTCTCTCTTTTTATATTGCTCTGTTGTGTGCCTAGGTATATATAATATCTGAAAGAGACACTGTAAATCTGTAATTTAATTAATTTTAACTCATAGCAGGATCTCAGAGCCTCTCATGTACATGTAGCAAGACCTGAGAAACCTCTGTTTCACTGAGAACTACCAAATAAAAGGATGCAAAATCAGAGCTGGAAATCTCTGTACTCCATGTACTTAAAGGTCACTTTATTGTAATCTTTGTAAATTGAGAAGAGACCTTTACAATCCAATCATATCCAGATCTTCAAGCATTGTACATACGTGATTTTCTTTTCAGATGCAATGACCTGTTCCTAGTTATGGACAAAGAGCATTGAAAGAAAAATAAAAAAAGGTGGCATTTTGCATTGCAGTGCTCTGCTTCATTCGTGGGATCATATGTAGTGCACTCTGAATTAATACTTCATGCGACGGTATTAATTAATATCTCTCTGTTTGCTTGTTTTTTTTGAGAATTAATGTTGTCAATAAAATTAATTTCTGTAGCTTATGTCTGCAGTTATATACTTATGTTTTAGTTCTATTTGCATGCTTTGGTTCATGTTAAACAGAGTAGACTTTTTGCTCATTAATTTAGTTTTCCTACAAAATGATCTAGAATGAGATATTAGTAGTAGTATTGATAACTTAGAAAGTTACATGCAATATTTTAATGCTTGATCTTTTTATATTTTATAGTTACTGGATACTATTACTTCAAGCTGAGTTTTATTTGCTTTCATTTGTCCATGGCAATAGGATCTCGATAGCATACAGAAATGGTAGAACATTAATTATTATTATTATTATTATTATTATTATTATAAGTGTATATCTGAAAAAATTGAGATATATTTCCTTTTTTTCATTTTTCATATATATATATATATATATATATATATATATTTTGCAGGTTAAACTAACTCTCCTTTTTGGCTGGTGAATTTGGTTCGAAGATTGGAACAAAATAAGGTATGTGCAGGTCATTCCTAGCAAGTACCTCTGTTATTATTGGTTAAGATCAAAGTTCTTTTTATTTGTTCTCTTTATTCATTATAATTCCTTGCGATTCGCCGATACGGTTTTTCCTTTTTATTTAAATTCAAGTAAATCGTGTGACAATAATTGCTATTGCCAGGAAAGTAAAATCCAAGTGCAAAATTTATTGGACGGATTAGGTGGTTTTCATGCTTTGCCAAATCATATTCTTGATTCGGTATATACTCTCTTACCGGACACCTACTCTATGAGCAAAATGATTGGCGTTAACATTTTGTTATTGATTTGGCAAAGTTTCTGGTTTATATATTCTACCTGTAAATAATAAATTCCGCATATATTTTGTCATTTCAAGTTCAAGTAATGTTCTGCTAAGCTGATAAGAGAGCCATCTTGGTGATCCGATCAATTTTTTCAATGAGGGAAACTGTGAGGAATAATAAACTAAAATTTAATTCCGTAGTTCTTTATACATTTGACATACAGAAATAAGATTGGAAGTTGGAACCTCTATCATCAAGCTGAAGTTGTTCTATTCTATGGTAATTCTCTTTGTGACTTATATACTGTGATAACATTATCATTAATCAACGCCTAGATGTAATTATCCCTTGTTTGTTATGTCGTGACCCAAATTGCGTCGTGACCCAAATTGCTTAGGCCCAATGGGCTTGTATTTTGCTTTCTTCTGTTTGCTATGTAATACAAAATACTAATAGAAAGAAAGAAGAACATTCTAGTTACGGTGAAAACTAAACTGATCTCTCTTGTCTCTCTCTGTGCTCTTGACTGCCCCTTTTTTACTTCTCTTGTTTACTCCATCTCAAAACCCTTAAATCCACAACAAACTGGTATCAAGAGCAAGGTTATCGCTGCCGTAAGATCGACGGTGATCTCAAGGTTCAAACTAGTGCTTCCGGTGAGTTGGGAGAAGAGATCTCGCGTTTAGGGGTTTCGTGCAGGCTTCCGGTTTTGTTGGCACAATCTTCTCCGATTTGTTTATTGGTGAGCACTTTGACTTAGTACAAATTAATTTATTGGAGGTTGGACTTTACTCCCTGTTTAGTGCGCACCAAAACTTTGCTATTATCCGACACCACTTTAAGTGCTTCAGTGAAGTTATAATTGGTCATATTAGTTTAATTATTTTAATTGGTGGCTTAATTAAATTGGTGATTGGATTTGGTTAATCCGAAATTTCGGTGAATCGGAAAAATCTGTGATTAGAAAATTGTGGAGATGGAGATGTCAACTAAATTTGATATTGAGAAGTATGATGGAAAGACGAGTTCGCACTATGGCAAGTGCGTATGGCCGCCATATTGTGTAGTCTTGGCATTAAGGGTGCTATTTATGGCCGTGACAAGTTGATTGAAGCGGTGACGGATAAGAAGTGGAAGGATATGGATGACAAGGCGCTTTCCACTATCCAATTGTGTTTGAGTAATGCAACACTTCAAGAGGTCCTTTCGGAGAAAACCGCTAAAGGTTTATGGGATAAGTTAGAGGATATTTTCATGAAGAAGTCTCTAACTAACCGGTTGCGGTTAAAGTTGCGCCTCTACACTCTTCATATGGACGAAGGTACATCTATCTCTAATCATATTGCGGAGTTTACCTCCATCTTGAATGATTTGGATAGATTAGGTGTTAAGGTAGAGGATGAGGACCAAGCTTTGTTGTTGTTGTGTTCTTTGCCCGCTTCATATAAGTCATTTAGGGACATGATGGTCTATAGTAGAGAGAAAATTTCTCTTGAGGATGTCAATAGCACTTTGCAAGGAAAATTGCATTTAGATAATGAGATGACCAATGTTGAGAAAGGAAAAGGGAGTCAAGATGTTGGTTTGGTTGCCGATCGAGGTAGGTCAAAGGAAAGGACCTCGAAAGGAGGTAGAACCCGATCAAAGTCGAAGAACAAGAATCTCACTTGTTACTATTGTAAAATGAAGGAACACGTAAAGGCCGAATGTTATAAGTTGAAAAATAAATTAAAGGCCGAGAAAGGTGTTTCTTCGGAAGATGCCAATGTGGCTAGTGGTGATGACACATATGACACGCTTTGTGTTGTTGATAGTTGTGTCAATGATGAGAATTCTTGGATTATGGACTAGGGTGCTTCTCAACATATGACTCCAAATAGAGATTGGTTTGAGACATATGAGCCTTCAAGTGGTAAGGTTCTCATGGGCAACAACCATTTGTGCAAGGTTGCCGGCATTGGCTCGGTGAAAATTAAATTTCATGATGGCAAGATCCGAAGGTTGACGGGTGTGAGGCATATACCCGATTTGAGCAAGAATTTAATTTCTTTGGGTTCTCTTGAAGAGAAAGGTTGCAAGTTTCAAAGTGAAGGTGGAGTCCTTCGTGTTTCCAAAGGGACTCTCACTATCATGAAGGGAAAGAGAGTTGGAACTCTCTATTTCTTGCAAGTTTCCACGGTCACGGGCTCGGCCGCTATTGCGGGTTTGGGTCCTACCTCGGATGTGGATACTACAAAATTGTGGCATATGAGGTTAGGGCACATGAGAGAGCGAGGAATGACCATCTTGAGTAAGAGAGGCTTGTTGTGTGGCCAATGCATAAGTAGCTTGGAGTTTTGCGAGCATTGTGTATTTGGCAAGCAAAAGAGGTTGAGCTTCTCGATGGCCATTCACTCGACCAAGGAAACATTGGATTACATTCATTCGGATCTTTGGGGGCCATCTCGTGAGCCATCAAAAGGTAACGGTTCTCCTTATTTGCTTACTTTCATTGATGATTTTTTCTAGAAAGGTTTGGGTTTATTTCTTGAAAGAGAAAAGTGAGGTCTTTAAGGTGTTTAAAGAATGGAAGACCCTTCTTGAAAACCAAACCGGAAAGAAAGTGAAAAGATTGAGAATCGATAATGGTTTATAATTTTGTAACCACCAATTTGATAAGTTTTGCAAGGCCGAAGGGATTGTGCGGCACAAGACGGTGGTTAATACTCCACAACAAAATGGAGTTGCGGAAAGGATGAATAGAACACTACTTGAAAGGGCTCGTTGCATGCTTTCCAATGCGGGCTTGGGTAAGGAGTTTTGGGCGGAGGCCGTTAGCACGGCTTGCTATTTGGTGAATCGGTCTCCTACCACTTCCATTGAGTGCAAGACACCCGAAGAAGTGTGGTCGGGTAAGCCGGCCGATTATGCAAATTTGAGGGTGTTTGGTTGTCCCGCTTATGTGCATGTCAATGATGGTAAGTTGGAGCCAAGAGCAAAGAAGTGCATCTTTGTTGGGTATCCCATGAATGTGAAGGGGTACAAGGTATGGTGTCCCGCAACTTCTAAATTTCTCATCTAAAGAGATGTTACTTTCAATGAGTCGGTTATGTTGAAGGCAAAGGATATTGCACTTGAGCCGACTATTAAAGAGAATGAGAAGGTTGGAAAAAAGGTGGAGTTTGAGGTGCCGGTCCAACAAAGTGATGAAGAAGAGTCTATGTCACATGATGGTGCTCATTTAGAAGAACAAGAAGAAGTTGAGGAGCGACCATATTTATTGGCAAGGGACCGAGAAAGAAGAGAAATTCGACAACCGGCAAGGTATGCCGATTTTGCTTATTGTCTTGCAATTGCCGAAGAGGTGGAGTATAGTGAGCCGTCATCCTACAAGGAAGCTATTTCTTCCAAGCATGCGGCGGATTGGATTTCCGCCATGAAGGAAGAGCTTTGTTCATTAGAAAGAAACCATACTTGGACTCTTGTGAAGCCACCTAGTGGTAAAAATATTGTGGGTTGCAAGTGGTTTTTAAGAAAAAGATGGATGGCTCAAGTTCGGATAATTTCCGATATAAAGCGAGGCTTGTGGCTAAGGGTTATAGTCAAGTTCAAGGCGTGGACTTCAATGAGGTTTTTTCTCCCGTGGTGAAGCATACCTCTATTCGGATTTTGCTCTCTTTAGTGGCAATGAAGGATATAGAGTTAGAGCAATTATATGTGAAAACGGCCTTCTTGCATGGTGATTTAGAGGAGCAAATCTATATGAAGCAACCGGAAGGTTTTGAGGTTGTGGGAAAAGAAGACCATGTGTGTTTGTTGAAGAAGTCCCTTTATGGCCTCAAGCAATCACCTCGGCAATGGTACAAGAAGTTTGACTCTTTCATGGTTAGTATATATTTCTCCCGCTCTAATTATGATAGTTGTGTTTATTTCAAAAGGTTGGGTAGAGGAGAATTTATATATTTGTTGCTCTATGTTGATGATATGTTGATTGCGGCCTCCAATATGAATGAAATTGTGAGGTTGAAAGATCAACTTGGTTCGGCATTTGAGATAAAAGATTTAGGGGCCGCCGAAAGGATCCTTGGAATGGAGATTACAAGGGATCGGTCCAATCGGAAACTCTTTCTCTCTCAAAAGGAGTTTGCCGGAAAGGTTATTCGCCGATTCGGCATGGAGAAAGCAAATGTTGTTTCAACTCCTCTTGCGGCGCATTTCAAGCTTTCGGCCGCTTTGTGCCCAAAGTCCGATCATGAGAAGAGCTATATGGAAAAGGTTCCATATTCAAGTGCGGTTGGGAGTCTCATGTACTTGATGGTGTGCACTCGACCCGACATAGCTCAAGCCGTTAGTGTGGTAAGTAGGTATCTCTCTTGTCCCAGAAAAGGGCATTGGGAAGCGGTGAAGTGGATCTTCCGCTATTTGAAAGGTACCATTAATTCTCATTTAGAATTTGGAAATGGAAATATGACACTAACGGGCTATGTAGATGCGGATTTTGCGGGTGACTTGGACAAGAGGAGGTCTTTGACGGGGTACACTTTTACCCTTGGTGGATGTGCAATTAGTTGGAAGTCTACACTTCAATCCACCGTTGCACTCTCTAGTACCGAAGCCGAATACATGGCAATTACGGAGGCTATCAAGGAGGCTCTTTGGCTCAAGGCTTTTGTGGGTGAGATTTCTTCTCTTGAAGGTCCTATCACGGTGTTTTGTAATAATCAAAGTGCCGTTCATTTGACAAAGGACCGTATGTTTCATAAGAGGACCAAGCATATTGATATCCGGTACCACTTTGTGCGGGATGTGGTCTCGAAAGGAAAGGTTGTTGTGAAGAAGATAGGTACCGAATCGAATCCGGCCGACATGCTCACCAAGCCTCTTCCGATTGCTAAGTTCATGTTTTGCTCAAGGGCAATTTCGGTTTGTTTTTAGTATGACACTAGTTGATTACTAGTGTAGGTTAATTTGTATATTGAGTTATGTTTAGTTTGTTTTTTATGCAATTTGGTTCAAGGTGGAGATTGTTATGTCGTGACCCAAATTGCTTAGGCCCAATGGGCTTGTATTTTGCTTCCTTCTATTTGCTATGTAATACAAAATACTAATAGAAAGAAAGAAGAACATTCTAGTTACGGTGAAAACTAAACTGATCTCTCTTGTCTCTCTCTGTGCTCTTGACTGCCCCCTTTTTACTTCTCTTGTTTACTCCATCTCAAAACCCTTAAATCCACAACATTGTTCTATTAACAACAACACAGATACAATGAAAGCACGAAATATGGCTTGATACTGAGGGTAATTACTGGCAGACATCATATGAAATTTTTTTTTTCTGGTGTCTAGATTAATTTTACAGAGAAAAATTTATTATACTTCTAAAGGCTTCTATGTTTTTGTAGAGAAAAATTTATTGAAGAATTTGTAATGCTATATGGGCTACAAAGATGGAACGCTGCTAGCCACTGAAGGAGGGCCACACAACTAGGTAAGAATTCTGTCATGTAGTCTGTTGGGATCTGTGGCACTGATCATAACACCCAAGTTGTTTTATGTAATACAACTAGAACAAAGAAACAATGACAAAAGATTATAGTTAAGAAATTGCATTGATCATAAAGACTTTATTCTTATCAAATCTGTTTCTAAATTTCAAATTGGTATTGCTTTGCAATTTTTAGTACAGTTATTCAAACTTTTCTAAAATTGATAAAATTTATACCCGAATCATTTGTTCCTGTCAAACTGCGGCAAAATTTTTGTTTTCTCTTATATATATTTGGTTTACTTTTAGGTTTGAGTCTATTTTATTATTGGACAGGGGTCCCTTCTGGCCTGAAGTTTCAGGAATGGGAAATGAAGTAGAAGTAGAGTCGATGGAAGATGAAGATCTTCTCAGCGATGTCTTGCTATATTTTATCATTGAAGGATTTCTCTTGAATGTTTTGTACTTGATTTATGTTAGATATGTCTCTTATCTCACATTAGGCAATAGGCAATATTTAGTTTTTTAAGGTTATGTAGGTAATTTTACCATTTCCTTTATATTGTGTAAACTTTACTTTGAGAAATAACAGAAATCAATTGAACCCTAGCCGTAACTGTTCCTCTCCTCTCTTCTTCTTTACTGTCTCCGTTCCACTGTCACAACAAACTGGTATCAAAAACAAGGTCGATTTCTCCCACTCGCCGTTCCGCTTCCGATCCTTCTCAGCGTGGCATACTGTACGGATTTCGCTTGAGCTGCTACAATCATATCTCTGGTGCAGTACAAAGAAGTCCTCCTCAGCCGCCATTTACTCTCCGAGTCGAAGCGGTGGACTTGTCGTGAGATGTGACATTCACTTTCCGTTGGTGTAGCGCACGAACTCGTAAAGTAAGCTACTTTCTCCTTTTCTTGGCATTTTCTCAATTTGCTGCGCACATTTTTCAATTGAAGTCAACTATCACCGAGTTAGTAAACCTTGATTATTTAATCAAGCTTGTTTTTTGTTGCTAGTATATATTGCTTAAGGCAATTTAGGTGCCTACAATTTTTCGGTGCAGTTGGTTGTCAGGCTCCGTTCTAATTAAATTAGAAATTGAGCAATTAAATTAACCGTTACTTTTATTTTGAGTAGTGTGGTTTTACTAAATCAGAGAATCTGGTGTTAAGAGAATTAAGGGTGTATCACCATGAATTCCAATTCGACCATGTCTACTAAATTTGACATCGAGAAATTCGATGGCACAAGTAGCTTTGCGCTATGGCAAGTAAGGATGAAGGCAATATTGTCTAATTTAGGAGTTAAGGCGGCCATTACTGGTCGACCTGACTCGTTAAAGGGGAAAGAGAAGGATACTGAATGGGAGACTATGGATGATAGGGCTCTCTCAACAATTCAGTTATGTCTTAGTGACTCAACTCTTCAAGAGATTCTCTCAGAGACATCAGCATCCGGTGCTTGGAAGAAATTAGAGGAAATCTTTATGCAGAAGTCGGTTACAAACCGATTGAGGTTAAAACAAAGATTTCACTCTTTGAGAATGACCGAAGGTACATCCGTTAAGGTCCATATTTCAGAATATACCGCTCTCCTTCATGAGATGGAGAGGATTGGTATTAAGACGGACGATGAGGATAAGGCCATGGTCTTGTTGTGTTCCTTACCGGGGTCGTATAAGGGGTTTAAGGAGACTATGCTTCATAGTCGTGATTCACTTACCCTTGAGGATGTGAAGAGTAACCTACTTGTCAAGTCTGATTTTGACAATGACTTGACAGTAGTTGAGGGCAGCCAACAGAATGTTGGTTTATTTGTTGAGAGTGGGAGACAAAAGGAGAGAACTCAAGGCTCAGGGAATAGCCGTTCTAAGTCTAAGCACAAGAACCTATTTTGTGGGTATTGTAAGAACAAGGGGCACATTAAGGCCGACTGTTACAAACTTAAGAATAAACAGAAGGCAAAATCTAAAGGTGCCACCTCGGGTGCGGCTAATGTTGCCGAATCTGATTCAGTTCCAGATAACGTGTTGTTTGTTACGAACGGAAAAGAAAAGTTTGAGAAGTGTTGGGTGATGGACACCGGTGCTTCTCAACATATGACCCCAAATCGAGAGTGGTTTGCCACTTATGAATCGACTAATGAAGGTGGAGTTCTTTTAGGTAACGATCACCTGTGTAAGGTCGCAGGTGTCGGTACAGTGAGGATCAAGATGCATGACGGAGTGATCCGTACTTTGACGGGTGTGAGACACATCCCGGATTTGACAAAGAACTTGATCTCTTTGGGCTCTCTTGAGGATGTCGGTTGTAAGTTTAGAAGTGAAGGCGGAGTCCTTAGTGTGTCAAAAGGGGCTCTTGTCATGTTGAAGGCAAAAAAGGTTGGCACTCTCTATCTCTTGGAGGGAACCACGGTGACAGGCAATATTGCCGTTGCTACCTCAAGTTCCACCTCAAACACAGATTCAGACAATACAGAGCTGTGGCATATGAGGTTGGGTCACATGAGTGAGCGTAGTTTGGCAATTTTAAGTAAGCGAGGCCTGTTGTGTGGGCAAAGTACTTCCAAACTTGATTTTTGCGAGGATTGTGTCTTTGGCAAGTCGAAGCGATTGAGCTTCTCGACAGCCATCCATCGCACTAAAGGCACTTTAGATTATATCCATTCGGATTTGTGGGGTCCCTCGCAAGTACCCTCAAAGGGTAATGGCTCCAGATATATGCTCTCGTTTATTGATGATTTCTCTAGAAAGGTTTGGGTTTATTTCATTAAGGAGAAGAGTGAAGTGTTTGCCACTTTCAAAAGGTGGAAAACTCTTCTCGAGAACCAAACCGGTAAGAGGATTAAGAGGTTGCGAACTGACAATAGTCTTGAGTTCTGCAACAAAGATTTCAATCAGTTCTGCAATGATGCAGGAATCGCTCGGCATCGGACGGTTGCCGGCACTCCACAACAAAATGGAGTGGCTGAGCGAATGAATAGGACGCTACTCGAGAAGGCTCGTTGTATGCTCTCGAATGCAGGTCTAGGTAAAGAGTTTTGGGCAGAAGCCATTAACACGGCTTGTTATTTGGTCAATCGCTCACCTAATACTGCTATTGAGTGCAAGACACCTGAAGAAGTTTGGTCTGGCAAGCCAGCTGATTACTCAAACTTAAGGGTGTTTGGATGTCCCGCGTATGCTCATGTGAGCGAGGGAAAGCTCGAGCCAAGAGCGAAAAAGTGTATCCTACTCGGATATGAATCCGGAGTTAAGGGTTACCGATTGTGGTGTCCAGATTCTAAGGGAAAGAAATTCCTTATCTCGAGAGATGTGACATTTAATGAATCAGCTATGTTGCGGGCTAAAGAGCCCGAGCAGAGCAAGGAGCTTGAGGTTTTTCAGTCGAGCAAGGAGCTCGAATTGACCAAGAAGGTCGAGAATGTATCGAGGGAGGTGGAGTTAGAGACCTCGAACTCACAACCAAGTGTGACTGAACAAGATTCTTCACACGGTGGTGAACCTCGACTTGTTGTTGACTCATTTGTTGAGTCAGATGACTCTGATGAAGAGCAAAATTATGTTTTGGCGAGAGATCGCTCAAGGAGGGAGATACGACCACCTTCTAGGTATGGCTACTCAGATTTCGCCTATTGTTTGGCGGTAGCAGAAGATGTGGAGTTTTGTGAGCCCTCGTGTTATAAACAAGCGATTTTGTCTCGTGATGCGGGCAAATGGACCGCTGCCATGGAAGAGGAAATTAATTCACTTCATAAGAATCAAACATGGGCACTTGTGGAGCCGCCTAAAGGAAAGAAAATTGTGGGCTGCAAGTGGATGTTTAAGAGAAAAGATGACACTGTTGGTTTTCGCTACAAGGCGAGATTAGTAGCTAAAGGTTATAGTCAAGTTGAAGGTGTTGATTTCAATGATGTCTTCTCACCAGTGGTAAAACACACTTCTATTCGTGTTTTGCTTTCTTTAGTTGCCATGGGAGACTTAGAGCTCGAGCAGTTAGATGTGAAAACTGCATTTTTACATGGTGATCTTGAGGAGAAGATTTATATGCAACAACCCGAGGGGTATGAAGTTGCTGGTAAGGAAAACCACGTGTGCTTGTTAAACAAGTCTTTGTATGGCCTTAAGCAATCACCGAGGCAGTGGTATAAGAAGTTTGATACATTCATGGCAAACATTGGATTTCAGAGATCAGAGTATGACTCTTGTGTCTACTTTAAGAAGTTACTGGATGGAAGTTTCATGTATCTACTTCTTTATGTAGATGACATGTTGTTAGCAGCAACAAACAAGGAGGAGATTAAGAAAGTGAAAGAACAATTAAACTCAAAATTTGAGATGAAGGACTTAGGGCCTGCCAAGAGGATCCTTGGAATGGAGATCCTAAGGGACAGACCCAAAGGAAAGTTGTATCTTTCACAAAAGGGTTTTGTTGAGAAGGTGTTACACCGTTTTGAGATGAAGGATGCGAGACTCGTTTCAACTCCTCTTGCAACAAAATTCAGATTATCAAAACAATTGAGTCCTAAGACTAAGAAGGAAAAGAGTGCTATGTCACGAATTCCATACTCGAGTGCTGTTGGGAGCATCATGTATTTGATGGTTTGCACTCGACCAGATATTGCTCATGCTGTTAGCGTTGTAAGTCGCTATTTGTCGTGCCCTGGTAAGGTGCATTGGGAGGCGGTCAAGTGGATCCTTCGCTACTTGAAAGGTACCGCGAATGCACGATTGGAGTTTGGGAGGAGTGGTGCGAAGCTAACAAGTTATGTGGACTCAGATTTCATGGGTGATCTTGATAAGAGACGGTCTTTGACCGGCTATGTCTTTACTTGAGGTGGATGTGCAATTAGTTGGAAAGCAATTTTGCAATCCACTATTGCCTTGTCTACAACCGAAGCCGAGTACATGGCGGTAACGGAAGGTGTTAAGGAGGCCATTTGGCTCAAAGGTTTGCTTAGTGAGATCTCAACATATGGAGGTGCGACTACTATCTTTTGTGATAGTCAGAGTGCTATTCACTTGGCGAAGGACCACATGTACCACGAGCGGAGCAAGCACATTGATGTCAGATTTCATTTTGTTCGACAAGTTATCTCGAGGGGCATAATCGAGATCAAGAAGGTGTCAACTGTCGACAATCCAGCTGACATGCTTACCAAGCCGATACCGACCACGAAGTTCAACTATTGCATGGAGTTAATTTCTATTTGTAGTTGATTAGGCTTTTATAGTTTAGGTTGTTTTTGTTTTAGGTGAGATTTCGATCCAAGGTGGAGATTGTTAGATATGTCTCTTATCTCACATTAGGCAATAGGTAATATTTAATTTTTTAGGGTTATGTAGGTAATTTTACCATTTCCTTTATATTGTGTAAACTTTACTTTGAGAAATAACAGAAATCAATTGAACCCTAGCCGTAACTATTCCTCTCCTCTCTTCTTCTTTACTGTCTCCGTTCCACTGTCATAACAATTTAAATGTGTAGAACTGTAGATCGATGGCTATTTTTTTTTTGGTGTCAGTATAGAGGGTAAATGATGCAATTTGTATAGTTTTATTATGTTAGCTAGTTTTGAGGTCAAGTATGTATGCATGACTCTAAATTTTTTCGTGGGTGTTTAACTGTTTTGGGTTTAGGTTATGGATTGTTCCTTAATTGCACGTCTTAGTAATGGAGGGAACTATTTTGAGTCGTAATTTTTCAGAAATAAAAAATTACCGATTTTTTTTTGTGCCCAATTTTAAATCGTCAATTCATCCAAAATCATGTTCCGATCAGACTAGCCGGAGTACGATTTTTCTTCAGTTGTTTTTATGGGATTTTTTTGAGTTGAGATTAACCAAATCTACTTGGATAATATGAACTATATATATTTTCTTTTTTCTCGTCACATGTCATGCACAAATATCATCAGTGATCAGTCAGAAAATTAAAGAATCTAAAATCCCTCGTTGTAATTATAAAGCCGTAATGAACCCTGTTGACAGTACATCTTCCCAAATGAACTCTAGACAGTAGTCTCTGTTTTCATAACTCGTGACAAACGCTAATAGTGTCATAAACTCATAATAGATAATTTTTAAGTGTACTATGATCACTTTTTGCTATAATATACGATCATAGTACATTTGAAATTGTACCCTTATTTAAATACTTTTAAGAAACCTACCAGGGGCGGAGCCAGAAAATTATAATAGGAGGGGCAAAATTTTGAAGATTGAACAATGAAATAGAAATTTATTTATGAAGAAGAATATTTCTTTCCTAAATCAGTGATTCATGATTAATTAGGGGGGCAAATTATAAAAATTTTCTAAAAAATAAAGAAAATATACATAAAAATTTTATTTTTTTTGGAGCACAAGGGGGCAACTGCCCCAAGCAGCCCCCCTATTGGCTCCGCCCCTGAAACCTACACCCTGATCGGAACTAATAAAATCTGACGGGATTTGGAATCAGAATTCCCTTTTCTGATCGAAAGCGAGAAGAGAACAGAGCGAAATCGTATTCGAGGGGAGCCGATGGAAGTTTGAAGCGATGAAATCCCGTTTGGAAATTCTCCCCAAAAGATCGAACGGAACAGCTTCGTCCGTCGGATCGAGGCACGAAAGACGGAGGTTGATCGCTGAAATCAAATTGATTCCTTCTTCTCCGATCTTTCCGATCAGCGTCTGAATTTAAGAAATCAAATCGTCTCCATTCAACTTCACTGAAATCAAATCAACTCTTCACCTTCTTCCATTCCAATCCGGGTGTTAATGCTACATGATTTAATACCGTTATTAATTAATTAGCAATAAATTCTTACTTCAAGTTATTCAGTCAAATAAATAACATCATGTATCAACAGCTTCATGTTATTTATTATTTTATTTATTCAAAAAAATATTTTTTATCAATTTATTAGATTATAAGAAAAACTTTGTATTAAAATTAAACTATCTATAAAAATAAAAGTTAAAAATGAAAAACAAAACCCTCGGCCCCTCCATGCAGACATACCAAGACCTGGTTAACTCTTTAACTCTGGTTTTGGGAATGTGGAAGAGAACTTTCTCCAAATAAAAGAAAATTACTCTTAGAAGGATGCAAAATTTATAACTGGCAATGTAATTTTTGTAGTCCAGGTACTTCAATCTCTTGATCAAGATTCATTGGCGATTTCCAAACGAACTAAATTTCAATTAACAAAATTAATTAGTAGTACAAGGAAATTACAAATAAAAATGAAATAAAAAATAAAATAAAATATAATAGCAGAATAGCCAAGTAGGCCAAAAAAATTAGAGAAGTAATAAACTAGTAGTGTTTTTATGCCAAAACCACACTGCGAGGTCTACAGAGGAGACAATTTGTTGGAGCAGCATGTATACATCGTCAAAGACTCTTGCACTCTGCTCTTTCCAAATAGACCAGCAACTCAGCAAGTGGCCACCCATGTAGTGGGACGGCCACTCTTCTCACCACTAGTTCTTTAGCTACCGTGTGGACTTTTGTTAGGTTCTTTGTTGAAGTGGCCACCCAATAAGATTCGAAAAAACTTATCCAACATAAATTGCTAGATTATTTTGTACTTGAAATATTTTAAGTTTGGAGGAGACATGTAACGGGAAGACACGTAATTTTCATATTTAATATCGTACATATATTCTAATCGAATAATTGAGTTTGTTCTTAGGTGCAATTAACTGTTCTAAGGTTCGGAAGTACCCGAGGAAGAAATAAAGTGAGAGTTCGTGTTCTCTTGATATTTTGACTTATTAATTGAGTATTATATGAACTCCAAATTTTACAAAAATCATATTACAATATATTAATAGTAAAATTGAACAAAATTTACAAAAAATAATATTTGTATTTAAAATTTAAAATATAAAAGTTATGACTTTTATGATACAAAAAAACTTGTGAAAGTGGAACTCTTCTCAGCATTTTTACAACTATTTTTCCCATATGTGGTAAGACCAATAATGATCAGTTCTTTGAAAGCGGAAAGTTGTGTTTTACTTATATAATCCGTAGTTCTGTACAATCAATAATTTTATACTTGTACATTGAAATATATTGTAGTTGTATATTCAGCTATATTTCACAATTTGTACATGCATAATTGGATCTTACACTCGAACACATAGACATTAGACGCATTGCGTCCTGCACGGATGCGAGGAGAACAATACGATTTCAAGTCCAAACAAGCACAGTTGTACTGGATTTGATTTAGTTTCAAAGAATGATACAATTTATCGCTTAAAATGACTCTAATAAACTTCGGAGGGGCCCAAACTTGGCTGTTTTAGTAGAAATAGGTTCTATTACAAAATAATTTTTTTTGATGAAAAAACAAGGGTCTAGCCCCTGCCTTTTATATAATTAACATAAAGTTTAAAAAGTACATTGTTTCAGCAAGAAGCTGAAAAAGAAAAAAAGAACACAAAATAAAATATTAAGTTACACGACAGCAAAAAAAAAAAATCTTCATGAAGGACTGGCAGAGCGAGACATCAGCTTGATTTACCAGCAAAAGTACCAGAATCGTAGAGAATCGGGTTGGCTTTTTAAGCACGTGCCATTCAAGGAGTATTTCTTGCACCAGCTCACTAGATTCTTTGGAAACTTCCTTGGGGCCATTTGGATGGAAGTTGGAATTTGAGGAATTTCCTATTTCTAGGCATAAATTTATTATAAACAATCAAAACTCTTCACAAAGTTACACACTTTTCAATAAATTTATGCCTAAGAATATGAAATTCTCCAAATTCCCCAAATTCCTAAGCGATCCAAACGGCCCCTTAAAGATTCTGTTGCATCTCTCTCTCCATAAAACAAAGTAGGAAATTGCTAAAACATCTCTAAGAGCAGGAGGAGGCAGTGAATTGTTGAGAATTGAAAGATGATTTTGCACATTGTCCCACTTAACCCTGTGGATTGTAAGTGGCATGAAACATTTGCAAGAAGAGATTTGAAGAAGACACAATCATTAAAAAGGTGTCTGACAGTCTCCGAGTCGGATTTGCACAAACAACAAATACTGGAGAGGCACCAACCCCTTTTCTGTAAGTTATCCAAGGTTGCAAATTTATTTTGCAACATCTGCCAAATAAAGACTTTGAATCTAGGAGGTAACCTGAATTTCCATAACCTCCCGAGAGTAGTAGAATGCATTGGGAAAAGTTTGACCAGATTGTAGACTGATTTTGATGTAAAAACCCCTGAAGCTCCTCAGAAGTACCAGCCGAAAGTATTCACACCTGAACCAGATAAATGTGAGAGGGTATCACGAGTTGTTTGCAATGGGGAATTTAATTGGAAGAGGGTATTACAAAATAAATTTTATTTTAGAACTCTGAAAATCAATAAAGTGTAAAATAAAGTTCCACATGTTTGTTGTGTTTTGTGTAAAGGTGTAATTTATTACAAAAGTTATAATAATTATATGAGAATATAGTTTATTAAAAGTTTGGTTTTTTGTAGTAACGATTTTATCAGTGTCATATCTATAAAAATAAATGTTTATTTATGAGTATATTCTTTGCGAGGAGCTCCAGAGTGTTAAAGGCCAAGTACGAAGAGAAGTAGAGAACCAGCCTGTCATGCAGTAGCTCAGGAGTACACCGATGCCAGCCCAATGATGGAGATGACTGGCACAAAATTTGTCATATTCCACAAATCTGCATGAACACGAGCTGGGAATATTATGATATTGATCATTTTAAAACTTCCGCGATGTGCATAAAATTAGGTAAATGTTTGCAGCTCCTTTTACAATGTTTTGATTGCTTTCTTGTTCACCTAGCTAGGTATCAGTACACATATAATATCTGAAGTTCTGAACAAGAGTTATAATTGATTTAATTTCGAAATTTTAATTCATAATAGAATCTCGGACCCCTCCATGCAGACATACGAAGACCTTGTTGAACTCTGTTTAACTCTTCTTTCGTACGTTGAAGAGAACTTTCTGCAAATAAAAGAAAACTACTCGTGGAAGCATGCAAAATTTTTCAATTGGCAATGTAATCTCTGTAGTCCAGGTATTTCAATCTTTTAATTAAGATTCATTACTGATTGCCAAACCAAAAAATTTTAAATGAACAAATTAATTAGTAGTACAAGGAAATTACAAAGAAAAACAAAATTTAATATGAACCCCAAAACAAAGTACAATAGCAGAGTAACCAACTAGCCAAAAAAAAAAAAGAAAAGTAATAACTAGCTCTGAAACCGTCTTTTTATGCCAAAACCGCTCAGCAAGCTCCTCAGTGGAGACAATTTTCTGGAGCAGCATAGATACATTCTCAAAGTCCTTTGCGTTATGCTCGTTTCAAATAGGCCAGCAAGTGGCAGCCCATACAGTGGGACGATGGCGGCTCTCAATACCACTAGTTCTTTAGCAACTTTAGGAACTTCAACTAGGCTCTTTACTGAATGTCAAATGTGCAGTCTCTTGAAAAAAAATGCAGAGCAGAAAAGCTCGGAAGCACTCATTCAGTTTTGTTGGTAAATGAGTTGCACATCAAAATATCAGGAGTTTCATCATTAATTTAAATTAATAAAATAAATCTATTTTTTAAGTATCCAAGAAGTAACAGACCAATATTGTTTTGTACTTTGCAGGAATTAATCAATGTAATTTTTAGGCAGAGACCCTTCATTTCTTATCCCATCCATCCATAAATTCTAGGAAATGTAATACCCGACTTTCTATTCAGGTGCAACTAATTAATTGTACTTAGTTATGAAAGCAAGGTGGAAGTTTAGTGCGCAGTGCTTAGCTTAAACATCAAAGTTTGTGCATGCATTAAACATCAAATTTGACAATGTGAAATTAATTTTATTTTGTACTTGAATGCTTTTGTTTATGTCAAATAGAAGAGCCACACTGTTCAATAATTTAATTTTCATCTGAATTCTTGCACTGTAGAACCCCAATAATGCAAATTATTACTTCCATATTTTACCTAATCATCTGTCTATATGTACGCTTCACAGCATTAATAGAATTATCAGATCAGTTACCTCTGTTATTGTGAGCTTAAACCAAAGTTCTGAAATTAGATTTTTTCCCCCTTTTTTCTTCTGTAAATACAGGGATATTGTGTGCTAAAATAATGGCCTTATCAGGAAACTAAACTTTAAGAGCGAACAATTGGGAACCTATACCATATTACGATTCTTATACCACATAACTTCTATGGCCCTGATCAGAAGAGAATTTTTTAAACATGGGATTTCATTTCATTTCAATTCCTCAGAAAATTTCTGATCAAAATTAATGGATGGATTTGATGTCATTTGGTCGGAATTTTCATGTTGTTAGACTCAACGAAAATCTAATGAAATCAATTCCAATGAAATTAAATATCATTTTATCAGGGCCTATATGTCCAACATGATTGACTAAGCTTTTGCTCTTGAGAAAGCAAATTATCTTGTTTTTATATTCTACCAGAAAATGATAACATTGTACATTGTCGTTTACAGTTTATTATGTTTCCAGTTTCCACCAAGCAGACAAGCTGAGCCACCTGTGGAGTCTCGACCAGATTTTTCAATTTAGAGTGAAGTCAGGAAAAAAACTGAAATTCATTTAATAATGCTTTCTTGTGAAGTAGACATACAAGCAAACTTACTAAAAGTTCGAATTTCAACATCATAAATAATTGACCAACTGGTACACATTTTGTATACACGGACAAGATTGAAACTCAATTCTCAACCTCAAGTTGGTTCCTTTGTATGGAAATTATCTTTGTAACTAAGCCCAGCATTCAACCTGATACAGCAGCAGATAGAAGCAAAAAATGGGTTTATCTATATGGAAGTACAAGTAGGGCGAAATCGTGAATTCGTAGAAGGAATACTGTTCATGAATAGAGGTGGCACTTGTCATTTCACTAAGTTCTTATATAATTCAATAAAAATAAAGAAACAAAACCAAAGGATTTAATTTGGAAGTTCCGTTGATCATATAGAGATTTATGCCAATCTCTTTGCAAATTTCAAATTGGTCATGATCTGTGGTCTTTGGCAGAGTTGCTTCAGATTTTCAGAAATGGATTAAATTTATCCACGTCCTTTTAGTTACCTTACTTTGGACAATCTGCGGGCAACACAATTACACAAAGAAGGAATTTTCAGGATTTAGAGGATCAAGCAACATCCTCAGTGTACTTTTCGGATTTAATCCTTTTGTATCTATTGAACAATGAACAGATCTCTTCTGGTATGAAGAATAAATTCCGAGCTGAGGAGGCTATATTAGTATCAGGGGCTGAAGAAGCAGAAGCTGATTCGATGGCGCAGATATATTTAATCCTTTTAATCCTTTCAGCACTGTTTGATGGATTTTCCTGCGATGTTTTTGAACATAGAATTTTGGCTGATGATGCAAACATTTTGTTTTTTGTTTTTAAATTACTTTGCTTATATAGTTTTTTTGTGGCTATATCAGGTCATGGTTGCATGACCATGACTAGTTTCATTTTCTAACTGTTTTGCCTTCACGCACGCTATCACTTCGTATTCTAATTGTATCCTTTGCGATGAATGTAGACCACCAATCGTGGTTGCTAATTTTCAAAAAAATATTATAGATTATACAAATACTTTCATTGTAATTACTAATGCATGCCAATAAATCGTTCCAAGCATACAATGGCATTAATATTCAATAACCAAATCCAAATGGTCAATAAGATAATGTTTTCCGAGCACATGTCATGCAGACTAATAACAGAAAATAGTAAAAATTTAAAGTCCGTTGGGTTAAAATACCCAAAAGATGACATTATTAGCGTCCTCAGAATTTAAGGGGAGTGCTTTGGGCACGGTTAATAACACTGGGAGCAACGCAATATTCACCGAATGACAAAATTAACCTTGGACTATCCAAGATCAAGCTTTCTACTTTCTGGACAAAATTATTAATTATCGCATCTCCTTCTCTTGCTATTCCGAATCAAGCGGTCCCACTTGCAATCTAGCACCTCCATTCTCCATCGAAGCGACGGATGCGTTCCATATCTTTGTTTCTTTTTCTATTTCCTTCCATTTCTTCTACATACCATCTCTTTCTAAATTCTAACCCCTCTCTCTCTCTCTTCTTTCTTGGAACAAAAGAGGGGATGAGAATGGCGATGAGATTGGTGATCGAGGATGAGGCGCCTCCGTGGATCCAGTCTCTTTTTAATCCGTGTTAAACTAGATTTCCGAGTATTAATTACTTAATTTATTACCAAGCTGATCTATATTATTGCCGTAAAATGACCATAGTACACTTGTCAAATTTGTCCATATTAAAATCCATTTTAGAAAATAGTTAATACCGCAATTTTAAAAAATAAATACTTCTTCTTTCATGTCATTTATATTATTTTAATTTATAAATAAAACTTGTTATATCATTAATTCTTATTAGTTTCTTGAATTATTTTTCGTACAAAAATAAAATAAATCATACAACATGAATAGTTGAAGTTGAAAAAGCAAACATCTTATGTATCATAAATATGAAATACAATTTCTATATTTTTTCCTAAAAACTTTACTAACTTTCTAGAAATTAAATTATAGGAATTTATAATTATGCTACAAACATCTGAGGCTCTTTTCATCATTTAAAATTTTAGCCGTTAATAGAAAATCATTTGAGAACTAATATCACATTGATTATCCTCTGATGTGATTGTAGAAAAATTGGAAATTCGAAGAATGTTCATAAAATAAAAGTTTAATGACCCCATATTATATAGTTTTTCAAAATTAATATCTTAATAACAAAAAAATTCGAAGAATAATAAAATAGCTTTCTTTGTGATTGGCCCTTTGACCCTTCAAATAAAAAAAAGCCTAGCTAGCATTTCCAACGTTCGCATATTATTTTCTGGCCCTTTGACACTTTAATTTTTTGCACTGCAAAGGGTCCGGCGCCTGCTACTCTTCAGTTTGTACTTGGGAATTTTTCTGAAATTTCTGGTATATCAATAAACCTGTCAAAAAGCTCAATTCTGCCTTTCAACCTTTCTGTGCAAAAATGCAATTCCTTACAATGTACACTTTCATGTGTATTGTCTGACTTTCCTCTCACGTATTTAGGGCTTCCGTTGAGTGTGCATAAGCCTGGCAGACAAGGTTTCCAATCTTTGGTTGATAAGGTGCAAAAAAAGTTGAAAAGCTAGAAAGGTGCGTTACTGACAAGGGCGGGGAGAAATTGTACTGGCAAGCTCTATTCTTTCTTCAATCTCTGTCTTTTTTATGTCTGTTTTCAAACTACTTACATGGGTGATCAAAGCCATTGATCGAATAAGACGTAATTTTGTGTGGGGGAATAACAGTTCCACAAGTAGAGGGATCCCACTCCTTTCTTGGGACAAAATGTGTTCACCAAAGGAAGCAGGGGGCCTTGGTTTGGTGAATCTCAAAATACAAAACCTAGCATTGCTCTTAAGGTGGTGGTGGAGGCTATACAACGCTTCAGACTCTTACTGGTACTTCATCACGTGCTCCCTCTACAAGAAAAATGATGTGAATATTCCACCTTTGGGATGGAAGCAGCAAGGGTCCTTTTTTCGGAAAGAACTGATGGCCTTGAGATTTTATTTCCAGCTTTCGACTCATACGATTGTCAACTTAGGTAGGCGGTCACTCTTTTGGTTTGACAAATGGGGGGAGCGCCGCCTATCATTCTTTGGTTATGATGGGGGCACACTAACAAGGAAGTTCATCTCTTTTTCAAACGCACTTCCTATCTTACAACAACTTCTGCCTTCTCCTTTAAATTGGGGCCAAGCCGAATTGATAGAGCAAGCATTTCAAATAAACACTTCAACTGGCCATGATCAGATGGTTTGGAGGTGGAATTCTAATGGTGTTTACTCAGCTGCTTCTTTCTATCATGCCTTCATAATGGTTGGAAGACTTAAGTTCCCCCTTTACTCCATCTAGAAGTTAAAAGTCACACCAACAATTAAGTGCTTCCTTCTCTGTAGTGATGACATCTGTGAAACAACAGCACATCTTTTCAGCTCATGTCATTTTACCATTGAGCTTTGGAATCGCTTATCCCAGAGCTTGGGTATTGCTCCTCTCTGCCAACACAGTAGTAGTCTAGAGCTGCTCTTACAAGCTTTTCATTTTTTGAGCTTAACAGATTTCCAAAAGACTGCAATAGCAACAGCTTTGTGGGGTATCTGCCTAGAACACAACAACCGAATTTTCAGGGAGGAGTCTCGGTTACTTGGTGCTATACATGATTGGGTCATTGGGGAAGCAACGCTTTTTATGAATCACGCTAGCGTTGAGGTGTTGAGGTTCTGAAGAGGTTTTCGCGGCTTTGTATAGCTTCAGGAACAGTTCTTTTCTTGTTTTTCACTTTTTCTCTTTGCTATATTTTGCTTTTTCTTTTACCTGGTAGCAGTGGCGAAGCTAGGATTTTGTGTCAGCAGGGTCCGTAAATTTTTTTTTTGCTGAAAAAATATGTATAATGTAACGTCTAATATAGCATAGTATAATAATAATTCTTAAATAACAACTCTAAAATAATGTTAGATAAAAAGTCATGAGAAATCAAATATATATTATAATAATAATAGAAAATCTAAAATAATATATTTAATATACAAGATAATAATTCAAAAGTCAAGACAACAAAAAAAAAATACAATAATTTGTATGAATTTTTATTTTTTTCATAATTTTGCAAAATAAGTTTTTTAGAAATCTCTTTATTTTAGTGATAGTTTTTATATAATATCCGAGTTGTATTTTTATCTTTTATGATAGCTTTTATTTATAATGTCCTAAAGTTCACATAATATTATATAGACGAATCACATAATGCGCGAGATTCGCGCTAGTATATATATGCTACAAATAATTTTTTTATCCAAATATTTCATTATATTCTAAGTTTTGTCTTAATAATTCATTGGGTAGGAGGAAACAAGATGATTAGTCATGAACAAATGCTACATGGGTCCCTATGCGATTTTTTAGGTGTCGTTATGTAATTCAAAACAAGCACAATATGTCCAGCTGGGTCCTTCAAATTTTTGAGATGGGTCCCTAACTTCTTGTATATTTTTTTTTAATTACAAATAAATGTAATATGAAATAAAATTTTTTTTTGAGGTGGGTCCATGGACCCACCAAAATATATGTAGCTTCGCCCCTGCCTGGTAGTCGCTACCTGGTTTGTCCAAAAAAATAAAAAATGACCAAAATAAGAGTCGCTTTCCAAAAGGACAAGTCAGTCAAAGAAAAATTTCAAGTGGGTGTAAGCTGTAAAGCACGACGTAATTCACATTTCAGTCGTGCATTTTTTTAATTAAATGAATTAGTACAAAGCTAGTGACTAGTGAGAACATCGCTCGCAAGTTGTGGGATTATTTTTCATTTTTTCTATTTTAAAAAAATTATAAGTTTTTTTTTAATAAAATGCACAATGTGTACAGACGAAATAGACTAAAAGTTAAAAATTCTTTAAAAAAATATTTTTAACATCGAAAGAGTATAAAACTTTAGTGTAAGTGAATTACCTATAGTATTTGGAGCATCCATTTAAAACTTGATAAAAAAATAATAAATTTAGGAAATCTTGCAAAGCTATTAGTATACTAAAATGCAACTTTTCAAATGTATAAAATATTAAAACCATATATAATATTTAAAAAATTTATATAACTGAATTTATTATAACTTTATGAGTGTGCATATATTTTGAAAAAGAAAATAAATTTAGGAAGGACCAAATATCTTAAAAAAAAACTGTGTAAATATTTTAGAAGTACATAATTGAAAATTCTTGTATCATTAGATTCCTTATAATTCTTGAGGAAATTATTAGATTCCAATATATACTTATGAAATTATGAAAATAAAATATATGAGGTTTGAAGAATTATTTAAAATATTTTAGAATTCTATATCGATGTTATGTAGTTGGATTCTTTATTGTTCTGTGGATACATATTATTTCATAACCAAAGAAATTTCAACCTCTTATAATAGGAAATATTAAATACAATTTTCGAAAATCATCAAAATGGACAGATCTACTGATTGTTGAATTGGCGAGGAGAAAAAGCAGGACAAGCGGGAAACTGAGAATTATTGATCCAGATTGGCTTGGTTAGTCCCACATTGATTTGTCTTCTGTAATTATTGCAGTAGGTGGTGACTTCACAAGTCAAGGTTTTAATTATTGGCGCATCTGCTGCGTGGAGCTTTTAATGTTTCTTTAGTTTTGTATATGTGGCTCAAGTTCAAAGATAGTTCCTTTCAGTAAAAAAAAAAAAAAAAAAAAGATAGTTCCTCAGGTTTTTGGCGTTAATAGGTGTTTAATTCTCTGCAAATCCATTGACTTCTTTTATTTTCTTTGTTTATTTATCAAGTGAATGACTATTGAGTCTTTTCTTAAAAAAATAAAAAAATAAATAGAATTTCAGTGTGTTTTCTCTGCTGTGGGCTGTGGCACAATACAATTTTTTGGAAAATCGTAGGTAGTGCTTCTGTGGGACCCATCCACCAGGTCTGTATGGTCCACCCACGTGGAAGTGCCGAGTGCAAGTCCTAATTCGCTTGCAGTTACTGCGGGCCTGCGGCACATGGTTCCTCAATTAATTTGTCTGTGCATATAAATTGAAAAAAAGAAAAAAAAGTAGGAAGGACCAAATATCTAAAAAAAAAAACTGTATAAATATTTTAAAAGTAAATAATTGAATAATCTTGCATCATTAGATTCCTTATAATTTTTGAGGAAATTATTAGATTCCAAAATATACTTATAAAATTATGAAAATAAAATATATGAGGTTTCAAGAATTATTTAAAATATTTTAGAATTCTGTATCGATGTTATGTTGTTGGATTCTTTATTTTTCTGTGGATACATATTATTTCATAACCAAAGAAATTAAAAAATCCTCTTATAATAGGAAAGATTAAATACAATTTTCGAAAATAATCAAAATGGACAGATCTACTGATTGTTGAATTGCCAGGACAAGCGGGAAATTGAGAATTATTGATCCTGATTGATTTGCCAGTGACAAGTCTAAAGGTGTCCCGATTATTCGGTAGAGCAATAAGTCGCCAGCTAAAAATCCCTAATCCTGTGACTGTCAGACTTTTGCGGACCAAATACGTCAAAATACATCGAATCTATTCTCTGTTGGATTATCTGATGCGAGATAAATATACATTCTTCTGCGGCGCATGGTTTGTCAATTAATTTGTGTAGCGGGTTAGAAGTGAGCTGTTTTAAAATCGTTTCAGTAAAATTCCACAACGATTTTATAGAAAATCTCAAATACTCAGTTGAAAGCAGTCAAAGCCTTCAATAAGAGATCTATTGCTATAAACCTTCAGTTTTGTATCACAAACTTTGGTCGAGTTCCATTTTTCCTAGTTGTATATCTATCCCTGATGATCTCTGTAAATTGTAAAAGAACGCAATTAAATATATTCCTTTTAAGTTGCTCAGTTTCGTTTCTAAGTTGGATCTCTATCTCTCTTCCGCACAAAAATCAAACTTTTGAACTTGGATCTCTATCTCTCTTGTAGTTGCACAACTTCCACCTTTTTCACATCAATCTGCATACTCTTTTACCTATTTCTGATCTCTCCTTCCATTTCTCTTGCTCCCTCTGTCTTGCTTTTCTGTTCTACTGTTCTTTACCCTCTAGAACGTTTTCTTAGAAAAAGAGAAAAAGAAAAACAAATAAACAAAAACAAAACCTATTCCCTCTCAGTCTGTCTCTAGATTTTAAGTTTTCAACTTAAAAAAATACCCGCAAAAATGACTGGCTTTGGGGAAACTGTTGGAGGTTGGTTTGGATCCAGCATGGTTGGTAAGATGCTAGATATGCTGGGCACCTACCTTGGCAACAACCATGCTCTTCAAAGTGGAACTGCTGAGATGCTCACCAGCTTAGAGCAATCACTTTCTCAAATCAGGTGCGCTATTGTTGAGGCCAGAAAGATACCAGCCAAAAACCCGGACCTCATCAAATGGTTGGATATCCTGACTAATTCGGCATACGAGGTTAGAGATGTGCTCGATGAGTTTGAGGCTAAGAGATACCATGAAAGATTGAAGGGAAAGAATAAGGTTACTGAATCAGGTAAATTTGTTAGAACTCTGTTTCTTCCGGACAAAGAGTTAATGAAATTAAAATCTATTGTAGAAAAAATTAACAAAATTCATGGGGAATTCAAGGATTTTCGTAACCGATTGCCTAATGAGTATAGTACCACTCATAAAAGGGAGACGAGTTCCTACCTAGACCCTAATTCAAAAATATTTGGTCGGGATGTGGAAATTTATTTTATATTGGACATGATATTGAACTATCAATTAATGTGTTTTTCCAAAGAAAATTCAGAACCTGGATCATATGGTAGCAGTTTTAGGGGTTCGGGACAAGAAAGCAGAGGTAAACGTAAGCGGTCTTCAGGCACAAGTAGTGCGGTTGGAAAAGAAAGCATTGCACAAATAATTGACAATGATCCCTTATTAGAAAAATCAGTGATTATTCGAAATTGGAAACTACCTGTTCTTCCAATTTGTGGTCCTGGAGGAATGGGCAAAACAACTATTGCTCAAATAGTCTACAATAGCAATATAGTGAAAGAAGTTTTTGATCAAATAGCTTGGGTCTACCTCTCAGAAAAATACGATGTCACAAATATTATGAAAAAAATAATAGATTTATTAGGAGGTAGTAGTAGTATTAGCAGTAGTTCTTGTGATAGGGAACTAAATGAGAGAGTACTAATTAAGACCATCGAAAATAGGAGGTTCTTCCTTGTCTTGGATGATGTTCATGATGGGATTGAATCCAAATGGAGTGATCTTTTCTCGATTTTAAGTAATGGTGCACCTGGCAGTATTATCTTATTAACAACTCAAAGTGAATGTGTTGCGAAAATAATTGGAAATATGTCAATCATAATCAATCTAGATGCTTTAGAACTAGAGTGGTTTGATTTACTGTTTAAATCCTATGCGTTTGGAGAATTGTTTAATTATGATTGGGAAAGTGGCAGTATTTCGATCTCGTGCAAAAATAATGCTGCAAAAGCACAACTTAATAATTTGACTGAAGAAAAATTGAGTGATCTGGAATGCATTGCCACAAAGATTGGGGAAAAGTTACATGGTTTGCCTTTAGCCGGACGAGTTATTGGAAAAATGTTGTATAACAAATTAGACAAGGGCCACTGGGAAAAAACTCTTAAAAATAATTTGTGGAACGATGAAAGTAGTTCTGAAATCTGAAGAAATCCTTGCGTCCCTTTCAATCGGCTACAATGACCTAGATCCTGACGTACAACAGTGCTTTAAATTTTGTTCCATATTTCCAAAGCATTATGTATTTGACAGGAACACGTTGGTTCAAATGTGGTTAGCTCATGATTTTGATTTTGTTCAACCCAACGAAAGAGAGAGTTTTAAACTAATTACAATGGAAATTAAATTGGAGGATATAGGAGGAGAGAGGTTTGATAAGTTAGTGGAAAGATCTTTTTTTCAGGCAACAGTTAATGATGGCAAGTATGTCATGCATGATCTAATACGAGAATTAGCTATAGCTGTTTCTCGTAAAGAAGAATTTTATTATGTTAATTGCTTGGATAATAAAATTTCTGATGTAATTACTCGCCATATGGGCATCAACAGCGATGGTTCGAACGAAGAGGAGATTAGCCCGATTTGTACAAATCTAAGGACTATGATTTTGTTTGGTAATTGGATAAAATATACTGGTGAGTCAATTAGAAACATATTTGGCAAATCTAATGGTCTACGTCTTTTGGATCTATCTTATATTGCAATAAAGGAGTCTGGACCCAGACCCGGATTTCTCGATTCGGTTTTATCTCATAATGAGATTAAAGAGATTGCAACCGTTGATGCCATTTGTCGACATTCACATCTCCGATATGTGGATCTCTCTTTCTCTGGAATTGAATTTATTCCCAATGAATTTTGTGAGTTGTACCATCTGCAAGTGCTAGATGTTCGAGGTTGTAATTTGATTAGATTACCAGAAAAGATGAATGAACTTATAAACTTGAGACATTTATATGCAAGTGCTGAGACTCTCTCTCTAATATACGGTATAGGAAAGCTAACCAACCTCCAAGAGCTCAAGGAATTTCGTATAGGAGAGAGTGATGGGCATAGAATTAGTGAGTTGAGGGACATGAATGAAATTAGTGGGCACCTTCTTCTAACTAACCTTACAAATGTTCCCAACAAAGAGGAAGCAGCTACGTGTCAACTTGTTAAGAAAAGGTACCTCAAAAGTTTAGAGCTGGCTTTTTTACACAAGGTGGATAAATCAGTACCCAGCTGGCATGGAAGGCTGGAACTGGAGGTACTTGAGGCCCTAAAACCATACCACAGTGTAGAAAGGCTTACGATTAGGGGCGGTAGAGGGGGTTTTCTTCCAGGTTGGATGTGGTCAACTCAGAGTGCATTTTCCAATTACCTAAAGTACATTGTAGTGAATGACTTTTCATTAACCACCCTTCCTGCTTTTGGGGAACTCCCTTCTCTCGAGGTTCTCAGATTTATGGGACTATACAACTTGGAAATGGTTGGCGACGAATTTTATGGCCGCTCTGATGTGGTATTTCCTTCTTTGAAGGAGTTGCAATTCTCTGGGATGGCTATCCTGAGGACATGGTCGGATGCACCAGCAGAAAAAAAGTCATTTCCAGTCCTTAAAAAGTTTGACCTGGACTGTAATGATTCGGTGGAAATGCCTACCAATATTTTCACATCATCTGTGGTAGAGTTTACACTAGTGTCATTGTTTGGCCAATTTAATAATATTGAAACAATATTGCAACGCATGCCTCATCTAACGCACTTACGCATAACTACATTCTGCAATGATTTAAAAATCAATTGTACTGGCTTGAAGTTCCTTGAGGTTTTAAGCCTTAAAAATGCTAGACAAATCCTCCTTGTCAGAGGGTTAAAATCCCTTGTAAATCTAAGAAAGCTTGATATAGAGGGGTTCAATGAAATTCTTGAAGAGGAGGTAGAGAATGATGGGACTTGTCAAAAAAATCAATTTCTAACTTCCCTGAACTTGAACTACCTCAGCAGTAGTCACCAGGGCTACTGTGGAATCTTGCCCCTACCAGGAAGGCTTGGATACCTACGTTCTCTGTCCATAAGGGATTCACCTGTAACAAAATATACAGAGGAGGAAGGAAGTTGGTTCAGCCAATTAACATCCCTTGAAACACTCAAGTTTTCTGGCTGCATGGAACTGAGAGGTCTTCCTTCCACAATTCCATTGCTCACTAAATTGAAGAAGCTAACCATTGAGTTTTGCCGTAAGATTTCTTCATTGCCTGAATCTGGGATGCCACCATACCTCACTGAACTATACATCACTGACTGCTCAGATGAGCTAGTGCGCCGATGTCAACCTGAACCTGATCAAGGAGAAGACTGGTGAAAGATTTCGCATATTCCACACATCCAAATTAAACAGAGTAATATACTGGCGTTCTTTGGATTAGTGCAAGAATAAGGGAATAGCTTCTTCCTACTTTTAAATTTATTATAAACAATCCAAACTCTTCACAAAGTTACACACTTCTCAATACTTCTTTCCTTATTCCTCTTATTCCTACACCATCCAAACGGAGCCACTAATACTTCTATTAGCCTTGGTCATACTCAATGTAGCCTTCCATCATGGTGCATAAATTAAGGTAAACTAATACTTCTGTCTCCTTTTATATTGCGCTATTGTGTTTGTGTGCCTAGGTATGTATAATATCTGAAAGAGACCTGTAATTTAGTTAATTAACTCATAGCTGGATCTCAGAGCCTCCATGCACACATAGCAAGACCTTATTAAGCTCTGTTTCACTCTGCTTTGAGTGTGCAAGAGAAATTCCTGCAAATTAAAGAGAACTACCAAATAGAAGGATACAAAATCGGAGCTGGAAATCTCTGTACTTCAGATACTTAAAAGTCACTTTAAAAGTAATTTTTGTAAATTGAGAATGCAGTGGAACCCTTAGAATCCAATCATATCCAGATCTTCTAGCACTGTACGTGATTTTCTTTCAGATGTAATGACCTGTTCCTAGTTATGGACAAGTGCATTAAAAGGGGGAAAAAAAAAAGGTGGGATTTTGCATTGTAGTGCTCTGCTTCATCCGTGGGATAATATGTTGTACACTCTGAATTTAAAATTCATGCGATGGTACTTATATCTTTGTGCTTGTTTTGGAGAATCAATGTTGTCAATGAAATTAATTTCTGTAGCTTATATATGTAGTTATATACTTATATTTTAGTTTTATTTGCATGCTTTGGTTCATGTCAAACAAAGATTATTTTTGCTCATTAATTAGTTTTCCTACAGATGATCTAGAATGAGATATTACTATTAGTATTTGATAACTTAAAAAGTTGCATGCAATATTTAATGCTTGATCTTTTTATATTTTATAGTGATGGATACAAATGATTCAAGCTGAGTTTTATTTGCTTTCATTTGTTCATGGCGATAGAATCTCCATAGCAAACAGAAATGGTAGAATATTTATTATCATTATGATAATATGTGTATTTCTTAAAGAATTGTGATAAAAATTTTTTTTTTTGAAGGTTAAACTAACTCTCCTTTTTTGCTGGTGAATTTGATCAAAGATTGGAACAAAATAAAGAAACTGCAGTCGGTTCCCAGCAAGTAACTCTGTTATTATTAGTTAAAGATCAAAGTTCTGTTTATTTGTTCTCTTTATTCATTATATAATTCCTTCGGATAGGGTTTTTTTTAATTAAATTCACGTAAATTGTGCGACAATAATTGTTTTTGCCAGGAAAGTAAAATTCAAGAGCAAAATTTATAGGACGGATTAGGTGGTTTTCATGATTTGCAAATCATATTCTTGATTCGGTATGCTTTCTTACTACACCTACTCTATAAGCAAAATGATTGGCTTTAACATTTTGTTATTGATTTGAAAAAGTTTTTGGGTCATATATTCTACCAGAAAGTAAAAAATTCCACATTTTTTTGTCATTTCCAGTTGAAGAAATGTTCTGCTAAGCTGAGAAGATAAGCCACCTTGGTAATAAATTAATGAAGTAGTTCTTTATTAGGAAGAAGATTTAGGAGTGACCAACCGATGTTCATTTGACATACAGGACCAAGATTGGAACCTCTATCATCAAGTTAAAGTTGTTCTATTCAATGGTAATTGTCTTTATGACCTATATACTGTGATAAAATTATCATTAATCAATGCCTAGATGTAATTATCCCTTGTTAGATTAACTACAACACAGATACAATTAAACCACGAATGTTGGCTTGATACTGAGGGTAATTACTGGCCAATATTATATGAAAATTTAATTTTTCTGGTGTCTAGATTGATTTTGCAGAGAAAAATTTATTGTACTTTTAAAGACTTCCATGATTTTGCAGTGAAAAATTAATTAAAGAATTCATAATGCTATATGGGAAGTACAAATTGAAGAATCCAAACTTGTTGCCAAATACAATTTGGTAAGATTTCAGTCATGTAGTCGTTTGGGATCTGTGGCACTGATCATAACATCCAAGTTTGTTTTATGTGATACAACTAGAACAAAGAAAGAATTACAAAAGATTAGAGTTAAGAAATTATATATTTATTGATTATAAAGACTTTACTCTTATCAAATTTCTTTCTAAATTTCAAATTGGTACTGCTTTGCAGTTTTTGGTATAGTTGTTCAAACTTTTCGAAAATGTTTGATTTACTTTTAGGTTTGAGTCTATTTTATTTTTGGACAGGGGTCCCTCTTGCCTGAAGTTTCAGGGATGGGAGATCAAGTAGAAGCATAGTCGATGGAAGATGAAGATCTTCTCAGCATCAGGATGTCTTGCCATATTTTACCATTGATGGATTTTCCTTGAATTTTGTGTACTTGACTTAAATGTGTAGAACTATAGATGGTAGATTTTTTTTTTTTCATTTTATTATGTTAGCTAGCTTTGAGGTCATGTATGTATGCATGACTCTAGCTAATTTTTTTCCTGGTTGTTTAACTGTTTTAGGTTTAGGTTATGTATTGTTCCTTAATTGCATGTCTTAGTAATGCAGGGAACTATTTTTGGTTGCAATTTATCAAAAAAAAAATACTGATTTTTTACTGAGCTAAATACTAAATCGTCAATTCATTCAAAATCATGTTCCAATTAGACTAGCAGGAGTACGATTTTTGTTCAGTTGTTTTTAAGGAATTATTTTGAGTTGAGATGAACTAAATCTACTTGGATTATATAAATTTTATATATAATATTCCTCTTTTCCGTCACATCTCATGCACAAATATCACCAGTGTGTTAGAAAGTGTGCTAATTTTCATTTTTATGCTAATTACCAACTAATTAAGCCAAGAAAACAAAGCACAAAACGGATCTAGTACAAAAACCGATTTGACACAAGAGAAAGGATGGATTTTTACCTCTCTTGGTATAGCAACCAAGAGGCTCGAATCCTTGGGTTTGGTGTCGGTGGCGTGCACTCCCTTCTTCTTCCTTCGACGGCCTCGAATCCACCAAAAGGATTAACCAACCTCTAAGGTTTTTGTGCTAGCAAAAACAAAGAGAGATAGCTAATCCTTTGTTTCTAGCTTTTCTTCCAATTAATCTATATTAATGAAGTAGCTAAATCTCAACACATGAGCCTTAATGGAAACAATGGAAAGAGCAAAGAGGAAGAGAAATAAATTCTGAAATTTGTTCTCCCCTTTTTGGAATTTCGGCTATGGAGGAAGGAGAGAAAAAATAGAAAGGTGGCTAGGGTTTCCCCAAAATAAACCCCTTTATATAGAGCTCTCTTGACCTACCTACCAACCTTTTCAATGGACAATTATGCCCCTAGGTAGCCGCATTTTTCATGGGCCAAGAAGGCCTACAACAATTTGTTGGCTTGGTCCATTACTTTATTCCATTTATTTGGTCTTTCCAATAGTTCTCAATTTCGGCCCTTTTAATTAACATTTAATTAAAATCCGAATAGCTCAAAGTTGAATATGATCAATTATTAACTTATTAATAATCATTTTAGGATTAGCAAATGCATTAATTTATTTCTATATGATCTATTTGACTTAATTAATTATAACGGTCCGCGACGGTATATAATTAATTAATCAACATATCATATTTTCGCAATACGCACTGTTGCGAATAAATAAATAATGCACTGTTTGGTTAAAGCTTTATTTGTGCGACCCTTTGAGGATTTATGCTACGTTGGACATGGAATTAAATCGCTATTTAATTCCAATAATCATAAGCGGTATCTAGCAACACGTTATGATTCTCAATTCGCATAAATAGTGTACAGTTACAAAATTTCAATCCTGCATAAGAGAACAATTATGTTTCTCTATTTTGATTCTTATGTCACACGATATCATCGTATAATCCAAGATAGGAACGTGTCATTCTTGCAGATTATACGTTTCTTGATCTAGAGATAATTGTATCAGTTGCTAGCAAACAATCTATCTCCATCAAGGGGCCCAAATAGATATCGTCACTTACTAAGTGAATTAATGAGGGACATACGGTTTTCTTGATAATTAGCTTTTCCCCGCACAATTCAAGAATACTTAAATCAAGTCCGTATAGCAGTCTTTATCAGGAATCAGCGGTAGACATGATTTATAGCATCTATCCTCATGTGGAAAAGATAATCATCTCAAACTTAGAACCAAAATCATAACGAAATAAATAATGACACGTAACACAATCCATATATTTATTTCGTGGGGTCCAGTCCTGTACTATGTTCTATAACATATACATATGCAATTAAAATGGTTATTCTTAACCTATGATTTATAGAACTTAATCATCACTTAATTTGCATACTAATCTTATTGATAATTAATGTTCTTTGTTAATTATCAAGATTATGGACTTTTAGATTTATCGTTGTCATTTACTATTAAATGAATAACAGTGATCTATAATTCAGATCCTCAACCTGAATGAACTGTCAACGATTAAATCAAAGAACAAATGATCTGAAATCACCAATAACATAAACTATAGAAGTAGCCTAATAAGATTGGCTTCTAGGACATAACTCTAACACAGTGATCAGTCAGAAAATTAAAGAATCTAAAATCCCTTGTAATTTGTAATCCGGTGATGAACCATGTTGATAGTACATCTTCCCAAATGAACTCTAGACACTAGTCTCTGTTTTCATAACTCGTGACAAACGCTAATAATGTCATAATAGATAATTTCAAGTGTACTAAGATCGCTTTTTGCTATAACATATGATCATAGTACACTTGAAATTGCACCCTTCTTATTTAAATACTTGTCAGAAACTTAATGCTTCACGATTCAATACCATTATTAATTAGCAATAAATTCTTACTTTGTGTTATTCTGAAACTTAATTTTTCATGTTATTTATTTAAATATTTTTTTATAAATTTATTAGTTTCTGACAAGAGTTGTTTGCTTGCTTTCTTGTTCACCTATCTGAACAATAAGTTATTTAATTTTTAAATTTTAATTAATAATAGGATCTCGATCGGCCCCTCCATGCAGAATAGCCAACTAGCCTACAAGATGGGAAAAGTAATAAACTAGCAGTATTTTTACATGAAAACCACACTGCGAGGTCCTCAGAGGAGGCAATTTGCTGGAGCAGCATAGATACATATTGTCAAAGACCCTTGCATTATGCTCTTTCCGAATAGACCAGCAGCTCAGCAAGTGGCCACCCATCTAGTGGGGCGGCGGCTCTCCTCAGCTCAGCAAGTGGCCACACTGTTAGGTTCTTTATTGAATGTCAAATGTGCAGTTCATCGTTAATTTGAACAAAATAAATATACTTTTTGCATCCAAGAAGTTACAAATCGATTAATTGTTCTTAGTTACGAAAAAAAGCAAGGTGACTCCATTAATTGTTTAGCGCGCAGTGCTTAGCTTCATCAGTAGAATCGCATGCGGAACACTGTCGTCTCTCGTCACTACGCCATTAATAAACTTTAGTACCGGTTTTTTTTGTATTATTAGTACCGGTTTTGCAGCGGTACTAATAATAGGGGGTACTAAAAGCAAATAAAAACCGGTACTAATGACCCGGTAGTAAATCATGAAAAAAACCATATTAGTACCGGTTTTTTATAAAAAACCGGTACTAAAATTAATTCATTTAGTACCGGTTTTTTATAAAAAACCGGTACTAAATTAAATACATTTAAATTAAGCAATTATTTAAATAATTATTTAATTAATTAAATAAAAAAAACCGAAAATTAAATTAATTTAGTACCGGTTTTTTATAAAAAACCGGTACTAAATTAAATACATTTAAATTAAGAAATTAATTAATTAATTAATTAACTATATTTAAATTAAGAAATTATTTAATTAATTAATTAAATAATTTAAATATATTTAATTTAGTACCGGTTTTTTACAAAAAACCGGTACTAAATTAAATACATTTAAATTAAGAAATTATTTAATTAATTAATTAACTATATTTAAATATATTTAAATTATTTAATTAATTAAATAAAAAAACCGAAAATTAAATTAATTTAGTACCGGTTTTTTATAAAAAAACCGGTACTAAATTAAATATATTTAAATTATTTAATTAATTAAATAAAAAAACCGAAAATTAAATTAAATTAGTACCGGTTTTTTATAAAAAACCGGTACTAAATTAATTTAATTTAAATCTGTAAATTTTATTTAATTAAAATTAATAAAAAAAAAACCGAAAATTTTAAATTTAGTACCGGTTTTTTTCTAAAAAACCGGTACTAAATTTAAAAAAAAAAAAAATTAAATCTGTTTTTTGGGCTAGCCCCCTTTTTGCTAGCCATTTGTACCAATTAATTGTACCAATTGTACCAATTAATATATATATCACACAATATAAAAAATCAAATGCATGGATCACAAATAATATCAAATCACAAACAATATCAAATCATCATGCATCGATCACAAACATTTCCATATGAAATCATGCACATAGTTAATATTTCCATGCAAGCACAAATCACACATAGTTAATTGTATTCATTTACCACGACCTACAAGCGTAAGTAAATAACGAAACCATTCATTTATCGTCTCATTGATCTCTTTCTCACTATAACGCTTACCAACCGGTTGCAAAGCCTGCATTTTGACATTTTATATAGTTAATAACCTATGAAAATTGCTACTAAACCCTAATCATATACATAGTAAGATTAAAATATAATCCATACCGATGGGAGGTTCTCATGTAGCGTACAGTGATCAAGGATCTTGCGTAGGTTTACCATCGCATAAAAGCCGCAATCTATATTGTTTGGTTGTCGTGGACTCTACAATTTCAAAACTAATACAATTAAGTTTAAATTCAATAAATTCCAAATGAAATGACGAAACTATATATATATTAATTGCAAGTATGTACAGGAATCATTTGAACTTCAAAATTCGAAACTTTCACCAATCTTGACAAAGCTCTGCAAAAAAAAAAATATAATTATAAAAATTAGTTTCTAGATATTATTATATAACTAAATAGTGCATACACGTAGTATATATATGTTAATATTAAACATACTGATCGTAATTTCCTATAATTGGAGACTGGTAGGATTCCTTAGATTGGAGTGAATCTACTATCCACATCTTTCGTGTCGAGAGTTGAACTATAATAATCACAAAATGCGACCTGTAATTACATACATATATTTTTGTTGGTTAAATTAACAATAAACTGCAAATTCAAAATTATAATTAAAGTCAAAATTAGAAATTTTATAACAAACCGATTATGATGCACTAAAACATGATAGGGATCCCTTTTTGCATACTTCATCAAAAGATTGAATATGTAGCTTACAGTGCCGATTTCATTGCTCTCTACATCCAAACCCGCGCATCGTTCCGGATCCCAAAATACCCACTTCTTCATCAAAGTTTCAGCACAATACTGCCTGCACCGCCTGCACTTGAACGTAGTTAGGAGCTAGAATACTTACAAGACATATCATATAATTAATAATCAACTGTTGCAAAGTTAGGAGCTAGAATACTTACAAGACCCAAACTTTAATCACTTGAACGAAAAGTTCCTCCCGATTGAAGACATGGCTGATATCTACAAAATCAAGAAGGAATGTCTTGACATCTTGTAACTCGAAATCACCAGGAAGATTGCTGAATGAAGTGACTGACACGTCGAACATTCTCATGTAGTTATGCATTTCTTTGGCGTAAGGCCCGATCTCTGCCAATTTTTCCTCGGAGACGTACGGATCGTGTAATTCAATTACCTCCTCTGCAAAAAACTGATCCACGCTCGGTTCATCATCTTCGTCATTCTCTTGCTCCAACTGCTTCTCCTTATCTTGCGGAATAGTTTGTTTTGTTATTTGTCTCACTTGCTCCTAAACAACCAACATATTAGTCATGAAAATGATATTATTCACGCTCGTTTTTACTAAATATATATAATTACTAATACATACCAATTTTGACATATCGTAATCCACAAGATGAATTGGCCATCTCAGAAATGAACCCATCAGAACACCAAGCCGATCATCTCCGTTAGGAGGTGGAAAAGGTACAATCGTGTGTCTCGCATTATCAAAAACTTCCAAAATTTGTACCTTCACTTCTCCTATACCCAATGGCTCTCCATGGACTGTATCACCATAAGTCTGTGCATGCACCATAACTCTAGCTACATACACAGGTGTACCCGACATTCCTGGGAGGAGAATCAAAGCTTCGACAGGCGTCTGTATTTATTAGGAATATAAAAAATAATAACAAATTATCAAACCCTAAATATTATATGCGAGAAAAATAATATATATCATTAGCTTGATAAAATTAATAACCTGAAAACTCGGATGAGGAATCGGATGTGGTTGATTATTGCTACCCTGTGATATCATCAGCATAGCTTGTTGGTAAATTGGATCGTAGGTCTGCGGTGTCTGCACTTGACCTTGGCCTTGCGAAAACATTTGTGAAAAGCTTTGCTGCATTCGCTTATTGAGTTCCTCATCCATTCGCTTATTGAGTTCCTCTTGCATTTGTGCTTTCACCTCCTCCATCAACCGATCAACCTCCTCTTTGGAATACCCCTTTGATGATTTTCTCGTACCCTTACCATACACCTGCTTCACACCGGAAAAATGTGGATATCCTCTCAACCGTCCGGAGTGCTCTGGCGTACCGATCGCAGCTGTTAAGATGTCATTTTGACGAACAGACTCAACCTCGCCTGACTGAACTAGAGCAACCTATCACAAAAAGAAATTAATGTTAGTTAGACTAAATTAAATTCATTTGATACATAAATAAAGTTATTGGAGTTGTTACACGTACCGCTTTGTCGATCACCGCGGCAGCCCTAGGATTTTTAACCATAAGTTTGCCGGTATTTGGATCCTTTTTAGCGCGTGCCCTACTCCAACTATAAGTACGACCATCCATATCCTTGGTAATAACTGAGGACCCACCATGGACCTCCTCTCCTTCTTTCCATCTCAACTCAGCACTTATGTAACCTCCTGATCCGAGTGTGTGGGGCATATCTTTCTTTGCAGCATTAATCTTTCCTTGTTGACTCATTTTCTATTAAAAAATTCAGAAGACCATTAGTATAAACAATAAAATTAGTATCTAGAAATAATTAATTGTTTTATATTAAATTTGTTTTCATACCGCAAATTTCTCACTAGAACAATATGCTTCCATTGCCTCCCATTCCTCCTTCGAGATGTTTTGTACATCCCATGGCTTAGGTCCACCTTCTTGCGCATTGATCCTGTATTTTTTATTCTACAATGACAGAAATGTTGAATCAAACTTTTATAAACGAAAATTAGAGAGAATTATAATTGATTTGCAAGTAATAATATCTCACCAATCTGCCTTTCCAATGCCTCCATTTCTCGTTACAATTAGAGAGAATTTTCTTTTTAGTAGCCAATGGTAGGTCCGCTGGAATATTCCAAACCTTCCATATTTCTTGTAACAAATTCATTTTCAACTCTTTTGGCACATCATGCCAACTACTATAACTGCATTGAAACCGATAAATACTATTATCGCATACCAATTCATATCATTAGCACTCATGCACATATATATTTGTATATGTATATAGTTAGGTACCTGCAAGGGATCATATCTCTTGTTTTTTCTGCACACCAATTCGTGAATCTTTTTGCATTCTCGCCGCAAGGTTTGCCTTCTGTATTGAATTCCACAGTCATGTCTTCTCCATTGGCTATCGCTTTACGTGTTTTCATGCACTTAGCAGTTGATCTTTTTCCTCTTTGGCTAACAACCACCTGCTCCTCTTCAGAACTCGACTCATCTTGATTTGTCGTAAAATCCTGATCATCTTGATTCGACATGACTGCAACTTCAAGTATAATTACATGCAACTATTAATTACATAGCACAATTAACACATCAAATAAATAATTAACAACTATTAATTAGCACATCTACAAATCAAACAAACTAATAATTAACAAAATGAAACATAGATAAGGTTCAAATAACATTCAAGTTCAAACCACTAAAACAAAACAACCACTAAATCACTAAAACCACTGAAACAACCACTAAATCACTAAAACCACTGAAACCACTAAAACAACCAGTAAACCACTTAATCACTAAACCCTAATCCTTCTTTGGGACCACCTCCTCCGCTGGGACCACCTCCTCTGGAACCTCCTCCGCTGGGACCACCTCCTCTGGAACCTCCTCCATATCAGCAGGAGTTCGTCCGCAACCGAGTGGCCAGGACCTCACAGCAGAAACAGACCTTCTAACTGGAGGAGGGTAGTTTTTTCCTCGCATCCACCATGGCGTGGTGCTCGCCTCCTTCTCCTTCTCATTTTCCTTTTCCTTCTCCTTCTTCTTCTCTTCATTTCGCCGGACATAAACTTTTTCAATCTGTTTTTCCCCTTTCTTGTTGCTTCCTTCAGGTTTCTCCATTAATACCTTTTATTATTGTTAATAATTTCAATTTTAATACAAACATACTAATATGCATAAATCATACAAGAATATGCTCTAATTTGATATAAAAATAAAAATATGCTCTAATTACTATTTATATAAAAATATGCTCTAATTTGAGTAAAACTATCATAACCATATATAAATCATACAAGAACAATATGCATGCATAAAAAGGCAGCGGCAATTTGAGTTAAACAAATATGCATGCATAAAACAATATACATAAACCAACGGCATAAAAAGGCAGCGGCAATTTGAGTTAAACAATATGCATGCATAAAACCAGCGGCAATTTGAGGTGGAGGGGCATAAAACCAGCGGCAATTGAGTTAAACAATATACACTAATGCTTTAATTTAGTAACGGAGGTGGAGGGGCAGCGGCGGCAATTGAGTTAAACAATATACACTAATAATGCATAAAACCAGCGGCAATTTGAGGTGGAGGGGCATAAAACCAGCGACAATTGAGTTAAACAATATACACTAATGCTTTAATTTAGTAACTGAGTTAAACCAGCGGCATAAAAATGGCAGCGGCTTACTTGAGGTGGAGGGGCAGCGGCGGCGAGGGGCAGCAACGGAGAGAGGTTGTGAGGGGCAGCGGCGAGGGGCAGCGGAGAGAGAGGTTGTGAGGGGCAGCGGCGAGGGGCAGCGGAGAGAGTGGCAGCGGAGAGAGTGAGCTGATCGAGTGAGAGAGTGAGAGATCGAGAGTGAGCTGATCAGTGAGAGTGAGAGAATAGTGAGAGATAGAGAGAGATGGTAGGTCTTTTCAATTTTAGTTGGGTTTTTCAATTTAGTACCGGTTTTTTATTAAAAACCGGTACTAAATCGGTTTTTTTAAATTGGTTTATTTTTTAAAATTCGTTTATGTTTTTAAAAATTAAATAGTTTCGGTTTTTTATATGAAATATTTATTGAAATAGTTTTTAAAATAATTAATCACATTAATTATATGAAATATTTATTGAAATTTTGGTTTTTTTCAAATTAGTACCGGTTTTTTTCTTAAAAACCGGTACTAAATTGGTTTTTTTTTTTAAATTATATAAATAAATTTATTTAATTACTTATAATTAATTAAATTAGTTTCTGTTTTTAATTAAATAGTCAAATTAAATTATGTAAATATTTAAATAATATCAAATAATAATTTAAATACTTTTAGAATTAATTAATAAACTTAATTAAGTTTCGGTTTTTCAAATTAGTACCGGTTTTTTCTTAAAAACCGATACTAAATTGGTTTTTTTTTTAAATTATATAAATAAATTTATTTAATTACTTATAATTAATTAAATTAGTTTCTGTTTTTAATTAAATAGTCAAATTAAATTATGTAAATATTTAAATAATATCAAATAATAATTTAAATACTTTTAGAATTAATTAATAAACTTAGAGCAAATTTAGAGCAAATTTTATTGAAGAAGAAACACAACTTAATAATAGAATTTCGAACTTCTTCTTTAAAAGATGCTCGAATTGCAACCGGAAGTAACTGGGTCAGCAACACGTGATAATCGTGAGACTTCATTCCAATCAATTTCATATCTTTAATGGAAACCTTTCGTGAAATATTTGAGGAATAACCAGTAGGAACCCTTATAGACCTCAAACACTCCAACAAACTGAGTTTCTCTTTTTTTGTTAAAGTATAAACAGCATTAGGTAACCAATCCCGCTTCTTACTATTATCTTCCTTTGCAGCTAGTTCCAGTCGAATTCCCATTTTCACCATGTCTTTCCTCACGTTAACATTGTCCACTTTTCCTTGAGCATTTAAAATCAAATTAACTAGATTTTCACAAATGTTCTTGATTATATGCATGGCATCTAAACAATGTCTAACATCCAAATAAGGCCAGTATTCGAAATCCCAAAATATAGACCTTTTCTTCCAAAAGCACTTTTCAGGAATTCTATTCACAAATGGTTTGCCCAGTACAATTTTAAGATCCTTCACTTGTTCATAAGTCTGTCTTCCAGATTTTGGTACAGGAGCCCGGCGGTTCTCGGTGTTGCCATCAAATTTGTTCTTGTAAGGTGGCCGACGGTAAGGGTGATGACGACTGAGAAACCTACGATGTCCCAAATAAACAGTTTTTCTACAATTCGATAACCATATCGAATGTGTTTCCTCCATGCAAATAGGACATGCCTTTTCTCCTTTATTTCGGTAACCCGACAAGTTCCCGTAAGCGGTAAAGTCATTAATCGTGCAGAATATCATGGCACGTAAGTTGAAATAATTCCTTGAATGTGCATCAAAGATTTTCACTCCGTCCTTCCACAACACATCAAGATCCTCTATCAACGGAGCCAAATAAACATCTATATCGTTGCCGGGTTGTTTTGGACCAGAAATGGCAGCGGCATCATCAGATATTTTCTTTTCATGCATAACCAAGGAGGAAGGTTGTAAATAACCAACAAAACAGGCCAAACGCTTCGGTTGGTACTCATGAGACCGTAAGGATTCATTCCGTCCGTGCATAGTCCCAATCTCAAATTTCTAGGCTCACTGCCAAAATCAATGAAATGGCTGTCTATATTGTTCCACTGGGGTGAGTCTGCTGGATGTCTGAGTTTTCCATCTTTCTTTCTGCCTTCTGCGTGCCATCTCAACAGTTTAGCATCTTTTGAATTACTGAAAAGACGCTCAAACCTTTGTATTATTGGCAAATACCACAATATTTTCGCAGCTGGTCTTTTCTTACAACCTTCTTCTTCATCATCCAAATCACTGTCCCTTTGTTTGTACCGGGATGCATTACATTTTGGACATTTATTGAGGTTTTCATACTCCTTACGAAATAATATGCAATCATTCGGACATGCTGCAATTTTCACTACTTCTAATTTCAAAGGACATAGTAATTTTCTAACCTTATAAGTTGTATCTGGCAATGTATTATCTGCTGGAAGCATTTCTCGCAAAAGACCGAGCAAAGATGTAAAACTCTTATCGCTCCAATTGTTTTTAGCTTTCAAGTTATATAGCTTAAAAATCGTTTTTATTTTTGAGAATTTCTCTTCATTGCAACCAGGATATAAGGGTATATGAGAGTTTTCATTCAACTTTTGAAACACATCAGGAACATCATCAATAAAATCACTGGGCAATTCATTCATCATTTCATCCAAATCATTTTCTCTAATGTCATTATATTGTTGTTCACTTAGATTTTCTATATGATCATCATCACCCACTATTACATTATCATCTGTATCATCCCCACAATCATTTTGTACAATATTTTCCAAATCATCAGATACATTAATATTGCTCGTTCCAGCATCTAAATTTTCTTCCAAATTTTCTCCATGTTTAACCCACCGAAGGTATTTAGGTGTTGTCATCCATCCACGCTGAATCAGATGTGATCTAATCACATTACTATCATGTCTCTCAAAGTTAAGGCAGCGTTTACAGGGACATAAAATTCTGGGTTTTCCAGTCAACTTTCGATGTTCTTCTGCACATTTTATGAACTCTTCAACAACTTGAACAAATTCATACGATATTCTTGAATAATCAAACATGTACTTCTCCCTTTGATCCATCTGTATATATATCCAAAAAATCAGAATTTAGGGTTTATAGATTCAATGCAACATATAAGGTTTTTGGGCCGGTTACCATCCTAGCCCGCTCTTTGGATACTCTTGTCTCATTAGCGAGCGTACGTTAGATACAATGCGTTGTCTGAGAAAAATTCGGCAGCATTTCCCCTTATGTTCCCTGAATACGCAAACACACAATTGCTCGTGCGTACGTATTCGTGGGAACATAAGAGGAAATGCTATCGAATTTTTCTCAGACATCGCATTGCATCTAACGTACAGCTCGCTGTCCTAAATGAGACAAGATAGTATCCAAAGAGCAGTACTCCCGACCGGGAGTACTATCCGAGATTAATCCCTAATGGATTAATCTCGGACGGGCAAATAGACCTAAAATAGTTCAAATTCCGGCAATTTGGTCTTATATGACAATACTTGACTAAAAGAGATGCAAATACCAATTATAACCATTAGGGATAATGCACATACAAATCGACAAATTAACAAAAAAAAATTATTGAGGATTAAAATAAAATTACCGTAATTGCCCTTCTCTTGATCGATCGGCCTCTATAATAAGAAAACCTCAAATGCGAATTTTTTTAGTTCTCCTTTGATCTCCTTTGCATCCTCCAATGATTTTTCAATTTTTTTGAATTTTTGCAAATTTTTTGCTATTTTATTTATATGGTTTTTGAGAGTAAGAAAATTTTCGGTTTTGTAGAGAAAGGATAATTAGCCATGAACAGTATATGGCCTTGAGAGAGAGAGGAATAGTGAAGGAAGACATGTATTTCGACTAATAAATATCTGCCTATTTTTAGTACCGGTTTTTTATAAAAAACCGGTACTAAAAATCGCTTAAAAAATAAAAAAAAACGTTTTTATTTTAGTACCCGGTTTTTTATAAAAAACCGGTACTAAAAATCAATTAATTAGTACCGGTTTTTTATAAAAAACCGGTACTAAAGGTGTGAATTTTAAAAAAAAAACCGTTATGTTTGTAGTACCCGGTTTTTTATAAAAAACCGGTACTAAAAATCAATTAATTAGTACCGGTTTTTTATAAAAAACCGGTACTAAAAACATAACGGTTTTTTTTTTTTAAATTCACACCTTTAGTACCGGTTTTTTATAAAAAACCGGTACTAAAAATCAATTAATTAGTACCGGTTTTTTATAAAAAACCGGGTACTAAAATAAAAACGTTTTTTTTTTATTTTTTAGACGATTTTTAGTACCGGTTTTTTAAAAAAAACCGGTACTAAATAATATATCTGACAATTACGAAAATGCCATGATTTATTATTATTACCGGTTTTCTTAAAAACCGGTACTAATGAGCCGGTACTAAAAATCATTTTTGTTGTAGTGCGTCATAAACATTAATTCATGTAAGTGCCTCCATTAATATCTCTCATTTTGTGCATGTGTTAAACAACTAAACATCAAATTTGACAATGTGAAATTAATTTAATCACGTAAGTTGTAACTGTGCTTCTATTTATTTATTGTTATTATTTTTTTGTACTTGGACTTTTGTTAATGCCAAATAGAGGAGCCATACTGTTCACTAATTTAATTTTCATCGGAATTCTTGTACTGTAGATATTCCCCAATAATTCGAATTATTACTTCCATATTTTAGCTAATCATCAATCAATATGTATGTACATTTAACAGCATTAATACAATCATCAGATTAATTTATCTCTGTTATTGTAAGCTTAAACCAAAGTTCCGAGGTTATAATTTTTTTTTCTTATTTAAATACAGGAATATTGTTTAGATTTGCTATATAGCCCCTATTACAATTTAGCCATAATCAATCAATTGCCAATTATTATCACTATAATAGTATAATATCATGCACAATTTTTCGGTTCTTTATTCCTTTGATAGTTTTGTAACTTAACAAATAATATACTTATAAAAATTATGAATCGCACAATGACCCCTGTTATGAGAAATTAATATTGTGGGGGGAAAGCAAGGGCATTTTCTTGTTCGTCTATAATCCAATAATATTTAATTTGATATTTTATGGTGCTTCAAGTTAAAATCATAAAAAATGGATAATCTAGGCAGTATAAGTACTACATGTTCCATTAAAATATGAAGTTGGACAAGCAGTATAAAATAATAAAATAAATGGACAAAACTTTTGAATTTGTTTATTTATCATGATGAACGAGTCCACCAGAATTATCATTTTATATTTTATATACGTAGAGACATGAAAATGTTAATTGTAAATATAGACAAAGTGAATACATACCAAAAAAAAGTTTTATGATCACTTATTCAGAATTTTATATAAATACTGATATTTGTTTGCATGTGTTTTTTTTTTATCATTTATGTGTTCACTTTGTTCAAACGATGATAAGCCATAGCAACATTGCAGATCAATCTCCCCAGCCAATCCTTAAATTCTAATAAAGTTTTTTGTGATAGTACATCAAAGTTTTTTGTGATAGTACATCAAAGAATTGAATCTAAACCATCACAACTGTGTTGGGCTGTGACTACACTAGAGCCCATGAAACTTTTTTGTGATAGTACATCAAAGAATTGAACCCACAATTGAAGGTCTTGTGAGAGGACTGGAGGACAAACTTTTTTGTGTTATAAACGGGGCTGATTCACCTCGATTGATTTACAATAATTCTGACAACAAGTTTTCAAGTCAATCGTCTAATCGTCTTGTTTGATTGCGTGCCACATTAAGTTAATAAGTTCCACCTGTATTAATTTATCGACTAACCACCGAGATGGCGCCAAGAAGTTTCCTAAAGTCAACCAATAATTGATTGATTTAATAATCCAGGTCCGGTCTGAGGCAGATCGATTCGGTATATATAATATGTGACGTAGCCACGTAACAGGTGTATATAATCCAGGTCCGGTCTTATGCAATTAATTAAATACGTTAATTATATAATTTTCTATTAAAATTATAATCTGAGCTTGTGGCAAATAGATGGATTTTAAAATTTAGGAACCAAAGCAAATAATGAATTGTAGATGAAAAATATATGGACCAACCGGTAAAAAGAAAAACATGTCCCCGCACAAAACCGCTCTCCATCCTCTGTTCGCTCTACGGGGTTTCCTCCTTTTTTTTTCACCTCATTTAAATTTCTGCAGTAAAGTTCTGTGTAACCATGCATGAAATGAGTGTATAACCAAGTTAATTTGATCCGCCGTGTTGATCCGTAAATGACACTAATTGCTTGAGTTGTCTGTCCTTTATTTAGGACATTATAGAGGGGTAACGTTTATAAAGTCAACTAGTTAACAATTGATTAATTTCGTAATCCAGCTTCCCTCCCATTGTCTAAAAGGATGTGTATATTTAGGAAGGAGCGAAGAAGTTTCTAATCAACACTTGATTGATTTGATATCCCGCTCAAAACTAAATTGTAGCGAAGAAATATAACGGCAAGGTATTTTTAAATAAAAAACTGAATTTTCATATAAAGACTTCACATTTCTCGTTATTTGGATTGGGTGAGTGTCAAAGTACCCATTAATTTTTCATTACACATCCTATGTTTAATTTTTATTTTTTAGAATGAATAATACAAACAAGATTTTATCCAACCGCGTTAATGCAATCCAGAGACTCGGAAAATAAACTAATAATATATGTTGCTAGTCAAGAGACTCGGATGCGAATTTTGGCTAAATGAAATTGAAAGACACAATTTTGAAATCCTGGATTTGTTATGGCGAGGACAATGCAATCAGAATAAAACAAATCAATGTCATTAGATCCAAATATTGAGGATTATTCTAGTTCTAGGATTTAATTCTTGATTGAAAGTCCAGAAATCTACACAAATTTAATTTAAATTATAATTCTTGAGAATTCTCTATTAAATTCTATCTTATAATTATTTTATAAAAATATAATAAGTCTATATTCAAATTATTATTTTAAGTTATGTTTTGTTTTAAATTTTTCGGATTTTCACGGCAAAAATATAAATTATTGCATTCTGATTTTTTTATAGAAAGAAATAAAATTAGAATAATAATGTTTTTGTACTTCATTGAGATTTTTTTTTCATTTTTGGGGTATAGACGTAACTTTCATATTTGATCATACATTCATGTTGACTTCTTTATATGAAATTTACAAAAATTCTATGAAAACACATTAATTGTTAAATTCAACATGATTGACGGTTCAAATTTAAAATTTTAAAATATTAATTAAATTTTTAAAATTACGGTTTTTTGACATCAAAAACTTGTGGCTGTGAAACTCTTCTTAACAAATATACAAAAATAATCGCCACTTCTTTGAAAGTGGAAAGTGCTGTTTAATTTATATAATCTGTCACAACCAATAATTGATATTTGTACATTGAAATATTTATACTTGTATATTCAGGTATATATCACAATTTGTACATGCATAATTGGATCTTATACTCGATCGTTAGAAAGGCACAAATAATTATAATGTTAAAATATATTTTTTCTTACAATTACATAAAAAAATATCATGAAATTTGGAAAATTATTCAGATTTTTTTTAATTTTATAATTTGAAAATTTTATATCAATGGATTCTTTATAATGTTTTGAGCATGTATATAAAAATTCAAACCAAAATGACTTAGAAAGAAACTTAAAAAATTGAAAGGCTAAAATAGAATTTTTTATTTTATTGAGATGGACCTGTCATTTGTTCTAATAAACGAAGACAAATTGAAAAAATGGTGGCTGAAGGGACCAAAATCCTCTACAGTGAACTGCTCTATGTTAATCTTAATTACGATTGTTCGATCTAATTTTGACAATTGAGATTTACGGACCGTACATATTCGATATTAATCACGGCACATCCATTATTAATTCGACTGGAGGAGTTCGGTTTTGGAAATTGCTGATAGCACGCCTGTGGGACCCATCCACCAGGTCTACGAGGTCTGGTCCACCCATGTGGGAGCAGTTCGCTGTGTTCCAGGTAACAGGTGTATATAATCCAGGTCCGGTCTTATGCAATTAATTATATACGTTAATTATATATTTTTCTATTAAAATTATAATCTGAGCTTGTGGCAAATATATGAATTTTAAAATTTAGGAACCTAAGCAAATAATGAATTGGAAATAAAAAATTTATGGGCCAACCGGTAAAAAAAAAAAAAAAAAAAACATTTCCCCGGACAAAACCGCTCTCCATCCTCTGTTCGCCCTACGGGGTTTCCTCTTTTTTTTTCACCTCATTTTAAATTTCTGCAGTAAAGTTCTGTGTAACCATGCATGAAATGAGTGTATAACCAAGTTAATTTGATCCGCCGTGTTGTGTCTAAACAAACCACAATCGTAGAGCATCCGTAAATGACACTAATTGCTTGAGTTGTCTGTCCTTTATTTAGGACATTATAGAGGGGTAACGTTTATAAAGTCAACTAGTTAACAATTGATTAATTTCGTAATCCAGCTTCCCTCCCATTGTCTAAAAGGATGTGTACATTTAGGAAGGAGCGAAGAAGTTTCTAATTAACACTTGATTGATTTGATATCCCGCTCAATACTAAATTGTAGCGAAAAAAATATAATGGCAAGGTATTTAATTAAAAAAAAAAACTGAATTTTCACATTTAATGATTTAAACACTTCACATTTCTCGCTATTTGGATTGTGTGCGTCTCGAAGTAGATTAATTTTGCATTACACATCCTTTGCTTTAATTTTAGTTTTTTAGAATTAATAATAAATAGAAACAAGGCTTATCCAAATGCATTAATATATGCAAGCCAGAGACTCGGAAAATAAATTAATAAAATATAGGGTTAATTGCAGCTAGACCAACAAAGGAAGTTATTTTGAACTGTACAGTGGCACAGCTTCCTCTAAGCTATTTGGGACTACCACTAACTGCAGTTAGACCAACAAAGGAAATTTACCACATTCTAATTGAAAAATTGGAGCATAAATTGGCAGGATGAAAAAATAAATTGCTGTCAAGAGCCGGTAGACTAACACTTGTCACTTCAGTGTTATCGGCTATCCCAATTTTCTTCATGACAGTTTTCAAGCTGCCCGCATGGGTGGTGAAGGCAATTGATAAACTACGGCGAAATTTTTTGTGGGGCCGTTCAACAGGGACAGGAACAAGTATCCCTCTTCTTGCTTGGGATAGAATTTGCCTCCCTAAACAACTAGGAGGAATGGGAGTGCTTAATCTGAAATTGCTTAACGTGTCTCTCCTCCTCAAATGGCTATGGCGAGTTTTTGATCAACCAAACTCCCAATGGGCAATCCTGACTAAATCTCTCTTTACTTCCAGAACAAACATTTCACCTCTGTCTTGGACTGGCAGAGGCTCCTTTTTCTGGAAAGACTTGATGACATTAAGGTATTTGTTCTCAATTTCCACGAATTTCAATCTGGGAGATGGCAAGGAGGCATTTTTTTGGTTCTCGGATTGGGGAAGTGGTTACTTGAGGTTTTTGGATTGCAATCCACTGCCTTATAAACCAAACTTGACAGTGTTTCAAGTCCTTCAACAGCCTTCGTCTTTGTTGCAAACCCCTTGGAATATAGATTTACACAGCGCCATTCAATCTCTATTGACTAGATCTACATCAAACACAAGGGACATTTGCGTTTGGAAATGGAATTCTTCAGGAATCTTCACTGTCAAGTCTGCTTATAACACCTTGATTTCTGCTGGCAAAACAAAATTCTGGGCCACCCTCATCTGGAAAGCTAAAGTACCTCCTTCGATTCAGATATTCACTTATTTGCTATTTCAGAACAGACTATTAACTCAAGATGCTTTAGTCAAGAGGAACATTTTGGTTCAGCCAGGCTGCTCTTTGTGCAGTTCTACAAATTTGGAAATAGCAAATCACATTTTCTGCTCTTGCCCCTACACTCTTGACCTTTGGAACAAAGTGCATAGCCTCTACCCCTCAATTCTCTACCAAGATCACACTGATTGCAAACGGCTAATCGTTGAAGCTTTGCACAATGTGTATCTTAACAGGAAGGATCCTAAAGCAGTAATGTCCATCAATGTCTTGTGGGCCATTTGGCTAGAAAGAAATAACTGTATCTTTAGAGGAGCTGCCAGAAACACTGTTGCATTGTTCCACTGGGTCAATTCACGGCATGAGTTGTTTTTGAAGCATTGCTAGTATCTATGGAGCCAATCTTTGCTTTGTCCTCTGTTTTTCTTTTTTTTTTTCCTTTTTATTTTAACTTGGTAGCCTCTATCTAGTTCTCTAAAAAAAAATATATATATATAGGGTTAATTATATGTTGCTAGTCCAGAGGTTCGGATGCGAATTTTGGCTAAATGGAATTGAAGGAGACAATTTTGAAATCCGGGATTTGTTGCGGCAAGCATAATGCAATCCGGATAAAACAAATCAAAGTCATTAGATCCAATGATTGAAAATAATTCCAGGATTTAATTTTTTATCGGACGGCTAGAAATCTGCACAAATTTAATTTAAGTTATAATTTCTGAGAACTTCTCTATTAAATTCTATTTAATAATTATATTATCAAAATCTAATTAATAAGTCTATATTTTAAATATAATTTTTAAGTTATGTTTTGTTTTAAAATTTTCGGGTTTTCACAGCCATAATTATGATTAGGATTTCAAAATCAAATGGGAGGTTATGAATTGACATTTTAATTATTAGATTGATAGACTCAGTAAAAGTTCGGACAAAGTAAACAATTGCCATATTAATGTTATTAGTTCAATTGTTCTTAAGGCCTCGGACATTCGGAGTACAGCTGTGCAAGGCTTAAACTGCACTGCAATAATATTAATTGAAACCACCCTAGAAAGTCCTTGTCAAAGCGCTCGCAATTGGCAAATGTTGAATAAGGCTTATTTCGAATAAGATTTATTCAGAATGAAACTAAACATATTTTGAATAAATTTTATTCTGAATAAGAATTTATTCAATCTCTTATTCTAATTCATCTCATACGGTAGAATTAGAGTCTTATTCAAAATAAGAAGAGAGAGGAGAGAGAAATCTTATTCCAAATCCTTATTCTATGGTTGCCAAACACACCTATTGGACAGACTAGATAGAGTTCTTCCTCTACTTAATTAACATTAATTGTGACTCCTCTTCCTCTACCCCGGCGTTTTCTCGTTGACGGTGCAATATTAAAGCATCCTTCACGGCATTTACCATTTCATTTATCATAAAATAGAAACTCCATATTATTCAAACTTCAGCTGTAAGCCATTTTGATGAAACCCCTTGAGTTCTCGAATCATATTATTGAAATTTGATGTGTAAACTAAATTAACTATGTTGATCAAGTCTTAGAGTTCTCGAACAGAGCATGAGACGCGTTCTGAAGTAGCCATGGTGTTGCATGATCTTACCTTTGTAAGCCCGCAACAGATAATTATTTCAGTATATTATTCTTTTTATTTTGCGCAGTAGGTATTTAAATTCTTGCTTTATAATTTATCATATATCCTCAATGGTTCACGAAGTTTCATAAAGTCAACTAATAATTGATTGAGACTATAATTCAGATTACCTTCCCTCGGAACAAAGGTTCCACAGGTCAGGACATGTACATAATTATATATTATGGAGTCGTAATTGAAGGGAGTTCTATGAAGTCAATTTATTTAATAAATCAGATAAATACCAAATGTTGATGACGAAAATAAACAGACAAAGTTAGTTAATTTTAATGTTGTCCAATCAGATGAATTTAATTGCTTTAACAACTTTGTTGAAAGCTGAGCATCATCCACCATGTTTTATTTTATATTAATCTTAGTTTTTATCATAAGTTTCAGTCAATTATTAAAACTAATAAATATTAATATTTATATATATATAATTTAGCTAATTATTAAATTTATTATTTTTTGTTTGTTAATGTGTCCAGGCTTAAAATTAGCCTGATCCGTCCCTGCAAGTTAACACGTTAATAATGTTGGTACGCGTCATCCAGTGCCCTTGGTTTGACTTTTTGTTTGAATGATCAAATAATTTTTTTTCAAATATAAATATTAATTTCACGTACATTCCTCTAAATTCAAAAGACGAAGCCATAAGAGTAATTGAAAGAGTAATCGGATGTATATAAATTAATTATTATAAACAAAGAATGATCCTTCAACTCTTTCGAAAAGCTAGATATTGCAATGATTTAATTGATTAATTAAACAATCCAGCTCAGCAGCAAAGAAAATGTCCAAGGATCGTGGCTCCCACTATAAACGGATATAAATGTCAGTTCCACCATTTCGTTTGTTTGTCTGATACCAGCTCCATAAATAAACCAATATATATTCACACAATCAAGCTTCACTCGATATTTGATTTAGTAATCAATATAAAATATGTAACTATTTTAAAATTTGTGAAGATTAAAGTGTAAATTTTTTTGTAATTGGAAATAATTTTATAAGTTGTTTGTAGTTAATATTTGTTGGGTATTTTTTTATGTTAAGCTTGTACTAAATGTAAAACTTAACAAATTGATGGTGATATAAGAATGATGATGATGATGATGATAATAATAAAAAAAATAATAATAAATATAAACTTTGGAATAAATATTATAAAAATTATATTTAGAGTATATAACATTATTACTGATATGTGGGTTGAAAAAAATCGGTTATAATAATAATAATAATAATAATTATTATTATTATTATTATTACTTTCAATCAGTAATATCATGATTTCACTGTGAGCAATTTAAATTTTATAAGTAACGTTTATTTTGTAAGATTATGTGAAAATAAATCTGTAAAAGGGTGATATCAATCATATTAAAACTCGTTACTTTAAAAAAAAATACGTCAACACCGAAGGAGGCAAGAACTTTGGTTGAAAAGTTGCATATCGTTTTTCATTAAATTAATACAATTAAATGGATATGTCTGAGAAAGTAAGAAATTTTCTGCGATGACGTAAGGGCACCCCAGCATGGCAGCACCAGTTATTGTTATTGTCCGTTCACTTCCAAAATCTTCCATCCAAATTACCCCACCTAAATATTCTACTACTTTATACTTTCCCTAAAAGATGCAAAAATTGAAAAGTCGGAATGATTGTATGTTAAAAATAAAAAAGTTTTGTTAAAAAAATATTATTTTCAGGACGAAATGCCTATTACTGGTAACTTGTGATTGGAGTTTACATGCATGTTAGTATGCCCATTCTAGGCATGCCTTGGCCTAATTTACTGATGTTTTTAAAATTCCATCATTAGAATTATTGAAACGTATGTTTGTTGTAAATACAAGTGTATATTATACTTTCCATGAAAAAGCTTATTTGGTTTAACCCAATAAAATTTGCAAACAGTTTGATTCAACGATTAATGTAGTCAATTAATATAATATATTCTATCCAAAATTCCAAATAGTGGCGGTTTTAATTGAGCCAATTAATATTTACAAGAACAAAATTCCAAAAAGTATTTCTCAAAAAAAGAACAAAATTCCAAAAAGTCCTCTGTTATTATTATAAATTATAAAGTAGAAATCTCTGACAAATGATCAAATTAATGTCACTCAAATAAAAAAATTCCATGCCCGTTCCAATAAATACAAAAAGACTATGTTCCGCCCATTCCAACTACATATTTTTTCACCTATTATACTCTCTCCTAGTCTCCTGCCGTTCCTCTTGCTCCCTCTGCTTACTTTTCTGATCCACTGTTCTTTATAAGCTCTTGAATTTGAAACCAAAAAAAAAAGAAATAGAATAACTCTTCCCACTCTGCTAGAATCTAGATTCCAATTTCAAAAAGAACCGAGCCCTGCAAAATGGTTGGTACTGGGCTAACCGTTGTCGGTTGGTTTGCAACCACCATCATCGGCAACATAATCGATAAGGCATGCTCCGTTCTTGGTAGCAACCATGATCTGCAAACTGAAGTCGAAAAGAGGCTCACCGACCTGGAGAAGAATTCACTCCCTCTTTTAAAGGCGACTATCGAGGAGGCCAGTAAAAGTCCAATAAAAAACAGGGGGCTCATCGAATGGATGGATAACCTGAGGAATGATGCCTACAAGATCAGAGATGCACTTGATGACTTGGAGGCTAAGAGATTCCGTGAAAGTCTCAAGGGGAAGAATAAGGTTACTAAATTTGGATACTCAACGGGTAAATATTTAAAAACTCTGATTTTTTCAGACAAAGAGTTAAAGGCATTTATAACTGCTGTAGATGAATTTTCTAGAAATTTCAAACAACTACCGGATTTTATCAACCTATTGCGTGAGCATAGAAGCAATGCATTCACAGAGAACAGTAACATTAATAGAAGCCCAACAAGCTCTTTTTTAGACCCTGATAAAAAGATATTTGGCAGGGATTTGGAAATTTATTTCGTACTAGACATAATATTGAATTGTCAATTAGTTTGCTTTGACCAAGAGATGAGCAATATAGATTCAAGTATTGGTGAACAATTTTTTGGCATGACTATGCATGGGGAAGGAGAATCTAGTGAGGTTAGAAGGGATAGAAAGGGTGAAGAAACAAGTACTATGAAAACAAGTGATGGTGAACAAAATTCGGTGAGCAGTAAAAATTGGAAACTACCTGTTCTTCCTATTTTGGGTATCGGGGGAGTAGGTAAAACAACTATTGCTCAAAAAGTGTACAACCACAAAATAGTGGAAAATGACTTTGATTTTAGAGTTTGGGTCTATGTCCCAGAAAAGTTTGATGTCGTGACTATAATGAAAACTATAGTCGATACAGTACGAGGTGGTAGTAGTAGTAGTATGGACACTATAACGAATTTGGATAGCATCAAGCAAATAATTGAATCTGAACTAATCATAGCTATCAGAAATAAAAGATACTTTCTTGTATTAGATGACGTCCCTGATGGGTGTGAATCTATATTGAATAATGATCTCTTTCCAGTTTTAGGCAATGGTACTGCACCTGGAAGTTTTGTTTTAGTTACGACTCAAAGCGAACGTGTTGCGAAAATAATAGGAAATATGCCCAATATAATCTCACTAGATGTTTTAGAACAAGAGTGGTTCGACTTGCTCTTTAAATCATATGCATTTGGAGAATTTTTTACATTCGATCGGAAAAGTGGTAGTAGTTTGATCTCCTGCAAGGATAACCCAAGAAAAGCACATCTTAATAACTTAACTGAAGATAAATTGAGTTATCTAGTATCCATTGCCACAAAGATTGCAGAAAAGTTGCATGGTTTGCCTCTAGCCGGACGGGTTATTGGACAAATGTTGTATAACAAATTAGATAAAGGACACTGGGAAAAAACCCTTGAAAGTGATCATTGGGATGATAAAATTACCGAAGAAATCTTTAAACCCCTTAAAATCGTCTATCAGGGCCTAGATCTCGACGTACAACGGTGCTTTCAGTTTTGTTCCATATTTCCAAAGCAATATGCATTTGACAGGAACAGGTTGATTCAAATGTGGTTAGCTCAAGATTTTGATTTCGTTGAACCCAACGATCGAGAGAGATTTAAACTAAAGGAAACAAATATTAAATTGGAGGATATAGGAGGAGAGAGGTTTGATAAGTTAGTGGAAAGTTCTTTTTTTCAGGAAACAGTTAATGGTGGCAAGTATGTCGTGCATGATCTAATACGAGAATTAGCTATTGCTGTTTCTCCTAAACAAGAATTTTTATATGTTAAAAGCTTGCATAGTGAAATCCCTTGTGTTAGCCGCCACATGGGCCTCAACTGTGATGGTTCGAATAGAGAGGAGATTAACCCGATTTATTCAAAACTAAGGACGCTGATTTTGTTTGGTAATTGGAAAAACTATACTGGTGAGTTAATTAGAAACATCATTGTCGAATCTAAAGTTCTAAATCTGTTGGATTTATCTTATGTTGGATTGGAAACAATATTTCGACCCACTGTTACTAGAGGTTTACATTTGACCATTTGCAAACTACGACATCTTCGATATATAGATCTTTCTTTTTCTGGAATTGAATCCATTCCTAATGAATTTTGTGATTTATTACAATTAGAAGTGCTAGATTTGCGAGGTTGCGAGTTTGAAAAATTACCAAAAGATATGAATAAACTTACTAAGTTGAGACATTTATACGCAAATGCTGAGACTGTATCTAAAATATCCGGTATAGGGAAACTAACCAAGCTCCAGGAGCTTAAAGAATTTCGTGTAGGAAAGAAGGAGGGGCATAAAATTAGTGAGTTGAAGGACCTGAAGGAAATAAGTGGGCACTTGACTATAACTAACATTGAAAATGTCTCTTGCAAAGAAGAAGCAGATGAGTGTAAACTTTACGATAAACGGTACCTCAAAAGTATAGAGTTGAAATTGGAGGGCCATTCTGGGGTGGAACTAGAGGTACTCCAGGCCCTAAAGCCATCTGACAGTGTAAAAATGATTACGATTAGTGGCGGTGGAGGGGATTCACTTCCTATGTGGTCAAATACGAACTTAAAGTGCATTAAAGTGAGTGACTTTTCATTAACTACTCTTCCTGCTTTTGGGAAGCTCTATTCTCTCAAAGTTCTCACATTTATGGGACTACGGAAATTGGAAATGGTTGGCGACGAATTTTATGGCAACTCTGCTCAGATATTTTCTAGTTTGAAGGAGTTGCAATTCTCTAACATGGGTTGCTGGAGGACATGGTCCAATGCGCCGCATGATTTCAATTTTCCCCGCCTTAAGAAGATCACGTTGGATTACTGCACGGAACTAATGGAAATGCCTACCAATATTTTCAGCTCATTGGTAGAACTTAAGTTGTCAGAGTGTCGCAATATTAATAATATTGAAACAATATTGCAAGACATGCCTTGTCTAACTCACCTGAGCATAACTGAATGCTGCAATGATTTATCTATTTGTTGTACTGCGTTGGGATTCCTCGAGGTTTTATGCCTTGGTAATGTTAAAAATCTCTGCTTTGTTGGAGGGTTATTGTGTCTTGTAAATCTAAAAAAACTAAGAATTGAGGGGTTCAATGAAATCCGGGAGTCATTTGTAACCAGGCAAACGATTGGGCAAACTTCTCACCAAAATCGAATTCTAACTTCCCTAAACCTGGACCACAGCAGCCTTAGTAAACAAAACCTGCCCATAGCTGGATGGTTTGGATACCTGCGTTCTCTTTTGATAAGGAACTCGCCTGTAACAGAATATACAGAGGAGGAAGAATGTTGGTTTGGTCAATTAACACAAAACCTGGACCACAGCAGCCTTAGTACACAAAACCTTCCAGTTTTAATTCTAACTTCCCTACACCTGGACCACAGCAGCCTTAGTACACAAAACCTGCCCATAACTGGAAGGTTTATATACCTGCGTTCTCTTTTGATAAGGAACTCGCCTGTAACAGAATATACAGAGGAGGAAGAAAGTTGGTTTGGTCAATTAACATCCCTCGAAACGCTGGAGTTTTCTGGCTGCAAGAAACTGAAATATCTGCCCTCTACGTTACCATTTCTCACTAAATTGAAAAAGCTAACCATTGTGGATTGCCCAGAGATTTCTTCATTGCCTGAATTTGGTGTGCCAGAAAACCTGTCATCCCTTCAAACGCTCGAGTTATCTGACTGCTATTATCTGAGAAACCTTCCTTCTACATTACTGTTGCTCACTAAATTGAAGAAGATCTCCATTAACTGTTGCCCTATGATTTCTTCATTGCCTGCACGTTTGCCACCAAACCTCACTGAATTGTACATCACTGGATGCTCGAATGTACTAATGCACCGATGCCAACCTGATCACGGAGCAGACTGGAGGAAGATTTCCCATATTCCACATGTCCAAATAATATAGGAATCTGTTGAATGACAACCTCTATGGTCACTTCGGCCTTCAATGGTGTGCATAAAATAAGGTAAATGCTTTTATGTCCTCTGTTTCCTGATTGTTTTATTAGGATCTCAGATTTCCATCTACCAACTCTGTTTTATTCTGATTTTCGTGCACAGGAGAAATTTCTGCAAATTTAAGAAAACTATACAATTGAGGGATGCAAAATGGAACCTCAAAATCTCTATGTATGTGTACTTAAAATCTCATTTCGTTGAAATCCTATCTAATCTTATCCAGATCTTCTAATGAAGTCCATGATTTTCTTTTCTAGGTGCAATGAGTTGATTTTTGTTATGAATCATGGGGAAAAAATATAGTGGGACATCAGTCCAATGCTCTGTTTCATCCGTAGTATCTCAGGTGGAACTTTCAATGCAAACGTCCATGTTATGGTATTTACAAATCTCAAATCTCATTGTGCATGCAATATTGAAAATTAAAATTGACAAAGAAAGCAATGTACGTTGCATATATCTATGATCTATTTTAATTTTTATTTACTAAGGTTCATGTAGAACAGAGAGGTAACACCTTACTCATCAATTTAGTTTTCTTATAATATTGATGAAAATCATAGGCCGAGGAACAAGGGATGCGGATCTGTCCTTTGCCTCCCCCCACCCACAGAGTGAACGGTACAATAAGGTACTCATTCATGCGATGGTAATTATATCTCTTTTAACTTGTGGTTAGAGTACTAACTTTCAAATCTTCACACACCAAACAAATTCAAAATTAGTGAAGTTAGTGCTAACTTCACCTTCTCTAACTTAACAAAAAGAAGTTTTTTTCTCATGACCAACTTAAAAAGTCAATATAATTATTATCATCTATCTGTAGTAATTATTATATTAATTATAAGAGATATGCTAAAATCAATCGCGATTGACGGATGAGACCGTCAGTTATGATCAAATCTCATTTTTTGAGATTCTAACAGTCGATCCAAACCTTTCAACGTGTTCTCCATATTAAAATTTCGTTGGAGACCACATTTTATATTTTCTGAAAATTTTTTGTATTTTATTAGTATTTTATAAAATTCTTAATCTAAACAATTGAGGACCCTTCAATAATGGTGATTTTTAAAAATCTGAAAAAAAATAGTAGCTGACGGGTCCATCCGAAAAATCTGTAATGAAATTTCAATATGGAGAAGACATTGAAACGGGTAACCCACTAGAGCCTCAAAAGTTAAGATATAATCGTAGCCGACGGGTCCATCCGTCAGTTGTGGCTGATTTTAGTCTACCTCTATTTATAATTATAATATTAAAATAACAATAATTATTATTATTATTTTGTAACAGAACAATAAATGTAATTTATAATTGCAATTATAAATTATTGAAAATTAATATAATAATAAAATTATTATTATTAGTGGAATAATTTATATTAATTGTACCTACTAATTAAATATTAATAACTATTATTATTATTATTATTATTATTATTATTATTATTATTGTTTAGTAATAATTATAACAATAATTCTAATTAAAATTGGAATAATAAAATATAACAATAAATATAGTAGTATAATTATTGTTATAAAATTACATAATAATAATAATTAATATTATAATGCTGTAATCATAATATTATTATTAAAATAATTATAATAATAATATGATAATTAATGTAATATTTATTATAGTAGGTGTAATTAGTTAACATGAAAAAAATAACTAAGCTATATTTTATTATTTTCTAAATTCAAGTTAGTACTAATTTTTCAGAATCTCTAACTTCAACCACAAACTTAAAAAGTGCTAATTTTGACCTTTAACTTCACTAACTTCACCTCCAAGCAAACATACATATAAATCTGTGGGTTTTTTTTTTTTGTTTTATTTGCATGCATTGGTGGTGTCAAACAGGGGTGACTTTTTGCTCATTAATTTAGTTTTCCTGCCAATGATCTGGAATGAGATATTAGTAGTTGTATTCATAACTTACAAAGTTGCATGGAATGTTTAATGTTTGATATTTTTATATGGGTGTGTTTGGTTCCATTGGAAATAAGGAATAGGAATAGAGATAAGTTTATTCTTTATTTCTTATTCAAATATCAAGGTTTTGTTAGTATGAGTAAGGGCCGGAATAAGGCCAAATTCTTTATTCCTTTGTTGTTTGGTTTTCACCGGAATAAGGAATAAAGGACTTATTCCTTATTCCCAATGGAACCAAACATACTAGGAATAGTGACTGGATGCTTCGAATTGAGTTCTATTTGCTTTCATTTTTTGTATGATGACATTATCTGCAATTCAGGCATAGCATACAGATATGGTAAAACATTTATTATCTTTATAATGATATGTGTATTTTTGAAATAATTGTACTAAATTTTTATTTTATTTTGTGCAGGTTACACTATTTTCACGTTTTATGCTGGTGAATTTGGTTTAAAGATTGGAACATAATAAGCAAGCTGCAGTAGGTTACCTGCAAGGACCTCTGTTATTATTAGTTAAGATCAAAATTCTGCCTTTTGTTCTGTTTATTAATTTAATTTCTTGGGTTAGATTTTTCCATTTTTATGTATATTCAAGTAAATAGTGTGACAAAATTATTGTTTTTTTTTCCAGGAAAGTAACTTCAAGGGCAAAATTTATTGGACGGATTTGGTGGATTTCTTAATTTGCAAACCATATTCTTGTATGTTTCCTACTCTGTGATCAAAATGATTTGCTTTACCATTTTTTTATTGAGTTAATAAAGTATCTAGTCTAGTTCATATATCTAATAGCAAGTAATAAATTAACATTTCTTTTCACACTTACAGTACTAATATTGTTTCTACTAAGCTGACAAGATCTGACAATAAATTTAAAATTGATGGAGTATATTTGGGTGTGTTTGGAAATGGAGTGAATAAGAATGAATAAGAAAATTCATAAATAAGAATTTTGAATTAGAATTAGGAGAATTGTCTATTTATCAAGCTTTTAAATTTCGGCGAAATAACGGCAAAATAACAGAAATAGCGGTATTCTGTGTCAAACCGCATGAACGTTACAGTCTTAATTGAGAAAATGACGTAACACATTATTTCAGTTATTTCGGCAATATAACGCGTTATTTCAGTTATTTCGGCGAAATAACAAGTTGTTATTGCTACTGATATCATTATTATTTATTGGTATTTGGACAGTACTTGGCACTCAAATAACACTCAAACCATTAAATTATTAGATAAATTGCTATGATTTTCTAGGAATTGGCTCTACCGTCGTTTTTTCTCTTATTTTCAGATTTCTTGAAGATTTCTGGTGGATTCTCAATCTTTAGATAGATTTGGCACTTGGCATAAGCTAGATGACTCATTCCTAGCACTTGAAGGTGATGTCCAAGCCACCATTCGGATCGAATGACTCATGCTCGGACCGAATGGGGCTTTGTTCGGACCAAAGGCACAATAATTGCATAAAATAGAAGATTTGAGAGAAGTAATTGGCTAAATGGAATCAATAGCATTGAAGAGCTCATCCTAAGCTTTCCAACGATTTTTGAATCGCCTCAATCGGAGTCCGGATGAACAAATTATGGCCGAAATACTATCTCAATGCTGTACTCACTGGTCGGTCCGAACAGAACCCTGTTCGGTCCGACCCGAACCCTGTTCGGACCGACCAGAGACCTATATGGAAGGTTTTTATGCAAGGAAACTTGATATTTTGCTAATATTTTTTGCCATGACGTGCCTACACACTTTCCTTATGTCTAGAACTATTACAAATGCGCCCCTAGGCCAGAAAGAAGGGGATCCAAGCCACCATACACGAAATTCCACCTCCTACCACGTTTTGGCAACCTTTCCACCCAGTTCTCGCGCCGAAAGGAGTGGAATTTTGCCTCCCGCAACAGAGCACGACCATGGCATCATCTTTGGAGCAATTCTAGGCACGACGGCGACAGAATCAACCCAACCACGGCTCTGGACGTTCGATATCTTGAGTTAGAAGCGATATTTGATTTATTTCTTGCATTCTCTTGATATTTGATTTGATGGAGTTTGTATCTTATTTTGTTTTCATGTTAGGCTTGATTTATGTGGTCTTAGGAGTAGGGAAGTAACTTAGGTTTCGATGTGTTGTGATTTGACTTAATATGATATGATATGTTTTGTTGATTTGTTTTGTTGAGAATTATATTAATTGCTTGTTTTAATTACTTGGTTAAGTCTAATTAACTTCTAGATGTACGGTCGCATTTAGTTAAGTTCTAAAGTTAGGTTAATTAAGATAATTTAGATAAGTATTTGGGATAAATCGTAGATCCGAAAGGGGAGATTAGTTGACACCAAAAGTGTAACTTTTAGACAAGTCCAAAAGACCTCTAGATATCCTTATGAACTCCAACAAACAAGTTTAAGTTGATTGAATTCTATACCAAAAGTTGTGAACCAATTGAGTTAATTAGATTAGGTTGTGATTGAACCAGTTATCTAGTCCAACAAGCGAAAGCTGAGGATTAGAGTATCTAGGTTTGATCAACAAACCCTAGCACAAAGCATAAACTTTCATAAAGAGTCAAAACCATACACTTATACCATCTGTTCGGACCGAACAGAGCGGTATATGCTTGAAAAACACGTTTGATGCACGAAAGTGATAAGTTCTGTGTTCTAGAGTCCAAACCGAGGTGAAACCTGAACCCTAAGACGTCTTTTATATTGTTAAAACACCCAAAAAATTTATTTACTTGCACCTTTAGATTTAATCAACCAAAAACTCCATAAAAATTTAATTGTCTAGCGTTCGTGAGGAAGTAAAGTCCGGTACTCATTAATCCGTTGCTTGGGTTCGACCCTAAAGCTTAACTAAAACGACTAGTGAGGTTAGCTCTAGGTTTATAAATTTATTTGATTCCTAGGTTCTAAGCCTTCATCAGCTACTATTGTTAAATTGTGTATTCAATATTGAACTATTGTTAAATTGGTACAAGCTAATACTGCTACTCAATATTGGTACACTACAGTATATTGAATTTGGTATGGCTGTATGCTATTTGTATGGAGTATTGGAGATGTATAAACATACAAATTGATAGTTATAGAATTCATGTGTGTCAAAATTTGGAAAAAGTACTACACCGTTATAACATCAAAATAACACCGAAATAACATGGGGACCTGGACCGTCATACCCAAAAAAAACGAAATTTAAAAACTTGCTATTTATGAATAAGGAGATGTTGTTTGGATGGTGTGTTGTGAATAAGAATAAGGAAAGAAAATAATATAATAATAATTTTATTTTATTTTGAACAATTTGTCATTATAAGAATGGATGAAAATAATATAATAATAATTTGTATTCATAATAATAATAATATAAAAATATTAATTTAAAATCATTAAAGTAATAAATTAGATAATATTAATAAATACAATAATAATAATAATAATTATAATCATAATCATAATAATAATAAACCGTAAGATAAAATGAAATATATAATAATATACTACTAATAATAATTAATGTTATAAAATAATTATAATTACCAAAACAAAATTATTATTATTAATAATTAATATAATAAAATTAATTATAAAAATACTTGTAGTAATTATTATTATAATTATAATAGTTATTATGATAACTATTAAATAATATTTATTATGACTAAATAGTATTTTAATCTTCTCATAAACTTGCAGCAAATGCTTTGTCACGGGAAGCATGGCACCAATTTTTTTATTGTTTCTCTCTCCTCACATGTGGATTTGTTTATTGTTTCTTTGAATGGTACAAGAGTAGTTAGCAATTCGCATCCTCGACAGCCAATTAAAAGGACTGCTCCGAACAGTCCTTTTAAATGGACCGTCCGATAGAGATCCAACAGCGTGAAAAGAAAGTTCATCTCTCCAGCCTGCCCGACCTGCCCGAGTGTCGATCTGATATTGAAAAATATCTTTGTGCTCTCCCAGTCTAGCCTCGTTTCCTCACGAGAAAGAAAATCCTAGATCGAGCGACAAAAACCTCTCCACCTGAAGGTGATGCTGCCATCGCTCCTTGTTCTCCTTTATTTAGGTGTTGCTACCATCGCTACAAGGTACGCCTGAAAGTTTTTAGATTGTTTAAAGTATTACGAAATAAAAAAATTGAATTGAAGAAAAAAATTGTATTAAAAATATCAAAATTAATAAGTAAATTGTAATTAAGAATTATAAATTTTAATTATATGATTATTGTAATTAAACAATATGTGTGTCTATAGGTTGTCTGAAGTCAGTAATTTCTGTTCTGATATTTTCAAAAAGTTTGAAATCAGATAACACACGAATATGGCAAGAAGATTTCATGTCAAAATAGTAGCATAAATGTTTGCAGAAAAACAATACAAAACATGTGGAAAACCGTACGAAAGCCTTCTCTAATATGTTCTACATTGAACCGTAAAATTCATATATGTCCGTAAAATTGTTGGCCCAAATGCATAAATATGAACAAAATATTGAAAATAAATTCTTGTTAAATATTGAAATCAACATGATAAAGAAAAAAATGTATTGTATAAAAAAATTACCTTACTATCTAGTAGAACAAAATTCATGCTCTATGTATTTTTCGTCTTCCAATCAGTTCCAAGACAAATTTTTCGTGACCCATGCACGTATCACATCTGGATTTCTATTTGATAGTGATGTCATATATATTATGCTTCTCATTTTATAAATGTGAAATGGTTAATGAAAACTCAAAAAAGGGAAAACTATTTATAGATAAAATATTAGTACCCTTTGGTAGAAAAGGCATCTGCTCGATTGCATCCTTTGGCGAGAACCCTTTTAAATCCCACCTTGTAAAGCATTCTCTTGATAGGCACATTTTCATTCGCACTTTTTAGAACTATCCACGCATTTTTATTATATGTAAGATTATGCAAATATGTGTATTTCTAAAAGAATTGCGAATTTGTGAAAAATTTCTTTTTTTCTAATTTTTGTAGGTTAAACTAACTCTCCTTTTTTGCTGGTAAATTTGGTTGAAAGATTGGAACAAAATAAGGAAACTGTAGTTGGTTCCCTTTGTTATTATTAGTTAAGATCAAAGCTCTCTTTATTCATTATAATTCCTTGGGATAGGGTTTTTATTTTTTTTTAAACTCAGGTAAATCGTGTGACAATAATTGTTTTTGCCAGGAAAGTAAAATTCAACATCAAAATTTATTGGACGGATTAGGTGGTTTCATGATTTGCAGCTCATGTTCTTTATTCGGTCCGTTTTCTTACGGCTCCGTTTGGATAGGTGTGGGAAGAAGGGAAGAAGGGAAGAAGTGAAAAGAAGTATTGGAAAGTGTGTAACTTTGTAAAGAGTTTGGATTGTTTATAATTTTTTTTCTTCTTCTTCTTCCTTCTTCTTCTTCTTTTTTGCAACGATCCAAACGCACCCTACAAGAACCTACTCTTTCAGCAAACTGATTGGCTTTAACATTTTGTTATTGATTTGACAAAGTTTCTAGTTCATATATTTCTACCTGCAAGTAATAAAATCCACATGATTTTTGTCATTTCCAGTTCAATTAATTGTTGTGCTAAGCTGATAAGATAAGCCACCTTGGTGATCAGATCAAAATTTTCATATTGGGGAAAACTATGAGAATAATAAATAAAAAATTAATGAAGTAGTTCCTTACTAGGAAGAAATTTACGAGTGACCAACCGATATACATTTGGCATACAGGACCAAGATTGGAACCTCTATCATGAAGCTGAAGTTGTTCTATTCTATGGTAATTCTCTTTGTGACCTATATACTGTGATGATTTTATCATTAATCAATGCCTAGATGTAATTATCCCTTGTTAGATTAACTACAACACAGATACATTTTAAGCACGAAATATGGCTTGATACTGAGGGTAATTACTGGCAGATAACATATGAAAATTTTATTTTTCTGGTGTCTAGATTGATAACATATCACGTAATATATAAACTTTTTTATTGTATTCTAAAGGCTTGTATGATTTTGCAGACAAAAATTTATTGAAGAATTGATAATGCTATATGGGAAGTATAAATTGAAGAATAGAAATTTATTGCCAATGACAAAGAAGGAACACTACTAGCTACTGAAGGTGGGCTGCAATTAGGTAAGAATTCAGTCATGTAGTCTGTTGGGATCTGTGGCACTGATCATCACATCCAAGTTGTTTTATGTAATACAACTAGAACAAAGAAACAATGAAAAAAGATTATAGTTAAGAAATTATATTGATCATAAAGACTTTATTCTTATGAAATCTCTTTCTAAAATTTCAAACTGGTACTGATTTGCAATTTTCAGTAGAGTTGTTCAAACTTTTCTAAATTGATAAAATTTATACCGAATCAATTGTTCCGGTTGACTGCGGCAAAATTTGCATTTTCTCTTATCTATATTTGGTTTACTTTTAGATTTCAGTCTTTTAATATTTTATTATTGTACAGGGTCCCTTCTGGCCTGAAATTTCAGAGATGGGAAATCAAGTAGAAGCAGAGTCGATGGAAGATGAAGATCTTCTCAGCGTCAAGATGCGTTGCCATATTTTACCATTGATGGATTTTCGTTGAATGTTGTCTACTTGACTTAAATGTGTAGAACTATAGATGGTAGTATTTTTTAATGTCAGTATAGAGGGTAGATGATGCAATTTGTTTCGTTTTATTATGTTAGCTAACTTTGAGGTCATATATGTATATTGTATGCATGACTCTGGCTAAATTTTTTTCTTGGGTGTTTAACTGTTTTGGGTTTAGGTTATGGATTGTTCCTTAATTGCATGTCTTAGCAAATAGTAATGCAGGTGTTACTATGTATGTAATATGTAAAACATTAGATGAAAATGGCTGAATAGAACTTTCTAGTTACTATATATCAATCTCGTCTCTCTCTGTGTGCTCTCTGTGTGCCCTCTGTGTGCCTCTTTACTGTCTCTCCTTTCCTCTCAATACTCTTCTCAAAGCTAATCACCATAACAGCAGGGGACTATTTTGGGTTGCAGTTTTTCAAATAAAAAATTACCAATGTTTTATTGAGCTAAATATTAAATTTCAAATTCATTCAAAATCATGTTCCAATCAGACTAGCAGCAGTACGAATTTTCTTCAGTTGTTTTTAAGGAATTTTTTTGAGTTGATATTAACCATATCTTCTTGGATAATATGAATTATATATATATTTTTTCTTTCCCGTCACATGTCATGCACAAATATTACCAGTAATCAGTCAGAAAATTAAAGAATTTTAAATCCCTTGTTGTAATTTATAATGCTGTAATGAGCCCTGTTGGTAGTACATCTTCAGAAATGAATTCTAGTACACTTGAAATAACTCGTGGCAAACGCTAATAATGTCATAATAGAAAATTTCAAGTGTACTATGATCACTTTTTGCTATAACATATGATCATAGTACACTTGAAATTGTACCCTTATTTAAATACTTTTCAGAAACTTAATGCTTCACTATTCAATACCATTATTAATTAGCAATAAATTCTTACTTCGTGTTATTCAGTTAAATAAATACAACATCATATATCAACTGGTTCATGTTATTTATTATTTTGTTTATTTAAATAAATTTTTATCAATTTGTTAGTTTATGAAAATAAATTTGTATTAAAATAAAACAATCTATAAAATTGAATTTAAAAATGAAAAACGACCCTCAAAAAAAAGTTTTCGACCATCAAAAAGATAAATTAAAAATGAAAAACAAAATCCTCAGCCCCTCAATGCAGACATACCAAGACCTGGTTAACTCTGTTTAACTCTGATTTTGGGAATGTGGAAGAGAACTTTCTCCAAATAAAAGAAAATTACTTTTAGAAGGATGCAAAATTTATAACTGGCAATGTAATTTTTGTAGTCCAGGTACTTCAATCTCTTAATTAAGATTCGTTGGCGATTTCCAAACGAACTAAATTTCAATTAACAAAATTAATTAGTAGTACAAGGAAATTACAAATAAAAATGAAATTAAAAAAAAATATAACAAAATATAATAGCAGAATAGCTAACTAGGCTTGAAAAAATGAGAGAAGTAATAAACTAGTAGTGTTTTTATGCCAAAACCACACTGCGAGCTCTACAGAGGAGAATTTGTTGGAGCAGCATAGATACATCGTCAAAGACGCTTGCACTGTGCTCTTTCCAAATAGACCAGCAACTCAGCAAGTGGCCACCCATGTAGTGGGACGGCCACTCTCCTCGCCACTAGTTCTTTAGGCTTTAGCTACCGTGTGGACTTTTGTTAGGTTCTTTATTGAAGTGGCCACCCAATAAGATTCGAAAAAACTTATACAACATAAATTGCTAGATTATTTTGTACTTGAAATATTTTAAGTTTGGAGGAGACATGTAACGGGAAGACACGTAATTTTCATATTTAATATCGAACATATATTCTAATCGAGTAATTGAGGTTGTTGTCACGTTCCAAACCGACGGGTCGCGGGACGCGAGCTGAGAACGATATCTTTTACATCCATCCGACGACCCGTCAACCTACGTCGCAACAGAAAAACAAACAGAATCAGGTACTAACCTCAGTAACAGGTTATTTAACGACACAGCTTCTCTACATTTAATTATTATCACAAATACAATCAGACCGGATTAATCCACAAAACTAATAATATATTTTACGGAGATAATCGGGTCCAGACAGTCAATCAATCAGTCACAGTGATCCCTCTCCGATCTCAGGAGGATCAGGACCGGCCCCTCCCCGAACTCAGGAGGATTAGGGCTCAAAATTCAGATTAAATTCCATATCCAATTTCAAACCCGATAATCCGTAAAATATACCAATCACAATTCAATAAACATATTCAATCAAAACCAAACGATAAATTATATCAATCAATCAATGCGAAATGAAATATAGAGAAGTCCGATTATCTGATTAAACAATCCAGAAATCATGAACAGATAAAACTGACTATCCCATTTGCGACGTAGACTCGAATTCCAATTAATCGACAAATCAAATTAATCCCTCGACATCTCAAAGCAATATTTAAATTTTGGATTTCTCTTATAAATGGAGATGGTATAACTATGGATCGGATTCAACAGGACTTAATATGGAATGATTTATATGAGGAATTAAGATGCTATTCAAAGTAACACGTGGCAAGAGAAACAAGCATGATAAATTTGAGAGGTGACACGTGGTACCCATGGAGAGGCAAGCGTCAAGAAAGATTCACATGAATTAAGCAGGTGTCATCCTATATTTTTTTTTTCGGTGCATTTACGGTTCAGCTCAAGATTGTTCAATCACGGTCAAAAGTTGATTAATTTGGTCAATGGTCAAAATTCTGGTCAACTCTGTCAACATTTGTCAAAGTAGTCAACTTTGGTCAAAGTCAGAAAAATCGGATGTTACACTTGTTCTCAGGTGCAATTAACTGTTCTAAGGTTCGGAAGTACCCGAGGAAGAAATAAAATGAGAATTCGTGGTTTCTTGATGTTTTGACTTCTTAATTGAGTATTATATGAACTCCAAAATTTACGAAAATCATATTACAACATATCTATAGTGTATATATATATATATATATATATATATATATATATATATATATATATATATATATATATATATATATCTACTATATTAAAAGCACCAATGGAAGAGTGTAACATCTAAAGATACAACTTTGAACTGAACAATCTGAATCATTGATTGTTTTTAATTTATATTCTACATCGTTGATTATTAAAACAGAAACTTGATAAAAGGACCAGATCGTGTCGCAGAATGAAGAGAGTTTTATACATTGGTTCAGATGCGCGAGCGGAACGAAAGTTCGCTCATTATAATGCTTTCGCCGATTCGATTCCTTCCGATCGTTTTTTCTTCTTTTTTTTTAAATTTTCAGAGCGCCTCAGTTTTTTTTTCCTCCGACTTAAAGAGCCGCGTCTCCGCACCTCAGTCTCATCTCTTCCGACTTCCATCCTTTCGTAAAACCCAACTCCAGTCCGAACCACCGATCGCCCCCTATCCAACCATCCATCGCCCCACATCCAACGGTCGATCACCACCCCAACCCAAGTCCCACGGATCGCCACCCTCATCAATCCGCGTCTCCACCTCATTCTCATCTCTTCCGACTTCCATCCCTTCGTAAACCTAACTCCAGTCCGAACTACCGATTTTGTCACCTCCTCGCCTACCGGTGCGTCTCTCTCTCTCTCTCTCTCTCTCTCTCTCTCTCTCATTATTCGATTTGTTACTGATGCGTAATCTTTCTTTAAACTTGAATCGAACCTCATTATTCTACCGGTGAGTCTCTCTCTCTCTCTCATTATTCCGACTTCTCTCTCTCTCCCTGACTCGAACCTCATGTAATTTTTCGTTCTCGTCTTCTTCTAAAATTATTTACTAAAGTGTGGTTAGTTATGGAATCACTAACATTGCATATCTATTATTGCATAGGAGGTTGCTATCAGCATATAGTGTTTTCAATTTTAGTTTAACTGCATTTTACATCAATTGAGTTACCTCTGTGCAATTGCATGCCGATTTGTGTGTCAATTGTGCCCATGGTATTGGGTTGGGATTTGTGTACCCTATCATCATTTAAGTTCAAGTGCTCTTTTTTTTTCATGCTTAAGTATGGTGCCGGATTTGGCGAAGGTGGTACAAGTATGCCTTTTAGGTAGGATGTCTATGGATTCACAGTTCAAGTACGTTTTTGTAAACTGTCAAGGCAAATATTTCTTTTTCAATTGTCTATATGGATTTAAAAAGACATGCCATGCTCTATTTGAATTGAATAACAGGTACCCAAATTTAATGAGCGTGAAAGAACTGATATATAGGAAAAAGAAATTGTTCCTCTCACAAACAATGAAGTGGTTGAGCAGGTATCATTTTTTACTTTTTTCTCAAATTTTTTGTAATTTAATATTTACCTAAAAGAATAGTTTCAAATTTGCCCCTGTATCTCTCAAACCAGGGCTCTTCTTTTATGGCATTTGTGATGTGTTTAGTTATGATTTATATGGCTAGACGAGAAACAATCTCCTGGCTCATCAAGTCCTCTGACATTGTCTAAATCTCAGTTTAAGTTTCTAAAAGGCGTTTCCTATAGTGGCATTAGCACCAGAATTATAGCAGGATCACACTAGAATTTTGGGTTTCCTGCACAAGCCTGAGCTCTATTTAATCTTCAGTAATGTCTATTCCTTTTTCTTTTTTAAATTTAGTTCAATGTAAGAGCACTGGGCTGACTTTCAACTTTCAAGAGGTCTAGGGTTCAAACCCGCATGCTTGCGATAGGCTTGGCAAGCCAGGGTAAAAACTCAGCCATATATACAAGAAATGTTCAGGGTCAGGTGTCATTTCTAGCCTACCCCAACTTGTTTGGGATAAAACTTAAAAGGCTCTGACTTATTGACTTATATACAATTAGTTCAATGTACTTGTACATAGAGAAGAAAAAAGAAAAGTTAATTTTCAATCATTAGGATATCGAGTTTCAAATTTTTATCATTCTTTTTTACTTTTTGTTTGCGGGAGTACTCTGAGTTTCATTTTTGATACTCTAAGTTGGTGTTATTGTATATATGATACATCAGGGAGAGTGCTTCAAGAAAATTGCATTGCAACAGCAACACAAATGATGGCTATGAGTGTGTAATCATTTATTGATTTTATGTTGGATTTGAATATTATTTGTACTGGTATGTTTATTTGGTTGTAGCGTTGGTCCCCATTAATACGCTGTTATACGAAGTTAGTTTAGTGGGTCCCCAAAGGTTTGAGCTTTTTGGAAAATTTAAGCTGGGGTTTAAAGCTTTTAATGGTTTTTTCTGAAATTAGATACGAAAGGGGTTTGTGATTTCAGGTGAGGCTGAGACAGTACAGAAACCAGCTGCTATGGGCTCATTATCTGATATGGCTATTTCTCCTTCATTATCAGATCTCAATTGCCTTTTTGTTTCTATATGGATTGTTTTTTCTCTTGATGGGTTTCGAAGTGGGGACTGACATGTTGGCGAGGCTGTGTTTGGAACAAGACGGCTGCTAGAGGGAGACATGGATTCAAAGCTTTTGCTTTCTCAAGCTTTTGGTTTTGATTATTACATATTTTTCCTTTTTCTCATTTTTCCTTGGCGTTGTTACTTTCAGCTCATCCTTGGATAAAAAAACATAGATAAATCTCTTAATCTTAATTCTCTTACTGTTAGTTTCCATTAATTTTCTTGCGCAGGATGATTAGCAGAAGGATTAATTTCAGCATGATGCCTCTACATCGAAGATTATGACGTAGAATATGTTTTGTCTTATGCATGGTTGATGGCTGATTCGTCGGGCCATAGATGGCAGCATCATTGAGGTTTCTTTGCTTACTGCTTCTTTTAAATTTCTATAATTATATTATAATTTAGCTAAAATGATACCATCTAACATCTCTAAGTCTATGTAGGAATATTGCCATGTCAAACACAGTTCAATTTAATTAGAGTCATGCCAATAATCATATGAGATCTCTTTTTTATATTAGTTGCTAATATATTTTATTGTATTCTGTACTATCAACAGTGCGCCTCAAACTTAAAAGAAAAACAGTGCGCATCCACCGAATAGGCCGTGATGATGACTCTCATACCTGTTCCCCACCGGAATTTTAAGGAATAATGTAGTAGTTTTTTTTTTCAGCTGCAACTTTCTGCAATAGAATGCTTCATGGGAATAACACAATACATGCGGTCTTCATTCGACTACTGTCGTTGGATCACTACCTATTGCACCAAAAGTTGTTGGTCCAAGGAGTAACTTTATTAGCCCTTACGAGACTCGTACTGAAAGTTTTCTTCTTAGTATTTTGCTAATCATGTCTTACTTTCTCTCACTTAATACCAAATGAATTGTAGTCTGTTCAAATTATAACATATATGGTTTCTACTAAGATATGGACAAATTTTGAATTTTGACAACAACTGAAAATGGTGCTCCAGATTTTGTTTTCTTTTTTATTATTAATTATTGATAGGTCTAAAGGTATCTCACGAAAAATTATATAATAGAAGTCCTTATTAGTTCATGTGTAGCACAATTTTGTAAGAATAGAAAAAATTCAAATAAAAAAAAATATATTAAAAGTTTTTAAACTTTTTGAAATTGCCCGCACATTGAGCGGGCACTGCTGCTATTTGCTTAAATGGATGAATATTACTGCTATCTTCAGTGCCAATTAAATTAAGACATCGTTGAGAAAATAGACAACATATCTGTGTCAAATAAATGGGTTCATTTTCACATATCACATATTAAAAATCGCCCACACATTGGGTGGGCACTGTTGCTAGTATATATATATATATATATATATTTTTTATTTTATATATTAAATTCCGTGGGTGTCCGATCCCGTTTTTTTTTTCCATTTCCGACACGGCAATCCCAGCCATTGTTTTTATTTTTGCTAAAATCTGATCGTTGTTTTTTTCCTCCTTTTTGAACCTAGCAGTGTCTCCGAGTTTCTCTCTCTCTCCACCCCTACTCACATACCTCGCCTCTCTGTCTCCGTCTCAGCCTCCTTCGCTGACCCCGTCACTCACACCGCTAACTCTCCTCTGCACGCCTCTCCTACCATTTCTTCACCTCCTCCTCTTCCAACCAAGCCCCACCTTCTCCCGACGCTCCGTCTCCCCTCTCTTTCCTTTTCGAAAACCCTATTAGCAGTACTAAGCACGACCAAAACTCCCGACCGAATCCTTTCCAATTCAACCTCACCTCCTTCCTCTCCAGCGTCCAGTCCTTCGCCCACGTCGTTCTCTTCCACATCTGCCCTATGGGCTTTGGGCCCCATCGCACCCCCTCCCTCGTCTTCCTATCCCCTCCAGTGCTGCATCGGACACCTCCTCCTTGAGTTCCTCATCTAAGCGAGCAGCCACTTGCCATTGCCAACGTACAAAACTCCCTTTAATTTATTGTTATTTTCAAATTTCAATATTATTAAGGCTCTTACGTATTATACAATTTCATGAATTTTGTTTATTTCTTTGGTATGATATTCAATATCTTGCCAGTATAGTTAGATTTTTTTTTTTGACTATATAATTAGAAAGATGCGGTTATGACTACAGACTTTTAGCTTATATTTTTTAATTTCGATTTTGACCTTCTATTACGCAGTGGATTTTTTTGTTTAAAGGTTGTGTTATATTTGTTTAAGTTCAAAAAAATGCTTAACAAGGAGGAGCTACTATATCAGAAAATTAAGCATCTTTCGCCAAATTAATACCAGGTTTGCTTTTTTTTTTGGTAATTATCATGTCATTAAGTATTCATAATGAAAGAAAATATGTTTTTAACATTATTATAAGAGACCACGTTCAATTAAGTTTTAGCAAAAGTAGACTCTACCTATCCTATATCACTAATTGGTACAACAAACTCAGATTTCTATTTCACAGAAAACAATTACATCCACTATTGACCATTAACTCTCCTACAATCAATGACATCCATTTATCCGTATCCTATGCCAGTAAATAAAATATCAATAAGTTCAATCTGCACAAGCACACCATAGTCTAAGCCTTTTATCCCAAACAAGTTGGGGTAGGCTAGAAATGACACCTCGACCCTGGTCATTTCTTGTATATATGGCTGAGTTTTTACGCTGGCTCGCCAAGCCTATCGCAAGCATGCGGGCTTGAACCCTGGACCTCTTAGAAGAGAGCCAAGTGCTCTTACCACCTGAGCTACTAGACCACATGCACACCATAACAATTATCAATTTGAACCTGACTCTAATGTATGTACTAAGTTATATATATATTTTTCCGTCTGAACTACTATTACAGCCTTCCTTCATGCCTCACACAAACCCCCTCTCACATTGTCGTTGATGGCATGTCACGTGTCAAGGACGACAACTAATTGAATCTTTGGCGTGTGGCTTGGTGGAGTTGAAATGTTGCGCAGTTGCACGGCCGAGCCTCGCCCCAATGGTATAGTGTGGACGGTAAGAAAAGATGTTACTAGGTACACTTTTCTGATCTATCGGAATTTTACATTTGCAGTGCATCTTGGAAATCTGGTGGGTTCAACCTATACTGGTGTGTACCATGTAAATGCATCAGTACATTTTTATTTTCACCAGCAAAGGAGATAATAGCAGTCTGGAAAAATACCACGTACTACCATTAATTACATAACTGATTTGGTGCTGCCAATTTCAAGAAGTCTGCCATTGAATGATGGGTTATGTGTTTCTTATCCAGAATTCAACTGATAAACAATCAAAGAAGATCACTATTCCATCAAATGTCTACTATGCTGTGGTGGACGTGTATGTCTCCTTCCACTCTTATCATGAAGGCCGGTACATAAACCCTCTAAATGATTGCATTTTGAAAAATAACATCACAGGGTTATCAGGTAATGGTGCATTATTTTAGAGAGGTGACTTTGAAAGTAGATGGAAATGTGGTTGGTGTGGTATGGCAATTTGCCGTGATTTACACAGGTGGGGTTAATCCCCTTATTTGGAGACTAATTAATTAGTAATTACTGAAATTAAGTCTATTGACCTATCAGTGGAGAATATTTAATGACTAAGTTCCAATTAGAACTTCTTATGCTAAAGGAGATTAGATGTTATTTTGGTGATTTTTTCTTTTTTGTATTCTGTTTTGTTTAGACGTCAATTTTTCTTTGTGAGTTTTTGGAGGATTTCTATTGGAATCTGTTAAAATAAAACAAATAAAAACGAAAAAGTAGGAGGGGAAATCAAGATGCTGTTTAGTGACTTCAGTCGATGAGATTAATGTTTTGTAAGAGTTCTTCGTGGTATTGAATGATATGCGAAAAATAAGTACAAGTTTTCTTATTTTTATAATTTTTCCAACTTAAAATTGAAAAAAAAAAGACACTGTTAATGCTCATTTGATATGCTTTGTCCGTTGGTGAAAATTGTAATTTGTGCAGCTTTCTTTTTCTTTATAAAAGATAGAATGAATTTGTCACTGTCTATTTGATACTAATCAGGCAAATCTCAACAACAACAATAACTAAGATTTTTTGTTCCAAATAAGTTGGGGTATGCTAGAAAAAAAAATCAAACAAAAGATATAATCCAAAGACAAAATAAATGTAAAAATAGATACTAATAATAATAATAATAATAATAATAATAATAATAATCTACACTTCAACTGGAATATAATAAAGTGATCTACAAATTTATGACATCACTTCTATCACTAAGTTCCTATGTCATGGTTTCGGTACATGAATTGCTAATTTTCATGCTTTTGTATCGATCGCCAACTCTTCGAAGACATTCAATTCCTTAAGGTCTCTTTTTAGCGCTCTTTCCATGTCAATCTTGGTATCCCTCTATCTCTCCGTGTGTTTACAAAATGGTTGAGAATTTTGCTACGCATTATGCTGGATATGTCCAAACCATCTCAAGGAATGTTGGGGCAAGCCAACAAAAATGTTTCATAAAGTATTTTTACATATTTTGTAAAAAAATATCTGGTAACGATAGGATAGTCTGGACTGTATATGCAACCATGGAGCTAATATTTATCTACAATATCTTTTAGTCGTCAAATGGCGGCAAAGCCGTCTCCCTCCATCTAGTTAATAGTAAAATTGAACAAAATTTACAAAAATTAATATTTGTATTTAAAATTTAAAATATAAAAGTTATGACTTTTATGATATAAAAAACTTGTGAAAGTGGAACTCTTCTCAGCATTTTTACAACTATTTTTCCCATTTGTGGTAAGACCAATAATGATCAGTTCTTTGAAAGCGGAAAGTTGTGTTTTACTTATATAATCCGTAGTTCTGTACAATCAATAATTTTATACTTGTACATTGAAATATATTGTAGTTGTATATTCAGCTATATTTCACAATTTGTACATGCATAATTGGATCTTACACTTGAACACATAGACATTAGACGCATTGCGTCCTGCACGGATGCGAGGAGAACAATACGATTTCAAGTCCAAACAAGCACAGTTGTACTGGATTGGATTTAGTTTCAAAGAATGATACAATTTATCGCTTAAAATGACTCTAATAAACTTCGGAGGGGCCCAAACTTAGCTGTTTTAGTAGAAATAGGTTCTATTACATAAATTTTTTTGATGAAAAAACAAGTGTCTAACCACTGCCTTTTATATAATTAACATAAATTTTAAAAAGTACATTGTTTCAACAAGAAGTTGAAAAAGAAAAAAAAACACAAAATAAAATTAAGTTACACGACAGCAAAATAAAAAAAAAAAAATTCTCCATGAAGGACCGGAAGAGCGAGACATCAGCTTGATTTACCAACAAGAGTACCAGAATCGTAGAGAATCAGGTTGGCTTTTTAAGTACGTGTCATTCCAGGAGTATCTTGCACCAGCTCACTGGATTCTTTGGAAACTTCCTTAAAGATTCGGTTGCACCTCTCTCTCCATAGAACAAAGTAGGAAATTGCTAAAACATCTCTGAGAGCAGGAGGCAGTGAATTGTTGAGAATTGAAAGATGATTTTGCACATTAAAGAGAAGAGTCCCACTTAACCCTGTGGATTGTAAGTGGCGTGAAACATTTGCAAGAAGAGATTTGAAGAAGACACAATCATTAAAAAGGTGTCTGACAGTCTCCGAGTCGGATTTGCACAAACAACAAATACTGGGGAGGCACCAACCCCTTTTCTATAAGTTATCGAAGGTTGCAAATTTATTTTGCAACATCTGCCAAATAAAGACTTTGAATCTAGGAGGTAACCTAAATTTCCATAGCCTCCCGAGAGTAGTAGAATGCATTGGGAAAAGTTTGACCAGATTGTAGACCGATTTTGATGTAAAAACCCCTGAAGCTCCTGAGAAGTACCAGCCGAAAGTATCCACACCAAAACCAGATAAATGTGGGAGGGTATCACGAGTTGTTTGCAATAGGGAATTTAATTGGAAGAGGGTATTACAAAATAAATTTTATTTTAGAACTCTGAAAATCAATAAAGTGTAAAATAAAGTTCCACATGTTTGTTGTGTTTTGTGTAAAGGTGTAATTTATTACAAAAGTTATAATAACTATATGAGAATATAGTTTATTAAAAGTTCGGTTTTTTGTAGTAACGATTTTATCAGTGTCATATCTATAAAACTAAATGTTTATTTATGAGTATATTCCTTGCGAGGAGCTCCGGAGTGTTAAAGGCCCAGTACGAAGAGAAGTAGAGAACCAGCCTGTCATGCAGTAGCTCAGGAGTGCACCGATGCCAGCCCAATGATGGAGATGACTGGCACAAAATTTGTCATATTCCACAAATCTGCATGAACAGGAGCTGGGAATATTATGATATTGATCATTTTAAAACTTCCGCGATGTGCATAAAATTAGGTAAATGTTTGCAGCTCCTTTTACAATGTTTTGATTGCTTTCTTGTTCACCTAGGGTATCAGTACATATAATATCTGAAGTTCTGAACAAGAGTTATAGTTGATTTAATTTCGAAATTTTAATTCATAATAGGATCTCGGACCCCTCCATGCAGACATACGAAGACCTTGTTGAACTCTGTTTAACTCTTCTTTCGTACGTTGAAGAGAACTTTCTGCAAATAAAAGAAAACTACTCGTGGAAGCATGCAAATTTTTTCAATTGGCAATGTAATCTCTGTAGTCCAGGCATTCCAATCTTTTAATTAAGATTCGTTACTGATTGCCAAACCAAAAAATTTTAAATGGACAAATTAATTAGTAGTACAAGGAAATTACAAAGAAAAACTAAATTTAATATGAACCCCAAAACAAAGTACAATAGCAGAGTAACCAACTAGCCAAAAAAAAAAAAAAAAAGTAATAACTAGCTCTGAAACCGTCTTTTTATGCCAAAACCGCTCAGCAAGCTCCTCAGTGGAGACAATTTTCTGGAGCAGCATAAATACATTCTCAAAGTCCTTTGCGTTATGCTCGTTTCAAATAGGCCAGCAAGTGGCAGCCCATACAGTGGGACGACGGCGGTTCTCAATACCACTAGTTCTTTAGCAACTTTAGGAACTTCAACTAGGTTCTTTACTTAATGTCAAATGCGCAGTCTCTTAAAAAAAAAATGCAGAGCAGAAAAGCTCGGAAACACTCATTTCAGTTTTGTTGGTAAATGAGTGTTTCCGAGCTTCAACTAGACTCAACGAAGATCTAATGAAATCAATTCCAATGAAATTAAATGAAAAAAATCCCGTGTAAATATCATTTTTATCAGGGCCTATATGTCCAACATGATTGACATTAAGCTTTTGCTCTTGAGAAAGCAAATTTTCTTGTTTTTATATTCTACCAGAAAATGATAACATTGTACTTTGTCGTTTACAGTTTATTATGTTTCCAGTTTCCACCGAGCTGACAAGCTAAGCCACCTGTGGAGTCTCGACCAGATTTTTCAATTTAGAGTGAAGTCAGGAAAAAAACTGAAATTCATTTAATAATGCTTTCTTGTGAAGTAGACATACAAGCAAACTTGCTAAAAGTACGAATTTGAACATCATAAATAATTGACCAACTGGTACACATTTTGCATACAGGGACAAGATTGAAACTCAATTCTCAACCTCAAGTTGGTTCCTTTGTATGGAAATTATCTTTGTAACTAAGCCCAGCATTCAACCTGATACAGCAGCAGATAGAAGCACAAAATGGGTTTATCTATATGGAAGTACAAGTAGGGCGAGATTGTGAATTCGTAGAAGGAATAATGTTCATGAATAGAGGTGGGCGCTGCCTCCGGTAAGCATTTACAGAGTTTGTGGGTCAATGGCACTCGTCATTTCACTAAGTTCTTATATAATTCAATAAAAACAAAGAAACAAAACCAAAGGATTTAATTTGGAAGTTCCGTTGATCGTATAGACATTTATGACAATCTCTTTGCAAATGGCAAATTGGTTATGATCTGCAGTCTTTGGCAGAGTTGCTTCAGATTTTCAGAAATGGATTAAATTTATCCACATGCCCTTCTGGTATGAAGAATAAATTCCGAGCTGAGGAGGCTATATTATTTTAAGGGGATCAAGAAGCAGAAGCTGATTCGAAGGCGCAGATGTTTGATGGATTTTCCTGCGATGTTTTTGAACATAGAATTTTGGCTGATGAGGCAAATTTTTTGTTTTTTTTTTTGAAATTACTTTGCTTATATTGTTTCATTGTGACTATATATATCAGGTCATGAATATTGCCTGACCATGACTAGTTTCATTTTCTAACTGTTTTGCCTTTACGCTATGACTTCGTATTCTAATTGTATTCTTTTCGGATGAATGTAGACCGCCTAACTTGGTTGCTATTTTTCAAAAAATATTATAGATTATACAAATACTTTCTGATCATTGTAATTACTAATGCATGCCAAATGGTCAATAAGATAATGTTTTCCCAGCACACGTCATGCAGTAATAACAGAAAATAATAAAAAAATTAAAATCTGTTGGGTTAAAATACCCAATAGTATTACTTTTTCTAACTGGCAAGAAAAAAAAAAAACTTAATAATGTCACAGGGCGTGTGTAAGGGGAGTGCTTTGGGCACGGTTAATAACACTGGGAGCAACGCAATATTCACCGAATGACAAAATTAACGTTGGACTATCCAAGATCAAGCTTTCTACTTTCTGGGCAAATTATTAATTATCGCATCTCCTTCTCTTGCTATTCCGAATCAAGCGGTCCCACTTGCAATCTAGCACCTCCATTCTCCATCGAAGCGACGGATGCGTTCCATGTCTTTGTTACTTTTTCTATTTCCTTCCATTTCTTCTACACACCATCTCTTTCTAAATTCTAACCCCTCTCTCTCTCTCTCTCTCTCTCCTTTCTTGGAACAAAAGAGGGGAGAATGGCGATGAGATTGGTGTCGGAGGATGAGGCGCCTCCGTGGATCCAGTGTCTTTTTAATCCGTGTTTAACTAGATTTCCGAGTATTAATTACTTAATTTATTACCAAGCTGATCTATATTATTCCTGTAAAATAAGTATAGTACACTTCTTAAATTTGTCCATATTAAAATCCATTTTATAAACTTAATACCGCAATTTTAAAAAACAAATACTTCTTCTTTCATGTCATTTATATTATTTTAATTTTAATTTATAAATAAAACTTGTTATATCATTCTTATTAGTTTCTTGAACTATTTTTCGTACAAAAATGTAACATACTAGAACTACCAGACTAAGTTCAATTGTGACAACTAGGTTAATTTTAAAAATAATACTAAGATAAATAAAAATTTAAAATTATTAATCTTCAAACGAGTAATTAATGAGTAATTGTAAAACTCATTCGAAATCGAAATCTTTTAAATGGTGTAGTATCTAAAAATGACTTAAATGATTTTAGCAAAATCAGAGCTCAAATTACTAGATTATTTGAGGTCAAATCAGGATTTAATCTAATAAGGAAAAATCAATTAAATTGTTTATATGAGTCGCAGCATTCTTGGCTGCATGAATCATGCCACAGAAAGTCCCAAAGACAAATTTTTAATAAAAATCTCAAATTTGCGCTGGCATCATCTCCTTCCTCCTCTTCTTTTCTCCTTCTCTCTCGATCCGTCCGATCTCTCTCGTCTCTCTTCTTCTCCGACGAGAAAAAAAAATTTCTCGAAAATTTTCGAGATGGATGGACTGTGGCTACCCAATCCCACCGTGCCACAGTACACCTCACCTCTGATTGGCTGTTCTCCTTTGATCTTATCCGCGAGAGAGAAGGATAAGGGTTGAAGTTTTGACCGACTGTGAGATTCGAGTTCGAGATCTCTGCCGTTGATTTCCTCTCTCTCTCTCCTCTTCTCTACACTGTCTATAAATACCTCTTTCGAGGTTGATTTGGGGCTGGCTGGTCGACTAGGGTTCTACAGAAAGAAAAGAGAAGGGAGATAAATTTGAGAAAGAGAGAGAGAAAACAACTGCTGAAGATCAAAGGTACAATCCCCTCTCTTGTGATGTGATTTGATTGGGCTGAGTTTAGCCTATGTATTTTCTGTTGAAAATTAGGGCTGAAGTTCAAACTTGGAATTTTTGACTGATGAGTTAGGTTTAATGTTGATAACTTTAATTAGACTAATTGACTTGTGTGAAACATTTTACATGTGTTGACTGCGATCAAAGTCTGGGATTTTTGGATTTGGTAATCTGCCATGAAGCCGTTGAACAAAATTTAGGGAATTTGGAGTTTTTTTCTTACTGTTGGGCACAAAGTAGACTTGTGTAAGGTATTAAGGTGGCGTTTGAGGCCTGGTACCAGCCTTAGGTATGCTGGTTGTGCCTCTGGTACCGTTCTGGTACGCTATGATGTTGTGACAGGGGCTCATTTGTAAAGAAAGTTGGGCTGAGGACTTGTTCGTGAGGGAAAAGGACTTCGTTGTAAAAACAAAAGGATCGAAATGTAAAATAATTTGATTCAGGGTCTTTTTTCGAGAAAAGTATATAGGATTGTGGGTCGGATCTATTTCTTGGCTAGCGGATCCTGTCGGGTGTTGCGGACCCGTTACGTTTGGCTCATGTCAACTGGGTCGGGTTGACCTGGCTTGATTGGTTCGTATGGTGGTCCTTTTGGGCTGGAGAAAAATAGGCTCTGTCCGAATAAAAAGAGACATTCCCTCGGCCCAGTAAAGGAATTAATTTTATGGGCTATTCTTTGGCCCAGCGCAGAAAAAAATTGTTGGATTCTCTCTTAATAAATTGGATTTAGATTTAATGGTGGACATTAATCAAACTTAATCAAATTGTAGGCTTAAGAATAAATTAATTAAAGGAGAGCCCATTAGAAATAATTGGGTATCCCTTTAGTTAAGTCGAGTTCGATTTTTCGGGAGATAATGAGAATAGTCTGAGTGAATCAAGAACAGATACCTTGAACGTTTAATCACCGACTTTATGATCCCAAACAAACAAACAAATAAATTTTATTTTTGATTTTGTTTTTCATTTAAAATATTTTACTTAAAATTTCATATTTTATTAGTATACGATTTAATTAATTAACAAAATAATAAATTTAGTAAAAATTAATCAAATAATTAATTATTTAACAAATGATTTAAAAAAAATTAAATAAAGACTTAATATTAATAATAATTAACAACAAAAATAAAATAATTAAAATATTTAACTCTATGACTTAAATAATAATGAATAAAAATAAATAATATAACATAAATTAAAAAGATATTTTAATATTAAGTCAAACTAAAACTTATTAAAAACACAAGCAATTACTATAATAATAATTAAAACTTTTAGACTTTTAAGTTAAGGTCAAACAAAAATAGTTTAGTTAAAACTTAACGGTTTTTTTTACCAACTTACAGGAGACTTGATGGAGACGAGTTTTGACCCAACAACAGTTGCGGATACGTGGATTTTTATAGAGATCTGCTCCGGTAACTTTAAATTATACATGGCATGTTGACAGGTTTTGTTGAATGCACTATTCATTATCATACTAGCATATAAGAACAAATATTACAACTCATGTTGATGTTGATCTCATTTGTTCAAAATTATCATGAGAAATCAGGTAAGTTTGTTTATCCTTTTGGTTATAAATTAGCTGAACTGTCTCAGTTCAAGTTAAATCTTACCTGAAAAGCTTGAATTCACGTCACGAAAGAACAATCATGGAATTTTGAGTTGATATGAGAATTAATATCACTCTCCGGAGTCGGCCGGCCTCCGACTTCGGCAAGTTCAATAGCGCTATGTGAATTTGGAATTCCCTCACGTGCCCAGGGTTAGAGCTTCGTCTCTCACGTGCCCATAGGTTAGGAAAACGTCTCTTCACGTGACCCAACCGGTTGGGTTTAGGTGACCTGAGTGAAATCACGATGATATCACGATAATATGTCACGAGAATTGATTGGTCCTTTATTTGATCTGGCTTGTCATGTTCTGTTACACATTATTTTGGCATCATGATTTTGGATATATCATTTCTAGATCAGTTGTACGGTATGCAATTAACTGAAGATTTGCATTAGCATTACCTTTATTACACTGTTTTGTAGTTTGATATTTTACTCATTATTTATTATTTAAAATTCATGTTGATTAAATGGGTATTATTTCTAGATTAAGATTTCGACCAGAAATTCACGTCTGGAACTAAAACCCGCACTGAGAAATTTATTCTCATTCCGTGCTTATTTTGCATGTTCCTCGGAGGATGGGGGTTCCAGAGGACACATATTAGTAGGAGACCACCTTTGATGGTGTTTGAGGGTTCATTTACGCACATCGGGACTTTTGTTTTTCTCACCTATATATTGTACTTCTTTAATATGTTCTTCAGCTATAGTGGTTCTATTTTTCTTTTATGTTAGATTATAGTTAAATTAGGATTATATTTTGGTTACACCAGACCTAGTCCTTATTTTGATGTACATATACGGACCAGGCTAAGTGTTAGTGTATAAATTCTAGTCTTGTGTGCCAAACAGATTACCTTATCCTATACTATTATGAGCTATGTATGTATGTCGCAGTTTGAAGTTTTGTTCTGATTTATTTGTTTTTAATATATCTGCCTTTCATTTTATTTTTAACCTTTAGTTGATACTATCCTTTTATATTATTTGTTTAGTAATAAGAGTTAGGTTTTATTAAACCTTACGTGAGTACATTCTCATGTACTTTCGTGGCGGGAAAGTGCCCCACCCCATTACGGGATGTGACAAAAAATAAAATAAATCATACAACACGAATAGTTGAAGTTGAAAAAGCAAACACCTTATGTATCACAAATATGTAATACAATTTTCTATATTTTTTCCTAAAAAACTTTACTAACTTTCTAGAATTTAAATTATACGAATTTATAATTATGCTACAAACATCTGAGAATGTTTTCATCATTTAAAATTTTAGCAGTTAATAGAAAATCATTTGAGAAGTAATATCACCAATTGATTATCTTCTGAGGTGATTGTAGAAAAATTGGAAATTCGAAGAATTATCATAACATAAAAGTTTTAAGGGTTTTTCAAAATTAATATCTTAATAACAAAAAGTTTCGAAAAATAATAAATAGCTTTCTTTGTGATTGGCCCTTTGCCCCTTCAAATAAAATAACCTAGCATTTCCAACGTTCGCATATTATTTTCTGGTTGTTCAATTCTACTTTTTAAAAGATGACGAAATAAAGGTCGCTTTCCAAAAAGCCAAGTCAGTCAAAGAAAAATGTCAAGTGGGTGTCAGCTGTAAAGCACGAAGTAATTCACATTTCAGTCATGCATTTCTTTACCAAGTTGTGGGATTACTTTTTATTTTTCTATTATAAAATAATTTTAAGTTTTTTTTTTTAATAAAATGCACAATATATGTGTACTGACGAAATAGACTAAAAGTTTTACCTATTGGAGCATCCATTTAAAACTTGATAAAAAAAATAATAAATTTGGGAAAACTAGCAAGCTATTGGTAAACTAAAATGCAGCTTTTCGAATGTATAAATATTAAAACCATATATACTATTTAAAAATTTCATATAACTGAATTTATTATAATTTTATGAGTGTGCATATATTTTGAAAATAAATAAATAAAAAAATGTAGGAAAGACCAAATATCTAAAAAAAACTGTGTCAATATTTTAAAAGTACATAATTGAAAAATCTTGTATCATTAGATTCCTTAAAATTTTTGAGGAAATTATTAGATTCCAAAATATACTTATAAAATAATGAAAATAAAATATATGAGGTTTCAAGAATTATTTAAAATATTTTAGAATTCTATATCGATGTTATGTAGTTGGATTCTTTATTTTTCTATGGATACATATTATTTTATAACCAAAGAAATAAAAAAAATCCTCTTATAATAGGAAAGATTAAATACAATTTTCGATAATAATCAAAATGGACAGATCTACTGATTGTTGAATTGGCGAGGAGAAAAAGCGGGAAACTGAGAATTATTGATCCAGATCGGCTTGGTTAGTGCCAAATATTCGGTAGAGCAATAAGTCGCCAGCTAAAAATAAATAAAAACATCCATATCGACCTAATCTGTGAGACTTTCGCGGACCAAATACGCCAAAATACATTGAATCTAGGGGCTGTCAATGAAACCCGTTTACTCGTTTACCCTATTCGTACCCGTTTACTCGTTTACCCTATTCGTACCGTATTCGATAAGGCGGGTACGGGTAAGGTTTTATTTTCGTTAAACTAACGGGTATGGGTACGGATAAAGAAAAATTTTCGCTAACTTTTATCAGGTACGGGTACAGGTAAAGGTTATTTCACACCCATTATCTAACAGGTAATATTTTACAAATATATATGTATATATAATCAAGTTTTTAGCATATCTCAAAAGATATGTTATTAATTTCAATCTTCATCCAAACTTATTTATGATGATGATTTTTCATTCTATATTATATTATAATTTATAATTAGTTATATAGATTGAATTCAATTGATACGAGAATAAATTTCATAATTTTTGTTATATCTAAAAAAATATTTAAATATTTTACTTTATCTATGTATTTATTTGATATTATTTATTTATTACATTATATATTTTTATGAAATTAATAATATTATTATTATCCGTTATGCATCGTTATCCTACCTTTACCGTTAATTCTTAATGGGTACGGATAAAGTTTTTTTTAGCGGGTACGGGTATAGATATGGGCAAAGAAATTTAACGGGTACGGGTATGAAAATACCTTCTACCGTATCGTATCCATTGACAGCCCTAATTGAATCTATTCTTTGTTGGATTATCTGATGCGAGATAAACATACATTCTTCTGCGGCACATGGTTTGTCAATTAATTTGTCTAGCGGGTTAAAAGTGAGCTGTTTTAAAATCGTTTCAGCAAAATTCCACACCGATTTTTATAGAAAATCTCAAATACTCATTTGAAAGCACTCAAAACCTTCAATAAGAGATATATAGCTATAAACCTTCAATTTTGTGTCATAAACTTTGGTTGAGTTCCATTTTTCCTAGTTGTATATCTATCCCTGATGATCTCTGTAAAATAACGCAATTAAATATATTCCTTTTATGTTGCTCAGTTTCGTTTCTAAGTTGGATCTCTATCTTTTGAACTTGGATCTCCATCCCTCTTGTAGTTGCACAACTTCCACCTTTTTCACCTCAATCTGCATACTCTTTCACCTATTTCTGATCTCTCCTTCCATTTCTCTTGCTCCCTCTGTCTTGCTTTTCTGATCTGCTGTTCTTTACCCTCCAGAACGTTTTGTTAGAAAAAGAGAAAAAGAAAAACAAATAAACAAAAACAAAACCTATTCCCTCTCTGTCTGTCTCTAGATTTTAAGTTTTCAACTTAAAAAAAAAAACCTGCAAATATGACTGGCTTTGGGGAAACTGTTGGAGGTTGGTTTGGATCCAGCATGGTAGGTAAGATGCTAGATATGCTGGGCACCAACCTTGGCAACAACCATGCTCTTCAAAATGGAACTGCTGAGATGCTCACCAGCTTAGAGCAATCACTTTCTCAAATCAGGTGCGCTATTGTCGAGGCCAGAAAGATACCAGCCAAAAACCCGGACCTCATCAAATGGCTGGATATCCTGACGAATGCGGCATACGAGGTTAGAGATGTGCTCGATGACTTTGAGGCTAAGAAAAACAGTGAAAGATTGAAGGGAAAGAATAAGATTACTGAATCAGGTAAATTTGTTAGAACTCTGTTTCTTCCTGACAAAGAGTTATTGGAATTAAAATCTATTTTAGAAAAAATCAATAAAATTCCAGGGGAATTCAAGGATTTTCGTGACCGATTGCCTAATGAGTATAGTACCACTCATAAAAGGGATACAAGTTCCTATTTAGACCCTAATTCAAAAATATTTGGCCGGGATGTGGAAATTTATTTTATATTGGACATGATATTGAACTATCAATTAATGTGTTTTTCCAAAGAAAATTCAGAACCTGGATCACAGCCTAATCCTCAAAGGGAAATTTATTCTAGCAGTTTTGGGGGTTCGGGACAAGAAAGCAAAGGTAAACGTAAGCGGTCTCCAGGCACAACTAGTGAGGTTGGAAAAGAAAGCATGAAACTAAAAAAACCTGTGCTTATTAGAAATTGGAAACTACCAGTTCTTCCAATTTGTGGTCTTGGAGGAATGGGCAAAACAACTATTGCTCAAATAGTCTACAATAACGATATAGTGAAAGAAGTTTTTGATCAAAGAGCTTGGGTCTACGTCTCTGAAAAATTCGATGTCACAACTATTATGAAAAAAATAATAGATTTATTAGGAGATAGTAGTAGTAGTAGTTCGAGTCATAGGGAACTAATTGAGAGGAAACTAATTAAGACCATCGAAAATAGGAGGTTTTTCCTTGTCTTGGATGATATCCATGATGGGATTGAATCCAAATGGAGTGATCTGTTCTCGGTTTTAAGTAATGGTGCAGTTGGCAGTTTTATCTTATTAACAACTCAAAGTGAATGTGTTGCGAAAAGAATTGGAAATATGTCAATCATAATCAATCTTGATGCTTTAGAACTAGAGTGGTTTGATTTACTTTTTAAATCATATGCGTTCGGAGAATTGTTTAATTATGATCGGGAAAGTGGCAGTAGTTCGATCACGTGCAAAAATAACGCTCCAAAAGCACAAGTTAATAATTTGACTGAAGATAAATTGAGTGATCTGGAATGCATTGCCACAAAGATTGGGGAAAAGTTACATGGTTTGCCTCTAGCCGGACGAGTTATTGGAAAAATGTTGTATAACAAATTAGACAAGGGCCACTGGGGAAAAACTCTTAAAAATAATTTGTGGGACGATGAAAGTACTTGTGAAGAAATCCTCGTGTCCCTTTCTATCGGCTATAAGGACCTAGATCCTGACGTACAACAGTGCTTTAAATTTTGTGCCATATTTCCAAAGCACTATGTATTTGACAGGAACACGTTGGTTCAAATGTGGTTAGCTCATGATTTTGATTTTGTTCAACCCAAGGGAGGAGAGAGTTTTAAACTAAATACAAAGGAAATTAAATTGGAGGATATTGGAGGACAGAGATTTGATAAGTTAGTGGAAAGGTCTTTTTTTCAGACAACATTTCATGATGGCAAGTATGTCATGCATGATCTAATACGAGAATTAGCTATAGCTGTTTCTCGTAAAGAAGAATTTTTTTATGTTAATGGCTTGGATAATAAAATCTCTAATGTAATTACCCGCCATGTGGGCATGAACTGTGATGGTTCGAACCAAGAGGAGATTAGCCCGATTTGTACAAATCTAAGGACTATGGTTTTGTTTGGTAATTGGATAAAATATAGTGGTGAGTCGATTAGTAACATCTTTGGCAAATCTAATAGTCTACGTCTCTTAGATTTATCTTATATTGGGATAAAAGGGAATGCATGCTTGGATGCCATTTGCCGACAATCTCATCTCAGATTTGTGGACCTCTCCTTTTCTGGAATTGACTTTATTCCCGATACATTTTGTGAGTTGTACCATCTGCAAGTGCTAGATGTGCAAGGCTGTGAGTTTAGAAAATTACCAACACGTATGAATAAACTTATAAACTTGAGATATTTATATGCAAGTGCTGAGACTCTCTCTCTGATATCTGGTATAGGAGAACTAACCAACCTCCAAGAGCTCAAGGAATTTCGTATAGGAGATAGTAATGGACATAAAATTAGTGAGTTGAGGGACATGAATGAAATTAGCGGGCACCTTCTTCTAACTAACCTTCAAAATGTCACTAACCAAGAAGACGCAGCTACGTGTCAACTTGGTAAGAAAAGATACCTCAAAAGTTTAGAGTTGACTTTTTCCAACAAGATGGATGGAAGGCTGGGACTAGAGGTACTTCAGCCCCTAAAACCATCCCCCAGTGTAGAAATGCTTACGATTAGGGGCGGAGGGGATTCTCTTCCTGGTTGGGTGTGGTCAACTCAGAGTGGATTTTCCAACCTCAAGTGCATTGAAGTGATTGACTTTTCATTAACCACTCTTCCTGCCTTTGGAGAGCTCCCATCTCTCGAAGTTCTCAGATTTACTGGACTATACGATTTGGAAATGGTTGGCGATGAATTTTATGGCCGCTTTGATGTGGTATTTCCTTCTTTGAAAGAATTGCAATTCTCTGGGATGGCTATCCTGAGGACATGGTCGGATGCACCGGCGGAAAAAAAGTCATTTCTCGTCCTTAAAAAGATTCTCCTGAACTGTAATGCTTTGATGGAAATGCCTACTAAAATTTTCACATCATCAGTGGTGGAGCTTGAGTTATCAGTGTGTTTTAAAACTAATAATATTGAAAGAATATTGCAACGCATGCCTTATCTAACTCACTTGAGCATAGCTACATACTACGATGATTTATCTATCGATTGTACTGTCATGAGATTCCTTGAGGTTTTGTGCCTTGTAGATGTGAAACGTCTCTTCTTTGTCGGAGGGTTAATGTGCCTCGTAAATCTAAGAAAACTAAGAATAGAGGGGTTCAATGAAATCCGGGAGTTATTTGTAGTCGGGCCAAATATTGAGCAAACTTGTCAACAAAATCGATTTCTAACTTCCCTACACCTGGACCACCGCAGCCATAGTACACAAAACCTGCCCATAGCAGGAAGCCTTGGATACCTGCGTTCTCTTTTGATAAGGAAATCCCCTGTAATAGAATATACAGAGGAGGAAGGACGTTGGTTCAGCCAATTAACATCTCTTGAAACCCTCGAGTTTTCTGGCTGTTCAAAACTGAGAGGTCTTCCTTCCACACTACCAATGCTCACTAAATTGAAAAAGCTAACCATTGCGGGTTGCCATAAGATTTCTTCATTGCCTGAATCTGGGTTACCACGATCCCTCACTGAACTATACATCACCGAATGCTCAGATGAACTATTGCGCCGATGCCAACCTGAACCTGATGAAGGAGATGACTGGTGGAAGATTTCCCATATTCCACACATCTTAATTAAAGAGAGGCCATGGAGACCACACATCTTAATTAAAGAGAGGCCATGGAGATCATACATCTTTTAGATTATGATGATATTTCTTATATTAAGCATTCATGGCTGAATGGTTAAAGCACCCAACTCATAATTGGCAAATTCGTAGGTTCAATTCCTACTGGATGCACACTAATGGAAATGTTCAATAAGTTTGCTCTCTATGAATGGGATCTCATCATCTATCCATAACTAATTGAATATGGTATATTCATACCATAACATAGGAAGACTAAGAACTCGAATCGTGATCAATATTGGGACTCATAGGGAAGAAATTGGAGTTATGGATGGAATAAAATATAGAGTAGTTACAGGATTCTCGAGACGAGAGGAGCCATGGTGGTCCCCCCCGACCGCCCGGGTCCCACGAGTGAATCGAAAGTGCCTTGGATGATCGACATTGGATCTCACCTGAATCGCCCCATCTATCCTCCTGAGAAGAAGTTTGGTTTCAAACTCCGATACAAACGGGAAGAGTACGTCATTCTAATGTGCCTTGGATGATCCACATCCTCGAATCAGACGCTGATGAGCACATTGAACTATCCATGTGGCTGAGAGCACTCACAGCCCAGGCACAACAACGTGGTAAGAATAATCTCCTTAGTCGTACTCATATTAGCTTTCAATGATGTCCATAAATTAAGGTAAACTAATACTTCTCTCTCCTTTCATATTGCTCTGTTGTGTGCCTAGGTATGTATAATATCTGAAAGAGACCTGTAATTTAGTTTATTAATTTTAACTCATAGCAGGATCTTAGCCTCCAAAGCACACATAGCAAGACCTGAGAAAGCTCTTTTTCACTCTGCTTTGCGTGTGCAAGAGAAATTCTTGCAAATTAAGTGTCTTTGGTTCCATTGGGAATAAGAAATAAACTCCTTATTTCTTATTCTGATCCAAACCAAACAACTAAGGAATAGAGAATTTGAACTTATTTCGGCCCTTATTCATATTCTATCAAAATCTTAGTATTTGAATAAGAAATAAGGGATAAGCTTTTCTCTATTCATATTTCCTATTCTTTGTGTTACCAAACAGCCGAGAACTAGCAAATAAAAGGATGCAAAATCGGAGCTGGAAATCTCTGTACTCGAGGTAATTAAAATTCACTTTATTGTAATCTTTGTAAATTGAGAAGAGACCCCTACAATCCAATCATATCTAGATCTTCTAGCATTGACGCGATTTTCTTTTTCAGATGCAATGACCTGTTCCTAGTTATGGACAAGAGCATTAATTTAAAGGGGGGAAAAAAGGTGGGATTTTGCATTGCAGTGCTCTGCTTTGTCCGTGGGATCATATGTAGTACACTCTGAATTAAAAATTCATGCGATGGTACTAACATCTCTCTTTCTGCTTGTTTTTGAGAATCAATTTTGTCAATGAAATTAATTTCTGTAGTTATATACTTATATTTTTGTTTTATTTGCATGCTTTGGTTCATGTGAAATAGAGATGACTTTTTGCTCATTGATTTAGTTTTCCTACAAATGATCTAGAATGAGATATTAGTATAGTAGTATTGATAACTTAAAAAGTTACATGCAATGTTTAATGCTTGATCTTTTTATATTTTACAGTGACTGGATACTAATGCTTCAAGCTGAGTTTTATTTGCTTTCATTTGTTCATGGCAATAGGATCTTCATAGCATACAGAAATGGTAACACATTTATTATCATTGTGATAATATGTGTATATCTGCAAGAATTGCGATCAATTTCTTTGTTTCTTTTTTTTTGCAGGTTAAACTAACTCTCCTTTTCTGCTGGTGAATTGGGTTCAAAGATTTGGAACAAAATAAGAAAACTACAGGCAGTTCCCAGCAACCTCTGTTATTATTAGTTTAGATCAAAGTTCTGTTTATTTGTTCTCTTTCTTCATTATAATTCCTTGGGATAGAGTTTTTCTTTTTGTTTAAATTCAAGTAAATCGTGTGACAATAATTGTTTTTTCCAGGAAAGTAAGATTCAAAAGCAAAATTTATTGGACGGATTAGGTGGTTTTCATGATTTCCAAATCATATTCTTTATTCGGTATGCTTTCTTACCAGACACCTACTCTATGAGCAAAATGATTGGCTTTAACATTTTGCTATTGATTTGACAAAGTTTCTGGTTCATATATTATACCTGCAAGTAATAAATTCCACATGTTTTTTTTTTGTCATTTCCAGTTCATGGAATGTTCTGCCAAGCTGATATGATAAGCCACCTTGGTGATCCGATCAAAATTTTCAATGAGGGAAACTGTGAGGAATAATAAATCTAAAATTATTGAAGTAGTTCTTTATTACGAAGAAGATTTAGGAATTAGGATTGACCAACGAATATACATTTGACATACATCATCAAGCTGAAGTGGTTCTCTACTGTGATAAAATTATCATTAATGCCTAGATGTAATTATCCCTTGTTAGATTAACTACAATAATACGGTTTGATCCTGAGGGTAAATACTGGCAGATATCATATGAAAATTTAATTTTTCTGGAGTCCAGATTGATAACATATCCCGTAATAAACTTTTTATTGTACTTCTAAAGGATTCTATGATTTTGCAGAGAAAAATTTATTGAAGTATTCGTAATGCTATATGGGAAGTACAAATTGAAGAATCCAAATATATTGCCAATGGCTACAAGGAAGGAACGATGCTAGCTACTGAAGGTGGGCCACACAATTAGGTAAGAATTCTGTCATGTAGTCTGTTGGGATCTGTGGCACTGATCATAACATCGAAGTTGTTTTATGTAATATACAACTAGAACAAAGAAACCATGACAAAAGATTATAGTTAAGAAATTATATTGATCATAAATACATTTATCAAATCTCTTTCGAAATTTCAAATTGGTACTGCTTTGCAGTTTTTGGTATAGTTGTTCAAACTTTTCTAAAATTGATTAAATTTATACACAAATCATTTGTTGCTGACAGACAGAGGTAAAAATTGTGTTTTATCTTATATATATTTGGTTTAATTTTGGGTTAAAATCTAATTTATTATTAGACAGGGGTCCCTTCTGGCCTGAAGTTTCAGAGATGGGAAATTAAGTAGAAGAGTCGATGCAAGATGGGTAATTAGGATGTGTTGTCACATTTACCATTGATGGATTTTCCTTGAATGTTTTGTACTTGACTTAAATATGTAGAACTACATATGGTTTTTTTTTTTTTATAATATGCACGTCAATATAGATGGTAGATGATGCAACTTTGCTTAGTTTATTATGTTAGTTTAGCTATGAGGTCATGACATGTATGTACGACTCTAGGTAAGTTTTCTCTTGGGTGTTTTAATTAATTGTCTTGGGTTTAGGTTATGAATTGTTCGCTGATTGCATTTCTTAATATTGCACGGAACCTATTTTGGGTTGCTATTTTCTCAAATAACAAATTACGAATTTTTTATTGAGTTAATATTAAACAACTAATTCTTGCAACAAAATGACGTTTCAATCAGACTGGCGTGAGAACGATTTTTCTTCAGTTGTATTTAACATTTTTTTTTAGTTGAGATTTAACAAGTACAGATAGATAAATATGAACTATATATTTTCTTCTTTCCCGTCAAATGTCATGCACAAATATCATGAGTCAGAAAATTAAAGAATTTAAAATCCGTTTTGTACATGCATTTAACTGCTGACATTTTCGAATTTCTCTAGCATAATCAGGACTCTATACCTTTAGCACATCGTCACGAATGAACTCTAGGTAGTACTCTTTGTTTCGTGACAAATTAACGCTAGTAATGTAATAAATAGATAATGTCTCGCAGGAGGACTTATAATTTTTAGTTTGTGAAAAGTTAAGAAACTTTTATTTCAAAATAGTTTATTTATGTATTTAAAACTTTCCAATACTAAACTAATCAAACAATTAAACTTTTTTTTACTGTAAAATGTTCATACTACCACTTGAAAACTTTATTCCTTGTTTAAACACATTTCAGAAACTTAATTCTTCATGTTGTTCAATAGCAATTGTTTTTTTTTTTTGTAGTTCATATATTGTTATATCATGTGCAATATTATTCTCGGAGGTCGTATATATTGATTGTACTTAGATACCACAATCAGCATTATTTAACTTAAATTAGTTATTAAATAGGCTAATGATTTCTAACTATGCATCTTTTTCAACTGGTCCTGGAAAAGTGGTGATCTAAAATAATAAAGTGAAGGGACGCGCGGAAACCTAAATAATTAATCGAAATCATCAGTATTATTATTCTATTTAAAAGAGTTCTCACTTCTTTTGCAGATTACTGACTTTTATATTCATATTATATTTTCCCAATTAGTACCAAATCTGCAGTAAAAATAAACAGATCTGTTTGATTCAATGAAATCAATATAATTTTTTTTTGGGTTTTTTATTCTTTTCTTAATTGAAGAATGTACAAGTAAAGTGCATAATAAACTATTAATCTAAATGATAATCCTAATTAAGTATTTTCGTGGAACATAGGGCATTTCTCTGTTCGTCTAAAAATCGTTGGAATGTGAATTATTTTATCAATAATAACGGTAATTTTAATATTTCATGGCATTTCATGCTTCCATATTATACAAAATGGATGATCCATGAGTAGTATATTTAGTTGTTAGAAGAACTAGTTCCATTGATATATGAAGATGGATATTTAGTAAACATATCAAATATGGACACAAAATTATTAAGCTTGAACATATATATGTCTTGGGTACGTGGACAATCCCCACCATAATTACAAAGTGAATATTGCGTTTTTACTAAAAAGTTATAAAAAACATTATATGTATTGCTTATTTTAAAAACTTTTATAACTATTTTTCTTATGTCACAATGTATAAAAACGAATGCGTTGATATATTAAATATATTATATGGTTCCAACCATCCAATGTTGCAAGTGCATGGTGGAATCCTGATCCTCTGGAATGCGGCTTAAAAACGACCACTGGTCGTTTCTGAAATTCAACCGTCCGATTAAAAGAGACGGTCAGATCTCAATCATAATTTGTCGTCCCCTTCTTCAAGAATCAAGAGAGCTATGGAGAGAGAGAAAGGAGTAAAACCAGTTCTTCGTCGCAGCAAATCCGTAGCAGGAACCGTATCCTCTGCTCGCCTTTAAAAGGTGAGCAAAGTGCATACCTCTTTTTTGGGCCCTTAGATTCTAATCTAACGGAGCGCACGCAAAGAGTGCAAAAAATCGCTAAAAGAATGGTTCCCGACTGTCCGATCTCTCCCCCAATTCCTTCGTAAATAAAAAAAAAAGAAAATCTCTGATTCCAATCCTTTTTGCACTCGAATTCCCGCCAAAAAACATATCTCCGCCAAAAAACATATCCCCCTACCTCTCTTTCTGCCCTCTCTCCTGTCTTCCTCATCCTTTCTTCTACTAAGGCGGTATAAAATCGTATCAATAGCAAAAAGTGAAAGGATAAACCTATGAAATCAAGCATCCATTTTTTTTAGTGATAAACCAGTTCCTTCTCAGGTTCCTTGATCCCCGATTCGATCCTGTGCTCTTTGATCTCAGATTCGCTCGCTTTCATTCAAATTTCTGTTGCACTGATCATTTTCTACTCAATTTTGATCGGAATTTTGATTGTTTTAGTGTTGTCTGCATTTCATTAATCAATCATGTTGATCAGTTTAGGTTTTAGCAATGTACCAGTACGATATCAGTTTAGGTTCCTCAAAATACAGGTTACAGTTCACAAATGCTAGAGTAACTTGCATGTCAGATAGAATATTGCAGCGTGAGTCCTTAATTTTAATTATGCACCGGTTTTATATTCTTATTCATAACATTTTCTGATGCCTGCACAGGTACACTAGTCAAAAGTAACCCTTGCATCCAAAATCAAGTACACTAGCATACTGGCACCAACTTTTATTATTTCATTGTCGAGGTTTTCTTTCTAGTTGGCATTTTTCTTTAGCCCGTAGGCTTCCAACAGAAAGAACTTTTTGCTAAATTCTACAAACGCATTGATGTCATAAAGTAGTAGATAGGAGAACTTCTTATGGAAGCAATGATTCTTGACTTTTAAAATGTGGGTGCACGAATAGAAAAAAGAATATACATTCACTACGGGAAAAAGGACCTTCTGTAACGACACTTCTGTAACGGTTTTTGAAATAACCGTTACAGAATAGTGAGGCATTAGGCGGGAAAATTGGCGCCACAAATCTGTAACGGTTATTATTAAACATCCGTAATAACATTTCCGTCATGGTCAGGGAAAAAAATGCATCAACCTTCTGTAACGGTTGTTGGATTAGAACCGTTACAGATTTCTTATATTCTGTAACGATTATTATCTATCAACCGTTACAGAAAAGAAAAAAGAAATATATTTAATATCAACCATCTTCTGTAACGGTTATTAGCAAATAACCGTTACAGTAGGTTAACGTTTTTTTATTTTTTTAATGATTCTGTAACGGTTATTTTCTAATAACCGTTACATATTTTAGCACGAATTTTATTAATGTTTTTATGATTCTGTAACGGCTTTTTTTTTATATTTTTATGATTCTGTAACGGTTATTTTTTAATAACCGTTACAGAATAGTTTGTTCTGTATTTAGGTCTTCTCCCCATCCCAACAAACTCACAGCTAGAGCGCCGCATCACTTTACTCTTTTCTGATCTTCTCATTTATTGCGAATTTGTGGTGGTGGCTTCACTCCAAAAAAATAGCCAAAAATTTCTAAAAATTCTGAAAAAATAATAATTAGAAAGAGAATAAGAAGGAGAGCAGATTTAAGGTAAAAAAAATTAAATTTGAACCGTAATTTATTTTTTACATTTTTTTCTTATTTATTTCGATTTTTTCATTAATTTAATGGTTATTTTTGTTTTTTTATATATTTCAAGATATCATTGAATAGGAGAAGATCTTACATCGGCCGGATAAGTCGCACGATTCAACGGATCGGAAGGCACACAATTGAAAGTATATTTTCATGAACTTCTCTTTTTTTAAATTATTTGCATTTCGTTAATAATTTGCATATATATATATATAGGCATGAATTTCGTATTGTCATATAGGAACCAAATACCGGAACTCAACTGAATTTAGGTCATTGCCCGTCCGAGATTAATCCATTAGGGATTAATCTCGGATAGTACTCCCGGTCGGGAGTACTGCTCTTTGGATACGATCTGTCTCATTTAGGACAGCGAGTTGTACGTTAGATGCAATGTGTTGTCTGAGAAAAATTCGGCGGCATTTCCCTTGTGTTCCCACGGATACGTACGCACGAGCAATCGTGTGTTGGCGTATTCAGGGAACATAAGGGGAAATGCTGCCGAATTTTTCTCAGATAGCACATTGCATCTAACGTACGCTCGCTAATGAGGCAGAGTATCCAATGAGCGGGCTAGGATGGTGACCGGTCCGAAAACCTAATATGACAAATTGGTCCGAAACCCTAATAATTTGCCTAAATTTTATTGTTCAGATGGATCGGACGTGGATGTACTCAAGTAATCGATGCTCGTCTACATTTTTGAGAGGACTTGAAGAATTTATGGTTTGTGCTAAAGAGAATTTGAAAATGAAAGAAGATGATAAAATGTATTGTCCTTGTCGTGTTTGTCAGAATTTGTTGAAGTGGTCTAATTTTGAAGAAGTGAAGGCTCATTTGATTATAAATGGATTTCAACCGGATTATAGTCGGTGGACACTCCATGGAGAGAATGGGGGGGATAGTACTAGCACAAATGTATTGGATTCTGTGTATGAGGAAGAAAATGTATCATTGGATGATGAAATTGATGATGTCAATGTATTTGATGATGAGAATGTAGATGATGATAGAAATGTAGATAACTCAGAATTTAATGCCGATTTAGATGAAATTGTGAACAATGTGGATGAAAATTTTGTTGATAATGTTGAAATTTTTGGTATGTTACGTGAAGAAGATAAAATAGCTTTATATCCTGGTTGTGAATTGTCAAAACTTAATGCTGTTTTCAAACTGTTCAATCTTAAAGCCAAAAATGGATGGAGTGATGCGAGTTTCACATCTTTGCTCAAACTATTACATAAAGAATTTCTTCCAAAAGATAACCAGTTGCCAGATTCAATTTATAAGGCTAAAAAGATGTTATGTCCTTTAAAAATTGGAGTTGAGAGAATTCATGCATGTCCAAATGACTGCATATTATTCCGGAATGAGTACGGAGACTTGCATAAATGTCCAAAGTGTAATGCGTCACGGTATAAACCGAGGGACGATCAAATTGAAGATGAAGGTAGTAAGGGACCAGCTGCAAAAGTGGTGTTTTATCTACCAATAATACCAAGATTTCAGCGGCTTTTCTCTAACGCGAAGGATGCCAAATTGTTAAGATGGCACGCTGACTGCAGGAAAAAAGGCGATGGCATGCTCAGACACCCAGCAGACTCTCCAGATTGGATAAATATAGATATGGAATTTGAAGATTTCGGCAGTGAACCTAGAAATTTGAGATTGGGTTTATGTACAGACGGGATGAATCCTTACGGCAACATGAGTAGCCGGCAGACTACATGGCCGGTTTTATTGTGTATTTACAATCTTCCTCCCTGGCTATGCATGAAAAGGAGATACATGATGATGCCCTTGTTGATTTCTGGTCCCAAGCAACCAGGCAATGATATAGATGTGTACTTGGCTCCATTAATAGATGACCTTGGTGAATTGTGGCAGAATGGAGTGAGAATATACGATGCACACTCTAGAAGTGAGTTTAACCTCCGTGCCATGATATTTTGCACAATCAATGATTTTCCTGCATACGGAAACCTGTCAGGGTATAGGAATAAAGGAGCGAAAGCGTGTCCTATTTGCATGGAAAACACCCATTCTGTGTACTTGAAAAACTCCAGAAAAAATGTTTACTTGGGACACCGGAGGTTTATTAAGAACCGCAATCACCCTTACCGTCGAGACAAGGAAAGGTTTGACGGTACTGTAGAAAAAGACAAGGCCCCAATACCGTTATCCGGTTCAGGGGTGTATCGACAGGTGAAGGACATTAATGTAAAATTTGGTAAGAAATTTGCAAATGAGATACCCAAGGGGATATGGAAGAAGAAGTCTATATTCTGGAATCTTGAATATTGGCAGAGTTTGGAGATTAGGCATTGCTTAGATGCGATGCACATAATAAAGAACATATGTGAAGCTTTGATTGGTTGCATGTTGGAAATTCAAGGGAAAACTAAAGATGGCGTAAATGCGAGGAAGGACATGGTTGAAATGGGGATCCGGCAAGAACTAGCGGCACAAGATAAGGGAAAAAGTCGAACTTGGCTACCTGCAGCACAATTTAATTTATCAAAGCAAGAGAAAAAAAGCTTATTAGAATGCCTGAAATCTATTAAGGTTCCTACTGGTTATTCCTCGAATATATCAAGAAAAGTTTCTATTAAGGACAACAAATTACTTGGTATGAAGTCACATGATTATCACGTCCTACTGACCCAGTTACTTCCGGTCGCAATTAGAGAAATTCTAAGGGAAGAAGTGAGAAAAACCATTACTAAGTTGTGTTTTTTCTTTAATTCCATTTGCTCTAAAGTGATTGATCCGAATAGTTTGGACAAGTTACAAGAAGGTGTTGTACTAACCCTATGTGAGCTGGAGATGTACTTTCCGCCATCGTTTTTTGACTCCATGGTGCATTTGACCATTCATTTAGTTAGAGAGATAAAAATGTGTGGTCCTGTATTTCTACGATACATGTATCCTTTCGAAAGAGCCATGGGTCAATTGAAGGGGCTTGTTCGTAGCCGATCTAAACCAGAAGGAAGCATAGTGGAAGGATATGTGGCCGAGGAGGTTATTGAGTACTACACCGATTATTTGCAGGATGTACAACCAATCGGTCTTCCAAAGTCTCGACATGAGGGTAGACTTGAAAGAAAAGGTTATATATTAACTTCCAATGTTCACCTTATTTAGCACAAATGTTCACTTAAAGCACAATATTTGTTCACCTTATTTAGCACAAATGTTCACTTAAAGCACAATATTTGTTCACCTTATTTAGCACAAATGTTCACTTAAAGCACAATATTTGTTCACCTTATTTAGCACAAATGTTCATTTAAAGCACAATATTTGTTCACCTTATTTAGCACAAATGTTCATTTAAAGCACAATATTTGTTCACCTTATTTAGCACAAATGTTCACTTAAAGCACAATATTTGTTCACCTTATTTAGCACAAATGTTCACTTAAAGCACAATATTTGTTCACCTTATTTAGCACAAATGTTCACTTAAAGCACAATATTTGTTCACCTTATTTAGCACAAATGTTCACTTAAAGCACAATATTTGTTCACCTTATTTAGCACAAATGTTCACTTAAAGCACAATATTTGTTCACCTTATTTAGCACAAATGTTCACCTTTCAGGTACAATTGGAGCTAGTACTCATATACCGGATCTTGCAATGAGAACCAAAGCACATATGAAAGTTCTCCAACATCTTGCTATTGTGGCGCCTTACATCAATGAACATCTAATCGAGTTACGTGAACAATACCCTTCTTACACCGAAAACTTGATTACCATAGAGCATGAAATAAAATTTGTCCAATGGCTAGAAGATAAAGTCCAGTCCCAGTTGAAAGAAGGAACAGAGGTCGATGAAACCGTGAAATGGTTATCCAGACGTCCTGATGCCGTGGTCGAGACATACCAAGGGTATGACTTGAATGGATTTACCTGGTACACAAGGAAACAGGATGGTAAAAGTGCCGTGCAAAATAGTGGAGTCACTGTTGTAGCTTTATCTAGTGATAATGTTAGGTCGGCTACTTATTATGGGTGGATCGAAGAGATTTGGGAACTAGATTACCTGAAATTTAAGATACCCTTATTCAAGTGTGCATGGATCGACAACGGTCACGGTGGAGTTAAAAAAGACAAGATGGGGTTTATAACTGTTGACTTCAATAAAAGGGCTTATCGAGACGATCCGTTTATACTTGCAAATAAGCAAGCAATGCAAGTTTTTTACATTCAAGATCCGGCGGATAAGAAAAGACATGTTGTGCTTCAAGGTAAATGTTCATCTTATTTAAGTACAAATGTTCACCTTATTGAGTACAAATGTTCATCTTATTTATTACTTGCCACTTTCAGGAAAAAGACGTATTGTCGGTGTTGGTGATGTCGTAGATGAAGAAGCATACGACCACTTCGAGGAAATACCTCCTTTTTCTATCGGTATCGACGATACATCACAGCCAGTATCGATCAGTTATAGGCGTACAGATAACACCGAAATTGTTATATAAATTATTCTTAACATATATGTGCTAAATTGTTATATATGTTAATATTTTTATTTTTATTTTTGCAGGTCATTAATTGGTGAAATTTAACATATATGTGCTAATTTATTTTTAATTTTTGTTTAACATTCTAAATTGTTGAACTTATTATTTAACATTTTGTTGAACAATATTATTTAACATTTCAAAATTATTATTTGTTGAACTTAAATGTAACAGTCAGTCAAAATCACTTAATTAAATTTTCAAAATCACTTAATTAAATGTAACATTTCAAAATTATTTTTAACATTTTATTATATAAAAACGTTTGGACTTCTGTAACGGTTACTAGCTAATACCCGTTACAGAAGAGGTCTAATCTGTAACGGTTATTAGCTAATAACCGTTACAGAATGTTATATATATAAAAACGTTTGGACTTCTGTAACGGTTACTAGCTAATAACCGTTACAGAAGAGGTCTAATCTGTAACGGTTATTAGCTAATAACCGTTACAGAAGTCCAAACGTTTTTATATAATAAAATATTAAAAATAATGAAATTAAACTAATCTGTAACGGTTATTAGCTAATAACCGTTACAGATTAGCCTCTTCTGTAACGGTTATTAGCTAATAACCGTTACAGAAGGTTGAACCCTTTATTAATAACCAGCCTGGCTTGCGTCTCTTCGTCACTGCCTTCTAAACTCGATCGAGCACCTCTTTCTTAAGCCTCTCTCGAACGACAGAAGCAAAACCCTAACTCTCTCTCGTGACACTCGGCGGCTTCCCTCTCTCTCTCTCAAAGGTAAACCCCTCTCTGCCTCCTTCCTCCTTCCTCTCCTTCTCTGTCTCCTCTTCCTCTCTCTCTCTCACTGACTCCCTCTCACTCTTTGTCTTTCTCTCAACTCCGACAGCACCTCCGACAGCACCTACTCTCTCAACTCCGACAACACCTCCCATCTCTCTCTCAGGTAAACTCTCTGTCTCCTCTTCCTCTCCCTTTGTCTCCTTTTCCTCTCTCTCTCTTTGTCTCCTCTTCCTCTCTCTCTCCCACTGACTCCATCTCACTCTTTGTCTCTCTCGATTAATGGAATTTGGGGCTGTTTTGGGGCTAATATGCACATGTCAATTTTTAGAACTGTTTGTGCTTTGATTTACTAAATGTTAGGAATTAATTGAACTGTTTGTGCTTTGATTAATGGAATTTGGGGCTGTTTTGGGGCTAATATGCACATGTCAATTTTTAGAACTGTTTGTGCTTTGATTTACTAAATGTTAGGAATTAATTGAACTGTTTGTGCTTTGATTAATGGAATTTGGGGCTGTTTTGGGGCTAATATGCACATGTCAATTTTTAGAACTGTTTGTGCTTTGATTTACTAAATGTTAGGAATTAATTGAACTGTTTGTGCTTTGATTAATGGAATTTGGGGCTGTTTTGGGGCTAATATGCACATGTCAATTTTTAGAACTGTTTGTGCTTTGATTTACTAAATGTTAGGAATTAATTGAACTGTTTGTGCTTTGATTAATGGAATTTGGGGCTGTTTTGGGGCTAATATGCACATGTCAATTTTTAGAAATATGATATGCAAATTTTAAAAATGCGGGGACTAATATGCAAATGTCACTTACAATTGATTATTGAAAATATGCTTGATAATTTAGAATTTAATTTAATTAGATATATATGCATTGTGAATTGATTATGAATAAGGAGTTAAGAAATTTATTTAAAATGAAAATTAGATGGAGAAGGATCAAAACGACAATAAGGTGGGGGAGGAATCCAAGGTGGGGGAGGAAACACCTAAGGTGGTGTCAAAAAGGGTCCCGTTTTACGGACCTCTCAAAAGAAGGGCTGTGTCGGCTGTACGTCGTCTTCCTCCAGGCTGTGAAAGGGGTCCTGATTTTAGTATGGGAATTAAAATAGATGAGGGATCCAGTGAGAATAAGGAGGTGGAGAAGAATAAGGAGGAGAAGAATAAGGAAGAGAAGAATTAGGGTTGAATTGTCTTAGGAATTAATAAAATTATCTATGTTATTTTGTGTGAACTTTATTTATGTAATTTGAAGTTTATGTTATTTGTGTATGAATTCATGTTTGAATATTAGTGTGTTTTAATTAAATGAATTTTAAATTTATGTATTTTTAATTATTTGAATTTTAAACTTGTTCATGTTTGAATAAATTGAACATTGCGCCAAACATTAATATATATTATATATGGTGTTTTAATTAGGTAGTAATGGAGAAAGGTGAAGGAAGCAATTCAAAGGGGAAAAAGCCCATCGAACGAGTCTATGTTAGGCGCAATGTTCGTGCCAATCCATCCTCTCAAAACCAGACGAACCAAAACCAAGCCTCTCAAAACCAAAACCAAGCCTCTCAAAACCAGGGGCAACCGAGCCTCTCAAAATATGAAAAACATGCAATTTTTTTCAAGCTTTTGATTGACAAGTTTGTGGCACCGTACACAGAATGGAGAGAAGAAGTCATTGTTTTGTCGGATGATGATGATGAAGTCATTGTTTTGTCGGATGATGAAGACTAGTTTTAGAATTTAGATTTATGTTTGGTTTAGTATTAGGGTTTCTTATCCAACTGAATGTTTATGTTTATGTTAATGTATTTTGTTATTTGAGATTGAACTTGTCGTTTAATGTTTATGTTAATATATTTTGTTTATGTTGTTAATGTTTATGTTTATGTTTATGTTTATGTTTATGTTGTTAATGTTTATGTTTATGTTTGTTTATGTTTATGTTTATGTTTGTTTGTTTATGTTTATGTTTATGTTTGTTTATGTTTGTTATTTGAGATTGAACTTGTCGTTTAATGTTTCATTGTTGTTAATTATTTGTTAATAGATATGTCTGGAGATCAAGATAGAGATTTACAGGGTGAACAGACTGGTACAGAATCCGGCGATGAGGAGGTCACAACGTTCGAAATAAAGAAAAGGAGCAGAACGACAATGGAAGAGTTTAGGAGAAAAAAAGCTGCTGGGGAAAAGTATGAGATTAAATTTGACAAAGAAGGAGTGCCAATTGGTACTGAAGAGGCGGTGAACAAATTTGCATCATATTGCGGGTATCTGGCTAGAGTAAGAGTGCCAATCACAATTAATGATTGGCGGAAGGACGTTTCAAAGGAAACCAGACTTGAGTTGTGGTTGGACATCAAGGTGAATAATTTTTCACTTAAATCATCTAATTTAAATTTCTATGCTACCAATTAACTAACGTTTCGTTATGTTTCAGAAAATGTTCAACATCGAAGATGATAAAGCCATGAACAATACTCTCAAAGCGATGGGCATAAGTCACAGGGCTTATAGAAGTAGGATTGTTGAGGAGTACATCACAAATGCCGATCCAAACAATCCAAAAAATCCATGCGATAAACACCCAATCTCACAAAAGGAATGGGAAGAATTTTTCAACAAAAGGACGGGTGCAGATTTTGTACAAAAGAGCAACAAAACGAAGGAGTTGAGAAAGAAATGGAAAGAGCCTCATAGGATGGGTTCCACTGGCTATAGAGGAAAAAAAGGTTCATGGAAACCTACAGACAAGATTGTCATACCCGGAGATTCTGAAGGGGCCGGTTCCACGAGCATTACCATCGGCGATTTGGAACCGAGGAGTCAAAGGTATTTCATGGGAAGGACTGTGGCTACGAAGGATAAAGGTACTTACACATGTAAATACTTATTATATATGCTAACTTCAAATTCTGTTTTGTGATTATTAATAAGATTTGTTTGTTGCTTGTTAGATACTTACACGTTCCATAGCTCTGATTCGTCGACTATTGAGGCATTCAGTCGGTTGAGTGCCATGTCTGGTGAAATCAATTCCGGGTCAATACCGGAACAAGAAATCTTAAATCGGGCGGTTGACAGGCCAGAACATCCAGGAAGAATCAGGGGATATCCTTTATGGACCAAGAAGGAAGATGTGTATAAAAGAAAGCCTAGAAAGGATGCGCATGAAGGATGGATGGCACCAGACCAGATTGAAGAATTGATGAGCAGGGTTGCAGCTGAAGCCGCTGAGAAAACCAAAAGGGACTTGATTCACTCCGAGGAGATAATGAATGCGGCGAGACAAGAAGCTTTTCAGGTAATCCTTTTTGACAGTCAAAATGTAATCAAAATGAATGAAAACTATTATTCATCATCCGGTTGCTTGATAATTTTCAGGAGGTGAAACAATGGTTGGCCAGTAGCGGATTGCAGTTTCAAGCTCCGCAACAATTTGTGACGCCGTACCAGCCATTCGTTGAAGCTGAGGTAGACTCAGGAATGCCAAACGAGCAGTTATTCCGAACGGTTGCCTCAAGCTATATGCCTCCGGATCCGAGAAGCGTTGTTCAGGTTCATATTGATCACTTTTCTCTTTTCTATTTAGATTTATGTTTGGCTTAGCATTAGGGTTTCTGATCGAACTGAATTTCAGGAAGAAACGCCGTGCGATCTCTTTTCCCTTGATCATCTTAACCAGAAGATTAAGGTGGCCGAGGGAAATATTATTCCGAGTGTTGTTGGTCAGATCGTACACGGCGTGCCACTAACTGATCAACAACTCTATATCCATCTTCTCCGAGTAGGCGATGATTTTCGTCAGTGGCAAGTCCCAGGTAGGTCAGATGAGCTATTAGGAAATAATATAGGAGGGCGATTCCCATGGCCGTCATTTTTGGTGGAGATAGGCCACAAGGTATCGTTTTATTTAATTATGATAATTTATTTCATCCATCTCTAGTAGAACTCACTAATTAATTATGTGATGACATTGAATGCAGAGTTTGATAAAAAAGAAGCTAGATGCGAGCAAGGCGGTGGCGAAAAAGGTGATCGAGAGTCCAAAGGTTCCAAGTGCAGGTTCATCCAAAACCTAATTAGTTCAATTGATTGTTTCAGGGTAGATTGGTGCTCAACGTCGAATAATCTATTCTTTTGTGTCTGATTATTTCAGGGTCGATTGTTGCTCGCGATCCGCTACTTGAGCAGGATGCAATTGAAAAGCTTACCCCATCCGAACGAGAATTGTATGAACTATTGATGCTCCAACCAGAGCTTGAGAAAAATTTTGAGTTGCATAAATGTGATGTTTGGGGTACACACAGCGGCGAGGTTAAGTTCAACGTTGAATTGTGCGACATCCTCCAATGCTTTAGAAGAGAATCTCTAAACGTGTCGATCGTCAAGTTGTACTCTTGGTATGAATTTTCAACCTTTAAAATATTTTTTTAAAGTACCGTATTCAATTGGAGGTGAAAAATGTATGAATTAATATCCGTGAGTGTAGGTTTTGGATGAATGAACTTTCAGAGGGAGAAAACAACATCACCGTATTAGATCCAGAGATGTTGTCTGCTCCTAAAATCAAACAAGAACAAAACCAAGCTGCGGACTACTTGATGAAGTCATTCGCGCAATATTCATCCAATTATATGGTTCTGCCTTATTTACAAGAGTAAGGACAATTATAACTAATAAAATATCAATTATCTCGTTTACATGTTTGTTTCATTTTCATGAAAACAATAATCTCTATTCTTGCAGCTTTCATTGGGTCCTTCTTGTTATTAATGTCGAGAAGCGCACCGTTCAAATAGCAGATTCTATCGAGCGCAAGAATCCAAAGATATTGATTAAGGGATTCATAACCCAGTAAGTTTTCGTTTCTAAATGAAATTTTGATATTGAGATAAGGACTAAGTACGGTTCTATTTAAGCTATTAATGATATTGTATGCAGGATATACAAGCGATACCTTATGGAAAATGGAAAATATAATGCAAGGACCCGAACAACATTTGATTGGTACAAAATTCAGGTACGAGACTTAAAAAAATATATTAGCTACCTAGGGTTTCTGAAACTGTGCAAAATCTTAACTATCTTTCTTGTTGGATCTTTAATTAGTGTCTGATACAAAAGGGCTGCACAGAATGTGGATATTTCACAATGCTCGCCATGAAAAACGTATTATCTTATTGGATAGCAATTCAGGAAATACGTCATGTAAGTAACTTATTCTTTTAACTAATAACATTTGATCAAACAATTAGATTTTAGAATTTCATGATCTAACTAATAATATTTTTGACTTGTTTATCATAATATGCAGATGATCGACCCGGTTGGAGTACCATACAACAAAGAAATGATTGATGGTGTCGTGACAGAAGTTATGGACTTCATGCAAGGGGTATTATTTTGATTAAAATGTGTTATTTGATGACTTGTCATGTTTGATTATACTTGTGATATATGTAAATACTTTGTTTATTGTTTGTGTGATATGCATGATTATATATGTTTGATATATGTGTGCTTTGTGATATATATATATGCTGCATTTGTTAATGTAAATTGGGTACCAATTTGGTACCAATTCGGCTAGCAAATTGGGGCTAGCCAATCAAACAGGCAAAACTCAAAAAAAAAATTAAGACTTTTGTAACGGTTATTAGATAATAACCGTTACAGAATATTATAATTTCATTTTTTTTAATTATAAATATTATCTGTAACGGTTATTATCTAATAACCGTTACAGAATCAAGTCTTCTGTAACGGTTATTACCTAATAACCGTTACAGAAGTTCTCCAAACACCACACCTGTTCCGTCCACAATACCATAACGGTTATTAGATAATAACCGTTACAGAAGACTGGATTCTGTAACGGTTATTATCTAATAACCGTTACACATGTTCTAAAAAAACAGTACCAGATTTTCCCTTGCGTATACCATAACGGTTATTAGATAATAACCGTTACAGAAGAGGGGGCTACTGTAACGGTTGTTGTCTAATAACCGTTATAGATCAGTAACGGTTATTAGACATTCTGTAACGGGGGCTACAGTAACGTTTCGTGTACCGTTACAGAAGTCTTTTATTAACCGTTACAGAAACCAAAATTTCGCATAGTGATTATTACTAACAACAAATTAATCTTTTAGTTATAAGGGTTATATTACAAATTAATCTTTTTATAGAAATTACAAAATAGAGAATTATATTGTACTTATAATTTATATGAGTTTGATGTGAATGATTTTTTTTTTGTTCTATAAAATGTTGCATTTATTTAGGATATGGAGCCCAGCGGAATTTGGTTGGCATCTCATTTGGGTATGGAATTTGCAACTCTAGATGAAGCATGGTTGTATTGGAGAAATTATGGTGGAAGTGTGGGTTTTGGAGTTAGAAAACATGTCGGGAAAAAGGAAAAAGATCAAGTATACACTTCATACAAATATGTGTGCCAATCAGAAGGCCTAAGGGAAAAGGATAAGCGAGATCATTTGACAAAGATCCCTCGAGCTAAGACCCGAACATATTGCCAAGTTTTTTTGAAGGTCAAATTATATAGAGATTGCCAAAAATACAAAGTTGTTAGTTATGGAACCAATCACAACCACCCTCTCCAAAAACCCGAAACTTGTCATCTAATACCTAGCCAATGTGAAGTCTCTGAACTTGCCCGCATTGACATTCTCCTAGCCGAAAGTTCAGGAATCCGGCCAAGAGAAACACATGAGTTATTAAGTAGACAAGCGGATGGAGTTAGAAACATTGGTTACACCATTGATGACCTTAATAATTGCTTAAGGGACAAGCGAAAGGAAGGAATGCAATATGGGGCAGTTGTTGCTATAACAAAATATTTTGCAAAGCGAGCATCGAAGGATCCTTTTTTTCAATATTTTGAGGATATCACCGAAAATCAAGAGATTATCAATATTCTTTGGATGGATGGTAAAATGATTGCGGCTTATGCCCGGTTTGGTGATGTAGTTATCTTTGATACTACTTTTGGAACCAATAAAGAAAAATGGGGCTTTGGCACATTTGTTGGCTTTAATAACTTTAGAGAGATTGTGATTTTTGGTGCGGCTCTCATGTGTGACCAAAATACCATTTTTTTGAATGGGTGTTCACAAAGTTTCTAGAAGCACATGGTGGCAAAAGACCCATAACCATATTTACGAATCAAGATAAAGCAATAGGGAATGTTTTAGAGCAAGTAATGCCTTAAAAAAAAAGGGATTGACATTAGCGGAGAGTTCTCTAAATGTATGTTCAACTATGAGGATGAAGATGATTTTGAGGAAGTCATTGAAGAACTTTCCGCAAAGTTAGAGGATGAGGATGACTTGAGATGGATTAAGTTCATCTATGGTTGTAAAGAAAAGTGGGCATATTATTTTATGAAGAATGCCTACACTCTAGGGATCCGTAACACACAAGCTAGTGAGAGCTTTAACTCGACTTTGAAAAGATACTTAAATTGTAAGTTGGATGTAAATCGATTTGTAGAGCAATTTGAGAGGGTTGATGGAAAAAATGAAAAAGAGATCACATCCGAGTATGATATGACAAAAAAGACACCTAGAGTGGGGTTAAATGTTCCAATTCTTTGTGAAGCCAGAAAATTGTATACACCCAAAATATTAGAGTTATTTCAAAGGGAGTATGAGTTATCCGGTTCGGCCTACATAGAATCCATCGATGGTAATACATTCTTGGTTGGTATGTGTAACATTAGTAGTAAAGAATGCTCGGGTAAGAGTAGACAAGTTTTTTGGAATCAGGATGACCAAAGCATTGCATGTTCTTGTAAGAAATTTGAAAGAATGGGAATTTTGTGTTGTTATGCACTAAAGGTGTTAGATAGAGAAGACATTAAGATTATACCACCAAAATACATCCTTAAACGTTGGACAAAAGATGCAAAAGGTAGGTAGCCTTTTATTTTTCTGCTCATGTTGCTTTGTACCAAGGGTAGTTTAGGAATTCAAGTTCTTTAATTTTGGTTTTTGTTTTTCATCGTGAAAAGTTGGGGAGTATCAGACTGAGGCTCAACTTCGTTGATGCCAGACAATTTAGCAGAAAAAATTTCTTTTGTAAGATGTATTTTATTTTTATTAATATAGTTGTCCATGGGCAGTTCATCAAAAGAAAGAAAAAAAAAACATACAAGCTAGTTTAATTCAGTGCGCCAGTTTAATGGCTGCTACCACTGTACATGGTACATGGTTCACCCTCTAGATGGTACACATATATAATCTCATCAGTATAGGTTGCATGTCTTTACAAAGCATATATATAGAGCAAACAATCTAAGCATCCATACCAGACTTCTGTATCATCTAGTTGCTTCCAAATAATAATATGTAGAAATAAACTAAACAAACTAAACATTAATGCAAATATCAATATTCATTACAATTAACAACTCTAAAAATAGATAAAAGTACAAGTACATTTATGTTAGGAAAGTGCATATTTTTGAAAATTTGTGTTAATTACACTTAATTAACCATCCAAAACACCATATGCACATAAGGGATCTAGTGCTAAGTTAATTGACACAAGAGAATAGGAAGGAAATCGATACCTCATCCAATATAGCAATTGGATGGCTCGATCCATGGCATGAGAGTTGGCGGCGAGCCTCCATGCGTCTCCTCCTTCGTCGGTTGATCGGCCTCGAGTCCACCAAGGAGGTTAATCATAATCTTCAACTCTTGTGCTAGCAAGATGAAGAAACAAGCTAATCCCTCTAGGTTTCCTCTCTCATTTAGCAATTAATTACTTTAATTTGTGGAGAGAAGTGCTCAACCCATGAGCTAGAGAGGAGAGGAGAGAAGAGAGAGCATGGAGAAAAATCTGAAAATTTTTCTCCCCTTGGTGAATTTCGGCCAAAGAGGAAAGGTGAGAGAGAAAGGAGTGGAGGCTAGGGTTTCCCCAAAACTTGACCCCTTTATATAGTGCTCTCTACACCTACCTACCACAACAAATTGTGGACAAAAATGCCCTCTTGTGGCCGGCCCCTATTGAGGCTTTTGTGGGCTACACTAAGTGTGTTAAAAGCCCATTAATTCAATCCTTTTAATTGTTCTTTCAACCAACCTCAAATCGGACTTTTATTTAACTAATGAAATAAAGACTCAATAGCTCATTTAATTAAAATATGTTGAACATAATTAATTATTAACTCATTAATAATTAATTTGAGATTAGCATATGCATTGATTTATTTCAATATGATCCCTTTGACTTAATTAATTATAACGGTCCGCAACGCTATATAATTAATTAATCAAACTATCATATTTTCGCAATACTCACTATTGCGAATAAATAAATAATGCACCATATGGTTAAAATTCTATTTGTGTGACCCTTTGAGGATTTATGCTAAGTTGGACATAGAATTAAATCGTTATTTAATTCCAATAATCATAACCGGTATCTAGCAACACGTTATGATTCCCAATTCGCATAAATAGTGTACTACTACAATATTTAAATCCTGCATAAAAGAATAAAAGTATTTCTCTATTTTGATTCTTATGTCACACGATATCATCGTATAATCCAAGATAGGAATGTGTCATTCTTGCAGATTATACGTTTTTTGATCTAGAGATAATTGTATAAAGTTGCATGCAAACAATCTATCTCCATTAATAAGGGACATACGGTTTTCTTGATGATTAGCTTTTCCCCGCACAATTCAAAAGAACATAAATAAAGTCCGTATAGCAGCCCTTATCGGGAATCAGCGGTAGACAATATTTATTGAACCTATCCTCATGTGGAAAAGATAAACATCTCAAACTTAGAATCAAAATCATAACGAAATAAACAATGACACATAACACAATCCATATGTTTATTTTGGTGGGTCAAGTCCTGTGCTATGTTCCATAACATACACATATGCAATTAAGTTGGTAACTCTTTACCTATGATTTGTAGAACTTAATCATCACTTAACTTGCATACTAATCTTATAAGATAATTAATGTTCCTTGTTAATTATCAAGATTATGGACCATTTAGATTTATTATTGTCATTCTAAAGAATGATCCACAGAGATCTACAATTCAGATCCTCAACCTGAATGATCTGTCAATAATAAACCTAGGAACAGATGATAAAATATCATCCATAACATAAACTAATATTTGAGTCATCAAATTATTGACTTCTAGGACATAACTCCAACAATTTATTGACTGATATTTCATATTATCATGTCCAATTGTCTACAACTCCAAATTCATACATTACACCTTACAAATTACACCAAATTCATAGCACATACATAGCACGTCCAATTGTCTACAAACTTAACCAATATAAGTTTCCTTCAGCTGTACCAGCTCCAGTCTTTGTATTATTCTTGCACTTCATCTTCTGTTTTGGATGTTTTTTTTTCTTCAGTGTTGTTTGCAATTTGAGGAACACGAAGTTTCTTTGGACCTTCCAATTGGACTTCCTCTTCTTTATCCATCTGGTATGCTCGAGAGATGAAACGTAATGATAAATAGTTTGAATTTTGAAATGTTAAGAGAAATAAATATCTAAATAATCTAAATAGCAAAAAGATGTTAATTAATTAGGTTTAGTAGTGACACTTTCTGAGGTCGTACGATATGGGAGCAAGTAGGTAAACTGCAATTACTGGAATTGATCACAAATTGAACTCAGGAATCAAATTCCTAACCTCAAAGCGAAACCCTAATTTCCAAATTCAAAGACAAACTGACTTAATTACTCAAATTATGGAGAGTATAGGGCATATACCTGAACCATGGTGCTCAGCCTCGTTCCTCCTCCTTCACTTTTTTTCTCTCGCTCTCTCTCTCTTTCACTGAGTCACAACGAAACCACCAAGCCATCGGAGCCGTCGGAGCCGTAGGAGAGTCATGCTTTTTCTTTCTCTCTCTCGAATGGCAGTCCTCCACCAAGCCATCGGAGCCGTCAGAGAGTCGTACTTTTTCTTTCTCTCTCTCGCTTTCTCTCTTTTTCAGTTTTTATCTTTCTCTCTCTCTCGAATAAAAGCGGAAGCAACGAGATTTTTTTTAAAGATAATTGGAGAAAAGGGGGCAGCGCGGGCAGGAAAGATTAGGTGAGATATTTCAGCGATTTAAAGATCTTTGCGCGCTCCGTTGGATTCGGATCCAAGGGCCCAAAAAAGAGGTATGCACTCTGCTCACCTTTTAAAGGTGAGCAGAGGATACGGTTCCATCCGTAGCACGCAAGGGTTCTTTGTCGAAGCAAATCGCAGGAAACTCAACCCTAGTTCTCGATCTTCCACCTCTTCTCAGCGGATCAAAGCAAATCGCCGGAAATCGAAGTAAATTCTAGTTCTTCGTCGCCTCTTTCTCCGCCTCTCTGCCTCTCCTTAGTGACAGGTACATGTACTATTAGGTCTAAGAGCTCTGATATTTGATTTTACTGTTAAAGCGTCTTAAATTGTTACTTGTTGATAACAATAGTAATCATTTTGTGCCTGGGTTTTTTATGGTAAACTGTGAGAAAAAAAATCCTTGTGATCTCAAATGTGTCTGTCTTAATTGGAATTTGTAAATAGTGTTAATCTGCCTTAGGTGTTGCCCACTGTCCAAAATTGTAGGTTAAGTGGTATTTTGTGTAGTGTTTTGTACTTTTGTTTACTTCTTGAAATGAGGGGCTGACATTGGAGTTGTGTTGCTGCACCCTTGCTTTTACTGGTGTGCACCCTGGGGTTAAGTTCATAGTAAGGTACAAGCAAAATTAATTAAGCCTCCAGCTTCTAACCTTTACTAGTATCTCCTGTGAAAGAAATTATAATGTGTTTTAATGGCATTATATACCAAACAAAACCATCACCAGGTATGCTTCTGTTTCTATACCTTTCCTATATGGTATAATGGTACTGTTTTTGTCAAAATATTGTTAGAAATAGGTTTTGTGAAGAATTTGTTTGATAAATATTGTTCCCTATTCTGCTAATTTCAGCATTTGTTATGATATATATTGTTCCCTGTTATGCGTAATAACAATAATTCTAATTTTCCTCTCTAAAAATCAGGTTGAGATATGGAGAAAGGAGTGATGGTCTGGTTGCGAGATGCGACGCAGAGGTGCCTGACTCGGTCGTGGTTAGGTTAGAAAGAAAACTAGATCATGCCTGGATGGTTTATTCTACATTGAGGAAGGATCCAGTCGAGGCAGATGCGAGTGAGATGTTTGAGGCTCTTCTCACTATGCTTGTCGAGATACATAGGAGAAATGCAACTTTCCTTAGTTTTTTTTTTCGAGGAATTTTGCTTGCTTCAATTTGGTGATTTCCAATTAAGATTATGCAACATAGACTAATGCAATCAGAGTATTTGGAGAAGTATTATTATTTATTAACCATTATGGCAGTGAAAGGAAGAAAGATATATGTAATATAGATTATGCAATATATACTAGTTTTTGAGTTTGTGAAATGTTATATTTGGACTTGTAAATGAAAGATATATGTGTGTTATTAGATGTGACAGACTGAGATTTCAGAAAAGTGTGTTTTAGTTACGCCTGATGCAACTATAAACTGATCTTGTATTATACCGTTTTTGACAGCTAGTTTAGTGAATGAATCAGTCCTATGTTTTTATGTAAGTGCCTAAAAAAAATATACACCGTCAATACGTTTTCAAAATGGCAATGACGTTTAAATATGGAGTCAAACAATTTATGAAAATCGACACAATGATTGTAAAAGATTGAAAATAGTATGCAATGAGTTATTCAACGAATTAGATGCTCTTATATAATTATGATACTGCACTGTCACTTTTTCTTTATTGTTTTAAGCAGTCATAACTATTTTTCTTTCACAAGACCCTTACCAGCAATTTGATCTTTAGGACAACCACAGAACTAAAGTTGATTGAACATAATCCTCTGCACTGCTAAGCACGTTTACTGAAAAAAAAAGAATAATTTAGGTGAGCAACCTGCTCACCGGTTTCAGCAATCATATGTTTACAAAAATATTTTGCAACAAAAAAAAGATAATAATTACACACATTGTACAATGCAAGATAAAAACAACCATAGTCTTCCACACGGTCGGTCGCACAGCCAGCGAGAGGAGAGACCGAGCTGAAAATTGCGGGTGAGAGTGATTTCTTTTCGAAGCCATTTTTTGGTATTGGGGAGTGAGAGGGTTCAGTTTGCCAGCGAAGATGAAATTTAGTTTCCGACATGACTATACGGAACCTTATACGGAAGAGAAATACCCTTGTCCTTGTTTTTTTTTTTTTTTTGCGACGGAAGAATATATCGTTAAAATCGACCCGTCTGTTTAGATCCGACGGTTGAGTTTCAGAAACGACCAGTGGTCGTTTTTTAGCCGCAGTCCAGAGGATCTGGATCCGTGCATGGTGCGTTGTATTTGTATCACTGTGTAAAGGCCCGGTAAGAAAAAAACTGCCACACCTGGAAGAGGCCAAGTCCTATAGTTTCCACCAGAAAGTAGCTCACTTTCAGCCTAGTCCAACCGCAGCTCTAATGGAGTAATGGATTATTATCTTTAGTTTTGAGTTTTGACGATATTTTGTTGGATTGATTAATTTTTGGTTGACGCAAGAAAATGAATCTAAATCAATTAGGGAGGTGCCCAAGTCTTCCCGTAGCTACCCATTTTCATTTCATTTCGCTTTCTCTGCCGCCTAAAACGACTAATATTTAGCTTTACAATGCCCACTAATAAAAGGAAAAATCGGGTCAATACCCCTCAAATATTTAAAAATTTAAAATATAATCCTCCAATCTTTAAATTTGAGTATTTTATATATTCCTCAATTTCATTTTGATTTGGATATTTACTCTTATTATTATCTGTGGTGACATTACTACATTAGTTTATGTGTATATATCGATTTTATTGTATTATTTTGGTTGTATTAGTGTTTATCACTCAATTTTAATCATGAATTAATAATGAAATCATACCTGTTGTGTATGTTACGTTCTTTTTGCTTGCACGAAATGTTGGTTTCAGTATTTTATTTCTCAATACAAGTTTCGTTTCTTCATTCCCTAATATTGCTCGATTACTAGATTAGAGTTACATTTTGAATGAGTTTATTATATATCCTCCAAAAATCACTATATTCTGCCTACCAGTTCTCCCTCTGTACTGCTGTACAAATATATACTCTGCTTTGTTTTTCAAAGCCGTCCAAATCTCAACACACCCACACTCATTCATAGTTAAGCAAAAGAAAAAGGCACGCTCCATATAAATGATGGCATCAGGGTCAAAGAAGTATGAGGTCATGATGAGATCTATCGAGACAGTGGTTCCTGTGGTGCTGGTTCAAGAGCATATTTTGCTTCAGTCGAACTTTGACCTCCTCCTCCCTCCAATTGACGTCGGTGTTTTCTTCTGCTTCCAGAAACCTACCGCAACAACTGGCACCGAAGATGCCTCTGTGGCCTTCACTACCTTCCCAACCATGGTTGCAGCACTCAAAGAGGCTCTTTCTAAGGTCACCTCTACATTATTTTTCACTTTTTATAATATTTACAGAAGTTGAAAAGTTTTTTTTTTAGATATACTAGACAGTAGCTATCTAGGGAAAAGGAAAAAGCAGAAAAAAAAGAAAAGGAAGACAGTACAAACTACAGAAGTTGAAAAGTTAATAAAATTATCCCACAAAATTTAAGTTAAAATATATATAAGAGTTTAGTCATATGATTAAGTGCATGTGTAGCAGTTTGCTGCTTATGAAAGTTCAATTAGAAATTAAGAATAATTCTGAAGTTCTATGAAATTTGAACTGTCTGAAGAGTTTGATTAAGTGCTTTCCCTTTATAAACAAATTGTCTGAAAACACATTCAAGTACTTGCAAATTTAGATTTGGCATACTGTATGATGAGGAAAGCAGAGTGGTACGTACTAAACAATGCCACACCCTTCAACAAGTAGTTTTCTTCAGATGGAAAACATTTCAGTTTTGAAATCTTGGTCGACTAAAATGTTTGTACCGGCAAATAATATAGTATTTAAAGAAGTCTCCAACGGATATGCTGTTGATAATTTATGGTTCTACATTAGTAGGTCCTGGTCGTATACTATCCTCTGGCTGGGGAGATGGTGACTAACTCTGTTGGTGAGCCACAAATTCTGTGCAACAACCGAGGTGTCGATCTAATAGAGGCATATGCTGATGTGGAGTTGAGAGAGCTCAATTTGTACAACCCAGATGACAGTGTGGAGGCTAAACTTGTGCCTAAGAAATTAAATGGCATCCTCTGCATTCAGGTTAGTTACTTCAGTTTACATGATCCTGGTAGTGTTTTTCTTCATTTCAGTATATCTCTGATAAAATACTTAATTTTCAGCTTTACCCATGAGTAGTTACTATCTCTGATCAAAATTAATAGTAGAAACTCTATCAATTAAATATTCAAAAAAAAGAAAACTCAATCGAATAATTAATTACAATGAACTCTTACTTTTTATCACTCAAACTATCATACATAGAAATAAAATTAGTTTGCTAATCATTTTAGCATAAGGTTATAGCAGTTGTAACACTAAGAGGTATATACAATTAAATAATGTATATGACAAGAGCCGTTAACAAGTTAATCCTCCAATGCAAACTGTACATGCTATAATGAAAAATCAACAGAAAGCTGCTCAATGCTCCTTTATTTGTACAAAATATGAGCACCATAATTCTATAAAATCAAACTTAATTTTTCTTCAAAAATACTGTGCAGAATATTTTCCTTGAATATTGTTGTTTGGTATTAGTATTCACTTTTTAGTAATTGTTAGTGTATTGTATATTATAATCACAGCTTTTTGGGTTAATAAAAATATTTTAACTACGCATAGAGCTAGCTGGCTAGTAACAACAAACAACAAATAGACTGATTCACTGATCTTAACTCGCATAACAATAGTTCCAGGCATCCAAATAATAAGAATATTTATCCTAGAAATCCAAACACAAACAAAATGTAGTATGTTGAGAAGCACCCTCAATCAAATTAGGTGAGCATCCAAAATAACACGTGAAAACTACAATTCATACCAGCTGGTTGAATGCAATAACAAAATAAGTAATTTGGTGAAGCACATTTGACATTCAGAACATGTCCATTTTGATATAACTTAAAATTGATATAGCACCTCAACCAAGACAAGCAATTCAACTAAGGCCTCCAAATTAAGTCAATTATGATTGAGACCTGAACTTATTTGTAAAACGCGAGAAAATCACAGCCAAATAGGTTTTACAATAATTGAAGTAATATGCAAGTCTAGTAACTAGTTTGGACCAGCAAAACAGTAGCATTGATACCAAGCCAGAATTTGATGTTTGGATATAATCTCATATGCAATAAATGTAACGGTACTTAAACGAGAAACATCCTAATTTCTACAAATGATGATTCTACAAATAATAATTCAGTTCTTTTCATCTCATGGTCGTCAACACTATTATAGTTACTACTTCTGCCACGGTTTGCAATTAACCACAATCAAAATGCAGTTTACCGAGCTGAGGTGCGGTGGTGTCGTGGTTGGATGTACATTTGACCACCGGGCTGCAGATGCTTACTCGTTCAACATGTTCATGTCAGCATTGGCAAATATTGCTTTCAAGAAGCCTATCAATCAGATGCCTTCTTTTTGCCGGTTTCTCCACTCTTCTCAGATTACCCTTTCTTCAAACTCTCCTGATCCCATTTTCAACCGAACCTTTACTCCTCTTTCACTTCAGCCACCACCAAATCAATTGATTTCCTTTGCTGCTCCAGTCAATCGCATTTATTACATATCTGCTCCCGACATTGCCAGACTCCAAGAAATAGCCGGCCATAGTCATAGTAAGTTTGTTTGCTTCACTGCCTATTTCTGGAAAATTTTGGCAAGATCAGCCTGCCTAGGAGAAAAATCATGTTCCATGGGAGTTGTCGTGAATGGTCGCTCATTCATGAAAAATGTTCACGGTGAAAATTTCATGGAAAATTATTTTGGCAATGTGCTGTCCATGCCATTTGGGAACCTACAAGTTGAATCCTTGCTTGCCATGGAATTTGCTGAGGTGGCAGAGGAAGTAGAAAAATGGCTATCACCAGCCACAACAGAGGACCATTTTCTAGGTCTACTGGACTGGGTTGAGACCCACAAGCCTGAGCCAATAGTAGCAAAAATATATCTCGGAGATAGCAAAGAATATGATAACCCAATTTCTTGTGTGGTGTCATCAGGAAGAGGTTTTCCTGAAATTGATTTTGGTTGGGGGAAGGCTGCATTTGGGTCATACCATTGTTCCAGGGGAGGAAAGGTCGGGTACGTGATGCCGATTCCACAAGAAACTACTGGGGATTGGGTGGTTTACGCACAGGTGGCACCAAGCATTGTTGCAGCCATGGAGGAAGAGCCATCAATTTTCCGTCCACTGACAACAGAGTACTTTTGCCAATAAATTAGCTAGGTTATTATTACAATAAGAAAATCTGTGAAGCATTTTTATTATTTTAGTTTTATGCAAAAAAAAAAAAATAGAATATTTGCATATCAAATTTCTGGACTTCCGCCATTTAAAGAAGTTACAGGCTTACAGCCCAATATTGTTTCGTACTTGGTAGACGTATCTAATATTTGAATACACCCGTCATATTCGAAGTGTTGAATCAGTTCATCCGGTCGAAAAGTTACTAAATATATAATCAACTGAAACACAATTCTCTGCAGAGCAGATAAATATTTTTTTTTTACAAAAATAAAAGAAATGAGATAGATTTGTGTCGTTACTAATTTCCACTGGTATATCTTAAGAATTATCAAGTGGGTAATAACTCATGTGGACAATTTAATTCACATTTCTTTCACAAGTAATTGGTAGAATATTGTATAGAAATACAAAACAGTACTCCCTCTCCTGGGTTTTTATGCAATTATATATGCTATGAGAGACTGTTTTTATCATCCCCCTTTACCAAAATAAAAACCAATAATATAAAAAATAGCAAGTTCTTTTCAAATATGAATATAAACATTCAGTATGATATGTCAATGATGGACAAAATAATTTAGTTTGAACATGTATGTGTCATGGGCTCGTATACAATCCCACCCATAATTATCATACGGGCCGTTTGGATCAAGTGGAAATTTAGAAAATTTTCTATTTGTAGGCATAAATTTATTATTTTATTATAAACAATCCAAACCCTTTATAAAATTACACACTTTCCAATACTTTATGCCTAGCCAAACGGCCCCATACATATTAAGGTAAAATAAATCACAACCAGTATGTGTTTAATAACTATTTATATATTTTATGAGCATCAAAATCCATGAAACAATGTATTACTATATTCGTTCGAACCATCCAAGTTGAGGACGACCGTGCTCGGGTTTGGTAAAGGCCCAGTAAGAAGAGGAACTATCACACTATGAGGCAGGCTGATCCCTTCCATCGATTTTAGATCCAGAGAAAATATTTTAGGATTGACTAATTTTGGTTGACCGAAGGAAGCAACAGTCTTATCAACTTGGGAGGTGCCCAAGGCTTGAGTTTGATTTCGTTACTCTGATCACTGAAACTATTCATAATTTGGAAATAGATCGCTCTTATTAATATTCAAATTTATTTAGGTAAAAATTTTCCTTATTTTAATTTGGAAATTTATCTTACAAATATTTATAATGACATTAGTGCATATTTAAGTTTATATTTTATTGTATTATTTGATTGAATTAATTAATGTTTGACTCAATTATCAAGTCCCCCGTTGTTTATATCTTGACTTGGGTTTGCCAGCATGAGATGCTGGTTTCAGTATATGTTTAATTTATCTGTGCAAATTTTCCTTTTTTCATTCATTAATACTTGCCAGTTGTAATTATATAGCCTTGGTGAAAGTACACCAAATCAATATCTAATTCTAAGAAAAACCAGTACTAGTACTCATTGTTATGTTTCTCGTGGTGGATTTGAGTTCTAGTTGTATGAAGGTGCAAAGAATTTATCATCTATAGTGGGTCATACGCCATATCTTTAACAAATTTTCTGTCTATACCAGGTCTGTCTCCTATAAACAATCTGCATGACTGCATCCAAATCTTGCTTCAAGGCATCCGCCCAAAACACACACACTCGTTCACAGTTAAGTCAAACTATAAGCAGTTAAGCACCCTATTAAAGATGGCATCAGGGTCAAACGAGTACGAGGTCAAGATAAGGTCAGTCGACACGGTGGTTCCAGTGGTGCTGGTTCAGGAGCACAGGCTGCCTCAGTCGAATTTTGATCTCCTCCTCCCGCCTGTGGATGCTGGTCTGTAATTTCTGCTCTCGAAACCCACACGAACAACTTGCCAAGATGCCTCTGTGGGGTTCACTACCTTTCCATCCATGGTTGCAGCCCTCAAAGAGGCTCTTTCGAAGGTCACCTCTACATTATAAGTTGTCAAAGCTACTTAAAAAGTTAAGAAGTTAACATGATTATCCAAAAGATTGTAGTTGAAATATATATAAGAGTAAGGACAGGATTAAGTGCATGTACAATATATAATATGTTGCTTAAGACAGTTCAATTCAGAATGATAATTCTGAATAAACCGCCGTAAATGTCTAATCGCTATTTAGACGAACTGTTTTTTTTAATTAAAAAATTAGTTTTTAACGGCGGTTCCTACAAAAGAGCCCGTTGTCAAAGAGAAGACTTTAACGACTGTCATTATTAAAAGCCCGCCGTTGAAGATTGGTAAAGTAGAAAAAAAAATCATAATTAGTCGCTAGCCATAATTCATATAATCCTGGCTACCCGTATTATATTAATAAAAACCCATTGGTTCTATAGCCAGCCAAAATTAACAACATCAAATTCACTGATCTCCTAAATTTCAATGATTACCAATATATATCTGAGTACTTAGAACTACGTACAATCAAGTTATAGAAAATAAAAACACATGATTTATAAAAAAAAATGCTAAACATGGTATCTTCTCAAGCTGTTGTACCAATAACCAACCATTTTTTGAAGATGAGGATGAGCAAAAATAATGCACACATCAGGTATTTAGCATGATTCCTCAAAGTATAATTGCATGTACAGCTTTCCAATCATCCTGTCATTTTGCTTTGAATCGTACATATTAAAACTACAGCTTATGAAAAACATAGATAACTTTCAAAGAGAAACTATACCCTCCATTCATAATAGTGGGAATAAAATGAAAGAAAAATAACAGTCTAAATATAATATGCACTGAATCCTACATATTTAAACAGTCAGCATACACATTACTTTATGCCTCAATAAAAGACATGATGTTCTTTACAGTTTTTTTCATAGATTCTTTATTTTATTTTCACTAATTTCATTTTACTAGTTGCAGTAAATTGGGGGTAATAACCACGCGGTCTGCATGCTCATAGAATGTGAATGGATGAACTAATACATATCTATAAGATAAATAAAATTGGAAAAAATTATACATAGGAGATCAGAGTTAGAACCTGAGATCGAGGGAAGATAGCGGCAAGAATGTTCTTGTACTGTTTGACGGGACGTCTCTATCGAGAACAAATAGAGGTACACAAATAGCATAGCTTACCGCAAATCAGTATCACCTTTGTTGACAGAACCTCTGATTTGGGGCTCAATTAATTAGCTTCGAAGTGATGCCGCTGACAAGTCGGTGCGAAAGGTACCATTTGATATATAGCTCATGACATTCCAAAGAAGCACCTCTCTTTGATCGGTCCAGTGACATTGCCTGGTAAATAACTACAAAGAAAGCAAAAAAAGAATAATAATAAATCGAATATTTGTACCAAAAATAATGAAACTCAGTACCGATCTTACTAGATTCGGAACTTCACACCAAGAGCTTTGTAATAAGTTGCTTTTCAAACCTTTAGTAATGCAACACACAAATCATCATCAAAAAGGAAAAAAATTCCATGCCAAACCCTCATATTGCATCACAAAGAAGAAATCCAAACCAAAAAAAGTTGAAGACGCAGAGAATTTCATCAAAATGATGCAATACGTTGTAGCTAGCCATGAGATGCCTCGGAGAAGAGAAAACTATGTGCATCCTGCACCAAAAATTTTTGAAATTTACATAATTTTATAAAACCAATACTTTTTACTAAAATGATTTTACATAATTTATAAAACCAATAGATTCTATCAAAACGATGCAACACGCTATATCCAAGGAGTCTCCTACTGCATTATCAGTATATTTGGAGTTATTTGCAACTGTATTATTGTCCTAATACAATCTATAAGATATATTCCATCAAATACTATCAAGATTATCAATTAGACAAAAATAAATTCAATGCACATGCACAAAAAGCCACCATGGTTGCTAGGCTCCAAATTCTGATAAAACATTATACAAAACTTCCTTCTTTGAAGTTGGTTATTTTTTTTTATAACTATTCTTTTATTGGATGGATGACAAATCAATCAAAATGCATATACATTATCATTGGTTGTTACCTTGTGCAAATACATAGACACTAGATCATGAATAAAACGATGAGCAGGCATTTAAAATTTACTCTCAGTATTTGTTCTATATCATTGTTAGATTAGACATTGAGAGTCCTTAGCAACATGTATAACAGAAGTTGCAAATTGTTCCACAGGAAAGTAAGAAAAGATAATTACTAAATACAGAAAGCACAAGGAAACCTTGAGGGAAATACAGTGAGCTATAACTCCCCACAGAGCAGACAAAATACCAAAGGTCAATGGTACTGCCATCGTCTTTTAAACTGTCACTAAAAATCACAAATATATTTAGACTTGCAATAGTGATTTTTGGAGGTTAAACTAATGTCTTTTCTTACATAAAGAAGATCAATACGAATTGAATCATTTTGCCTCCAAATCAACTTAAATTTCTTAAATTGTGGGTGATACGCATCAACTAACCAATAGAATAAGCAATTGCATACCTTGAAAGAAGAAATTAAGAGTTTTCACGGGGTCCAATAGAAAATTGTTGTCCTCTCCGAGCCTCAACTTGGATAGATCAAACGCTAGTTTGGGGAACGCCAGTTTGGGGATCACCGGAGCAGTGGATCGATCAGAACGGCATGGCTTCTTGCAGGGGAATAGGTAGGGTTTGGTGCAGCGGGAAGGGCTTCCATGAGTAGAGCAAGTATAGCGGGAATTGATTTGCACACCTCTAAAATTGATAAAACACTCCTCTTGGACTAAAATATCCCTAATTAATTAAAAATATTGATCAGATATATCATCATTATTGTAATATTTTCAATTAATTAAAAATATTTTAGTCCAACAAAGAGTGTTTTATCAATTTTAGGATGTGCAAATTAATTCCTGAGTATAGCAAGGGAGGGAGGAGCGACCGAGCGAGGTTTTAGAGTGCGAGAGAGTCTCAATCGAGAAAGAAATTGATAAAAAAAAAACAATATTTATTTGTTTACGCCAATGCTGAGTATATCGCCTGGATTTGTATTTTTTTTTTTTTTGAAAAACAGTTTTTCGAGAGTTTCAAAATCAGACAGCCTTTTTTTATTTTCTTTTTGGGTTTTTGTTTTGATATGCGATAAATAATTTTTTGTTTCTTATTTTTTTTTCCGGTTTTTATTTATGTTCTATTTTTTATGAAAAATACTGAAAACTAAAAAAAAAACTTAAAATAAATATCAAAATTAAAGAGAAATTCGGAAAATCGATAAAAAATTTCTTAAATTTCTGAAAATATTTTAAAAATCTGTAATAACATTTTCTTAAATTTCTTAACCCATTTTTTTTATCTCTTTTGACGCATTTTTTTCATTGCATCTAATAACATACAAAATTCGATCAAATAAAATAAAATTCATTTATTTTGATTCAAAAACTTTATAATCAAATAAATTGAAATGAAATTTTGTATGAAAAAAAATTGATTTAATGAGGCCAATTAGTGTTAAGGTTGTGCTCTACAACTCAAAATTGAAGGATTAGACAAATAGAATTATAAGTTAATTACACTAGGATCCAACTCGAGCGAATCATGTATTACTAAAATTAATCATAAATGTAGAAGTTCATCTGAATTATCCGGATTTCAATGATCTTGATTAATTATTTTACTTGAGAATGCTTCACATGTATCTTCTTGCATCAATGTCAATTCAAAGGCCTTAACAACGCTCCTATGCGCGCACCGACTTAGTGTTCTCCAAAATAACATTGACACTGTTTATGGAATTAACACGACGCGTGCCTATCGACTTGTCGTGTTAGAGATTTTTAGACATTGACACATCTTAACACGACACGAGTTGACATGTGAGACGACACGACACAACACGTGACACGAGTTGTCATGACAAAAATTATTATTATTTAGAATTTATTGAATTATATTGAGTTTATATTAAATTTAATAATTGTTAATCTTTTTATTCAATCATTAATTTTTATTTTAATATAAAAGATTTTAGTATTTTATTATATTTTTCATTTTAAAAACTATTTAAATACTTTTTAATGAATTTTTATTGAATAAATTATAATATGGGTTGACACGTTTAAAACGTCGTGTCAACACAACACGACACGTTGTGTTAGACGTGTCGTGCCATAAAGTATGTCATGTTAACTAATTCCTTCATTTAACACGACATGACACGTTGAAAATATTAACTCGTGTCAGCACGACATGACACAAGCTCTAACATGTGTATGTGTGACATGACTCGACACGACACGTTTGCAATACCCTACACACCGAGGTTGGGAGAAAGACCTTCCATGACATCAAGATCACTCGCCTTTAATTAATTGTCCTTTTCTAAACTTGAGAAATAACTCTAATTATTTGATTGAATAACGAAAGAGCTTGCTACAACGCATGAATGCAACACAAACTTATGGATATCAATATTGTCTAATATTGATGAGGAACTCTTCATATATTTTCCATTGATTTGACATTTGTATAATTGGCAATGAAAAATTTAACAAATATATTTAGCACGTACCAAAATACTATAAATTTATATGAGTAATATATATAACACCTATATACAAAAATAACGCAAGTATAACACCTATATATATACGTACTGGTGTCAATATGACATGCAGCGGGAATTAATTAATCTATATTTTTGGAATCAAGGTTTTTACGGCAGTTATTAAATAAAACCGTTGTATAAAATTTTTTTTTACGGCGGTTCTTTGAATAACAACGGGAATTGCTTTTCACACGGTATAATTTAGCAATACACGGTAAAATGCTATGAAATGACAGTAATGTCCTCGTCTTGTCTCTTCCACTCTGATGCGTGTCAAAGCAATCACACTCAATTCCTCTCTCTATGCAATTTGAAACCGTCTATCTTTCAGTTGTTCTCTATCCTCTGCAGCGAGAGCACTTTTCAATCTTTTTACTGAGCCACAAGTTTTGAGTCTTCTGAATAGAGAGGTCGATATTGAGATTAAACCAATTCTTAAGGATGTCCAGTGTGATATATATTCACTCATCTAAAAGAGATCTTCATATTCCTCTATAAAATTTTCAATTCTTATGACAAAATTAGCCAATCGAATTGCGAGACTAGAATTAAAGTGGAATGTTCTGGGGGAGATTCAAGTTGGCAATTGGCATATTTGCAAAACAAGACATTTTCATTGGCGCAGAATTGTCCTACAATTATAATTTTGAGTGGTATGATGGCATCGTAGTGAAGTGTCTTTGTGGTGCTGTTAATTTTGAGTGGAAGATCGGAAGAGAGTGCAGAGCAGGAGAGGGGAATACAGTCGTACACGCTCCAGGGTAAGAGACGAGGGCATTTCAGCCTTTTACTAATTTTTAGCGTGCCTTGCTAATCTGAGCCGTGAAAAAAGCAACGCCCAATAACAACAGTAAAATATCAGGAATTCTTTTTCCAAATTTTCTGCACACTTTAACGGTGCCTATTGTTATTAACTGCCATAAATAAATTTTTTTCTATTTACTAAAATACCACCGTCTATTTTTAACAACAGCCTTTTAAAAAACTGTCGTAAATATGGCGCCCGTTAAAAACCTTTTCTGTAGTAGATGTTTATATCTATTTTATATGTTCAACACTGCCGTAAATATGGAGCCGTTAAAAACCTTTTCTGTAGTAGATGTTTATATCTATTTTATATGTTTACTTTGCTGAAGTGATGATAAGTAAAAGCAAAATTACAGATTAATTTCCGCATGAACACTTATAATCTATAAACTCTAAAGTTAAGAATCTAAACCATCACAACTGTGTTGGGCTGTGACTACACTAGAGCCCATGAAAATGTTAAGGTAGTAGAAAAAATTGAACCCACAATTGAAAGCCTTGTAACTTGTAAGAGGACCGGAGGACATACTTTTTTTTATGTTACTTAACGGGGCGATTCACCTCGATTGATTAACAATAATTTTGACATCAAGTTTTCAAGTCAATCATCTTGTAACAGGAAGTTGTCAAGTTTTCAGTTTTTTTATTCTCTCTGCAATTATTAATAAGTTCTATTAATATTAATTTATAATATCGTGTAATCGCGGGGAAGATGCCGAGAAGTTTCGTAAAGTCAACTAATAATTAACTGATTTTATAAGCCAGATCCGATCTGAGGCAGATCGTTTCGGTATAATATGTGACGTATCCACGTAAGATGTGTAGTAAATCGCACTCAGCACGACATTTAAAATATACTAGCTCGGACATCGAGCAATTCGTAACAAATTTAAAAATTTAATATTTATTTTTCCTAATTTATATATAATACTACTAGTCTACTAGTTATTTTGGAATTTGGAGGATGACTAATGTGTTATTCGTGGCACGTGTCATCTATTTTCTATCAACTTATTTTTTGAGATTCAAAATTCAAACGATCAAACTAAATCATTTAAATTGATCATCATATTGAAATATTCTACGAGACAAAATTTTATATTTCTTAGAATTGGTTTGTTATTGATTTTGATATTTTTGAAAAAAACATTATATTTCAAACCGTATAAATTTTTCAAATATCATAGCAAAAAAATTCAAAAATAAAATGTAAATTTTTGCCTCCAAGGATATTTCAATATGATGATCGACTTGAATGGTTTGGATTGACTGTTTGAATTTTGGATCTCGAAAAATGAGTTGATAGAAAATGAGTGGCACATGACACGATTAATTGGTCTAATGAAATGAGCTGACCGTTTGAATTTTTCTTTATCCATATCCATCTTATCAAATACGATACGGATAGAGTAAACGGGTAAGCGGATTTCATTGACGGCCATACTTGTGTTGGCCAGCGTGAGCAACTTCCTATTTTTCATTCATTAATATTGCCAGTTGCTGTTACATAATTTCTCGGAGAATTTATCATCTATAGTGGGGTCATTGGGCAAATCTAAACGGATTGTCACCCTATAGGTGCGTTTGGATCGTTGGAAGAAAGAAGAAGAAGAAGGAAGAAGAAGAAAAAAAATTATAAATAATTCAAACTCTTCATAAAGTTACACACTTTCCAATACTTCTTCTCACTTCTTCCCTTCTTCCCTTCTTCCTACACCTATCCAAACGGAGCCATATATACCAGGTCACTCTTATATAAACACTCTGCATCCATAAAGATGGCATCAGGTTCAAATGAGTATGAGGTCATGATAAGGTCAGTCGAGACGGTAATTCCTGCGGTGCTGGTTCAGGAGCATAGGCTGCCTCGGTCGAACTTTGATATCCTCCTCCCGGCTGTTGACATCAGTCTTTATTTCTGCTTCCCGAAACCTACACCAACAACATGCCAAGATGCCTCTGTGCGGTTAACTACCTTCCCAACCATGGTTGCAGCCCTCAAAGCGGCTCTTTCAAAGGTCACCCTAGCTCTACATTATAATTTGTAAAAGCTATTTAAAATGTTTCAAAGTTAGCATCATTATCCAAAAGATTATACCTGAAATATATAAGAGAGTTAGGTCAAAGGATTAATTCAAAACATGTACAATAATTTGTTGCTTAAACTAAGACAGTTCAATTCAGAATGTTTTGCGTTGATTGAAACAGTCTAAAGACAAAGATAAGTACTCTCGTCTCTTTATAACAAATTATCTGAAAAGTTCTTTTAACCATAGAAACTTAAAAATAATAATTATAATAATATTAATTATTATTATAATTGTTCACGAAAAAGGTTCATATATACTTGTTATGTAGATTTGTACATCGTTTATTGCAAATTGCAAAAATTCTCGATTTCTCATAATTATTTAAATATTTTAGAAGTTTTTAGTATTTATTAAAGAGAATAGGGCTAGGGCTAAAATTTTTGCACCAGAAATTTAGAGAACATTTCATCCATCTCATTGATTATTTATATAATAATGGGGCTGTTTGAATTCATCATTGGGGAATTTCATCTTTTTAGCATAAATTTATTATAAACAATACAAACTCTTCACAAAGTTACACACTTCAATAAATTTATGTCTAGGAATTGGAAATTTCCCAAATTTCCCAACTTACTAAGCGCCAATGTAGAGTTTTTCAATATTTAATTTAAGTTTAGTTGCCGGCATCCACGAATGTATATGGAAGTAAAAGTGTGGAATTCTAATGGTATGGTATTTTGTGATATTAAGATGCTTTCTTTTAATGGGGCCTGTTTGGATGAGAAGGAATAAGTCCTCTTTAGGGAATAACCTCTCTTCAGAAATAAGAATTCATCCAAATATTTTTTTTTCTTTTGAGAATAACACTCCTTTTAATTTTAATTCATTTCTTTTATATATTTTTTTCAATTCATCATTCAAATAATATTTTTTCTTTCTAGAATAACACTCTTTCATTTTTCTTCCCGGAAGAATTCTTCCTTTATCATTCCCAACCATCCAAATACACTTAATGTATTGAGCAATATAGATGTGAGTATGAATCGATAAGCAAAAATTAATACGTAGTTTGGTCCAAATTTAGCAGAGCCCGAGGCATCTCTATATGTTCAAATTAACCATATAGTCTAAACAAGGTACAACCGTACAAATCATTGGGGAGGCCAGGCCTCCTCTTGGCTCTGACACCAACTGTACGAGGGAAAGCAGAAATGCAGAATAGTCACATCCCTCATGAACAGCTAATTAGTTCTTATGAGATAATAACATTTTAATTTGAAAACTTGATCCAAAAATATTTGTTTACCAGCAATCTATATATATAATCTTCAAAGTTTAAATATATATGTACTAGACGGATATGCTGCGGAAATTGATAGTTGTATATATACTAAGTACAGGCCCTCGTCATATACTACACCCTTGCTGGTGAGTTTGTGACTAATGCTGTTGGTGAGCCAGAAATACTGTGCAACAGCCGAGGTGTGGATCTGATTGAGGCATATGCTGATGTGGACCTGAGGGAGCTCAATTTGTACAACCCAGAAGATAGTGTAGAGGATAAACTCCTACCCAAGAAAATAAACGGAATTCTCTGCATTCAGGTTTGTGCTTGTGTGTACGATACACCTACAAAAATAATCACACCTGGTATTGGTAGTTTTTGTTTATATTTCTGCATGCATGTGTACCCAGATGCATGAGCGGTTTTGGCTCTAAGAGGTACATACAATTAGATAATGTAAATAACAACGGCCACCAGAAAATTAATCGTTGGACAAAATTTTAACATGACCAACTTTGTGGGAATGAGAAAATTATCTTTTCTTTAAAAAAATCTGTGTATGTATTTCCTTGAATTTGGTATTATAGTATTCCCCTACAAATTCAGGTTACTGAGCCTGGTGCTATGGTGGTTGGATGTAAATTTGACCACCGTGCTGCAGATAGTTACTCATTCTTCATGTTCATGTCGGCATGGGCAGATATTGTTCGCAACAAGCCTATCAACCAATTACCTTCCTATTGTCGGTTTCTTCTCTCTTCTCGGATATCCTCTCGTCTTCAAACTTAACCGATCCCATTATCAGCCGAATTTATGCTCCTCTTTCATTTCTACCCTCAGGAAATCCTAAAAGTACATCGTCTGAAACCCTAGTCAGTCGCATATATTACATCTCCGCTGTTGACATTGCTACACTACAAGAATTATGTGGCCATAGTCATAGCAATTTAGTTTGCTTTATTGCCTATTTTTGGAAAATTTTAGCAAGATCTACCTGCCGAGGTGAAAAATCATGTTCCATGGGAACAGTTGTGAATGGTCGATCATTCATGAAAAGTGTTGACAGTGATAACGGTGTGAAGAATTATTTTGGCAATGTTTTATCTATTCCATTTGGAAATTTACAAGTGAAAACATTGCTTGATATGGAACTTGTCGAGGTGGCCGACGAAGTAAATAAGTGGTTATCACCAGCTAAAACAGAGGACCATTTCTTGGGTCTACACAATTGGGTGGAGGCCCATCGGCCAGAGCCAATGATAGCGACAGTATTCGCCGCCGAAGATAAATCAATTTCTTGTGTGGTGTCGTCAGGAAGATGGCTTCCTGAAATTGATTTCGGTTGGGGGAATGCTTCATTTTGGTCAATCCATTATCCCAAGGCAGAAAAGAGCGGGACGGGGTACTTGATGCCGATTCCACAACTGTCTACCGGGGATTGGGTGGTTTATGCACAGGTGGAACCTAGCATTGTTGCAGCCATGGAGCAAGACGAAACAATTTTCCGTCCATTGAGGGCTTTGGCTGTTGCACGGTAGACCTAAAGTAAGTTCGGTTGTAAGCAAAGGTTTAAATAGCAGATGGTAGCGGACAACTTCATTTCATAGCGGATAGCGGTCATTTAGCGACCGCTATGGAATCATAACGGATATGTACAAATGTATTTATTTATTACATCATAAACATATTTGTAATTAAAAATTAAATATCATATTAAATTATATTCATGTTGTAATAGTTAAATTTAACACATACTTTACAATCTATTATTGCAATAGACAAATTTCATTGTACTTAATATTGAATCAAGTTAGTCGGAATTTATAAGTCAAAGATATGTTCGTAATACTGATTCTATACTAGCACGTAATAAATTGTGTCGCTATATTTCTCTAAAATACCATTATAATGCATCTATATTTTGCTAATTTTTACTATATAGCCACCATAAAAAATAAAAGGTGAAAAATAAATACAGTTTGTAAGTAATATTACTATATACTAATGAACACCGCTATAGCGGCACTTTTGTTTCGCACCATAACGGTCTACCATGTCGTACCGTTATAGCGGGGCTATTGCGGTTCATAGCGCCGCTATTTAAATTATTGGTTGTAACGGTGAATGATAACACAATTCTAAGCACATGAGGAGATGCAGAAATAATTTATTTTTTGAAAACATAATTAGATTAAGTAGTTACTTATTTCTTTGCTGTTATGTCCTTACTCTTCTCCGGTGCTTGGCTGGCCTTTGAAGATTATCAAGATTCACAGTAGTATATATGAAGTTCAGCAAAAAATTGCCAGATGCAACATAATTCATGAAGACAATGTAATTGACATATCTGTCATTGTCATAAATAAATTTTCACTTGATTTCTAGAAAAATTATACACAAAATGTACAAATATGTCCTCCATTTCTAGTTCTATGCACAGATGTGCTAATGTGATGCCTCCTCCCAGTTAAAAATTGTACACAAATGTTCAAATCTACAGTATTAATTAAAACCCGTGGGTGTCCGATGACCGCTTTTTTTTCTGAATGCGCGACATGGCAATCACAACCGTCTGCTTCGTTTTTGCGATCAGATCTGCTTCATTTTCTCCTCTTCCTTTCGTTTTTATTTTTTTTCCTTTCCTTCCAACCCCACGCCACCACTTCTGCCGCCTCAACTTCTCAATTCCCACCTCCCCCTCTCTAGCCATTTGTGTCCTAGCCCCTTCTCTTCTCTGATCGACCGCGCCTCCCTCCGTTTCTTCGACGTGTCCCCTCGCGTAGCCGCCGAACATCAAACAATGCCTCACTTCCTGTTTCACTGACCTTGTCAGCCTCCTTCGCAGCCCCCCTCCTCCTCCTCCTCATACAATGCGCCCACATTCTCCCGACTCTCCGCCTCTTCTTCTCCACCAAATCAACGACACCTCACAACCGTCTGCTTCGTTTTTGCGATCAGATCTGCTTCATTTTCTCCTCTTCCTTTCGTTTTTATTTTTTTCCTTTCCTTCCAACCTCACGCCACCACCTGTGCCGCCTCAACTTCTTAATTCCCACCCCCCCCCTCTAGCCATTTGTGCCCAAGCCCCTTCTCTTCTCTGATTGGCCGCGCCCCTTCTCTTCTCTGATGTTCAGCAAAAAGTGCCAGATGCGTCATAATTCATGAAGACAATGTAATTGACATATCTGTCATTGTCATAAATAAATTTCACTTGATTTCTAGAAAATTATACACAAATATGTCCTCCATTTCCGGTTCTATGCACAGATGCGCTAATGTGATGCCTCCCTCCCAGTTTAAAATTGTACACAAATGTTCAAATTCAAATTAATTTGTAGAACTGTTCTTCATTTGTAAAAAAAAATGAATTCTGATTTTCAATATAAACAATTTTATAATCAAAATTTTTAAATAGAACCATTATTTTTTTTAAAATAGAACATGATGTTGCATTATTATAAAATTGTTATAATTTTAAAATCCTGAAAAAAGTAATTCAAAGGACAGAGGAAAAAAAAGGTTGAACTTTTTTTTAAGGTCTAAATTCGGGAAATTAATTATCTTTTCAAATTTTTAATCGGCTTTAATTTGTGATCCTAAACAATAATCTAACAATAAAATAGATGTGCTCCTTCTTTTACTCCTCATTCTCTCTCTTAGTAACACACTCCAAAATAAAACTTCCAAAATCAGAATCAAAGAACCACATCGATCTCTCCTCAAATTTTAAAATGGGAGCGATCACTCTTCTCTTAGGGGGCGTTTGGATGAGAGAAGAAGAATGAGGAAGAAGGAAGAAAGAAGAAAAAAAATTATAAATAATCCAAACTCTTAACAAAGTTACACACTTCCCAATACTTCTTCCCACTTCTTCCCTTCTTCCCTTCTTCCCACACCTATCCAAACGCACCCTTAGACACCATCGTCTTCATCTCCTCTCTCGTGATTGCCATCGTCACACCTCTCTGTTGGGTCCCTCCTCATTGTAGCTATTTTTCTCTTTATATTTATATCCCTTTGTAATTTTTTTACTTTGTAGGGATTAATTTGTAAATTGTAAAACCCAAGTGATTAATAAAGGGAATATGAGAAAAATGGGCAGCACCTTTCGCCCACCAATACTTGTCTTATTTTTCTTCTCTGTTGGTGCCGTGTACGCACAAGTGCGAACAGAAAAATCCATCTCCTCTCTGTCTGATCTCTCTCTCTGTACCACACCGTACCACTTCCTCTCTCCTCTCTAATCTCAACAACTGGTATCAGAGCGCAAGGTTCGTCGGCGCTAAGTCGCTATTGCGAAAACTCTAGCCGTCGAGTCACCGCCGTTAAACCCTAGCCGCTGTCGAGCCTCAGCCGTTGATCACCTCCATTTGCGACATCGATCGGGTTGTTGCCGTCGAGTCGCGAGTGGCCGTTGCTCCGCCGTATTGAGGTGAGGTTCTCTTTGACCGGCGTATTGCTTTAGGGATCTAGGATTTGTGTCCAAAATCGAAGAGAGTAATAGTGGTACCATAGTTAAGCTTAAATCTTCCAATTACTCCATTTGGAAGTCTCGTATGGAAGATTTGTTGTATTGCAAGGATGCATATCAACCCCTTTCGGGTACCAAATCCGCTACTACCATCGATATTGTTTGGAAAGTGTCTAATAGGAATACAATAGCCATAATTAGACAATGGATTGATGATTCCGTCTATCACCATATCTCATCCGAAACCGATGCCAAGGTGTTGTGGGAAAAGTTTGAAAGCTTTTATGAACGCAAGACTGCTCAAAATAAGGCCTTCTATATTAGAAAGTTGGTAAACATGAAATACCAAGAAGGTTTCTCGGTGTCGGATCATTTGAGTCGGTTCCAAGATTGTGTGAATCGTTTATCTACCATGAAAATGGCGTTGGATGAGGAGTTGCAAGCATTGATTTTGTTGAGTTCCTTACCCGATAGTTGGGAGACTTTAGTGGTGTCATTGAGTAATTCAGCATCTGATGGTGTTGTGACCATAGCCATGGTTAAAGATAGCATGCTCAATGAGGAGTTGAGGCGTAAGGAGTTAGAGATCACTAGTGAGTCTTCGGCTCTTGTCACCGAAAATCGTTGAAGGAGTACTCAAAGGAATGCTTATGGTGATGATGATAGGGATAAGTCAAAGGGGAGGTCTAAGTCAAGAAAGGAGATTACATGCTATTATTATAAGAAGTCCGGCCACAAGAGAAATGAATGTCGGAAGTTGAAAGCCAAGAATGATGGCTCCAAAAGAGATCAATCTAGGAGAAGAAGAGAAGATGATGAGAAAGAAAGTATTACCGTAATTGTTACAAATGATGAAGTGTTCATAGCTTGCGATGAGGATTTTGTGAATCTTACTAGTCAGGATTTCACTTGGGTGGTTGATTCCGCCACCGCATTCCATGTCACATCTAGACGTGAGTTGTTCACTTCCTACAAGGAAGGTGATTTTGGTGTTGTTAGAATGGGGAATGATGGAGTTTGCAAAATTTTTGGCATTGGAGATGTTTGTGTGGAGACTAGTTTAGGATGCAAGCTTACTCTCAAGAATGTTCGGCGTGTGCCGGATATGAGACTTCATTCAATTTCGGTGGGTATCCTTGATGATGAGGGGTATCAAAGTTGCTTCCTTGGTGGGAAGTGGAAGTTGTTGAAGGGTCATTTGGTTGTTACTCGAGGAACCAAATCCGGTTCGCTCTATGTTACTCAAGTGAAGGTGTGTGGCGAGGTGAATGCCGCCGAATGTAACTCAACCGATTTGTGGCATTTGAGGTTGGGTCACATGAGTGAGAAGAGCATTGAGATTCTTTCTAAAAGGAAGTATGTGCCTATTGATGGTACTTCACTTACCTCATGCACACATTGTTTGGCGGGCAAACAACATCGTTTAGCCTTCAAGAGAAATCCAACAAGTTAGAGGCCGGGTGTGCTTGATTTAGTTCACACCGATCTATGTTCTATAGGAGATAGAACTCTTGGCGGCGCTGTTTACTTTGTTACTTTTGTGGATGATCATTCAAGAAAGTTGTGGGCATACTCTTTGAAAACGAAGGATCAAGTTTTGGAGGTGTTCAAGCAATGGGTTGTGGAGGTTGAAAGAGAGACAGGTCGGAAATTGAAGTGCATCCGATCGGATAATGGAGGAGAATATCGTGGTCCGTTTGAATCGTTTTGCAAGACCAATAGTATTAAACTCGAGAATACCGTGCCCAAAACTCCACAACAAAATGGTGTGGCCGAGAGTATGAATCACACCATTTGTGAGAGAATTCGTTGCATGTTCTCTCATTCCAAGCTTTCCAAAGGATTTTGGGGTGAAACTTTGAACACCACGGTTCATTTGATCAATCGCTCTCCTTCACATGCATTGGATGGTGACATACCCGAGAGGGTTTGGAAAGGTAAAATTTTTTTTTTATGACCATCTAAGAGTGTTTGGTTGTAGGGCTTTTGTGCATATACCAAAGGATGAAAGGTCAAAGCTTGATAGCAAGACTAAAGAGTGTGTTTTCTTGGGGTATGGAAATGATGAGTTTGGATATAGGTCATGTGATTCGATTGAAAAGAAGTTGGTGAGAAGTCGAGATGTGGTGTTTTTTTAATAAAAAACCATTGAAAATTTGAGCAACCTCGACAAGGCCAAAACCGCTTGAAGTAGCCATGTTGACCTAACTTCTATTTCAAGAAACAACCTAAGAACCAAAACCAATCACCCAAATCCTAGTCAATCAACCGAAACCAATTTTCCACAAAATGAAGAAAATGATTCTCAAATCGAAACATCTTCAAGTGATAGTTCTCAAGTGCAAGAACTAAGGAGGTCAAGTCCAGAAAGACGGGCTAATACAATGTACTCTTTTAATGAGTTTGTGTTACTTGTAGATGGTGGTGAGTCCGAATGTTATGAAGAAGTCATATTGTCGGAGCACAAAAATAAGTGGTTGGAAGCCATAAAAGATGAGATGAAATCTTTGCATGAGAACAACACTTTTGAATTAGTGAAGTTGTCAAAAGGCAAGAAAGTGCTCAAGAACAAACGGGTGTATCGAGTGAAATCCGAGGGTCAAGAAGCAAAGCCAAGGTATAAAGCTCGGTTAGTTGTGAAAGGATTTGACCAAAAGAAGAGAATTGATTTTGAAGAAATCTTTTCGCCGGTGGTCAAGATGTCCTTAATTCGAGTTGTGCTCGGTTTGGCCGCTAGTTTGAATTTGGAAATTGAGGAATTAGATGTCAAAACCGCATTCCTTCATGGTGATTTGGAGGAGGAGCTCTACATGAAACAACCGAAAGGGTTTGTAATGAAAGGGAAAGAGCACTTGGTATGAAGATTGAGGAGGAGCCTCCATGGCTTGAAGCAAGAACCTCGGAATTGGTATAAAAGATTTGAATCTTTTATGTGTGACAACAATTTTGAGGGAACCAACTCGGACAATTGTGTTTTTATGAAGAAGTTCTCTAATTGTGATTTCATTATTCGCTTGCTCTATGTGGATGACATGTTGGTCGTTGGAAGGGATCTAGAAAAGATCAAAGAGTTGAAAGAGAATCTTGGAAAGAAATTTGTCATCAAAGATTTGGGTACGGCAAAGCAAATTCTTGGTATGAAAATTACTAGAAATCGTGTAGAACACAAGTTTTGGTTGTCACAAAAGAAGTACATTGAAAAGTACTTGAAAGATTCAACATGGGCAAGTGTAAACCGGTTTCCTCTCTTCTTGCTAACCATTTTATATTGTCACGTAATGGTTGTTCTAAGAGTGGCAAGGAGAAGGAGGAGATGAGAGATGTACCATATGCATCGGTTGTTGGCTCTTTGATGTATGCTATGGTGTGCACAAGACCGGATATTGCTCAAGCGGTTGGTGTGGTAAGTCGCTTTCTTTCTAACCCCGGTAAAGAGCATTGGAATGTTGTTAAGTGGATACTTCGGTATTTGAGGGGTACAACCAACCATTGTCTTTGTTTTGGTGGCAAGAATCCAACTTTAGTGGCATATACGGATGCCGATTGGGCCGGTGACATAGACTCAAGGAAGACTACATCCGGTTATTTGGTGTGTTTTGGAAATGGAGCCGTGTCATGGCAATCTAAGTTGCAAAAATGCATTGCACTCTCCACTACTGAAGCCGAGTACATAGTCCTTACGGAGGCATGCAAGGAGGTAATTTGGTTGAATAAGTTCTTGCATGAGATAGGCATTCGGCAAGAGAGGTATGTGTTATTTTGTGATAGTCAAAGTGCAATTCATTTGAGCAAGAATTCGACATTTCATTCTAAGTCCAAACATATAGATTTGAGGTATCATTGGATCCGCGATGTGTTTGAGAAGAAGAAATTGGTGTTGGAGAAGTTCCACATAAGTGAGAATGGATTGGATATGTTGACTAAGCCGGTACCGTCTTTGAAGCTTGAAGTTTGTTGTGAAAAGGCGAGTTTAGTTGAAGGATGAGCTCCATGAGTCGAGATGAGGAGTTTGTTGGGTCCCTCCTCATTGTAGTTATTTTTCTTTTTATATTTATATTCCTTTGTAATTTTCTTACTTTGTAGGGATTAATTTGTAAATTGTAAAACCCAAGTGATTAATAAAGGGAATATGAGAAAAATAGACAGCACCTTTCGCCCACCAATACTTGTCTTATTTTTCTTCTCTGTTGGTGCCGTGTACGCACAAGTGCGAACAGAAAAATCCATCTCCTCTCTCTCTGATCTCTCTCTATCACACCGTACCACTTCCTCTCTCCTCTCTAATCTCAACACTCTCATTCAAAATCGTGCCTTCCCTCTCACCTCTTCCCTGCGCCTCTCGTGGATCAGAAGAAATGGTACGCCGATCTCTACGGGGTGATTACCTGGTCACAGAGAAGCCTCGTTTCTTTATTGGGTTGAGGTCTTCTTTCTCTGACCTTTGTGTGTGGCGAATCTTTATGGAATTGTATGATTTGGGACACGATCCTGGAACATATTAATTCTTGGGACATCTTTTTACATATGGTCTAATGGTCATATGGACTAGTCTAGCTATCAGTTCATTAAGCCATTATTTAAGTTTTAGTGTAACCCGAATATATGCAAAATAAATTCCTATATATCCCCAATTCCGTCAGCCGCATTCAATTACACTCAAAAAACATGCTTCTTAGTTATAATTTATGACTCCACAGTTCTCCTTCGACTTGCTTTTCAAGTTTTCACCAATCGGATATTCGATTCTATGCGGATTTTACTTGGTATAACAAAGTGTAAAATCAAAATTTTGTGAAATTGGCAAAAATATATTTTCTTGCGTAACTCTTATAAATTTCATCAATTTGTAATTATTTTGGAGACAATAAACAGAATCTATTAATAATATTACTTTTGATATCACTCCAGTTTAAATGAATCATAATGTAGGTTAGTGTTTTTTTATTTTGCATCTTAGTTTAAATAATATATACTTGAGTAGCTTTAAATTAAACTAAAATATTTACTGAAGGGATCAAAATGAGTTGCACAATGAATCTGAAAAATTATACTTGTTTAAATAGATAGATCATAGATGTGTTGGATTCAATGAAATTATTACCAATTTTTTTTACTTTTCATTTCTTTGTTAGTTCAAAACAGCCATATAATAATCTATATAATAACCCCTATTAATCTTAACTAGATGACAACTCAATCATAGATGGATGTCCCAGACAGACTCATAATGCTATAGTCTTCAAGTATCTCAACATGTAAGATAAAAAAAACGTTATAAAACATGCAAATAATATCACAGTTTGTCAAAGTCAAAATTCATAATTTCATATGTTGCAGAAGCGAACAAAACTCCTACTCAATCAATTGTGAACTTCTTCCACGGAACATTGGAACTTAATTTATACCATGTGCTGGTATTCTCCACCCTATCCACAACGCCTCTCCGGGGCAGATCATAACGTAAGTCTGAAGTTCAGGAGCCGTTGTTGGAGACCTTCAGGAATTGATTCTATTCCAGGACACCCTATGAGAGACAAATGCATGAGAGAGTTGAGATCCTCCAAACCATCAGGCAATGATTTCAATCCCTCACAGTGAGCAAGTTCTAGCTCTTTTAGCTCGTGAAGGTTCTTTAGCCAGTTGAGCCCTTCATTGGAAAGGGAAGGGCAACTTCCAAGCCTTAAAGACTTCAATGACTTGTAACGATTCGGGATTTCTACCAATTTTGGGCACCCACTGATATGTAGCTTCTCTAGCCTAGGCAGCAGATCTTCTCCATCTGCATCATTTTCTGATGATGACACTTGCGATGAGTAGGTAAAGTTTTCACATCCAAAGATGCGTAGTTCTTTCAGGCATTTCAGGCTTCGGAATTCATGCTCTGGCCAAGAACAAAGTGCATCACACGAGTCAATCTCCAATGTCTCAAGTGACTGAAAGTACTTCCAAAATCCCAATGCTAGTTTGGATCGACCCCCTGAGAAGAAACAACTACTGGTACTTATAATCAAGCGACGCAGTGCCATATTTTGCCAGCTTTCCTTGTCATCCTCTTCCAGAGGTATAACATTCTCAAACCCTCTCAATTCCATAAATTCAACATTTCTGGGTGGTTTAAAAGCATCAGGCTCAATATGGTTGAAGTCCAGTGAGATTCTAAGTTTAGAGGATGTTATCATAGGCATTTTAGAGATTTCAAGCAATTTTATCCTTCTTGGATAGTGAACAGCAAAGTTTCTTAGGGAGGGTGTACAGGGAATAGATTTCAGTTTAGGACAACGTGCAATTCTCAGGTCTTCAAGCTTAGGAAATTCTAGTTTATGATTCTTCTCATGCCACCCTTCCAGGTAATACAAAACAGACATCTCCATCTTCTTCAAATTTGGAAATGTTAAATCTCCACTTACTTCTGCTTCAGCGATCCCAATAGTACAGATGTACGACAAATTTCTCAAACTATATAATTCTATATTCTCCAATAAAGGAAGTTGCCATAATGGAAATAATGTTGTACAATTATTGCAATCAAATAATCTCAGTGTTTGGAGGTTTCTCAAAACAATCGCCTCTTTCATCCATGTAGGAAAGTCAAAGCCCTCATAGCCATGAATGTACAGATAATTTAGTTCCCCAGGTTTGAGGCCTCCTAGAACTTCTTGGTCATTTCTATTTGCTTGTGCATTTTTTGGAGAGCCCCAATTGAGCGCCAGAGAACAGAGTTTAGTTTAGGAACCCATGTTTGCTGCTTCAGCCTCGTGTTTGTCTCTTACATTCTCAAGTCCAGTTAAGATTAGACACCCGTGGAGATTTAAATTTTTTAATTCCCTAATATTAAGACCCGGGTCACAGTCTACCATGTACTCTGTTAGAGTCCTCAAGCCCTTCAATTGCCCAAGGCCGATTGGCATTTTCTTTAAATTTTCACATCCCTTAAAAATGAGATGTCTTAGGCTAATCATACATCTCAAACCCTCCGGTAGTTTAGATACCCTCGAATAAGAAAGGTTTAACGTCTGGAGATTGTACAATGTGCATAAAGTTTCTGGTAAAAAATCAAATTTACTCCCAGAAAGATCAAGATACCTTAAATGTTTCATATATCCCAAACCCGAAGGGTGCTGATGATTAATCGTGATTTGCAATGCTCTCAGTGAGATCGATTTCAAACCAGAAAGCTTCCCAATCTTTGAGTATTTTTTATAGAAGTTATAAACAAGGTAGGTACGTAGAGAGGGAAATTCCTTGAGGACATTTTTCAGATTATCTGGTGACTGATTACCAAGTATTGATAAATGAAGAACCTCATCACTTGGGTTATCATGCATAGTAGCACATTGTTTCCCTACGATACGTTTTAATAAAATGTGTATAAGATCATTCATCTTGCAATATGTAAATTTTCTATTATGTGCACTGTATTTCTCCCTTATATCTTGAAAGAAAAACCTCGAACAAAGTTCATAAAAAATAGATGCACCTTTGTCTTCAAGATCCATTATTCCATCATTTGGAATGTACCCGTTTGCCATCAATAACTGAATCAATTTTTCCTTTTTGATCTCAAAACCTTGTGGAAACATTGCACAATAAGCTACTCATTGTTTCATGTAAGTAGGCAATTGATCATAGCTTAATCTAAGAGCTGGAAAAATCTCATTAGTAGATGCTGCATCATCCCAAATTGTATTTTCCAAGGCTCCGTTTGGATGTGTTGAGAATAAGGTAGGAAGGAGGAATAAGGGAAGAAATTTATTGGGAATGGGTAAATTTATTGGGAAGTGTGTAACTTTTGTGAAGAGTTTGGATGGTTAGGAATAAATTTATTGAAAAAAATTCCTTATTCCTTATTCCTTCTTCCCACTTCCCACTATCCAAACACAGCCCAAAGGTTTAAATAGCGGATAGCGGACTCGTAGCGGACATTCTAATATCATAGCGGATAGCGGGTATTTAGCGGCCGCTATCAGACCATAGCGGATTTGCACGCACAAGTGCATTTTGAAGGTCTAGTTTAGTCTAAAATAAAAAATTAAAATAATTTCATGCAACTAATTAATGCTAACTAAAATTATATTTATTTTTTATGCAGATTTGAGCATTAAATTTTAAGAATTTGAAAATGTTCAAAACATAAAAATTGTGGCCACTTTTGTAAACTTTTCATAGAATTTTGAATCACGTCAATCGGAGTTTGTATGCGAAAGTTATACCCAAAATACTATTGTTATATCAGCAAATTATAAACTGTACCGCTATTTCCGCTATTATACCGCTATATCACCCGCTATTTCACCGCTATATCCCGCTATTTCCCGCTATAGGTCGCGCTATCGGACGGGCCGCTAAATCTATAGCGTTGTAGCGGTGTACCAAATAGCACCGCTATAGCGCCGCTATTGCGGCCGCTACGGCTGCTATTTAAACCTTTGGACTATTTTCTGAAATAGCACGCCACTCGTGTACTTCTCGTTTAGTTCCCATCAAGGCTCCAATTATATTCAATGCAAGAGGTAATCCAGCACACTTCTCGACAATTGTTCTACCAATTTCAACTAGTCCTTGTGGTTCTTCACCATCTCCAAATGCTCTCTTTCGAAATAATTTCCATGAGTCTTTCTCACTCAACATTGACAAATTATTCCGGGGAAGCGTCTCCATAAATGAAGCAACTCTTTTACTACGGGTAGTTACTATAATTACACACCCAATGCATGCAACTGAGAACAATATCGTTTTCAAAGCATTCCATTTCTCTATTTCCTCAGTCCATACATTATCCAAAACTGTAGAAACTTGTTTCCTGCAATAGTCTCACCGAGGTGTGTTCGCAAGTCGCAACACCTCCAAATTAGTTGTAAATATACATTCCCATTTTTTGCTACTTCAATCATAGATTTCACTATGCTCACAATATTGAAGTCACTAGGGACATCAACCCACATTCTCAACTTGAAATATTCCTTCACTTTCTTCTCATTGTAGACCAGTTTGGCCAAAGTAGTTTTCCCAGCACCACCCATGCCAACAATGGCAAGAACCGAGATACTGATGAATTTTGGAAAAGAATGATAATTTTTATTAATTGATTTTTCACTCAGTCTGTCTCTATACAGAGATATATATATATACATGCCTTTATATAAGGCCAATCTCTAACGGCTACAAATTTGACCGTTAGATTCTAACGTTAATTTCTAGAAATAGCAACCCTTTTAATTTAAAAAGATTGGAGGGCTATTTTACAAAAAAACCAACGATGAGAAACTAACCTAAGGCTAAACCAATCACTAATCATCATTATTTTCAACACTCCCCCCTCAAGTTAGGTTTGTAGATATCGTACAATCCTAGCTTGCATGATATATCTTCAAAGGTCTTAATGCTTAATCCTTTCATAAAGATATTTTGTAAATAGTATATTTTGTAAGATATGGTATTAGTTTTGATCTACATCAAAATTTATTTATGTTGATGAAAAAATTAATTTGCACTCTATTATATATAATTTATAACTAGTCATAAAGATTTTTTGAAAACGTAAATTGACATGAAAATAAATTGTAAGATTTTTGTTTTAAGTAAAGTATTTTCTAAATATTGTACTTTATCTATATATTTATTTGATGCAATTTATTTATTATTTTTATTATTAAATTAATAATATTATTATTACTCATTATGTATCGTTACCTTACTCTTACCATTAATCCTTAACGGGTACAGATATGGTACGAATAAAATCATTTTTTAAAGGATATGGATAGGATGTGGGTAGAGAAAATTTTAACGGGTGCAGATATAAAAATACCTTCTACCGTACCATCTCATATCCATTGACAGCTCTACTTTTATAACTTTACAAATAATATACATATAAAAATTATGAATCTCACAATGACCCCTGTTATTAGAAACAAATATTGTTGGGCGAAAACAACGGCATTTTCTTGTTTGTCTATATATAATCCAAAAATATTTGATTTGATATTTTATGGTGCTTCAGCCTTCAGGTAAAAATCATAAAAACTGGATAATCCATCGGCAGTACTACATGTTCCATTAGAATATGAAGTTGGATAAGTAGTATATAATAATAAAATAATAGGACAAAAATTTTGAATTTAGATATTTACCATTGTGAACGAGCCCACCAGAATTATCATATTATATACGTAGAGACATGAAAATGTTAATCTTAAAATTAAAACACACATTGTATAGATCACATGGTGAACATATAGATTATCAACGCGAACACATACAAAAAATAAGTATTGCTATCATTTATTTATATTTTTATATGCATGCATATTCAACTTATTTTTATTAATTTTATTTGTTTGTATGTGTTCACTTTGATTATTATATGTTTATATCTATTTTATGTCTTCACAAGTGAAAGTAAAATTACTGATTAATTCCGCACGAATCCTTATAATCTTATAATCTAAAGTTAAGAATTTAAACCATCACAACTGTGTTGGGCTGTGACTACTGACTACACTAGAGGCTCTAGCTGTCAAACGTGGTTAATGACTACGGTTTCGTTCTCTATTGTTATCGTGCTATTTGAAAATGGTATGAAACCGACATGCCACTTACCGTTTTGTTTACTAAACGAAACATATTCATGTGCCATCAATTGTTCCATTTCAAAAATTACACGTAAAACGGTTTGAAATGAGGTTGAAACGGCTAAAATGGTAGAACCAACTGTGCCACATACCGTTTTGTTTAGAAAAACAGTATAAACTTCTATACCACAAACCGTTCTATTTAATTTAAATTAAACGGCATAACGTTAAAATCTCTACCGTTGACAGGTCTAGAGTGAAAATGTTAAGGTACTAGAAATAATTCAACCCACAATTGAAGGCCTTGTAAGAGGACTGGAGGACAGGTACTTTTTATGTTACTTAACGGGGCGGATTCACCTCGATTGATTAACAACAATTTTGACATCAAGTTTTCAAGGCAATAATCTTGTAAGTTGTAACAGGAAGTTTTCAAGTTTTCAAGTTTTCAGTTTCTTTATTCTCTTTGCAATTATTTTGCGTGCCACATTAAGTTAATAAGTTTCCGTTTATATTAATTTACATCGTGTAACCGCAGGTAATGTGCCGAGAAGTTTCGTAAAGTCAACTAATAATTGACTAATTTATAAGCCAGATCCGATCTGAGGCGCTCAGCACGATATTTAAAATATACTAGTTTGGACATCGAGCAATTCGTAATAAATTTTAAAATTTAATATTTATTTTCCTAATTTATATATAATACTACTAGTTATTTTTTAATTTGGAGAATATGGCTAATGCGTTATCTGTGTCACGTGCCATTCATATCCTATCAACTCATTTTTTGAGATTTGAAATTCAAACGTTCAATCTAAACCGTTTAAATTGATCATCATATAGAAATATCCTTAGAAACTAAATTTTATATTTTTTCGAATTTGTTTGTTATTGATTTTGATATTTTCAATGAAACATTACATTTCAACCGTATAAATTTGACAACTATCATAATAAATAGGAAAAATATTTGAAAAAAATATAAAATTTGATCTCCAAGGATATTTCAATATGATGATCTACTTAAACAGTTTGGATTGATCGTTTGAATTTTGGATCTCGGAAAATGAGTTGATAGAAAATGTGTTGTACGTGCCACGAATAGCACATTAGTCTAACGAAAATGAGTTGACCATTTTAATTTTTCTATACCAGTAACCATACCAGTTAGTCTAACGAAAATAAAACCTTATCCATACTTGTTTTATCGAATACGGTACGGATAGGATAAACGGCTAAGGAGTTTCATTGACAGCCCTACTTGTGTTGACCAGCATGATATTCTGTCAGTATGTTTAAGTTATCTATGCAACTTTCCATTTTTCATTCATTAATATTGCCATTGTTGTTAAATAATTTCTCGGAGAATGTACACCATGATCAATATCTAATTCTAAAATAACCATTCATTTTTATGTTTCGCGTGATGGATCTGAGTTAAAACTTATATGAAGATTGAAGGTCATTTATAAAGAATTTATCATCTATAGTGGGGTCATAGATCAAATCTAAACAGATTGTCACCCTAGCTATATATACCAGATCTCTTATCTATAAACACTCTGCGTCCAAATCTTCTCATTCATAGTTAAGCAAACTATAAAAGATGGCATCAGGGTCAAATGAGTATGAGGTCATGATAAGGTCAGTCGAGACGGTAATTCCTGAGGTGCTGGTTCAGGAACAAAGGCTGCCTCAGTCGAACTTTGATCTCCTCCTCCCGCCTCTTGACGTCAGTCTTTATTTCTGCTTCCAGAAACCAACACCAACAACATGCCAAGATGCCTCTGTGGGGTTCACTACCTTCCCAACCATGGTTGCAGCCCTCAAAGCGGCTCTTTCAAAGGTCACCTCCACATTTTATAATTTGTAAAAGCTATTTAAAAAGTTTAAAAGTTAGCATCATTATCCAAAAAGATTATAGTTGAAATATGTACGAGAGTTAGGTCAAAGGATTAATTAAATACATGTAGATTAATTTTGTTGCTTAAGACAGTTCAATTCAGATAGTTTTGCGTTGATTGAAACTGTCTAAAGACATATATGTACTGTCGTCTCTTTATAAACAAATTATCTGAAAAGTTTTGTAACGTTACAAACTTTATTTAGGAGAGGCCAAGGCATCTCTCTATGTTCAAATTAACCATATAGTCTAATATCATTAAAACAAGGCGCAAATCATTGCAGAAGCCAGGCCTCCTCTTGGTTCCGCCACCAACTGTATGAGGGAAAGCAGAAACGCACAATATATAGTCAACAGCTAATTAGTTGTTATGAGATAACATACATTTTATTTCGAAACCATGGTCCAAAAATATTTGTTTACAAGCAATTTATATGTATAATCTTCAAAGTTTAAACATGTACTAGACGGATATGCTGCGGAAATTGATGGTTCTATATGTATACTAACAGGCCCTCGTCATATACTACACCCTTGCTGGTGAGTTTGTGACTAATGCTGCTGGTGAGCCAGAAATACTGTGCAACAGCCGAGGTGTCGATCTGATTGAGGCATATGCTGAAGTGGACCTGAGGGAGCTCAATTTGTACAGCCCAGATGATAGTGTGGAGGCTAAACTCCTACCCAAGAAAATAAATGGAATTCTCTGCATTCAGGTTTGTGCTTGTGTGTACGATACACCTGCTACAAAAATAATCATTCCTGGTATTGGTAGATTTTTCTTCTATTTCTGCATGTGTACCCAAATGAGTGGTTTTGGCGTTAAGAGGTACATACAATTAGATAATGTAAATAACAACGGCCACCAGAAAATTAATCGTTGGACAAAACTTCAACATGATCAACTTAGCTGGAAAAAAAAAAAGTTTACTTTTCTTTAGAAAATCTTTGTATGTATTTTCTTGAATTTGATATTATAGTATTCTCTTGAATTTTGGTATTATAGTATTCCACTACAAAATGCAGGTTACTAAGCTGAGGTGTGGTGCTATGGTGGTTGGATGTAAATTTGACCACCGTGCTGCAGATGCTTACTCATTCTTCATGTTCATGTCGGCATGGGCAGATATTGCTCGCAACAAGCCTATCAACCAAATACCTTCCTATTGTCGGTTTCTTCTCTCTTCTCAGATCGTCTCTCCTTCAAACTCATCTGGTCCCACTTTCGACCGAATTTTCACTCCTCTTTCATTTCTACCACCAGTAAACCCCAAAACATCCTCTGAAATAGTCAGTCGCATATATTACATCTCTGCTGTTGACATTGCTAGGCTCCAAGAATTATCTGGCCATAGTCATAGCAAGTTAGTTTGCTTTATTGCCTATTTTTGGAAAATTTTAGCAAGATCTGCCTGCCGAGGTGAAAAATCATGTTCCATGGGAGCAGTAGTGAATGGTCGATCATTCATGAAAACTGTTCATGGTGACAATGTTCTAAAGAATTATTTTGGCAATGTTTTATCTGTTCCATTTGGAAATTTACAAGTGAAAACCTTGCTTGATATGAAACTTGTCGAGGTGGCTGACGAAGTAAATAAGTGGCTATCACCAACTACAACAGAGGACCATTTCTTGGGTCTACACGATTGGGTGGAAGCCCGTCGGCCAGAGTCAATGATAGCAACAATATTCGCCTCCGAAGATAGCAAAGAAGAGGATAAATCAGTTTCTTGTGTGGTGTCGTCTGGAAGATGGTTTCCTGAAATTGATTTCGGTTGGGGAAATGCTGCATTTTGGTCATGTCATTTTCCTAAGCGAGAAAAGGGCGGATTCTTGATGCCGATTCCACGGCCTACTACCGGCGATTGGGTGCTTTACACACAGGTGGCACCTAGCATTGTTGCAGCCATGGAGCAAGAGCCAACAATTTTCCATCCATTGAGGAATTTGGCTGTATACAAGTCGAGTTCAAGTCGGGCTCGGTTGTAGCAGTGACAAAAGGCATGAGGAGATGCAGAAATAATTTATCTTTTGAAAATAAAATCAGATTAAGTAGTTAGTTATTTCTTTGCTATTATGTCCTTACTCTTCTCCGGTGCTTGGCCTTTGAAGATTACCAAGATTCACAGTGGGGCCGTTTGTATCGCTTAGGAATTTGGAGAATTTGAAGAATTTTTTATTCTTAGACATAAATTTATTGAGAAATGTGTAACTTTATGAAGAGTTTGAATTGTTTATAATAAATTTATGTCTAGGAATTGGAAATTTTTCAAATTCCCAACGTATCCAAACAGGCCCAGTAGCATGATGTTCAGCAAAAAATTGTCAGGTATGTCATAACTCATAACTCATGAAGACAATGTAATTGACATATCTATCATAAATAAATTTCACTGGATTTCTAGGAAATTATACACAAAATGTCCAAATATGTCCTTTTTCTGGTTCTATGCACAGATGCACTTAAGGGGCTGTTTGGATTCCATAAGGAATTTGAGAAATTTCATTTTCCTACCATAAATTTATTATAAACAATTCAAATTCTTCACAAAGTTACACACTTCCCAATAAATTTATTCCTAAGAATTGCAACTTCCCCAAATTCCTAAGTGATGCCTCTCGTCTCTCCCGATTTAAAAGTGTACACAAAGGTTCAAATTCAAATTAATTTGTAGAACAGTTCTTCATTTGTAAAAAAAATTCTGATATTTTAATATAAACAATTTAATAATCAAAATTTGCAAATAGAACCATGAATTATTTTGTTTAAAATAGAACCATGATGTTGCATTATTATAAAATTGTATATATTACAAAAATCGGAAAAAAAATTCAAACGAAAGTGATAAAAAAATAAAAGGTGTAACTTTTTTATAGTCTAAATTAGGAAAATTAATTATCTTTAAAATTTTCAACCGGCTTTAATTTGCGATCCTAAACAACAATCTAAGAATAAAATAAATGTTCTCCTACTTTTCCTCGTCATTCTCTCTCCCAGTAACACACTCCAAAAGCCAAAATTCCAAGATCAATATCAATATCAAAGAACCACATCTCTCCTCCAAAATCTCAAACTTCAAAATGGGAGCGATCTCTCTTCTCTTGGACACCGTCGTCTTCATCTTCTCTCTCGTGATCGCCATCGCCACACCTCTCTTGGACTCGCAATCGTGCCTTCCGTCTCACATCTTCCCTGCGCCTCTCGTGGATCTGAAGAAATGGTACGCCGATCTCTACGGAGATTACCTGGTCACAGAGAAGCCCCATTTCTTTGTTGGGTTGATCTGGGTCGAGATCTTCTTCCTCTGGCCTGTGTGTGTGGCGAATCTGTATGGGATTGTGAAAGGACGAGGTTGGTCTAGGACCACCTCTCTCATGGCTGGAGTTTGCGCTGGCACTTCCATGGTAAAGATCCTTTTCTAATCAATTTGTTTTCTTTTAGGATTTTTGTTAATTAATGCTGCATTGTTGGCCAATATTTCTCATTTTTTTAATTGTATTGCGCAGTTTTCATTGTTTGCAAACTCATTGAATCTGGATAATTAAATTGATCTATGGCTGTGTAATTATCCATTAATTTGAAAGGCGTTATGGCATCATTGAGAGTTACGTTGTCATGCACATTTTATTTTTCTGCATAACAGTCAAAACTGGTCTAGCATTGCTTATTGTGTTATGAATGCACTGTATTTGTTACCCGTCTGGTCTATGTCCTGATTGACCTGTTCTTCAATTAGATCCAGGAGATTCAATGAAACTTCAAATAACAAGAAAATATGTCTAATTTTTCAATATCTGCTTTATTTTGGTTGTCTTTTCTGCAATGACATTCGCCATTTTGCAAATCTGACACAATACCTAAGGTGTCACTTCTGTTGGATATAACACACTTGTTTGCTAATAATGTTGGTTGTTTCCAGATAAAATTCAACAAAGTATGCAAATGTTTAGTTAAAAACTTAACTTTCTCACTTAAACCTATGGATAGGCAGATAGCAAGCTCGTATTTTACCAGAACTTTCGAGCAAATTTCTATTATTTTATTATATGGTAATGGCACTGCAATCTGTTAATTCGAAAAACTTTTAGCCTTTCTTTTGTAACAACAAAATGAGAGTTAAGTAGTAATGAACATGCATTGAGCATACCAGTAAAACTGGAATAACTTTGTAAGTTTTGACTGGTACAGCACTATCAATATTATGTTCTTGTGGTTGTACTATACCTGTGCTCCTGGCTTATGTACTGATAGGTCAGGAGTTAACCAGGTACAGAAAAATAAAAGTGAGTACTGATAGGTGAGGAGTTAACCAGATATCATATTTATTTGGAGTTAACCAGGTACATCTTGAAGTGAGTGAAAAGAAGAATAACATAAACAGGTCTAACATCTAACTCCAAATAAATATGATATCTGAAGTACTATGAAAATGAAGTTAATTAACAATCTTTTGAGGAACTTGTTTTATACATGTTTGATTGTGAGAATAATTTGTCTTATTTCCTATTACTTAAAAGATTTTAATTACATAAAATAAATAAAATCAAATACAATTCGCAACTGTGAGGTAGTTTATACTGAAAATTTTGCTGTTCTCTTCGTATATTTTCAGGCTGCTATAATGGCAGAAGTGTTACGCTCTGGCCGGGCTTCTGATAAGCTAATACAGATGTATTCTCCATTTGGGGCTTTTGCAGTTTGTGCGATTTTACGCGGTCTCCTTCCACGTCCAAGAAAGACTTCTTTGCCCTCTGCTTCCCATGGCTACTCCGCTCGCAAGAAAAGAGCTTAATTGGTTTTTGTAATGCATTACATCAGCTAGGAATGATTTAGTTCCTGAAGTTTATGTTTTGCACCTTGTTTGGTTTTTGCATATTTGAGTATTTGAGTTTACCTTATCTGCCAACTTGCTAATTTAACCGTATTGGGTTTCCAGTGACCCACAATTGGGAACAGACGTGCCAATCCGGTGATCCTGTTCTGGAAACATTTAAAATTTTGTAACTAGAACTATTGCAAACTTTGTTATTCAAAATGATAAATTCATTTATGAACAATTTTGGTATATGTAGTTCCTCTTTCTTTATAATTTTTGGAATGACAGCACTCAGTTCAGATTTCAGAAAAAGGAACATCATTTCGCTGATCATGTGATTTGTCATATTCTGAAGGGTTAATTGCGTCTATTTGATATGAACAGCTATTTGTTGGGCTTAACTTATTCAGAGGCTAGTGCTATAACTCTCTGCATCCAAGGCCTATTCTCCAACTCTGGGTACTAACTACTAGCAGAAAATCTTTCTAATATGATACAGTGTTCTTCCTAAACATGCAATCACTTTGAAATGTTCACTGATTTAATTGACTAACGTTAGTCGCCTTATATTTTGACTATGATAAGATGGTGACACCCACAATTATCTTTTGACCAACGGTGGACAATATGAGAGCTACAACCACCAAGGATTTAGACATTTAATTCTGAACAAAGCTCTGGATTTAACCTATGCATTTTGCACAATTAGTACCATAAATTACAGTTACAGATTTATAATTTTGTTTACATTATCTGTCCAAAATATTTTTGCATTTTCATAGGAGCAAGTACAAAGGTTGAACTGACTTTCAAGAAGTCATACCAGTGCCTTATTTAATTAATTAATTAATTAAGACATAATTGTTTTTCAGTTTTAATTATATTATCAGAATAACTGCTGTAGGCCCAACTGCTGATAATTTTGAACCCTTCATCATTCAAAGAATTAACATGTCCACCATTATGTACCCTGTTGGAAATTTTAAAGCCTCTTAATATCTTTATGATCTAGATAAGACACACACGTAAGTTGAACTGAATTACAACCACATTGACAATTACATAGTTCCAACCTTAAACTTTGATAGTCCAACATTATACTTTAAATTAATATTATCAGGTCAGCACTCGTACGCTAATGCTCCTAATAAGCAAGCGACATGTGAGCAAACAATACACAAATGATAGTAAGCAATCTCATTATTTGTAGATGTCAACAACTTCCTAGTAGTTTCGCCTTATGGGATCAAAATTCTATGCATATGATAAAGATTCAGGTAGTTACTAAATCAAAATTAGCAGTTCCAGTTCCCACTCGTTGCATAGAAGCGATGATAATAAAGTGCAACGGCTTGTCATCAATGCACATGAGACTGTACAATTAAAATCTGACGGTTCAGATCAATATAACAATCACTCTTAGTTCGCTATAGAAAGGAACACATTGTCTGAATGACTGAATCTAAAAAGACAGAATACAAAGCCTATTTCATAGTTTAGGCCCATTTGAGTCCAACAAGAATGGGTTTCACAATTTTATACAAATCAAACCAATTTAAACATTATTTAATATTTGAAAATTTAAGAATATCTTTTCGATGTATATCATTTCTAACCGCTTGAATCTTTGGTGAACTTTGAAATATACAAAATTTAACATAGAAAAACAGCAATCAATGTATGTAGAGCTTAAGCTCACTCTGCTTTTATGCGCATTAGGCTACTAGGGTGCGTTTGGATCGTTGGAAGAAAGAAGAAGAAGAAGGAAGAAGAAAAAAAAAATTATAAACAATCCAAACTCTTCACAAAGTTACACACTTTCCAATACTTCTTTTCACTTCTTCTCTTCTTCCCTTCTTCCCACACCTATCCAAACGCACCCCTAGAAAATAATTTTTCTATTAATTAAGCTTCATTTATACATAGATCTGTTTAAACGGTTTGAATACGTCATTTAAAGCCAATTTGATGGATTTTTAAATTAAGCTCACAACTAACTTTAATAAGCTTTAACTGAAGTTAGCTTTATGTATATTAAATGTAAAAAAAATATTATATTATGAAAACAGTCCACATCTGCTATAATCACGAACTCAAATAATTTATTCTATCTTCCAAATCTGAACGCGTCCGATCTAAAATGAATAAAATTAATGATTTTTTATGATATCATCAAATCGATCAGTACGTTTATATTCCGATCAGATGATTCGAGCTAAAAAAGAAAATTTTGTGATTTTGAGTTCGGAATAACAGGGAAAACAAAGTTTATGAATTACAGACTTCAGAGTTCGTACAAATAAAATGAAAAATACATGCTAAATTTATCACGTTAGAAAATATTGGTACGACATGAAAAAAACCGAATATAATAAAAAGACCGTACTTGGATTCCTGAGATGCCAAGCTGTAGAAACAATTGGGAAAAGAGTTCGATCTAATCTAAAGTTATTTATCATTTATCAATGTGGATCAAGATTAACAACTAAAAAGGAAGATTAATTTCATAAATAAAGGCCCCACAAAGGGAACCTGTCGGTGATCTCCACAGAGAAGTAACCAATGAGAAGATACTAAGTGTGGTTAAAAGGATTATAAAACCAGCCGACCCTCATTAAAGTACAGATTCACTCAAAAGGTCAAAAAAAAAAAAAAAGTTAAATTTTTTTTTTAATTTAGCTGCAGTATTGCAGTGCAGGCCCTGAAAATAGTGTCACAATCCCTTGTGAATTTTCTTTTGTAGCTATCTGTATAACGGGTTTTTATTGTGAAGTGAAAAACATTTACTGCATGTTTTAATCTCAGTATCACATAGTTTTTTTATAGTAAATAATTTTTATCTCCACATTGACTAGAAAATAATGTTTCACACTAAAATAATACAACTACAAGATTGGACTGGATAGATCCATTTATGCAGTCATAATTATCTTTTGCGCATTACTGTACTCGACAATATGGTGTTAAAATTCTTTTGGGTCACATATTTTTAAACAGGATGGTTGTTTGAGATTCCAATTCTATTCATATATAAACCTAGAAACATCTATGTAGATTTGATTGCAATAGTTTGAGTGAAGCAAGCAGCAAAGTTTTCTATGAAATTGTCCACCAAATAAGTCAATATTCTAGGGGTGCGTTTGGATAGGTGTGGGAAGAAGGGAAGAAGGGAAGAAGTGGGAAGAAGTATTGGGAAGTGTGTAACTTTGTGAAGAGTTTGGATTGTTTATAATTTTTTTTCTTTCCATCTTCCTTCTTCCTCTTCTTCTTCTCTCATCCAAACGCACCCTAGGTGAATGATTTCCGAACAGCTGGTTGGTTTTAAGTGCACAGAGACAAATTTTTTTGTTTTCTTTTACCTTATCAAGGTAGAGATCAACCAAGATCATTATTGATGGAATCAATCAAGCTATTTAATGAGACACTTGTAGCTCTTAACCACGCAGATGTCTGTCAAATTAAATCTAACTTTGCTTTCCAATAATCAAGATAAGATTAAGAGAAAATATCTTGACCTCTAATTTCAAAAGGAGAAATATAATTTAAACCTAACTATCTTTCTCTTTATATACAATTAACGATTAATTTGTTGAATATATCGCAGAAAATTTAAAATTTCTTTTGATATTTACGTTACTCTAATAAGCATCAATATCTTGTATTTTGCACTTACCGTTTCTACATTACCCATTACCCATTGAATTTAATTATCATCATGAAATGCTTGATAGCTCATATCGGTTTCTGATTTTTTTTCATTTATTATTTGTCCGTTAATTATTTTATGACACGATTTATTCATATCATTTATATCCATGATCTGATCCATTAAATCAGAATTTATTTTCTAACAACCCGTTGGTTCATTTGTGCTATATAAGTGCAACCGATTTCATTGGATAGAAAGACTCAATTTTGAAATAAATTAAACAGAACTATATCCATTGTATCATGTGTTGATATCTATCAAATTCTATTCCAAATTCCATATACTATTCTCAAATACACCTCAAATGTACTAAATATTCTGCTGGATATTTTTGGAGGCTTTCATCAGTCACCTTCATGGTCGTGCCCTAAAAGGTGACAACCCCGTCTTATCTTGGTTGCGGTTCCTGTCGCACGTTGAGACAGAATACGCTTAAGGACAGTGCCTAGCGCGATTCGGGTAACTTTGTTCCTTTTATTTTTTTATTCCTTTTACAATTTTCATATTATCCGATCTGACAAAATTTGCACCAACATAATTTCACCCAAAATAAGCCTGCCGTGGAAGAAGGGACTTTATGCATTGTTCTCTTGTTTTTCTTTTTCTATGGATCTTAATCCAAAATAATAAATCTGCACACGAGTCTCTAATTTATATCTCGTTCAATATTAATAATACAGTTAGTACGTCCTAATTATAATTAAAGTACCTCTCTGTAGATTGGTAAGTTAGTTGATCACATATCAAGATTCAAATATTAGTATATCATTAAGGCTAGCGGCTAGTGTTGCTTAGCAGGATAGCTGTTACCTCTCCAGTTCACATATAAAATCCTACTACTATTTTTTTTTTCAATTTAAGAGGATCAGTGGATTATTCATTATACATTGAGGCACCGTTTGGATGCGTTGAGAAGAAGGTAGAGAAGAAAGAAGAGAAAAAAATAATTATAAACAATCTAAACTCTTAACAAAGTTACACACTTCCCAATACTTCTTTCCATTTTTTTCTTTCTTTCCTCCTTCCCACACCTCATCCAAACTGAGCCTGAAAAATTAACGGACATCTCCTGTTTTCATTCGAAAAGGAGCGCCAATAAATATTTTAGGGATATATGCTCATTTAGTTGGGTCCTTGATTGCAACAACCTTCAACTTTTGCTAGCTTTTGTTGGTTCGGTTTATTGACCCTACACAAATCACAAGAGACTTGTGCTTAATGATTTGGATAATTTGATTAATCAATCAATTAGTTTTCCAAATTTCAACATTACAAGTTCTAAGCCAACCATTGAAAGAGATGCCTCTCCTTGAGCTAAATGAAAAGTTGATTGGCAAATGGCAATTAACTAGTACAGCGCCCGTTGTAGGCTCTAATATTATACATTAATTTGATCTAATAGAATATAGGTTATTTTATACGGAATGGAGGTTATCTTAACTAAAGTTTAGTTGCATACGGTTGGGACTTTATTCCATGGAAATGTGATTAATAAATGAACTCTCAGAGGCACACACTACTAGAATCGGACTTATCTGCTACCCAAATTCGCGTCCCTATTCCGACACGACAAGGCCCTCGCGTCCACTTAGCGACGTAACCATAGGGACCCCGATACTCTAGCCGCAAATACTCAACATCTGGGTCGCATAGACGCGAATTAGTTTACTGCGTCCTTAATTATGATCTCTGCTGCGTCAACATCTCTCCTCGTCCGACAGCTCATTCGATTCTTACTACGTCTCTATTTGGAAACAACTCTGTCGACATGGCGACGCCTTTCCTTAGCGACCCAGATAAAACAATGTGAGAAAATACGGGACCCACATTGTCAGAATACGCGACCCACATTGTCAGAACGTGGTGGGACCCACGTTGTCAGAGTACGGAACCCATGTTGTCAGAACGTGGTGGGACCCACATTAATTTGTGAGTCGATATACCGACGGTTTTGCTCATCGACCATTTTAATATTTTGTAGGACCCACATTTCTTTATGCATCAATATAACGACGCTTTTGCTCACTGATCTAGAAAATTTATTGTCAAAATTTAACAGCACCCGCAGTATATTCGTATATTTGTGCGTTGCTATTTAATTCACATGATTTTAATTATTCACAGCTATTTGCAATTCACAACGATACATATATTCACATTGAATAAAAATAAAAATATCACACAAAATCTATTAAACAAATCACAAATCATATTTTCCATTGAACTAAAAAAAAACATGGAGATTAAGATTAGTCTTAAACTAAAGAATAAACAAAATTAAACCTAAAACTAAAAATAAATATTCGTGATGAGGCAAGTAGTTGAGACAATTAAACCACATCTACCTGTTTAACAAGCCAAAAAAAAATAGATTTTAGAGGTTAATTTTCAAAATAATACTATGAAATAAATTTTGTTTACTCCTTGAATTTACACCAACAACAAATTTATTGACGTTTTAAGTCCATAACCCAAGCAACAATATATATAACCACTTAATAACTTCATAATTGTAATTAAATTACTAATAAGCATGAAATAAATACAAACTTAGGCAGATGTATAACAACATTTGAATATAAGACAATTAAAAATATTAAAATAAAAATTGTCTTACTTGTTTATTTTGAGGGTATTCGTTATCCATATTTGCCTTTTAAAATTTCTCCATGCATTATCACCAACTGCTCAGCAATCTACAAGCAATTTTTTATTATCACCAAAATATTTTAAATTAGATTGTTAAAGATTATTCAAACATCCCTAATATTCTTCTTATCATTGACAGTTGTATATCAATTCAGAGCTTCTAATTATGCTGTGTTAATTCCAAGTATCATAAACTTTTTCAATCCTTAATTTTACAAAACAAATTACCTCATGAACTGCAGTACAGACAAAATCTCCTAGGTCATCATCTAGCATGCCAACCAGTAGCTCCAGTATAAATATTCCAACTAATACTCTTACCTTGCATTTATTCAAAAGGAACCACAATCAAAGAATGTTATTATGACCTAGTGATATCATATATAAGATTTACCTATTCAGTGAGAATAGCATAAGTTTGGCCTCCTGCTTCAAAAGAGTCAACATAGCAACTGCAGGTTCCCTTGAAAATACAATTTTTGGAATCTACCAAATGTTACAAATGAGCATATTGTTATAATAAGTAATCAGAGCAACTCTAAAATTTAATTGATTTTTTTAACTGAAAACCAATAGTCTGCTGTTTCTGGTTATGGAAAAATTCTACAAAATTTAGTAAAATTGAAAATAATCAGCACTTCTATGGACAGATTTATCACCTTGGCTCCTATTTCTTTGTCAATTATGTCAACCATGAACTTCAGAAACCCAACGCACCTTCCAAGCATATTGACACCCTGTTCATAAGATACTGGTCACATTCCATAACTCAAATGCATATGGTAAACAAAAACAACTACATTATAGCACTGAGATCCATGTCATTTTATTCACCAGTATTAATTATCCAGAAACCAAGTTGAATTGAAGTTATTCAAACAAAATTTCAACATATGCACCTCCATCTAACCTTATAAAGAAGAAAATCTATATAGGCTGAGAAAAAGATTCAACCTGAATTTGCACTTGTCTTAATCTGATCCTTTGATTGGTCAATATTCCTTTTTCACGGTGCATGTTCTTCAGCCATTGCTTGAATAGAACACAATCAATAGTAATACTGGAATTTTGAAAAAAAAAAGTTATATGGTTAGAAGTCACTTTATTTGATGTTTTTATCTAAAGAAGACCTCTCAAGTTTTCTATGTACAAAAGTATTTTTCCATATAAGTTTATCTATCAAAATAAGAATTCTATGGATTAGATTATCTAAAGTACATCAAAATAAAATGCAAGTATCCGTAAAAATATCATAAGTTTATACTGCAAATAAGTTGATTGGAAATCAATTAAAAGATATATATACATTTGTCAGCTTCCAATAATCACCAAGAAACAAAACTATGAAAAGGCCCAGAAATAATTTGCCTAAAACATTGGGTTACTGAGAATCAGTATTCATTAATCTTCTTTGTCCTTAAATTAGAGAAACAAGATGAATTAAACTCATACAAAAAAAGAAAATCTGAAAAATTGGAATGAGAATAAAAAATTATCAGGACCATGTGTATTTACTTCAATGCATTTCCTTAGACTCCTTGCATCAGTCTTAATGTTACAAGGGTTTGGTCTTCGTCCATCACCTCAATCGAAATAGGAGCGATGGTGTCGGAGTTGGTACTGGTGGTGAGACGCACGGAAGAAATGTCAACGCTGAGATCAGTGGCGCTGAGAACGAGGAGTTGAGTGGGGAGGAGGACGCCGACGAGATCCGGCCGAGACCTCGCCACGAGATGTCGCCAAGTACAACCTAGACCGCGTCGGAGGCCTGAGCCGAGTCGTCGCGCCACCACGAGATCTCACCGAATCGTCGCGTCACCACGAGAATCACATCCTCAGCCGCTTCGTATTAGTCGTGTGAAGTGGTGTTAGATTATTTTGTTATTTATAAAGTTAAAAATATTAAAAATTATAAGTAAAGAAAAAATTTCTGAAACGTAATAATTAATTATTTGATCATTTTAACATTTCATAATGAGAATCAATTGAGTTTTGGTGGACTATGTATTTAAATCAATCTGATCTCAACATTTCTGAATATCTTATTACTAATTAATAATTTATTTATGAAATAAATATATCATCAAACAATGTTAGCAATACTAAATTTTTTTAAGTAATTAAGTATTCTAAAAGTGGAATATATAAATCACCATTCTAAATATAATTAGGTACTTATGTTAACATATATTGACATATATTGACCCCTTCGAACATTTTAATTTGATCTCCATATTAAAAATATGAAAGGAATGCCGAAATTTTGTTCATTTTTAATATATTATTTTTGTATATTTTTTTCAGATTAAATGATGAATCGTGAAAAAAATGATTTTCTAAAAAGGAAAAAGTTATAAATAAAATTTGTAAAAATAAAAAATATTTTCTTCTGAGATTATTAGATTCTGATTAATGTACAATGACTCATTCTTTATTTTCAATTAAGATCCAACGGTTGAAATTTTCTATTGCAGAGGATTCATTGTATAGATGAGATGGAGGAAATTTCCAGAATACTTCCTATATCTATTATTGAATATCATTGTTGTAAATAACTATTATTGAATATCGTTATTATTATAATTTTACTATTATTATTATATTACTAATTATTATTACTATAACTATTATCAATTATCAATTATTATTAGTTAATAAATATTATTAATCCTCATTAATTATTAATAAATAATTAATATTACAATAACTATTACTAATTATTATAAATGTTACCATAATTATTAATTATTATTTGTTTTTAATTATTAATTATGAATTAGGAAATTCAAATTTCATTTTTTTATATATATTAATTTTCAAATCTTATGTACGTTCATATATCTCAGGCACCATCATTATTTTATCAATCATACATGCATACATGAATTTAGCTATAGTCACGATTGTTAATCATTTTAGATATCACGGAGTTTAACCGAGATTTCGGTCAAAATGATTTGCTAATGACATTTGATATTTGCTAATAATTGAATTCCATTAAGTGTTGTTTCGTGTCGTATCAAACACGATTGTGTTAGACTTTCGTGTCGTGTCGACACGAACAACTTTTTTAATCGTGTCGTGTCGTGTTGTGCTAAGTGGTGAGAAGAGGCAACCCGACACACATTTTGACACGACACGATTTCCACAATCATGTCGCGTCGTGTTGACACATCGTGTTAGTCGTGTAAAATCGTGTCAGAAAATTTTCTTTACTTTTTATAAAAATTCATTAAAAATTATTAAAATATTAAAATAGAGAAAAAATATTGTCACAATTTATTTAACTATTTTACAAATTCAGTATATATATTACTACAAAAATTTCGGTCTAATTATGGAATTTTTGGTTCCACTGGCTAAAAAAATTAATTTTGTAGATTTTGTGCGAAAAATTTTAGTGGGATATAAAATTAAGGAGGCAAAAATATTATAGGAAATTTTTTTTGGCGCTGTCAATGTTATGGAGGGAAAAAAAAATTCATCAAACCCATCTTCGCTCCAATAGCTTATGTGAAAATTTATTTTGGAGCTGTCAATGTTATGGACTATATCTTCGCGCTATTCGTTTGCCAAACGAAATTTATGCGCCAGACCAAAATTAATTCCCCCTCTCAAATATTCCATAGAATTACCAATTTTTATTTTTATTGTATTAACATAAAATTCAAATACATAATAGTCACCTCTTCATTTCATCTGCCTACAATTGTATTTATTCCTTCCGTAGAATTAGACAAAAACTTTTTGCCTGATTATACGATGGAAATTCGAATTGAATATTAAATAATTCAATTAGGTAGAAAATCAAACTCTTTGTCTAATTGCATTTATTCCCTTCCTCTCCCTACTACTCTCTTCTCTCTCTCCGTCTGGACAGATTCTCCTCTCTCGTTGCCTCTTTTTCTCTCACATCATCGGTTCATCGTTCAAGTAAGCACTTGAATCCCCTCTTTGTTTTTATTCTCAATAAGTTGATCGAACCAAACGATTTCAGATTTTAGTTGTCAGGTCTAAAATTGGCTTTTTTATTATCATATTTATTTTATATATTTCTGATGTGATGATTCTTTTTAAATTTCACTGTGCTTTCTTCTTTCTTACCGAGGGAAAAATCGCAACCCCCCCAATCTTTTCTTTCTCACCAGACGAGAAATCGCCGCCTCCTTCTCTTCTGCCACCCTCGCCTCACCCTAGATCTGTGATTTCACCGAAGGCGGATCGGTGTATAGACGTCTTGTTCAATTTCTATAGGTTTGTTCTTTTTTTCTCTTGATTGCTTTGGTAGGAGTTAAGATCAGTGGTTGGTCACGCTAAAATTATATTCTTTTTCTAATTTCTTTCAATTTCAATATAATTCAATTAAATTTGAAAAAGGAAGGGTATAACCATTTTTCTTTTAACGCTTCCACTGGTATAACAATTTTTCTTTGTTTAGTTGATATACCTGTGGAGAGGTCGCCTAGCTTGAGGTTTCCTCCTGACTAGGTGTAATTAGCTCCAAACTCGGGGTTTAAATGCATGATGTAGTGAAAATTCTGTCTGCCTTAGGTAAGTTTAACATTGTTTGTAACCAAATGTGCAAATCTGGATAGATTTGAAAATAAATAAAAATTGGGGTTTTATTTGTATAAAAACACAAAAACATACATGGATACCAGGTATATGACTTTATGGACTGCAGGGAATAAGCTTTTCCATTTTTGGGAATTTTATGCAATTTTGTACAAATTAATAAGGGGCAGCAGGGGTCTTTTCCTCAAATAAATTGTTATTCTCTAAAACTTTGGACTTTTCTGCAAAAGAAATTACACAGAAAATTTATAAATATGTTAAAGGGTACTCTTGCAAGTTCTCAGAATTTCTGAATAAATATAAAACTTTTCTCATTCATTTTCAAAAGAAGCAGAAATTGTATAATTGGATAATTATTTTGCATAAATACATCAAAACTACCTTCAACAACTTCAATTCTTCTCTTGCGTCTAGTGCAAGTGGTTTTCCTGCATTTGAGCAGTTCAAACAGAAAATCCTCCAAAACAGTAGTAAAATTACTTAAGAATAAAAATTGAAAATTGTGAAAAGTGCTAGATGACTTGCTCTTATATTCTGTGCAATTTGAACACATAAAACAAATCCAAATTGACTTAAATCGAGCATCAAAACAAACTCTTTTGCTGTAAGTTCACTTGTATGCAAAAAAATAGAAATTGAACAAAATATTTAAAAATGTGCATTCTGCCTCATTGGCTCTTACATCAAACCGTGATGCCTCAAATCAAAACGAATGCCTAAACAGACTTAAGTTGATCCCCTGAAGCTATCCAAATTACTTCTGGCATCAAAAGATCTCCTGGTGGGCCCCATGATACGAACTCAATTTTACTCAAATTGGAGTCGAAATGCCTCAGTTCAATACACTTCTTTCCAAGCTTCACCATACAAAAATGAAATCCCTCTCTCTCTTCACATACTATCCTGAGCATAGACAACCTGTTTCTGGCAGCAAAAAGGAAGCAAGGAGCTTCGAGCACCATTAATGGAGACTCGATATTCCTCAGGTCTCACAAGACAGCACAAGACTCCACAAGTTTAATTGATGGCACAGATGTATTCTCCTAACCTTCATGATTCCAACGCACCTAATCTCGACTGAAATGGTGGTCGGAGTTGCTGCGAGTTGATCAGAGAAGTTTGAGGGGCTAAACTGCATAAAAACCAATTCCAGGCGGAGGGGACTTGTTGGTAAAATTCCTAACTAGAATTGACAAACCCTACATGTGCATATCCTACTAGTTTATAAGAATTTTCTTGTGTTACACCTCTTATTGTGTGATATCCTACTAGTTTGGTATATAATATTTAATGCACTTTGTTTTTCGGGATATATGCAGGTAATGGTGATTTAGAGGAGTATCAAACTCAATTGAGGTCTTCTGCTATGTTTTGAAAAAAAATCTAGTGTGAAAAATGAGGAGTATGTTTGAACTTTCTTAATCCTTGATGTGTATTGATACATACATATTACCTTGATTCATGAATGTAATGTATGAACTGTTTACCGTAAAAGTGTCTATGGTTAACTTGTTAATGGATTTGGGTTTTGGGTTGCTATATATACAATGAATGCATGATTGGTATTGAAACTGGTACACATTAGAAAACGAAGTGATGTTTATCAAATATAGATCCGTATATGCGTCAGTATACAGACACATTATAACCAAGTAAATTTAATTTTTCAAATTTATTAATTTGTTAATAAGAGTCGGTGTTTATTTGTGTCAACTAGCGACTCCAATTATGTGCGCCTGTAAGAAAGACAATTTGCGTCTCTAACAAAAAGAGTTATGCGTCCTAACTAATACGCGTCTCTGTTGATGTGTGTCGGTATACCGACGCGAATTACAGTCAGCATATTCCCGTCCCTACACAGAACAAGAGCGCGTCTCTATTTAAAAGTCTGTTGCGTCTTAACTAATATCCGTCGTCCTAACGACGCGATTTAAAAGTCCTCAAGCCCGTTTTTTTTCCTTTCCGCGTCTCTATTTAATTGAAGGACGCGAACACGTTGGTGCTGCGACGCAGTAAAACGAAATTCTGGCAGTGACATAAGGGAACAATGCACCGCTACATCAGTTTCTCTAGTAAAGTTGGTAATTATAAGCGGCTCGGCGTATTTCCATTTATTAATTTGGGGCCTATATAGTAGAGCAAGGATCAATTTATAAATCTAAATCATATTTAACTATCAAGTGTTAAGATGCTCAGCTTCACTGGTCCATGTACCTGTAGCAGAGGTCCCACTGTACATCAATCGCGTATTATATTAAATCATCAATCGTAGATTCGCAGCTGCAGATTTTTTGTGAAATAATTATATTAAGTACGTAGATTCGCAGTTGAAAAATTTTGTGGGATAATTATATTTGTTTCCAATTCAATTTCAGGTGAATTTAATCACGCTCAATATTTTTCTCTTTCAAATTGGCAGATGTTTATGAATCTTTCATCAGCAATTTTGTGTTTCTGATGCAATGTAATCGTCTAATCGAATCGTTAGATACTTGGACATTAGGTGTTCCATGCCAACTGGCAAGCCAAAGTTCCATAATCAACGAAAAATGCATCAGAAATTTCTAATGCATTTTTCGTTGGATTTTTGCTTGGATATATATATATCCAAATATTTTATCTTTTTCTTTTACCTTCATAGTTTAAATATTGTTTGGTTTAGATTAATCATAACCAGATGTTTTTTTTTCAATTTTTTTTATTGAATATTGAATTGAAATATTCAATATTCAAGATAATTCGAGTTTGAAATAGAGTGATAAAAAATCACTCAGATCATTCAGGATTTTCTTATCATTTTATTTTTTTGAACTTTGTCACGTGAACTTGACAAACCGTTCATATTTTAATTTAGTTAAAAATTCATTCTGTAGTATTGGGCAATGATTGGAAAAAAAGAAGGGAGAAAAAAAAACAAGAAGAAATTGCAGAGGATGAGCTGTTGAGTAGTTGACATAGATGAATAACTTTTCTTTTCATGTTGGCTAGCTACATATTAATTTTTATAGTTTTGTAGTTTGAAGCATCATAATTTTCTCTATTTATAAATTTTTTGTACACAAAAAATTGGTTATTGGTTAGTGTTTAACGCACGGATGTTTTATTAAAATCAACGGATATTTCTCATAGTTACATAGATTCGTCCGGAGAAGCATCTCTAGGTATGTAAGTTTTTATGGGGCAGATAGACAATTAATATTTATAGTTTGTTTCCTAAATTTAATAATCTCTTCAACGATACTCTTCCAACTTTCAAGTTTCAACCGTTTGGATCAAAATGAAGAAAATTTCAGAACCCGAGGATGGAAACTCGATATAAACAAATTTTTTGAACTTTTAGGCAATTAACTAGTGTATTTCTATTTCTTAACTAGGACCCAGAAAGTAGGCCCATAAATAAATGACGCATCTCAAAAAGACAAAATTTGAAAGTTAATTCATCCCAATAAGGCAAAATTGACTCTGAAGAATTGCATTTGAGTCTTTGAAATTGAAAATCAACGGGTCTAGAGAATCTTAAAATATAAAAAGTTAACAGAAGGTTCGAACAATTAATTCTAACTATGCGTATCAATCAAGAACGAAAGAATTGACTAAGTGAGCTCATAACGTTTGCATTTAATTAAGAATCATTAAGGCTGTCTAACAAAGGACGAAAAAAATGAAAGCTGATTTTTACATGGATTAAAAGATACATATCACTTGACAGTAAATTGTTTTGTAGTTGATTTTGACAATATTTTGGAATAAATAGAAACAAAGTTTATTATGAAATTTTTAAGTTTATGTTGTGTTTTTGGAAAAAAAATTTTAGCCTCCGAGTTAAGTCTCATACTCATCTTTCAGTAATACACCCAGAACGAATAAGTTTAATCTTGAAATTTTAAATCATTTCATGACAGTATGAAATTTGAAAATAAATTGTTCTCTTTGTGATTTGAACCAAGGACCACTTGGTTAACGGAATAGAGCCAAACCACTAAACTAAACAATTCAACTTATTATTTTTTAGAGTTAGGATATATACACTTTATAAATAAAAAATTGTTTTTAAATGTTAAATGAAAACATTTAAATACTTAATGGGTTGTCAATTTTTTTCAAAGTAATTCGTTGTCAATTGATTTCTTTCTGACAATATAAGCTGGCAATAGGTCAAGAAGAAATTGCGTTACAAAACATGAAATGTACCTGAAGTACAAAAGAAACTTAACAGTTAACACATATTTACGAAATTCTTTTTCAGCCTAAAAACAAGCCACCCATTTTTCCTTTTTAGTGTGGCAAACTTTGTACTCATGTCCCATTTTGAAGCGTTTCAATCCAAGGAGATGATAAAATTGGGTACTTGATATAATCTGTTTGTCACTTGATAAGTTCCTATCACTTGATTTGACCGACCAACCTACTTGAACAAACTTCTTTGTTTTTATTATGTTATTTGAGTAAAGTTTTAGATTTCCCACCCCTATAGAAGCCACAACAGCTCTAGGCAGCATCAGGCTACCTATTTGGTTGGTGGTGATGACAAATATCAACAAAATAGCTCTGTACCCAAGTCAAACATGCAATTCAAGTTCAAAGAAATGAGATTTTTTAAGGACGTCTAAATATTCGTTTGTCAAGATTGTAAATTTTATTTTGCTTATAGTTGAGGATTTTCTTTAAAAAAAATCATTTTTATGTTGGGAAACGACAGAGTTCTTTCCACCCTGTTTCTTCGAAAAAGAAAATAATAGACGTTTGAAGACGAAATTTAATTTTTTTTGAAGATAAATTGGAGGTCTAAGCCACCAAATTTATTTTTAAATTAATGTCTATGAAAGACCTCCAGCCGAGTTTCGAACTTGCGACTTTTCACTCAAAGAGTCAAGGAGCATTGATTTTTGCCACTAGACTAAGAACTGGTTCTCGAAGACGAAATTTAATTGTCTGTCACTTTTTTTTTTTTTGCTGCAAATATGCACTGCAGATAAACCTTATCTAAGATAATTTTCGAAACTATACCTAGAATACAATTGCAACACCAAGAATTCATGGAAATTGCAATTTGCAAGTACAGAGAAGATGAGCATTTGCTTGGAACAGTTGTCAGTTTGTCACAACTTCTACCGTGGACTTGGGTGTAAATTTGTAATTTTGAAGAGGATTTGTGCCAACTGCCAACTTTAGTTATGCTTTTTATTTCAATCATGGCATGAGTTGGAATATTTTTCATTCAAGAATTAATTGGGTCCATTCTGGGGATTCTGATAATTGCTGCATAATATACACTTACAGACTCTGATTGTCAAAAATTATAAAAAAAAATAATAATAATGCGGGAAGAACAAGGAATCCTAGAAGTCGGCAAATTAATTGCCCCTCAGAAAATGTGACCTCTAGCGAGCTTTTAGTTTAGAGCGAGACCGTCGATTTAAATACTTCAAATTCGAGTCACTAATTTGATTAAAATTAGATGTACAATTTTTTTCTTTTTTCTTGTCAGAAAAATATCCAAAAATTCGTGATCGTCAAATAAAAATATATTTCTTCGTTTTTCGAAAAACCTAGTAGTAAAAATCACAAAAATAACAATAGTAATTAAAGTATCTACAAGTTTTTAATATGTAGATCCAATTCAACCACTCAGATAAACTATTTGTAAATTTACTAATATTAAATTTGGAAGCTTATTATTATTTTTTTGTAAACTTTTTAGAAACTAAGTAAGCTTTGTCACGCACGTGCCGTATATGCTTTACTGAGTTTTAGCTATTCTTATTTTTGACAAAAAAAATTGTAATGGTTCTTAAGGGGCCGTTTGGATCGCTTAGGAATAAAGAATAATAGTCTATTTCCTGACGGAAATATTGGAAAATGTGTAACTTTGTGAAGAGTTTGAATGGTTAGGAATAAATTTACATCTAGAAAGAGACTATTTCTCTTATTCCTAAGCGATCCAAACGGCTCCTGAGTTCAGCTTTCGTAATGGTAGACTAGTTTAGAGCGCCTTCTTTCGTCCTTAACTAACTAAACAATGCCAATGTCAATAACTCATTATCGTTTCGGAAAATAAAGCAAAATTACATTTTTACTCGAAAAAAGGAGAAAAATGGGGCCAGTCCAAACTAAACATACAAAATTTACTTTAATAATTAGTTAATTAATGTATGACGTTTAGAAAACATTAATATTAACCTTTCTATAAAAGTTAATACCTACTATGGTAGAACGTTAATTAATTGGCTAGGTGTAACGCCAATTAACAAGAAATCCTGTACTATAGATCGTAGTTAACTAGTATGAATGAATTCTGAGTATGGACTGTGAGTACGTGTAGTACTGCTACATTTATCTGCAAGAAAAAGAAACGACACGTGTACTGCTTAACTAATACACTATCTAACCTGTGGGAGTATCATTCGTTAAATTAACATAAGAAATTGACAGGCACCAACAGTAAATGCTTGTATATGTTAATTATAATATATATCAAAATGAACCACTCGCACAATAGATGTCTGTAGAATTGGACTTGAATGCATTCGATAGATATTTTTTTGTTGAATATAAACATCAAATAATTCAAAATTTAATAATATAAAATTAATTTTAAATAGTTTGACAAATATCGATTTTGACAATATAAACACAAACTTCGAGAGAATAAAAACACCACCAACGAATTTTATAACATTAAATAATTGGAGTTTAAACTTTTAACTATATAAAAAAATGATTTCAATTATGTACATATCTAATTGTAGTATATATTGCACTTAACTACCAGCACATTGTATTTGTAAGTATAAAAACCCTTCTTTATACAAGTGAATGCTCTAGAAATAAGAGAAAAAAAAAAACTATAGGTATAACAATTAGAATAATATATATTTTTTTTAGTAAAAGTAGCCTGAGATAGGCTTCCATTGAAAAGAAAAGAGTTCAACATACAAAGATCTTAACCATCTCCAGGCTAACTACCAAGAGATTGCATAAACTACACCTTACTACTAAGATAGAACTGCTACTTACTACCCAGCTAAAGACTTACTGCACAATACCGCATTAGAATAATATATATAATCACTTAATAATAGTGATATGAATAAATATAAATATCATATACGGAGTTAGGGCCGAGCCAATTATAAAACTTCGTATTATTATTTGTTGAAAAAAATTTGTATTAGCACCATCCAATTATTGTGTATGTTATTAGAATGTGATGAACTACTGAACGTGCAAAACAGGGTAGAAAAGCACCAAGTGGGTCCAGAAAAACAGGAAGAAGAGCCCAATTACTTCCTTTAAATTTCAGATAAATACCAAACATTGCCAAAAAAAAAAAAAAAGAAAGAGGAAAAAATAAGTAGACAAAGTTGCAATAATTTTATTTCTTTTATTTTTTGTCAGGCGTAGAGAAGTGATGAGTTATTTGAACCGCACAAATGCCACCGAGACCTTGAGAGAAGAAGCCGGCGAAATTGACTGACGCATGCAAAAATCACTATCCAATTTTACTGCGACTTCATCATGTAATTTATTATGTAACGAATTCATAAGATTAAAAAATTGTTACCCGCAGCACAATACCTGCAGTGGAATAGAGATACAGGCAGCCTAATATCGTAAGTGACTTAAATAACGGGTCAACCACTACTACTGTCTTATGTTTTCTCTGCCACTTGACACGTAGCAAACCGTGTAATCTATGTGCCTGATATATGCAAAACAATGTAACGCCATCCTCAAAAAAAAAAAAATAAATAAATAAATAAATAAAAAAAAATGTAACGCTAGATAACTGATGGAAATTTATATCTCAAATTTCGAGAAAATTAATTTATTATTATTATTTAATGTCATTGGTACTTGGTGTCTCATAAAATTGTGTCACAACTCACAAGGCCTTCTGTTGTAAATGTCATGATGCAAAATACATATAGGATTGCATGAAAGGAAACATGAAATATAGCCATAGGAGATCTCACCCCAGTCTATGCGCGGTCTCAATCTCGTCACCGTCCGGTCGTTACCACCCATGTTTCAACAAACGATGGGGATAGACTCGTTGGAACTGCAAAAAGAATTGTCACTTAGAAATTTAATTCAATTATTATTTATATTAAAAGAACTTGAAGTTATTAATAAAGCTCTTTATATTGGCCCTTATATGTTTTCATTTTACAAATCCATTACCAGCTACTGTAAGTCTGTAACTCCAAAATTACCTTACTGCTTTTTGAATAAACAAATTTATTACACTCTTGAGGAGCATTATGAAAAAATATTATGAACAAATTAGAAACAGTTGATAACTCACATGCATTATAGTGTCAAATATATATTCTTTGACCAGACAAACAAAGTTGATGATTGCTCACCATATATTTACTGTTCTTGTGGTGGTAATCACATTAATTGAGGTGGCCTTATTATGAGTGAAGCACAAATTAATTGCTCCATAGAAGGAATTGAAGTGTAATTGGCTATCTGTTGATAAATTTAACTTTTACAAGTAACATAATAACATAGTATTATCTCCTTTCTTGACGGAGTAAAACAACATTACTTGCCACAGTCCTTTCTTGACGAAACCGTATATCTTGGACTTGAAAGGGGCAAGCCGCAAGTGTTAAATTTCTAGATAAAAAAAGGAAAGTATACCAGCAAAACCAAAGTACAAAACCAATAACAACTTATTCCACATTGTTCCCCTCCCTCTCCACTCCTCTCTCTAAAACCCATATGAGAAAACCATGCAATAACTTCATCATCTCCCCTCCATACTCGAGACTAATCCATAATCAAGATGAACCACCAACTAATAGGCCAAGAGCCTTTGCGAATACAGATTCTCCGGTGGGCTCGGCACGTCAGCCTCTCCATCTACAAGCGGTTTTTCCGGGTTCTCTGGAGCCGTATCTTTGCATGTTCCTGTGGTGCAAAGTACAGAAGGCTGCTGGTTGAGGTATCAGATCCCCGAGCTTTGGGCATCTCATCAGCTAATTTGCATACTCACATCAATGCACTTCCTGGTTGCACGGGTACCGATGAATCGATTGATGATATGGTCTCTTTGAAAGTTAGCCTTCTTGGTGATTGCCATGTTGGGAAGACAAGCTTCATGGTATGTTCGATCTAGGATGCCGGTACCTGTTATTGGTTGAGTACTGGTACATACTACATACTAGTTGGGAATAGTTGCATGCCAGTTTTGTCTAATTCTTTTTTCATTAATTTGTATCTTTCTGTCTTTCTGACGGTTCTATTTTGATATTGTGTCTATATGTTGGTCCTTTTTGAACCTTTCTAGTCTTTGGTTAGCTTTAAAGTAAAAATTGCATGTCAATACCATTCTGGAGATTCCCGGTACAGGTCATACTATGCCAGTATTGATTAAATTTAGTCGCATGCTCTCATGGTGTTAATAAATAAATTTCTTTACAGCTGGTTGATCAGATACATTATTAAGGAAATTTATAAGAGTTTAGTAATCAGTTGGATAATATGCGTTTTGGTTTTGCAGCAGGCAAAGCACTGGTGGCATGCCTGTCCAGAGAGATATGATTTTAGTTAATCATGACCAATTTTATGTTACTTAGACTAATATGTTGTGAAAAATGCAGATAAAGTATGTGGGAGAAGAAGAAGAGAAGAAAGGGATGGAGATGAGTGGGCTTAATTTGATGGATAAGATTTTAATGGTCAGAGACGCCAGGATTGCTCTGACCATTTGGGACGTTGGAGGTATCTTTGTTTCACTGTCATAACTTTGTTTCAATTTTCTTCCCAAATTTTGCTTGGAAGACTATTTTAATGTTTGCCCCTAGAATAATATATAAATATCTTCAGTGCCCCTGCACAATGCAAGGTAAGTCTTGCATGCATCCAACTGAAGTAGTTATTCTCCTATTTTTCTTTTAAATTGGCTTAATTAATCATATTTTCTTCCTCATTTCGTACCATTGTGGTAATATGTGACATCTCTTAGTTGGTATCAGTACATGTCATATTTTGGTATTTTGCAGGGCCATATGCTTTAGTATTACAGTAGAAGTTTACAGAGACAGAAGGAAAGTCCCAAAACATAAACTGTAGATTTCCAAAACACGACTAAATAAGATATTCCCCACAATACTGAGAAACTAGTCCCCTTTATCAGCCTCCACTTATATTTTGTAGATTTAATGATTTATACATCGGATTCTTTTATTTTTTTTGGCTCCTATCATGAAAATTTTCTGGTTATTCTTATTCCTCTCTTAATTTAATAGCTTTTTGTGGTTTATGAAGGTGATAGAGATTGCCTTGACCATGTACCTCTAGCATGCAAGGATGCAGCGGCCATTTTATTCATGTTTGATCTAACCAGTCGTTGCACCTTAAGCAAGTATGAAATGTCTTAATTCAGTTTAACTATATATTTATTTATTTTTTTTATGAGACTTAATCTTTTAATTTATTTTTTCTATTTTTGTACATTGGAAAATCTGAAAATTTTACTAATTACAATAATTCTGCAGTTTCTGAATATAAATTTTAATTTAATGTTTCTCTTTTCCTTTCAATTTTTTTTCTCATGCAGTGTCAAAAACTGGTACCTTAGAGCAAGAAAATGGAACAAGGTACTTCAACTTCTTTTTTTTTTTTAAATTATTTAATAAGTCACACTTGTGACTTGCGAGGCACGTAATAGAACAAGCTATGCTAATTTTATGTAATTTTATTTGTTTTCTCACTTTCAGACGGCTATTCCAATCTTAATTGGACTAAAATTTGACGATTTTTCCCGGCTTCCTCTTGATATGCAATGGACCATTATAACAGAGGTAACTAGAGTATCGGTTTTTTTTTTTTCTGTCAATCGTTGGTACTAATTTATTTGATTTTTACCAAAATTAAGAAATAAATTGTCCAAAACACATCAGAATTTTTGTTGTTTGTGCCGACCAACTGTTTCAATACATACTATCCAGCCATCCCATAAAAGGTACCAGTTGTCAACTGTCAAGATACTGGTACATTTTTAACATACTATCCACCCACACATATGCAAATATGACTACTAAGGTTATTTTTTTAACATACAATTTTTTTGGGATTAATTTTGTCAAACTAGCAATGTAGTAGCTTTTCTTTTACTGAAAATAGTATAAAACTACCTACACTAATTTATTCCATACTTACTGATGGAACGTCTAATGCAAAATAACGCTGAAAACTTAGGGTCTAAATGCTCTTTATACAGATGAGCTCAGCAGACAAAAGTTTAAAAAGCTTTTAAAATAAGCAAGTGTAAGTCTAGTTGTCATCTATTAATGTGGATCTCTTTGAGATCAAGACTCCCACTAGTTGCCATTAAGCCTCCCATTATAAAAATAAAATAGTGATCTAAAAGTCTGGTGGATCCCTGATGCAATAAATAACAATCCATTAATACGCTTTTGAGGAATTGTACCTCTAGAGGAGGAGGTGCCGTTTGTCAATATTTGCGTATGTGTCCAGTTCAATCAAACAAGTGTTTCATTCTCTACATTACACAGACCAATTTGTTTAGATGGGAAAAGTAAAAAATAAAATAAAACAACAAAAGTAAAGGATAGAAATTGCTGTTTTTATTTTTCTCAAAATCACTTCTTGCTGTCTTCTTTGCAATTTTTTATTTTTCTTAGGGTGTGTTTGGATATAGGAAGAAAGAAGAAAAAGAAGGAAGAAGGAAGAAAAAAAATTATAAACAATTCAAACTCTTCACAAAGTTACACACTTCCCAATACTTTTTTTCACTTCTTCCCTTCATACCTTCTTCCCACACCTATCCAAACGGAGCCTTATATATGCCAGTACAGTAAATATTAAAACAGAAGCCCTATGTTGTCTATTTACCTTTTCAAAGCAAGAGTTTTGGGAGGTTTTGTTTTCCTAGGAGGTTTTCTTTTAGAGGGGTCCATGTTAGTAATGGTTCAATTTATATGTTGTTTGTTTTCTAATGATTAAGTTAACTTTTCCACGCTTCAACTTTATGCTAGATTCCATAACTAAAACCACCCTATGTAGATATTCCTGAATAAGGTTCATTAGTGGCTGCTCTTGATAACAAAATATTTACAAATAATTAGTGGAAGTTGGAAAGCACAATCAATGTTGTTCAAAGTAGTGGAACTCAAACTCCTACAAGAATATAGCATGCTTTCTAGAATAACAATTATAACACACTTCATGATTTTATCATTAGAGAGAAATGAATCTATATTGTTCTATAATTCCGTTTTGCATTACTCATTTTTGGGATTTGTTTTATTTGTTGACAGGCCAGAACATATGCAAGAGCGATGAAAGCGGCTTTATTTTTTTCTAGCGCAACACACAATATAAATGTGAACAAGATATTTAAGTTCATTATGGCCAAGTCTTTCAACTTGCCATCAACCGTAAAGAGAAACTTGAATGTTGGGGAGCCTATTATTGACTTCTAGGCCCTTTTTTTTCTCTTTCTTTTTCTTACTCTTCTCATTTTTTCCCCCTTTTGTTGGTGTTTGTTCATAGATGAGCTCTTCTCTTGTAATGCATTGTTGTAAATATTAATTTCAGTCATCATCCCATGCATTCCAATTCTCCTAAGTGATAGAGAAAACTTAATATTACTAAGGCGTTGAGAATTCATATTTGTGATTATTTCGTATATCATAATTCAAACCGCACAATCAAAAACTGCGATGACATGCCTTAAATAATTAGATTAAGAATATAATTTCACTTATGCTGATGTTAGCGATTTGTATCCTCATAGCTATACCAAGACTCGCTACTAAAATTATTTTTTTACAACAGCTTTTTGAATAAAATAGCGACGGTTTGTGAGGGACGTTAACAGGGGAAGGGGTCCCTATTCTATATTAAAATTAATTGTTAGTATCCGGTTTTTTAACTAAAATTTAGGATTTCACGGTGGCTATTTAACAAATAACTTCCGGTTAAGGATCTGATGTCTCAATTTTATTAAAAATTAGGATTAGGATTTCATGATTTGAAAAATTGTCAACAAGCTGTTAAAAATTACCAGGACGGATTCATTACACGAGTTAAATTGAATCTTGGGCTGAAAACGGTAGCCGTTTCAACCGTTATTTCGTTTCGTTTCGTCCGAAACGGAACGGTAACGGATAAGAATTTCAGTTTCGTTTAAGCAACGGAACAACTAACGCAAATAGAAATATTGTTTCGTCTCAGAACGGAACGATTAGTGAAACTGATACGTTTCGTGGTCGTTTATTTCGTGCATTTCATCTAAAATTTTTTTCATGGTTTTATAATTAGATTGCAGAGGACCTCAGCGGAGAGATCAAGGGAGAAACGAGAAAAATTAGATTTCTGTAGCGTCGCTCCGTCATTTTTCTGCCGAACACAGTCACATCTATCTCTCTCGCCTCTGCACCACCCAGTACAATCGCCGTCGAGAGCAAGAGGTGATGATGTTGCCTCTTCCCCCTTTCTTGCGTGACCTAACCTGTCATTTCTCTGTCTCTGTTTCATACAAAATACAGAATAATTTATTTTCTTGCATCTTAATAAAAATGTAAAACAGTTAAGTAGTCAGAGACGATTATAACCGTTTTGATCGTTTCCATCAACGAAACGATCAAAGCAACATGTGTTAAACGGGTGCAACAATCAACGTAATAAGTACAAAAATTTCGTGCATCAATGCAACGGTTGACTAAAATGACCATTTTCGTGATCGTTTTTCACGTTATGCACCCCTAATTGAATCAGTTGATCTGTTAAAAATTGGGATAATGGCCCAACAAGCTGCTCTCAATCTCATAGCCCATAGGCCAGAAACTTGGAGAGATCTGGCCCTGTAGGTATGGGAATTGTATTCTTTGAATTCATTCCTACTACGAAATTTCATCTGAATTTTAGTTCGTAATTGTTTCTTGAGAAATGTGAGAGTTCAATATATAGGATTGTTTTCATCTGAATTTTAGTTCGTAAATGTTAGACTCCGTCTAATACGATCGTTTTCATATTTTTAAATTTCAAATAACCGATCCGAACCGTTCAATATATTATCCTTATTGAAAACTTGTAAGAAACTAATTTTTACATTTTTTTGAATTTTTTTACTATTTTTTTGACATTTTAAAAAATCGTTGTTATTGAACGATCCATAATGTTTATATTATGAATTTTCAAAAATACCCAAAAAATAATAAAAAAATCGAAAAAATGTAAAAATTAATTTCTTACAAGTTTTTAATATGAAGAACATATTGAACGGTTCGGATCGATCATTTGAAATTTAAAAACGTTAAAACGATTATATTGGACGGACTATCTGTCCTATATATAGGACACTAGAATTTCTCTTGTTTCTTTGCTAAGTAAATTTTGAAATTTGAACCAAGGTAAATTTATATACGTGTCACCTTTTGTCTATAAAAAAGCGAACTATAAGCATTGGATGAAATTGAGTCGAAAATCCCAAGATGTAAATAACCTAAAATTTTGAGCATAGCGCATCGTTAGCTATCAATGTGAACTTCGGTATCATGCACAGACCTGGGAACATCAATTTATCGTGTACGAGATATGATTAGCCACCAAATGGGACGGATTTTTCAGCTTTAAGGTTACTATGACTGATCGATTTGAATTTGTAATGTATCAAAAAATGATATCAACTTTTAAATGTTATTTTCTATAAATCAATTCATATCATTCCACTCCTTCGTTACCGAGGTACGGAACCTGATTTGCATAAAACAAATAGATAAACCAATGATGAAACAGCTTTGGACAAATCAGATGCCAAATTTGATGGACAATAATTCCAGGTAGGTCAAAAAGGAAATATAACTGAACAAAGTTGTCTTCAAAGATTCAACTTCAGTAACACAAAAATAACCAAAAATCTCTAACAACATTCAAAGTACTTCTTAGATAAAAACCTAGCACGAAAGGCAAAGATTTTCCAAAGTACAAAAAAACAGAACACAAATTTAGAAAAGGGATGTTCCCTTGCCCTTCTTGTCTCCTCCGATTTCAAAGTGCTTGCATCTCTGCACCAATGTACAGAAGGAAATTATGTCAATATACAAGATGGGGCTTGGAAATGGAAATTCATGATCAACCCCTCAAAGTTACTCAAAGCAATGAGTTCACAGATAGAACTAACTTGCCTGAATTTATTAAATTCAAAAAACTACCCATAAACATAATCAAGCAATGTGTTTACAGATCAACATACAGTTATTCTCTACAGTGTATCTCATTGTACCATGTCGCAGGATACCAACATTTGAATATAAAAGTATAATGAAATTACCTTAATTGGGTGTTGTGAGTAATGTTTGCAGCTCTGGCACTGCAACTTCAGCACAATCTTCTTGGTGGTTTTTGCCTAATAATATTAAAAAAAATTGTTATTACAATCTAGTAGAAGGAGAATGAGGTTGTGGTATAGCACACAAATAGAACATTTCCATGCAAACACTAGCTCAATTTGCAAATAGATAACTTGCAAAAAGACGAAGAAAAAACAATTTTATTTATCTAATGATGTTGCTTCAGATAAACATCTCAATTAAGTACCCAACTCTTATAGCAACAATTTCAAATGGTTATACTCCGATACATTAACCAGTGTCAGATAAAACAATATGCAAAAACATGACTCCTAGTAAATTTCTGAATGGTTAGGAGCAATTATTGCAGATAGACAGAACTCACAGGATTTATTACATTTTAATCTCAGATGAAGATGACAAATTCCACTAGAAACAACAACAACTAAGCCTTTTGTCCCAAGCAAGTTGGGGTAGGCTAGAAAATCTCAAAATATTATATCAGCTCATGAAAGTAATATAGAAGTTATTTTACATGATTCACATAAAGGTAAAATATTCTGTGATATACAAAAAGCAGAAAAAACCAATTTCATGTAGAGCAATAGAAGATGGTCAGTAACTCAACAAATAGGACATATCAATTCAACTTAGGCTAGACAACATCCAATATTGGTAGTGCGACACTCATCAGCCCTTAATAATTATAGAATAAGACATGATATACAACACTTGCATAAACAAGGGTGTAAGATAGTACAGAATTCCAGAAATTTGGAGCCAAATGCAAATGCAATAAACCCAAACTCTTTATCTATAAAAAACAACAGAACAAGGTAAGAGGGGGAAGCAGGAAACCTTCTTGTGGAAGACGGGTTTGGTCTGACCACCATATCCAGATTGTTTGCGGTCATAACGACGCTTTCCTTGGGCTGAGAGACTGTCCTTGCCCTTCTTGTACTGGGTCACCTTGTGGAGTGTGTGCTTGCGGCACTCCTTGTTCTTGCAGTAGGTCTTCTTTGTTTTCGGTACATTCACCTACACATCATATGACATATTATTTAATAATAAGCCATCAGACTGACTTTTATTTCCTTAAAACTTTAATCAAATAAAACTAAAAGCAGAAATCCTATCAGTTTGAGCCTCATTTTCTTTTTATTATCTGCATTATAATTTTAGTTCATTTCTTAATGCTGTATAAGTATACTTGTTTACACTGTATTGAACCACACAAACTGGATAATCATTGATGTTATCTGTTTATCATTGAGAACATTTTGAACTCAATTCCAGCTCAGGTTAGATTATCTCAGTGAGGAAAACCATTTTGTCGACCTTACCGAACTCAAACTTGGTGATTTTCAGTAAATTTAAAACATTTCATATACATCAGTAAGGACGATCACATGTGGTATACCAAGCTATACAACACTAACAGATAATAATTACCACATACAAACAGACAGCTAAAATCAACGCATTTGCTCATAAATCAGATCGACCAACAAATTATACAACCAAATTAACCATAGAGAACACAACTAAACCACTAGTTCAGATAAAAGAACACGTAATCTAGCAAAATCAGTGGATTTACAACGTACCATTGTTGCGGCTTTAGTTAGATCTTCGAAGCTTCTCTGCCTCTATTCTTTTTTCTGAGCCGCCGGAGAAACCCTAGTTATGATAAATCCCTTTCTATATATATATGAGCAAATAAGAGCGGGTTAGGGTTCGGCGGAAATTACAACGAGTTTTTCCAATTTTACCCCTTGGCCCAGTGGTCGTTCGTCTGACTTCTGATTGGGCTTATAGCTTTCTGGGCTTGGTCTGCTGCTTTGATAAGCCCATTTAAGTATCTGAAATTGAATTGAGGCCCGAATGACTAAGTATACGATTTTGCAAGCTTGATCCGCCTTCTATTAGAGATCACATTTTTACTGAAAAAATTAAAAATAATATTATAATATTATGATATTAAGAACATTGTAATATTATTTTTTATTTTTTTATTTTTAAATTTAATAACTCTGTTAAGAAATTTTTTTGGATCCACATGACGATAAATATAGAGCTGCTCTTAGTGGCTTTCTATAAATATGCTTGTTATACTATCACAATCTTTTTTCCTTCTCTTTTCCGAGTACATACTTGGGAACAAATCATTTTTCCATGAACTGCTTCTGACCTGTTGTATCTTTGGTTATATAATTAGAATTTTTCCTTTTACTCATTTCTTGCGTTCAAGCGACAAAATTTACATCATCAGCACCTCGTTTATGATAATTTACTGAAAATTTTCACTAAATTATGGGTGCTCAGACATATTTTTGGCTTCGTTTGGATGAGATATGGGAATAAAAGAATAAGAAAATAAGAGAATAAATTTATTATAAATAATCCAAACTCTTCATAAAATTACACACTTTCCAATATTTCTTCCCACTTCTTCTCTTAATCCTCTTATTCCCACACCATCCAAACGGAGCCTTTAAGGTGCCACTGGGGCATCTCTAGTTTTTAATTCATCGAGTTCTGACGGTTATAAGTAATCAGTATCAGTATTATAAATAAAAACCCGTGGGAGTCGGAATGGTCTTTGTTACAATATAATCCGACACGGCATTTGTTTGACTGTGCGTTTAATTCTTTTACGAAATCTGTAATGGAAGTGTGTAACAAAATCGTGTGGCGAGTATTATTAGCCATCAAATTGACCTGATTCAGCAGTACACGTTTATTTGACTGCACATTATTTTTTTTGCTAATTTTGCGTCTCCTTCTATTTTGATATTATCCCGTGTCCGTCTCTCTCTTTTGTGCTGCTCAGAGAGATATCTTCCGTCTTTGTTTCTCTCCTCCTCCTCCTCCAGTAGCACTTTCTCACCCTCGCGTCGGGTTTCTCGACAAGACCTCACCTCCTCCCTCCGTTCCTCCTCTTCTCTGACTGATCGGTGCAACCGCAAAACAAAATCTAGATCTGTTCTTTGGCAAACCCTCTCACGATTCCTCAATCCGCCTCTTCAATTAAAACTTCTGAGTTCTGACTCTTCTTCTTCATTCAAACCCTTCTTTTCTCCTTCATCTCTTCCTTTCCCTCTCACACCCGAACCTAACAAAATATCCCCCCTCATTCTTCCCACGACCCAGCACAGATCTCTTTCCCTCTACTTCCTGCTCCCTCTCGGCGCATCACAAAACCACTGCTCTCTCTCTCGACCTCGCACAACCCCTCACTAAATCACTGCCTCTTTCTCACTCTCCCTTCTCACGGAAGCTCGCTCCTCTACCCCAGTCGACCTACAGAGGAACCCATCTCCTCTCCCTTCTCAGTTCTCACTCGAGATTGCATCTAACTCCCCCTCTCCTTCACTGCCTCTCATTCCTCCCATGCCTCTTTCACTGCCGTGCACCACCCTGCGCCGATCACTCTCTTTCTCTTTCGCCAGTGCATCGCCGTTGTTGTCGTCGGTGGTCGTAGGGGAGCAGCAAGAAGATTGGCGGAAAGCAGTTTAGATAGTACTTGGTTTCTCCAATCGCGCCTCTTCAATTTTGCATCTCATTTACTGTCCTTTTGTCTTCTCCCTTATTTTCACTTTCCTAAGTTAATTATCTTACCATCTTCCTCATTTTGACAGATATATCAATTTCCCCGCAATTCTACTCGAGACATGATGCTCCTTCTACTGTCGTTGATTCATCTACCAACAAGTAAAGTACTCTTTTTTTTTCATTTTCTTTTCTTTTGAATTTTTATTTAATTTCGATGGATTTTCATCATAATATTGCATCAGGGCATTGATATCTAATTTGTTATGGTTAGTGCTCATTTATTTAATTCTTTTATTAATGGATAATCAGTGAAAAAATTAATGGAGTAATCAGTGAATGGGTTATTCTCAAATTAATGACCACCACTAATAGGAATAATAATAGAATAGTAGACAAAAAATGAAAAAAATTAAACGAAATTAAACGTCAATTAAATTGTATTGAGCTTGACTTTTTAACAAATTTTGTAAATCTTAACAGGATTGCCATCGAGATATAGAGATTCAATAAAAGCCATATAAGGCTGGGTTCCCCTTTTCTCTAACAACTACTACACCGACCAACTCCATGGCATTTTAACTACGTCACAATGTTTTTGAGGCATTTTTGCTTGCGATTATGTTAATTGTTTAGTCATTAGGTTAAATAATACGAAATTCACCTGAGTAATGCTATTCTGTAAGCAAATATCAAATCGATGCCTCGCCAGTCTTTTCTGCAAGCCACTTATCTCTTAAAAAGTCATGGAACTGACAAATGAAAAGAAACAACAACATAATATCATAAGTAGCAAAAAAAATATTAGATAATCAACAGATCAGAGAGAGAATGAAGTAAATGAATCTGAATTTTAGACATGTTCTTAGTGTCAGTTTTAGAATTTCAACTTTTAAAATTCTAAAATTACGTTATTATAGCTAAATTTTGACAATGAGGAAAAAATAGTTGTCATAGTCTTTTAAGCCATGATTTTGCATTAAAATAAAGAGTACAATACTTATTCCAGTAGACTTTGCAATTTAGAATATGTCTTGGGTACTCAGCATAAGGGTGTTAAGTGTTAACCATCACACATGCTATCTTAAAGACTTTAATTGGATGTTTTTGAGTTTTAATAATCTCAAGTTTAAATATCTAAAGCGACTGAGTAAAACAAAATAAGAAAAGTGAAATCAGTATACTTTTAGTCTGCAGAATTATACATCTATGTAATTTGATGTTTTTGAGTTTTTGTCCTATACCATATATAGGTATCTTCATTCCCTTATAAGCCTGGACAGAGTATATTTTCATTCTGGTACAATTCAAAACCAGATTTACCGGGATGCATATTCTTTAATTTTTATTGTTTATTTCTGCTGTTCCTGAAAGCCCCTTTTGTTTGATATATTTTTCAAACAGAATTGAAAGGAGGGGCCATACCACTATATAATAAATCGGTCCCTAATATCACATAGTACACAAGGCTGGAATTTATGATTTCCTTAACTCTGATAATGACAAGAATGACTATGATTGGTACTTATTACATCTCAAGTGTAATTATCAGCCAATAGAACAAAAGTGACAACAAAGAAGAATAAGTAGCAGGCTAAGAACAAGTTTGGATCATTATGCAAAGTTATTCTCACCCACCTTTTTTTTTTTACATTCAGGTTATTAACACCCCCAGGGACACCGTTGTTTCCATCTTTCGAGCCGCACACACAAAAATCACCTGTAAGCCTTCTACCTTATGTTTACTATAACCACTGTATTAATATCAAGATCTCAATTGCATTGCTTAAACACACAAATCCTAAAATTCAGTTATGCATGTAAAAATTCCTTGCATGCTGTACTGAGATTGTCTGTTTGTATGATGATTGAAATCATAAAAAATACATTATGAAGGTCATATCATATGCAATCGCAACGAAGCAACCAACTCAGTCAAGTCTGAATCAGAAGACACAGAGAGTCCAGATGAGCTCAGAAGCATGATATTCAATGGGGGCAGAGGTGCGTGGTGAGGTATGAAGACCAATTTTTTTCTCTTATTTGTTATTGATAAAAGATGAGCTCAGAAGCATCTTTCGATAGCTTCATATTTCTTGCATTTTCATGATTTAGATGCAGAATCAAAAGAAGAGATTCAATAAATTATAAAAATTTTTGAGGGTCAATAAATTATATTGATTTCATCATTTAGAAGACCCGTGATTTGTCCATGAACTCAAAGTTCCCTCGGTTCCAACATTTTGATGAGAAATTTCACCTTTATATTGTGTCCATAGCAAAGTAGTCTTCTCTTGGTGATTTAGCACATGGCTTCTCACTTCGCATCAGGTGTAATCCAATTAAACTATCAGTGATTGGCCGACTAATTAGATTTTCGTTATACAATTTTCATTTTTTGACTTTCAATCAATTATCATGCCATTTTTATTTTGAATATTCATAACAAGTTTGGTAAATGGCTTATTTATTCATGATCTTATGTTGTATAATAAGAACTTATTTAACCACTCCTCAATAATAAGTTATTTGTATACTGGTAAACATGTTCATTTGATGCTTCATGTTGGAATTGTGATTTCTCGAATGTAAGTAAAATTCCTAATAATTGAGGTTTTGTCTAGATCAAATATTAAACTTGGTGTCTAAATATTAAATATCATTGGAATCTCTCTTTTGTTCTCCTAAAGAAGGAGAAGGAAATAAATAAATAAATAAGGCCTTTGAGTTGTTTCCTTAAAAAAAATTTTAAACTACTTTCATTTTTTTTTTTTGAGAAAAGCCGAAATAGGCTTGCATGCTTTACTGATGCAAATCATACGAGTACAACAAAATAGATCACCATAGGTGATACCAGTATAAAAAGCGAAGCAAAGAAAACAAAAAAAAAAGAGTACCAGATCTCTTACACAAGAGTAAATCCCTCCTACTACATCAAACTACAGCAGAGAAAAAAGCTAAACTTCTTTAGAAGTGATCAATCCCCTAATAGATCTTCATCCATCTGATTTTCACGGTCAGTTTCCACATTGAAACTGGAGCCAGATTCAATGTCATCTATTCCTCCTCTCATCCTAGTACCAGTATTTGTTCCTGTACCAGCCCCCCTCCTGGCACTGTCAGCGGGTCCCACCACATTGTTTGTATTGATATCCCTGTTGTTAGTTCCTTCTCTTCTGATTCTTTGTTCTAGCCCTGTCCTGTTACCTGTCCAAACAAAATAGAGATGAAATGCAGCCAGTATTTGGGAGAAAGAATTGTGTCCTTCTACATTATCATTAAATGTTAACCTATTTCTTTCTTTCCATCTAATCCAAATCCAGGCTGCAGTAAGTGTTTTAAGGAAAGTACTTCTTTCATTCTCTAAATTGGAAGCAGTAATCCAAAGAGTTCTAAGAGAGGAAAAGTCAATCGGGTAATCATGAGGGATACTATCTTTAATAGTATTCCAAAAGATTAAAGCGTGTGAGCAATGGAAAAAAAGGTGTTCCACTGTCTCATCATGAGGGCAAAAGTTACAACAAATGTTTCCTTGCCAACCTTTTTGAACTAAATTATCTCTAGTTAGGATCTTATTATTTAAAGTTAACCACATAAAAAGTTTACATTTGAGTGGGATTTTCAAATTCCATACAGAATTTTTCCACTCTATATTTACTCCTCCATTATTGAGGAAATTTTACATGAATTTGACAGAATAAAGCCCTGTCTTTTCCCACTGCCAAGAGAAAGAGTCTTCCTCAGTAGTAAAATGAAAGTTCCTAAGAATATCTATGGCTTTCCATTTTTCCTCTCTTAAAATTGAAGAGGCACCTCTATGCAATCTAAAGTTGGGAATGCCATTGCACCAGATTTGTGCAATTGAAAAGTGATCTTTTTTCACTTTTTCATAGAGAATTGGAAATCTATTTTCCATTGTGGCATTCTCAAACCACCTATCATGCCAAAAGGAAGTAGCTGCACCATTTCCTATAATTTTATTACCTTCTATTTTAACCAGTTGCATAACATTTTGAATGTTGTTCCAAAAGGGAGAGTGATTGGAAGAGTTGTAGAATTTATATTTACACTTGGTGATCTTGAACCAAATGTTTTTACAGTTGTTTTGTAGGATTTTCCAGGCCCATTTGCCAAGGAGGGCGAGATTCATTTGTTTAACGTTTAAAATGCCCCACCCCCCATGAATTTTGTTCCTACAAATATTGTCCCAGCTGGCTAAGTTATAACTCTTCTTAGTGTTATTGTCACTGCACCCTCCCCAAAGGAAAGTTTTACGTATTCTATCAATTGCTTTAATAACCCAAACAGGGGCTTTAAACATTGCCAGGTAATAAAGTGGGACTGCTGATAAAGTAGAGTTAATTAAAATCACTCTACCTCCCATGGAAAGCATCTTTCCTTTCCAAGCTGGGAGCTTAGCTTTTATCTTATCTAACATTTCATTCCAATCCCCTTTACAGGGTGATCTCCAATGTAGTGGTAGACCTAAATACTTAAGTGGAAGTTTACCAATTTTGCAACTGAGTAGGTTAGCTGCTTCATTGGCTTCTTCTTCACTCATATTCATAGGAATGATTTCTGATTTTGCAAAATTTATCTTAAGGCCTGAAGTACCTTCAAATGCCTTAAGGGTCCATTGCATTTTGGCAATCATAATTGAGTCAGCTTTTAGAAATAATAAGGTATCGTCTGCATACTGCAGATGAATTAAATTACTATTATCATCAAGGACTGGACCAAGTCCTTGGAAATGATTAGCTGTAACTCCCTTAGAAATTAGTTTTGCTAGTCCTTCAGCTGCAATGATGAAAAGATAAGGAGAGAGGGGGTCTCCCTGTCTAAGTCCTCTCTTGCAACTGAAGTATTTCCCTAATTTACCATTTACATTGACAGTTGTTCTACCACCTAGTAAGGTTGCTTTGATCCAAGAAATCCACTTGGAATTGAAGCCTCTTTGTCTTAAAGTATTAAAAAGGTAATCCCAATTTACCAGATCAAAAGCCTTCTCAAAATCTAATTTGAGGAGGATACCTTTTTCTTTTCTTTGATGGACTGAGTGTAGCACTTCATGTGCAGCTACTACACCATCGAGAATATATCTATCTTTTAAGAAGGCACTCTGAGTTGGACTAATAATTTTATCCAAAACTGGGGCTAACCTGTTTGCCAAAACCTTAGTGACTATTTTAAAACTACAATTGATTAAACTGATTGGTCTAAAATCTTTAATTTTTGTTGTTTTGGAAATTTTTGGTATTAAACTAATACAAGCTCTGTTGAGATTTGCAAGATTAAAATCTCCTAAATAAAAATTCTCAAAGAGCTTCAGGATATCTTTTTTTAGAATATTCCAAAACTTTTGATAGAAGATTATTGGAAAATCATTTGGTCCAGGGGCCTTGTCAACCCCCATTCCAAAAACAGCAGCTTTTATTTCGTCCTCGGTAAAAGGTGCAGTGAGAAAATTATTATCTTCTTCACCGATAATATCTGTACTATCCCAAATATTATCGTTGAGAGAATTTCAGATATGACCTTCTTGACCAAAAATGTCAGCAAAGTAAGCCATAACATGTGCATGAATGGCACATGGGTCCCTATTTTCTAAGCCATCTATGATTAAGTGATTAATTTTATTATTTCTACTTCTATAATTAGCTATTGAATGGAAAAATTTTGTGTTAGAGTCTCCTTCTTTCAGCCAATTGACCCTTGATCATTGCTTCCAGAAGATTTCCTCTTCTGCATAGATCTCAGTTAGGTCTTTCTTAAGCTGTAGAAGATTTTCAATTTCATCTTCTTGGAGATCTCTATCGTCACAAAGAATATCCAATTCTTTTATGCTATTTATTATCTCAGATTTTCTAGTTTTAGTATCTCTATTTATGTTAAAGCTCCAGCCTCTAATTTTCCTTCTCAGAATTTTGATTTTCTGATTCCAGGAAATATTTCTGTTATCTTCTGAAGGGATGTTATCCCACCAGTTTTCTATATTTTCAGCTAGGTCTGGTTGCTCAAGCCAAACTTTCTCAAATTTAAAGAGCTTTTGCTGATTTCTTCTATTAATAGAAGATGTACCTAAAAATAGAGGTACATGGTCTGAATAAACTTTCCCAATACTACTAGAGAAGGTATTAGGGAAAGTGGTAAGCCAATTAGGACAAACTAGAAATCTATCTAAACATGCTTTTTGTTTACTGAAACCCCCTCTAAACCAAGTGTAGTTTCTATTGGGGCTTTTGAAATCTTGTAAACTAAAAGCATCTATCCAATTATTAAAAAGGGACATGTTTCTAAAATCAAACCTGATCCATTTTTTTTTCATTTCTCCATCTAATAATGTTAAAATCTCCTCCTATAAGCCAGGGAAAATTAATGGAGGTACCTAAGTCAGTTAATTCTTGCCAAAAGGCAATCTTTTGACTGGAAAGAACATGACCATAAACAGATGTAAACATCCATTTGATATTATTGTCCTTATTTTCTAAAGTAACTGTTACAGAAAAGGTCCTGATATCCCAACTGATTAAGTTATAAAGAGAGCTATTGAAACCTACTAAAATGCCTCCTGAGGAACCTCTTGAAGGAAGAAAGTTCCAAGTGAAATCTTTCACTAAGGAGTTTAAGAATCTATTAGTAAAAGAATCTTTTTTAGTCTCCTGTAAACTTATGCAATTGAAATTTTCTACTCTAATTAATTCTGAGAGATATCTTCTCTTTTCGGGAAGACCCAAACCTCTAATGTTCCAATTCAAAATCTTAATCATTGCAATAGTTAGACTTAGAAAGAACTCCAAATGAGTTCTGAGTTTTGATGGTGTAAGAAATACCATCTAGAATGCCAAGCATTCTGTTAGACTCTAAATGTCTAACTGATTTAATTACATTTAAGCTATCATTTTTATCTAATCCTAATGAGATTCCCAGGTCCTCTAATAAGTCAACAATTTGGGAATCTTTCAAACTTTTTTAAGGAAGAAAATTTGCAATAATATGAGAGGGAATACCTTCCAAGGAGCTATCCTTAGCTGTAGGGGGCTGGTTCTTTTCCCTTTCTTTTCTCAGCTGGGATAGCAATGCTTGATTTGCTGCCCTCAACTCTTCAAGTTCTCCAACTTCAGATTCTTGGTCAGAGTTATTTGCAGCATCTCCTTTTCCTTTGTCACTCACAGCACTTTTGCCTCTATTGCTTCCACCTAACTCATTGTTAGAGCCTCTCTCCTTAATGCTTACTCCTTTCTCTTTTGACTTAGACCTAGTCCGGTAATTTCTAGCAAAATTCTTCTGACCTTTAATTCCATTTTCTTTTTTTCCTTTCTTTTTAACATTCAGGTTAGTGGTGTTTCCTTGAATGGAACCTCCATTTCCATTTTGACCGGGAAAACCAAAGCCTGGATTGAAATTTAGTGGAAAACAACCATTCATACCAGTAAAGTAATTTGGTTGAATAGGGAAAGGGGGAAAAAGTCCAGAGTTACCAGCAAAAGGGAAACCTAGATTTTGTTGTGGTTGTGGTCCCGAATTGTAGCTCTGATTAGGGTTCAAGTTGCTGTTGCTGCCTATTGGACCCGAAAAAGTAGGTCCTAAGTTACTAGTGCCACCTGGACCCGAGAGATTGGGTCATGTTTGGCTGTAATTTGGTGTTGTGTTCTCAAAACCTGGAGGGTAGGAATTGTTCTGTTCTTGCAATTTTTTATTCTTGAGCTCTAACTCTAATTTGCCACAAGCCTCTGCAAAGTCCTGTGGATTCCAGTCTAAAGGGGGATGCTTTTTCAGAATCTCTTCGGTTTCTACTTGATATTTTATATCCACCAGTTCTTTAACACCAGAATCTCGCAGTAATTCAAAAGTATGCTCTTCAGGCACGATATCAGTTGCTTTCATCTCTACCTGTACTCTGGCCCATCGCAAGTCTTTGCGGATCGCCGTCATCTTGTCGATGTCGACGATGTCCCCGAACCTCACCAGTTGCTTAATTGCTGGCCAGCAATACCAACCGTAAGGAGCACCAAAGATCCGATCCGCACCGTCTTTCTCTTTGCTCTCGGATCCAGATCTTCATCTTTTTCTCTCTTAATCACTCTCATCCAATGTAACCCTACCTTCACCCTTTCTTCCTTCTCCATCTTTTCTTTCCACTCCAGAGTGCCTTCTATCTGAAATTTATTGAAAGGTAAAACTCTTACATTCCATGGCACTCCGTAAGGAAAGAAACCTTTGCAGCCTGCCATCACATCGGAGACTGGGATCTGGCTTTCGGACTGGAGAATCACACTGCCTCGAAGTTTTTCTTCAATTGCTTTGGTTTGCTCTGTCTCTCGGAGTTGCGACAGTTCTCTTTGCGCCATGGCTGGTGTGTTTTTCTCAGATCTAGGGTTTGATTTTGGGGAGGAGAGAGCAAAGAGGCGTGAGCATTCGTGCGCTAAATGGCCTGTGAACTTGCAATGAAAGCACACTTTAACGCTACGACATCCCTCTGCTACGTGTCCCCTACTTCCACACTTAAAGCACAACCCCTTGTTCAGCTAAATTCGACGAATTTCTCTCAGCCGTTGGATCCTGGTCAGAGACGTTGGAGGAGGTTTCTTAGAGGCGTGTGTCTCTGACAGGGAGGGCCTTCGGAGAACATTCGCGAAGGAAACAGAGGAGCTGGTCGAGGAAGTAACCGGAGAGGAAGAAATGGGGCTCGTCAAAACTGATTCCTGATCGGTTTTGATTTGAAGGAGATCGATGATTGTCTCCAACGGAAGATTGCTACTCTTAGAGAGGGGAGGGAAATCTGCCTCGTTGATGCAGAAGGAGCTGCAATCACCAACGCTGGTTTGTGATGAGGAGGAGGAGATCCCCACGAAACCCGGTGCAAGCGTTAATCGCCGAAGATCTTTCTTGGAGCTAATCTTGGAGCTGATCTTGGAACTCGTCATTTCTTTCTAAACTACTTTCATTGTAACTAATAAATACCAATCTAACTAATTTGCAGTGGCTGAGATGTCGCGTCTCTCTGAAAGCAGAAAGGAAAGATAATGTGGCGCTGACATAGTGACATGTAATGGATTATATATGATTGGATTTTGGTTTCTTCCTTAGGTTATAGAATAGTAGCCTGTTGTTATGATTGTTGAGTGATGTAAAAGTTTAAGCTAATTTGGTACTGAAATGTAATATACATAATAAGATTTTTTTTTCCAGTAAGATTTAATGTACGTTCATCGGAATTTTTGCAGATTAAATATTTTATAGTTTTGATTTGCAAATTTGTAAGCAACTCGACGTGGTGGGAATTGGGTTTAAGTGATATTAATTGAAAATGGGTTAATGTGGGTTTGTAGTCAAATATTTATCATATGTGGTTTGGTGGGGCCACCTTTTGATGGTATGGAAAGGTATGGCCGTATGGGTCTGGTACCGAATGAGTTTTACAACTTGATTGATATGATAATGAAGTTACATAGTGTTTGGGACTTTGGGCAATGAGTAGAAGACAAGACGAAATCCAATTGATCATGGATCAAACTTAACTCATGGCATCTCTAGGAATCTGACTTGGTACCGTATGATGACAATTGGTGCCGATCAAGTTGAGTTAGCTTAGGCTCCGTTTGGATGGCTTCTTTCCGGAATAAGGAATAAGAAATAACTATTTTTTACCAATAAATTTATTTCTAACCATCCAAACTCTTCACAAAAGTTACACATTTCCCAATAAATTTACCCCTTCCCAATAAATTTCTTCCCTTCTTCCTTCTTCCTACCTTATTCTCAACGCATCCAAACGGAGCCTTAGTTGGGTAAAATTCAGGGTCATCTACCATTTATTAATTTATAATTAAATAGAATTTATTGTATTATAGTGAAATTAGCCATATTTGTAAAAAGCGACTGTAATTTGTTTTTATTACATATAAATCCTTATCATCTGTAACTGTAATAAATGTAATAATCCAAATTATAATTTCTTACCCAACTTAACGCATTACCCCATAAACGTTTCCTATAAAACATTTACAAATTAATTCCCTACTCTTTTTTTTTTCAAATCCATTTGGTTGGAAATAATGGGATCAAATTTCGAATGAAATTGCCGAAGCTTGATACTAACTCAATCTGTGTTTGGATCAGCCTAGGAATAAGAAAATAGCTTCTTCTTACTCCCAAATTTATTATAAACAATTCAAACTTTTCACAAAATTACACACTTTCCAATATTTTTTCTCTTATTACTCTTATTCCCACACCATCCAAACAGAACCTTAACTTTATCATAATAAACTTAAAAATTATTGCAAACTAAACACAGAATTATTACCAACTAAAATTAAATATATACAACATATATAATTATTTTCATCATAATTATAACAATTCTTAACTTTAACAATTGCAAATTTTGAATAGATAACATATTTTTAATTTATTAGAAAGTCAAATATCGAACGAAGCTCGATTGTACCCCCTAATAATTATATATATTATGTAGGCAATATGCAAGAAGTAGTGAAATAATTAACTCGATACTTTATCAAGTAGAAAATTTTGATGAGTATATAAAATTTTTGTTTCTAATTAAGGCTCCGTTTGGATGGCTTCTTTTCGGAATAAGGAATAAAGAATAACCACTTTTTACCAATAAATTTATTTCTAACCATCCAAACTCTTCACAAAAGTTACACACTTCCCAATAAATTTACCCATTCTCAATAAATTTCTTCCCTTCTTTCTTCTTCCTACCTTATTCTCAACGCATCCAAACGGAGCCTAAGAGTACTTATTAAGATTGTACGTGTTATATAAGAACTAATTAACATTTTTACCGCAATTATTTTTCATTCGTAAGCATTAAATTAAACTCAGAAACTAAATCGGTTATGAAAACTCATGCATTTGTTTTACACAAGGTCGTTAAAATTATGATGGCTACATATAGTAAAAATAAGAACGATAAAGACGCTCAAGCAATCTGACAAGTTTATCGCGACATCACGAAATTAATGATACAAGAATATTTTGGACTTTAATAGGATCATGCTTAACGACAAATTGAGGTCAGGTCAAAAGTACAGTAGACTGATGTTGAAAACATACCTAAAATTAGAACAATCCAGATTGGATGTTGCTACTATCATTCTTATTATTATGGCAATGTATCGCATGACCGTCAATCAAGACTTGGATAACAACAGAATATCGTTGTATTAAGGAGTAGGTTGCTGGAGGTGGTGGTTATAGACAACAATCCTGTACCTATGTCATTAAGGTTCCGTTTGGATGCAAGAAGAAGAAGGAGAAAAATGAAGAAGGAAAGAAAAAAAATTATAAACAATCCAAATTCTTCACAAAGTTACACATTTTCCAATACTTCTTCTCACTTTTTCTCTTTTTTCCTTCTTCCCATACCTATCCGAACGGAGCCTAAGATATTCCAAACTAATAGAGCAATAGTAAACATATAAAATTGCATATATAGAAATTTATTCAGACGTTCAAAATGCGGTATATAATATATGATGAAGGCCATGAAGCTACCATGAGTTCTTAATTGTAGTCTTTCTAAGAACAAGCATGCAGCTCATATAAAATTAAGGGTAGGTTAATAACCGTTACAGAAGGTCTTTTTTTTGTTTCGTTTTTTTGATTGGCTAGCCCAATTTGCTAGCCGAATTTGTACCAAATTGGTACCCAATTTACATTAGATAACACATGTAGCATACTGTTACAATCCAGTACTTCAAGAGATGCTTATCTGAACACTCATTAAAGCACGCAACTCTTCATATGATTAACAATTCAAAAATTAAAGCACGCAACTCTTCATATTTTCAGTTTCAAACTCATTTGTACTATAAATGACCAAACTATAGAACCCCACGCCTTTTCAGTTTCAAACTAATTTCTCACTTCTCCCTCCTATCTCTCTACTAAAAAACCAACCATGGAAAACCTTGATCCCATCAGAGTTGATGAAGACGACATCACTGCTCCGGCCAGTGCTGAGATCACCAAATCCATTGTCATGCAAACCATGGAAGGTGTAACTTTGCTTGATGTCATGATAGAGATGAGAAGACGCCTCCCTGCAGGACAACACAGAGTGACAACACTCCTAGAAAACCGATTTCTCATAATCGGCCCCTCTGAGCAATGGCGCGATGAGATGTTTAGAAAAGGCACTATTGAAATCACATATGGAAACAACATGAGGCGGCCATTTCCCATCCTCATTGTGTTGGAGTTATGTCCTAGAAGTCAATAATTTAATGACTTAATTATTAGTTTATGTTTTGGATGATAATTTATCATCTGTTCCTAGGTTTATTATTGACAGATTATTCAGGTTGAGGATCTGAATTGTAGATCTCTGTGTATCATTCTTTAGAATGACAATAATAAATCTAAACGGTCCATAATCTTGATAATTAACAAGGAACATTAATTATCTTATAAGATTAGTATGCAAGTTAAGTGATGATTAAGTTCTACAAATCATAGGTAAAGAGTTACCAACTTAATTGCATATGTGTATGTTATGGAACATAGCACAGGACTTGACCCATCGAAATAAACATATGGATTGTGTTATGTGTCATTGTTTATTTCGTAATGATTTTGGTTCTAAGTTTGAGATGTTTATCTTTTCCACATGAGGATAGGTTCAATAAATATCGTCTACCGCTGATTCCCGATAAGGGCTGCTATACGGACTTTATTTATGTTCTCTTGAATTGTGCGGGGAAAAGCTAATCATCAAGAAAACCGTATGTCCCTCATTAATTCACTTAGTGAGTGACGATATCTGTTTGGGCCCCTTGATGGAGATAGATTGTTTGCATGCAACTTTATACAATTATCTCTAGATCAAGAAACGTATAATCTGCAAGAATGACACATTCCTATCTTGGATTATACGATGATATCGTGTGGCATAAGAATCAAAATAGGGAAATACATTTATTCTCTTATGCAGGATTTAAATACTGTAGTAGTACACTATTTATGCGAATTGGGAATCATAACGTGTTGCTAGATACCACTTATGATTATTGGAATTAAATAGCGATTTAACTCCATGTCCAACGTAGCATAAATCCTCAAAGGGTCACACAAATAGGACTTTGACCATACGTGCATTATTTATTTATTTGCAATAGTGAGTATTGCAAAATATGATAAGTTGATTAATTAATTAAATAACGTTATGGACCGTTATAATTAATTAAGTCAAATGGATCATATAGAAATAAATTAATGTACATGCTAATCCTAAATTGATTATCAACATATTGATAATTAATTTTATTCATCACACTTTAATTTAATTAAGAGAATTAAATTAAAGTATAGGCTTTTAATTTAATAGTCTATTTGAGCCTAAATTGAATGCAACTTGAAAGGCCTATTAAATAATTGATTTGATATGGACTAAGAGAGATTGAACAAACCTAACACATGGCCCATAAGGCCCATGTATATGGCCGGCCATAGAGGGGTAAAAAGGTCAAGCAAAGGTTGGTGGAGAGTGGTCTATATAAGGACCACTTGAAGAAGCAAAACCTAACCTTCTCACCTTGCCTCCCTTCTTCTCCCTAGCCGCCACCACCATCCATGGGCAGAATTTTGATTCTCCCATGGTGGTCTCTCTCTCTCTTGCATTCCCATAGGTCTCATGTGTTGAGAATAGCTATTCCAAAAGGTTAATTGCTAGAATTACTTGAAGAATGGTGAAAAGGATTAGCTATCTCCTTTCTCTTGCTAGCACAAGAATTGGGACATGGCCAAATTCCTTGGTGGACTCGAGGGCGCCATGGAGGAGGCGAAGGAGAGCACCCCATCGATTCCCATGCCGTAGGATCGAGCCCCGCGAATACGATTTCGCGGGAGGTAACAATTTCCACTTAATCTCTTTGTGTTAACTTGGCTTTTGTGCACGATTCGTTGTGTGTGTTGTTTCGATGGCTTAATTAACTTGTAATTAGCATAAAAATCGAAAATTACACAATTACTAACACATTGATCCTCCAAGGGAACTAGACCCCAGAGCAGACAATGTGAGGCTATGGGTAAGAATTGCTGATCTTCCATTTGGATGGTGCTCATGGTATGGAGCAAACATTTTTTCCCTTTTGGTACAGTTTTACATGCTGATGCACCAACATACATGGGTATAGATGCCAGATTTGCCAGAGTTGAAGTATTGGTTGAACATAGGGATAGAATACCAGCCTCTCGTGCATTTGAATTACACAGAAGAAATGGAAAAATTGACCTACTTCGATTTCAGTACGTAGTTGAGGAACCACAAATCAGAAACCCACGTCATGAATACATCAAAACTTTGCCTAGGATTGAATGGTCCCCTGCTGATGAGGCAAGACTGCAAAGTATCAATCCACCTGTTAGGGTTGATTCTGGCAGTACTACAACCATGCGACAGAGCAAGAGAAAAGCAAAGAAAAAGGCTGCAAAAACCACAACCCCCAATAATACTCAAGCAAAAAAAATGAAGATAGATGAGGTCATCCCCTCAATGATTACTAGATCACAAACCAAGGGAGGAAGCAGAACTAAGGAAACAGGAGTTCTCATTGGAGACACCAGGGTAATCAAACCTACAAGCTCTAGTTCTAAAGGAAAAGGAGTACAAGAAGATCTTGAGGCACAGTTCAGGAAGGAGATGAAACAGGCTAGGAAAGAGAGCCACAGAGCTCAACATGAGGGCCAGGGCACACCAGTGGGCCCAGTGTACCCCCTGGGTTCAACCTAAGCTCTCAGGAGACTGATACTGAGGATGAAAAAACTGACACAGAGAGTGACAATACAACCCCTACTGAGGACCAATCAGTCGATGAACTCATGAAGACACCCTCAGAGGAGCGCAGCAAAATGTCATTCTCCACAGAAGGTAACTCTACATTTCTTTCTAGTAACAATATGTGCAGAAGTCCTAAATAGCTTAGAGAATAGCTTCTTTCTAGACAATATGTTCAAAAGCCCTAAATAACTTCTTTAGTTTAGAGAATACATAAATCCTAGTTTAGAGAATAGCTCTACATAAGATCCTTATTTTGTTTATCCTTGTATAAACTTTACATAAATATACATTTAACTTTTTCAATAATTGCACTGACTTGAAAACAGACATGGAAAAAACCTTCATGGATTTGGCAAAGAAGCAGGAAGCAGCAAAGAAGAGCAATGGCTCCACTGATGACACATCCTCTACCTAGATGCTGCCCTTTTTTTTTAACTTCTCAGTTATTTATTTATTTTAAATTCTACAAGCTCTAGTATGTTTGTTGTACTGTTAATATTACTGTTAATGGCAAGAATTGTGTGAATTGTGTGATGTTTAGATGTATGTTTGTGATGTTTAGATATAGAATCAAGCTTGAAACAATATAAATTGCTCTTGAGTAGAAAGGTTTCTATTGACATTTGACATTTGTGGCCAACAGACAATTTTTTTTTTTTTGTAATTTGGTTCATGCGCAATTATTTAGCTCAATTATTTGTCAATTACAACTTAAAAGCAAAAGGAAAAAAAGCAGTTAACAAAAATCGCATATATATGAAAAATGAGGAGTTTATAAAAGCACCGAAGAAATATAAAATTATCTAATCGAAGCATGACTTTCGATCGATCGATCCGTTGAATCTGCTCTCCTTCTCCTTGTCGTTCTTTCGATCGATCCGTTGAATCTGCTCTCCTTCTCCTTGTCGTTCTTTCGATCGATCCGTTGAATCTGCTCTCCTTCTCGTTCTTTCGATCGATCCGTTGAATCTGCTCTCCTTCTCATGAAAAAACCGAAATAAATAAGAAAAAATATGAAAAAATACGGTTCAAATTTTTTATTTTTTACCTCAAATCTGCTCTCCTTCTTGTTCTCTTTTTTCAGAATTTTTATAAATTTTTTGCTATTTTTTGGAGTGAAACAGAAGGGATAAGAGAGGTATTTCTTTGAATAAAATGAAAAGAAGAGAGAAAGGAATGCGGCTGGGAAGACTTAACCTAAATACATAACATTTCTGTAACGGTTATTTAAACATACCGTTACAGAAGACTGGCTTCTGTAACGGTTATTAGGTAATAACCGATACAGATAATTTTTATAATAAAAAAATGAAATTATAATATTCTGTAATAGTTATTAGGTAATAACCGATACAGATAATGTTTATAATAAAAAAAATTAAATTATAATATTCTGTAACGGTTATTCCTTAATAACCGTTACAGAAGGTCCTTTTTTTTGTGTTTCGCCTGTTTGATTGGCTAGCCCAATTTGCTAGCCGAATTGGTACCCAATTTACATTAAACACATGCAGCATATCACACATATATCAAACATATATATAATCATGCATATCACACAAACAATAAAAAAAGTATTTAGTTTGCCTCACAAGTATCAATCAAATCAGAATCTCAATATCAGAATCGTACAATATCAGAATCTCAATATCATTAATAGCTTAGATAGAAGTGCTTGGTTTGTCTTAAATTTGGTCAGAACGTACCTGAATCATCAATATCAGAATCTCAATATCAGAACACCTGAATCAAGTTGTAGTCTTCCGAAGAGGTGCTTGGTTTGTCTTAAATTTGGTCATAATTGTCAGAGAACTTCTTCAATTCTTCCTTTAATCTCTTTGCCTTCTCCTCTCCCTCCCCCATCTATTAATACTCAATCCCCTCTTGCTGCCTCTTCCACTTCTCCTCCTTTTTAGTTCTTTCTTCAGATATGGCAAACCTTCATGATTGGCAATTTGTGCCTATGAACAGTGCTGCTGAGTTTGAAGATCTCAGACCTGATCATTTAAATGTGTTTTACTCTCCTATACAAGATCTTGACCCTGAAAATGAAGTTCTGCACAGAGCGGCGATTGTTACATTCCAAGCAGAAGGATTACTTCCGCCTGATCTTGAGCACCGCTTGGGATTCAGACTTGCACGTCAGTTTGGTTTTGCAGTTCACCAGTATCGTCTCTCTCCAGTGCACCCAACCTCTGGAGATTTTCTTATGGTTTGCCCAAATCAAGGGGTCAGGAATGAAATTTGCAGCCTAGGTGTCATTTACCTGCAGAATGTTAGATTGGTCCTAACAAGGTGGACTGAGCGTGCTGGTACAGTTTATGAACCTCCTCTTTATCGTACCAGAATCAGAATTACTGGTCCCCCTCTTCATCTCTGGAATAGAAGTGCCATTAACATGCTGGTGTCTGGGTTTGGTTATCCAATTTTCACTGCTCCTCACTTCTCTGATGGGATCTTCCTTCATTTGCGTTTGCTTATTAAAGGAGCTCATCCCTCAGAGATCCCTCATCATTTGGTTATCTCTGCAGACCCTCGAGCTGCAAGAGCTAGGGTACATATTGAAGGTTTTGAACAAGTTGGAGGGCCCACTGAACCACCTTTTGTAGGCCCCGGCAGGCCTTGGGTGCCTCCTCCACCTCCTCCACCACCTCCACCACCTCCTCCACCACCATCGACTGACACCGATTCAACTTCTACTGAATCAGCTTCTGTTGCTCCTCCTACTGGATCAGCTTCTGGTGTTTCCTTGCCAGTACATTGTGCTACTGGTGATCCCTTTTTAGCTATTGCCTCTTCAATTTTTCTGCCTTGGTTCTTTAATGCTATTAATGCCTCCTTTAATGTACAGCAGTTCTAAGTGCTTCTTCTCTAATCCTTAAATTTTTTGTTTAGCTCTGTATGCTTTATGGCTGTAATCCTTAAATTTTCTTCTTGGAATATCAACAAAGAGCATTCTTCTTTACTTTGCCTTCACTCTCTTCCTTTTCTCACCTGATCTGTGTATTATTGCTAGCTACTACTTGATGACGTTTACTATATGACAACACGAAATTCATGCCTATATATATGTAAATTATTAACGAAATGCAAAATAATTTAAATAAAGAGGAGTTCATGAAAATATACTTTGAACTTTTGATCCGTTTGAATGTTGAAAAGTGTGCGCGACTGAGAGTTAGATAAGTGAGGATGATATTTTATTTATACATAACCATTCTGTAACGGTTATTTCCTAATAACCGTTACAGAATCACTAAAAAAATAAAAACAAAATTATTTGCCTCTATGTAACGGTTGTTGGATAATAACCGTTACAGAATATAAGAAATCTGTAACGGTTATTATCCAACAACCGTTACAGAAGGTTGATGCATTTTTTTCCCTGACCATGACGGAAATGTTATTACGGTTGTTTCATAATAACCGTTACAGATTTTTGGCGCCAATTTTCCCGCCTAATGCCTCACTATTCTGTAACGGTTATTTCAATAACCGTTACAGAAGGTCCTTTTTCCCGTAGTGAAGAATAATATTTTTGTCATCTAGAATGTTATTTTTAAATAGACCAACATCCGGATTAAATTCTTATTCCTAGGTTGTTTGGATTATCTTTTTAATCCAGATTAAAAAGTGGTCCAAACTATTCCTTAATCCACATTAAGAAGATGATCAAAACATCATAGGAATAAGAATTAATCTAAACATTTGATCACTTAAAAATAACACTCTAGATCTCAAAAAGCTTATTCTTGCGCGTTTAAGAATAATATTTTTTAGTCCAAATAACTAATCATAATTTTATTCTTACCTGATCCAAACGGAGTATATATTCTTAATATTATTACAACTTTTCAAGTGATCAGATCTTATATTGTGGGGATAGGGCGAACGTTATCGGCTCATAGATTAATTGCTTCTGAGAATTTGGTAGTTATTTCTGGGTTTCTCCCTTATAAATAATTCCATAATCATCCCTGATTTATTTAAAATTTTAAACGTAGGAAGTTGAAATATGCTTGGGTGTGTTTGGATGAGCATGGGATAAGAAATTTCGGTATGCGTGCTTATTCTTATTCTTGTGCAACCCAAACAACACAAGAATAAGAAATTTGGGCCATTATTCTTATACTAACAAAACTATGGTATAAGAATAAGAAATTTGAATAAGCACGCATACCGAAATTCCTTATTCCATGCTCATCCAAACACACCATTAATGAATTAAACTGGCAGAAGATCCACATAAACCATATTACCTTATAGTACTTTTTTGCATATCGGTCAATGCTTAATTCAAATTTCAAAGACACAATGTCTGCTCTATATTTCAGGATATATATACTGTCATTTTTACATCGGTCATTCTAGTTTAATTACACAAAAAATTATTGCGAACTAGATTTCTATGCGTACGTCTCTATAATTTGGATTAAGTGTAATATTATTAAGACTCTTCGTACATGAGAACAAAAAAAGGTTTTCCTCATTTCGTTTTTGAAGGTTAGTTGGCGATGGTTTTCCTCATTTCGGCTCCGTTTGGATGGCTTCTTTCCGGAATAAAGAATAAGAAATAACCACTTTTTATCAATAAATTTATTTCTAACCATTCAAACTCTTCATAAAAGTTACACACTTCTCAATAAATTTACCCCTTCCCAATAAATTTATTCCCTTCTTCCTTCTTCCTACTTTATTCTCAACGCATCCAAACGGAGCCTTCAATTAATGGTGGTGGTTGTTTCAGTAGCAAACATATACACGGTCCACACCGTTTGGATCGCTTAGGAATTTAGGGAATTTGGAAAATTTTCCATTCTTAAGCATAAATTTATTAGAAAGTGTGTGATTTTGTAAAGAGTTTGGATTGTTTATAAAAAAATTATGCCTAGGAAATAAGAATTGAAAATTTTCCAAATTCCCACTTCAATCCAAACGGCCAGTGAAAAAATATAGTAATGTTTATGATTATGATACTCTTTTTAGCAGATCTAGCTACTCTCCAACTGCCACATCATGATTATATGTTTGTGATAATTTGTTCATGAGCGTAATTCTAATTGTATATATATGTTGTTTCATTAATATTGTACAATTCATGCTGGTTATTTTTGCTTTTAACTACTGACCCATTAATATTATACAGTTCATGCTGATCATTAATACTCTAATTGAAGGTTAGTTTGAACGCTATAAGACTTTATAAATTATCAAGAATTGAAGATAAGTAATACTGGATTGAATGTCCCTCCCAATGTGAAGTTTATTAATTGAAATAAAATGCATAAACCATAAGCAAGTACTATTTATTTAGGAAGACCCGGATCAGCCAGCCATCACAAATTACTCATGGTTAGACCTCAATAATTGACATGAATCCAATTGTGCGGATGATCTTGTAAGATCTAAATCCTGCTTCTGTGAAAATTTTGCTCCACTCCTGCTCTTCCCGCTCTGCTCCTTTAGTTCCAATCATCATCACCAGATCAAACAATAGCTGAGGTTCCTTCGATATCACGGAAGAAGTCAATCCAATTACTGCTTCCAGAATTAATACTTTTCCACCATTTTCTCTTGAAGATATTGCCTCTTTACACCTTCGTAATATTTTGATGCAGTCGTCATCAGACCAACAGTGCAAAATCCACTAGAATTACAGGTGGCAAAATATATATATGAATACTGAAAATTATAGAATATTGATCAATTGAAATAAGGACAAGATGTGGGGAAATTCTCATACCTTTAGTAGAACCACATCTGCCGCAGGGATGTACTTAAACATGTCACCGGCAACGAACTTCACATTAGGATCATTCAGAAAATCACCTTCCACATGAGGAAGATCTAAAACAGTGCACTTGATATGGGGGAAATTATTCTCCGCAATCACTTTTGCAATTGCACCTGTACCACCTCCTACATCAACTAATGACTCTATTCCCTTGAAAATATCAGCTCCTTCTTTAACAATAACATCGGTGAACAAACAACTGCTGCTTACCATAGCATCATTAAAAAGTTTGCTGATCTTAGGATTTTGGCTGGACATTTCCCATAAATTGACACCATGGGCCAATTCAAACGGCATCTCTTTTTCCTCTTGCATGAACCAATCACCCATGCAAAGATATGCTTTGAGCACAACATCTTCAACGTGAAATCGTGCGAATGGCAACAAGTTGAATGATTCCACTTTAGTTGACGTCACCAGGCGTGAAAGAGGTGTTAAGTCATAAACTGCCTCCGAGCTAGTGCCTTGCTCAAGAATGAATCCGAAATGGGTCAATAGACGCATTAGGCGGAACAAAGATGGCTTCCTTGAGGGAGGAAGGGTTAAAGCAGAATGAAGTTGGCCGAGGGTCATAGGCTGACCGTGGTTGCAGATTGCATCAGGGATGCCTAGGTCCAAAGCACATTTGAGAGACATGGTTTTATGAAAACCAAATATTAGTTTCCATAGCTCGGCAATGGCTTGGAACTCGTTGTTATTCATTCTGCTTGGTTTTGGTGTTTGTGTGCTTTTCGTCACACCTCTTCCCGTTCTTATAGAAGAAGGGGGAGGGCACAACGTGTATAATAATTAAGTTACGGACGTCGAAGTTACAGGGAAATCACTCCAGCTGCTGTAAACGAAAAATGAAATTGGATGAAATAGCAAGTCCCGATATGTATATCTTCATGCATTAAAGTAGACTTATTCGACATGGACATACAACGAACCAATTAATTAAAGAGTTAGAATTGTAATTTGTATATGTGACTTTACTTTACTATTCCAATCTATCGTCAAATTTAAGATTTGTCCGGTTTAAAATACGGGGCTGATAAGGATTATTTTCGATTCCTATCATCTTTATCATTTTCAAAACGCGTTTTCTATTTTTAGAAAATGCATCACAAAGGAGAAGGAGGAAGCGACACAGAGAGAAAGAGAATATGTCACAGAGGAGAGGAAGGCGGCAACACAGAAGGGAGGGAGCGACACAGAGGAAATGACAGGAAACATAAGCGTTAACAAGAACAGTTATATATATTAACTAGAACTATTAGATATAACTGTTCTAGTTAAAATCGTAACCATTCTAGTTATATTATATATATTAATTAGAACCGTTATATATATTTTCTAGAACAGTTATATAAATAAATAGAACAGTTACTAGATCAGTTATATCTAACTGTTCCATGGACGAGTTTAAATGAAATGAATGGGGTGAAATGTCACCCATTCTTTTTTTCCAATCAAATATTATTTTATATAGTTTTATTGTTATATTGTTCATTTTGAAAATCTCTATTTGAACCCCGTAAAATTGCAAACGTAATTTCATTGATGACCCCATGATTAAAAATTCATTTTTTTTACATGACAATTTTATCAAAATTGATAAATAATAATTATATAATCTTTATTAATTTCAGTGAACTCAATTTAAAAATTTTTTGGCCTCGTGACTGAACTGTTATAGTTAATATATATAACTGTTTTAGTTAAATATATAACTAGAACAGTCTCTTTCTTCCCCTCTCCCTTCTCCCCATGCCTCTGATTCAGTCTCTTTCCTTCCCTCCCCATGCCTTTGATTCGCTCTCTGAAATCTTCCTCTATCCCTCTCTGCTATCATTGTCCTCTCTTCCGTCATCCCATCATCCCCTTTCATTTTTAGAAAATGCGTTTTCTAAAAATGGAAGGGGATGATGGGGTGACGGAAGAGAGGAGGATGCGCGTTTTCTAAAAATGAAAGAGGATGATGGAATGACGGAAGAGAGAAAGATGACGAAAAACAATTCCGATTAATATTATTGCTTTTTCTATAACCGGTAATTTAATCGACCACCCATTTTTACAAACTGACAAATAAAATATCAATTTAGTCGATAAAGAAAAAGTTGGGCTCAAGCGCGCTTTTCAAATTAATATCCACAAATGACAAATCTGTTGCAAGAGGCTGCTATGCATAAGAGGCATAAGAGGCCGCTACGTACAGTGCATAAGATGCTGCTGCGGTGCATAAGAGGCTGCTAAATACAGTGCTTAAGAGGCTGCTAAATACAGTGCATAAGAGGCTGCTAAATACAGTGCATAAGAGGCTGCTAGCTGCTATACACATCATCATAAATTGATTGTGGCATAAGAGGTTGCTGCTATACACGTCATCATAAAATTGATGGGTGTGGCATAAGAGCCTCCTACAGTGCATGCTACACAACAACATTAATTGATTGTGGCATAAGAGGCTGCTGCATGACCCATAAATTGATTGTGGCACAAAGAGAATGTCTGTGAATTGCTATTTTTGTTACAACTGTATATATATAAACCAGATAAATTATATGGATGTTAGTGGTAAATTTGTTTAACATACATAATATTATTCTTAAATTATACACAAGTAACTTGTGGATTAATCAATTATTAAATCATTTTAAAAATTATGTCCGAAAAAGATTTTATGCCTGGATTACTTTAAAAAAAAATTATTGGAAAAAATTTATTCATGAAGATGTAATATAATAAACGGAGAGATGGGTGCAATAAAGATTAATTAAAAGTACGCGCGCTCTAAAAATGCAGACGACAACAAAGGAGTTCAACAGCTAATTTTATATTTTTGTATTTTGTTAACGGACGCAACTATATGTTGTGTAATGCAAAATAGGAATTTTTACTGGTTTGAAGTTCAGGACATCCTCTCTGTATATATCAAATTTTAGGACTTCTTTTTCTTCTTGAATATTTCTTGCAAAATATCAGTCTTTTAGCTCCAAACAACAAGTTTCTATTTTCACCACGTTTGACTTTGAGTATTACTTCGCAAAAATATTTTAGGTAGGTTAGTATCAATTCGAACACTTAAACAAGTTTTTTTTATAGCTAGATCATCGAGTGATATTGATCGATTGTGAGCATCATTCTCTAGTTTATGTGAGTTTACTAGTGTCATTTAGAGATTATGTCAATTCACCTCGAGTGTCATTATAACCAGACGATTTGTTTCGAAATTATAGTTCCGTTCATAGTCGAATACAACGGAATGTTTATTTTCGTGCTTGCGAAATTTCTGAAGACGTACAACTAAGACTTGTAATTTTCTCTTGGGTCTGTGATCAAGTTTGTGTGTCTCTTTTCTTTTTCTTTTTACATGCATGATTATTTGATTGTTTGTGTGAATTGTTTTTAATTTTCATAAAATTATCCAAGCCGATTTGTAACTTGAATATTATTTGTGCCTGTTCATTCCCCGTAGCCCCGTAGTTAGGAAAAGATATTTATTGGTATCAACTTCTTGCGTGAATATTTCTACACAATCGATCTGATTTGTGTGTAACATTGGGTTTTGTGAAGGCGAATACCGTAGAAAATTAAAATAGATGCTGATGGTAAATATCTTTTTGTTTTATGTAAACATTGTATATATTATTAATCATTAAATTTTTTGAGGATATGTTATTCATTGAGAGCTAAGTAACTTGGTGTAGCTAACAAAAAGTTTCGTGCTTATATTTACTATATATACTTATTTGGTTCTTCAAATCTGATACCTTTAATTAATCGATCGCAATTACATCCAATTTGGTATCCTTATATACTTATTTGGTTCCCAATATGGTAATGTTTATTTTGTATTACACAGCTTTTGACTTGAATCAACCCTTTGTCCTAGCTATATCATTACCCATAATTTTTCTAATTAATATTGTCCATAATCTGTCAATTTGGTATCCTTAATAGTTTTAATTAATGATAAAACACCTCAATAATTGCAAATACCTGGCTGCTTTGTTAAATATTGCTATTACATATTATTGACTTTATGCTGTTCATCACTTTATTGATTTAACATTCTTAGGAAGTTACATAGCTAGCGAACGAAGATTAAGCATACATATCTTCTCTTTATCCACGCATGTAACAAAATTATTTGATGGGACAGTGTAGCAACAAGTAAACAACTCATTATTAATTACATGATTGAAAACTTGTAATTAATGTTAGAAGCGTCTGCTTACATAAATCGCCAGCAGAAATTGTAATTAATATAAGAAGCATCTGCTTACGTAAACCCACGTCATAGAAATTGCAATTGGAAGCCGCCAGCCCAGCATTTTGCCTCCATATAAACCTTTCACGGATTTCAATCGAGACATTGATATGGCACAAGACCTAACTATCCGAGGCAGAACCTTTCACCTCTCCCACACTGGACACTTCCAGCGCCAAAAACATGCCTTTACATACATTGGGGATAGACTTTGGGCAAAATCTTCACAACCAAATATGAATCTCAAATTAATTTTAACTGTCCGCTCTGCATCAGGAATCTCTAGAACTGGAGAGGATACAGATTGCCGAGCGCAGGCCACGGTCCTTGCAGTCGGCACTGCTGTTCCGCAAAACTACATCTATCAGTCAGACTATCCCGACTATTATTTTCGTGTTACTAACAGTCGGCACCTTGGAGATCTCAAGGAGAAATTTACACGAATATGTACTCATCAACCATCATATATACAAATATACAATTGTTGTTCCATTTGACACTTCTTATAATATTCTGGTAGTTCCAGAATATATAACATTCTTCTTATTATTTGGCAGGTAAGGCAACGGAGATCCGCAAACGTTACTTTCACTTGACAGATGAAATGATCCAGGATCACCCCAACATAGCTGGTCACAATGAGAATTCCTTGGATGCCCGCAACAACTTACTTCGTGCCAATATTCCTGAGCTTGGCAAGGAGGCAGCTGATAAGGCACTGCAAGAGTGGGGCCAGTCCAGGTCAAAAATCACACATTTAATTTTCCATACTGGCACTGGCTGTATCGAATTGCCTGGTCCGGACAGCCAACTTGTCAGTTTGTTAGGACTCAGTCCTACAGTCAACCGCACCATGCTGTACCACAATGGTTGCTATGCCGGTGGTACCATGGTTCTGAAACTCGGAATCGGAATAATCGGAAGAATCGGCCGAATCGGCCAAAAAAATCGGATTTTTTTTAAAACACATTTTTATGCCGTTAAAAATCAGAAAAAAATTTGAAAAAATAGGAAAAAATATGTTTTCATAAATAAGAATTATACGACCAAATGTTCCTTTCCTCTACTTATTCCACTTATTGTTTTATTACACCATTTGTACCTAACAGTTTTTTTATTTGCACCAACTGGAATAAAATGATCCCAACCAATATCTTGTGTTCTTCCTCGACCGCTATCCATTTCTCTAATAAAATAAAAAGAATTATAAATTTAAAATAAATATAAACAATTTTGTATAAGACAAAATTTTCCATCAGATTATTTTCCGTAAATGTAATCCATAGCTGAAAATGTGATAATCCATACTGTAAAAGTCGCTAGAAAAGTGTTGACAAAATTTTGATAAAAAACCATACCCACTAACAGTAAATGAAAAGCTGTAAATGAAAAGCCATACCCAAACCCAATTACGCGATTACCCAATTACCCAAACCCATTACCCGCTAACACTGGATGTTAGACCCAAACCCAATGACGTGCTGTAGATGGCATAGACGGGAAGTAAAAGAGAAAGTAAAAGAAAAAAATCATGCTAAATTACCAAGTGCCGCACGCCGCACAGGTCTCAACCGGGCGACATGAGATCAGCGATGGTCTGTACTGGGCGATCAGCGATGGTCTCCACTGTCCAGTAAGCTGATTTCTCTTCTCCTTTCTCTAGTGTCTCTTCTCCTTTCTCTAGTCTCCAATAATTGCTGAGAGTGGGGTTCAATAATTGATCTGAGAGAGAGAGTGGGGAGACCGACAGACAGTAATATCTTTTTCCTTTCCAAATTTTTTTTTTCAATTTTCACTTTTTCAGACCTATTTCGGTCGATTCGGCCGATTCCTGCCGATTCCTGCCGATTCCGGCCGATTCCGACCGATTCCGGCCGATTCCAGCCAACAAAACGCGATTCCGCTCCAAACTCCGAAAATCGACGCGGCCACTGCCGATTCCGATCCGATTCAACCGATTTAAATCGGAATCGGCCGATTTTTTGAACCATGGGTGGTACTGCCCTCCGTCTTGCAAAAGACATTGCTGAGAACAATCACAGAGCTCGTGTGCTTGTGGTCTGTTCAGAGATCAGTGCTAGCTTTTTCCGTGGCCCATCGAAAAGCTCTATTGGTAATCTTGTTGGTCAAGCTTTGTTTAGTGATGGTGCTGCAGCTGTTATTGTTGGTTCAGAACCTGAATTTTCTGTAGAGGAGCCACATTTTGAAATTGTCTCTGCAAATCAGACCCTGATCCCTGGTACAGCTGATGCTATTTCAGGCTGTGTAACTGAAGTAGGCCTATATGGATCTCTGTCCCCTGATGTACCGAGACACATCGCAAATGGCATTGGAAAGTGTATCTCTGATGCTTTTGCTCCACTTGAGATCACCGACTGGAATTCTTTGTTTTGGATTGTGCATCCTGGTGGGAGGAAGATTCTCGATGACGTAGAAGGTGCGCTCAAGCTAGAGAAGGATAAATTTTTTGTGAGCAGACGTGTGTTGGCTGAATATGGTAATGTTGCAAGTGCCAGTGTGTTTTTCGTCATGGATGAGATGAGAAGGCGTTCTAAGAAAGAAGGGAAGGCTACTACTGGTGAAGGAAAAGGACTTGGTCATGTTGCACTGGTCTCACTATTGAGACTGTTGTCCTTCGTGCCTTCGCAGTCCCCAACTGATGTGAGCCATGTTGCACTCACGCTATTACTTGTTAGTTTGCATTTTGCAAATATCATTTAGTCTTCATTACTTGTGCGTTAGTCAATAAATAATGTTTTGTGGTGTGCTTCATTTTATTCTATAATACAATAAGATAAGGATAATTTATAATTTTGAGGAAATAAAGTCTTAGAATTGCTTAAACCCTCAATTTATCTTAAAAAAAAAAAGTCTTAGAATTATCCATGCATGCTGTGGCATGTTTTGTTAGAAGGAAAAGGAAAGATACTTGCGAGTTGTGAACTTGTGATTGTACCAACACGTTTTGGTGCGTTTGGATTGTTGGAAGAAAGCAGAAGAAGAAGGAAGAAGAAAAAAAAATTATAAACAATTCAAACTCTTCACAAAATTACACACTTCCCAATACTTCTTCCCTTTTTTCCTTCTTCGCACACCTATCCAAACGCACCCTTTGGGTCAAGCTTACTTTTCATACACTAGTTCCTTCTTTTCTTGCAATTTGAGGATTCTTTCCTCAACGCTGTACGTTCTTCATCCACAAATTTATGCTACTGAATGATAATATCATTCTAGTGAATTATAAAATAAAGCTTAGAATAATGGGAAAAATATCTTACAACAAGTGTAAACGAATAGCTAGGCAATGTTGTGCTTTTATCTTTTTTTTTTTCTTTTTCTTTTGTTGAGAGCCAGGTGGCCGATAGATTCTATTGATAAATAAAGATATTTGAAAAAAAAAAAGTTGCAGTAAAAGAATGTTGTGCTTTTATCAATTATCACTAATGATGAACATAAACATGTTTGTTTCTAGGCCTAAAATCTAAAAACTAAGCCCCGTACCCGGTTGATACCCAAACCCAATTCATATTCCGTTGCTGCGTGGGCCCATTTAAGCTCTGTCTTGGATCGTTTTTCCCTAAACAATTGTCTCAAAATAAATTTTGTTCTATTTCTAACATAAATTGGGAATTCAGGCCACTTCTAATGTCCGTCCAAAAACTCGTAACTGCTGGTTATTATTATTATTATTTTAAGATAAATAGGTTCTGCCAACTTATTTTTAAATTAAATGTTTATAAAAAATTCTCTAGTCAGATTTCGAAGACCTTTCACTCAAGATGACAAGATGTATTTTTTTTTTGTCACTAGACTAAGAGCTAGTTCTCAACTATTGATCATTTGAGAAACAACATTTCTAATTTTATTATTCAAAAATTTGGGTAAACGAACAATAATTTATCAGAAGGAAAACATGAGTTATGGGAACGTGCAAATACGAGAAGAACGAGAAACAATCGGAAAAAAAGGGCATTTATCGCGATTAAACACAAAAATATTGGATAGGTGTGGGAAGAAGGGAAGAAGTGGGAAGAAGTATTGGGAAGTGTGTAACTTTGTGAAGAGTTTGGATTGTTTATAATTTTTTTTCTTCTTCTTCCTTCTTCTTCTTCTTTCTTCCAACGATCCAAACGCATCCTGTGTGAAGCCGAAGAAATTTTGTTTTGAAAGGCACGTAGCACAACAAGTTCACACCACTACGCCAATTAATTTTTTTAGTACCGATTTTATATCTATTATTAGTACCGGTTGTGAAGTGATACTAATAATAAGAATACTAAAGATAATTAAAAACCGATACTAAAAAGTCGGTGTTAAAAACACGTTGAAATTCACGGTAAAAACGATGAGGATCTTTAGTACCGGTTTTTAACTAATAACCGGTACAAGAGACAACAATCTTTAGCACCAGTTAAAAATCGGTACTAAAGATCCCCACCTTTTATTAATAGTTACTATCTTTAGCACCAGTTATTTATTAAAAACCGGTGCTAAAAATCATTCTTTTTTTCTAAAAAAATGTACTAATTCTGGTGCTAGCTCATTCTGCTAGCAACTCAAATTACGTGATGCAACACTCCAAATGGCTAATTAATGAGAAATAAGAACGACGCTAATTTATCTCACTTGATTTTACTCATGTATATATTCATGAGATCAAGATACCACACGCATAGGAAAAAATAGTGATAGCAAATCAAATATATCTATAATTAACAAGCTGACACCAGTATATACAATAAAGAAAAAGCCTTTCACACTTGACAAGCTGAGACCAGTATAGCTGTCCTTGAAACTTAAAAAATTGTCACAAACTACCCCTGAAAATTTCAATTTGTACCATTATACCACCTGATGTGGTACCAGTAAGGTGACACTTCATTTAAGAACTTGAATTCCTACATTTTCCACAATATTCATATTAATTTTTCACAATTTTGAAAATTGAAGTAAAAACAAGCTTCAAAAAAGTTAGAAGAAAAAGTACCTTATCTAGCCAACCAGCTGCAACAAAAACAATCAAAGTGAGCATAAGCTTCTTGTATGTCAAGTCCAAGTTCACCAAGAACAGATGTCACCTGTTAAGCATTGCACAAAGTAACAAAACTTATTAGTACTCATTTTGTTTGATAAACGCCCATAGACAACTTATTAGTACTCCAATCAATTGATTGATACTTGACCAATATTTTTTCCCTTTGATTTTTCTCCTTGGCTTGTTTAGGTACAATTGCACATTAAGTCATAATTCATGCTAATTTAGTCTAGTTTAAGGAAAAGTGCAAGATATTATAAAATTGGACAACGAATAACTTTTTTTTTGGAATATATTTAAATAGTTATGAAATGTGATATGTATGAACCCAAATATTTTTGGAATAACTTTTTTTTTCATAATTTATAATTTTAATGTCTGAAAAGCACCTAACAACCTACCTGTTCAAGCTGGTTTAGAGATTCAATTGATATGGCACCTCAATGAATGATATTCACCTCTTTCATTGCACACAAAGCACCAGTATGCCTAACATATTATCAATTTTAAACATAATCATTCTCTCAAATAAAAAAAAATTACAGCTCAAATATGCAAATGGCAAATTGGTCATCTTCCCACTTGTACAGCTCAAACATTGTTCATCCCTCCTTTCCCATTGGTACAAAATACAAATTACATGTTTGTAAATAATTTTAGTAAAAGAAAAATAGATGATAAAGGAATTAATTATATTATTGAACTAAGCAATCATTGCTTATATCATTTAGGATTAGAAATAGTAAAAAAACCATTAAAGCATCTATTATTTTAAAAAAACATAAAAGATAAATAAGAAGAGGAAGAAGTGAGAACACGTACAAGAATTTAGAATTAAAGATCAGAACACAGACATCCAGGGAGATGGCAAGCGACAACTTCTTACCCTATGCCCCTTTGAGGAGAAGTCAAAATTGACGGATTTGCCCCTGATCAAGCCTCATTAGGCAAGGAAGTGGCTGATGTATCAACAATCCCAAGGTTGCTCGGAGACAGTGTGATCTCTCCTGGCGTGGAGGCGGCGGAGACATCGGAGTAACTCCGTTCGTCGAGATCGTCGAGGTACTTGAGGTTGCACAGACGTATGAAGTGAGATTGAGATGAAAAAGGTCATGTAAAGGGTTACGATTGGCGATAGTGTATTGAGGCGAGGAAGGAGACGAGGAGGCTGACTTGGTGCTCGGTTTTCAGAAAAACAAAAGACATGGTGATAATAGAGGGAGAAGCTCATGGTATAAAAGAGATGTGAGCGAAGAGGTGAACGAAGAGGTGGCGAATAGAAAGAGGCAGGTTCGGTTTAACGAGGAGAACAAGAAAAAAAATTAAAAGAAGTTTTACGGACTTTAGTACCGGTTTTTATTAATAACCGACGCTAAAGATACTATTTTTAGCCTTTTTTTTTTTGGAAAAATTGGTATTAAAGATAAACTGGTTTTTTTTTCTCCAATATTTAGTACCGGTTTTTTAAAAAACCGATGCTAAAAATGAAGCCTGACAATTACGAAATTACCACAAACTATTTTTTATACCGGTTTTCTTAAAAATAGATACTAATGGGGTGGTACTAAAACTCTTTTTTGGTGTAGTGCATGAAATTGTTCATATAAGAGCGCATGATTGTTTTGAAAGGCACGTAGCACAAAAACACAACATGCATGTTTAATTATCCAATATACTTAATTAAACATATTATCCAGGTCAAAAATCACATTAAAATGTTTTGAAAGGCACGTAGCACAAAAGTTAACACGAAATTGTTCATATATGAGTGGAGGCACATGGTTCGTGGGTCCGTGCGCAACTTATTATAATACTTTTTCGAATTTGTTTTTTTCCGAAATGTTAGAATCTAATAATATATTAGACGGATACAGTACGTCTGGTTCGATCATTTTAATATTTTTCAATTTTAAATAACTAATCTGAATCATTCAATATATTTTTCATATTGAAAACTTATAAGAAATCATTTTTTTTCTGAAGTTATTTACTATTTTCTTTATATTTTAGAAAATCGTTGTTATTGACCGATCTATAATTTTTATATCATAAATTTTCTAAAATACCAAAAAAAATAGTAAATTTTTTTAAAAAAAATTAAAAAATTCATTTGTTATAAGTTTTCAATATGGAAAACATAGTGAACGGATTGAATTAGTCGTTTGGTTGGGACCATTTTTTAATCCGGATTAAAAAGATGATCCAAATATCCTAGGAATAAAAATTTAATTCGAATGTTGTACAACTTAAAAATAACACTATAGATCCTAAAAAAAACTTATTATTAATCATTTAGGATTAATATTTTTTTTACTCCGACTAACTAATCTTAATTTTATTTTTAGATGATCAAAACGCCCCTGTATAGAAATAAATTTTGAACTTGTATTTTGCATCTTTCATTATCATTTATGGTGTCTACTATTTTTTTTCATTTTAAATATTAGCCCCTCTCTAGCAGTCAATTTTGTTGTCATCTACTCATCTTAATATGTAAATGATATAAGAAAACCCTGATACTTTTAGAAAACATAAAAATATATATTGCAAACTCTACGAATAAGTTTGTCGTATATAATATAATTTATGAATTGCTGAGTTATTTAGTTATCGGGTTGAAATGTTGAATATAATTTGATTTAGAAACAGCGAAACATTGCTATATTTGTGCCATACCCAGAACTAACAAATTGAGGCCTTAAAAGTTGGGCTGGATGCCCTAGTTATCAGTGTAAACTTCAAAAACTATTTAAATCAACAAGCCCAATAGGAATGAGAATTACTGATCAAATAAAATCCACATTTAAACATTAGTATCAACAGATCATTGATGTACGAAAATTCTGTTAAGAATCAACTAAATAGTATTGTTAAGCTTTTCTGATTTGTTCCTTTTCCTTGGATCTATCATATACTAAAACCTGCACTCAGATTCATTTCGTATCCTATCTCTTTGCAAGTTGCTTGCCATGGCTGGTAAAGTGGTAAATTGGTAATGAGGTGAGGTCAAAATATGAGGATGTCAATGCAGAGTATGACTGGACTTCTCGTAATTAATGTTATGTACACCTTACTGAAATCCCTACCATTTGTTAAGTCAAATGCTTCTTGTTACTATTGGTTGACTTTTAAACAAAACTAAGCTGCAAAATTAACTTGAAATGACAGGAAGTTGCCTAATTCGAGGTAAACTTGTAGAATTCGATGTGTTGTTGATCAAAAGTTTGACCCGAAACGTCAGATGTAACTTTAGGACTTAACCTTAAATGTTCAATCGACCTAACTCCACTTATATTCCCTGTTGTTCTAAATTTAGCACCAACTACCAATATTAAAATCAACGAGCACTAAGCCGCTAAGTAGCTAATGGTGTATTAATCTTGCAAAAAATAAAATAGACGTTTGCGCCACTCATTATTCATGTTTTATTAGCACATAACATAAAATAAAATAAAATGTAAAGACAACAATATAGCATTACTGTTACATTCCATACGTATGCGTCATTTGCATGACATGATAATTAAATTAGCTAGAAAATAAACCACATAAATGAAACCCATATTTAAAACATGCTTATATCAACTGTTAAGCTGCCCAGCTGAAAATTCTGATATTAGATGCAAACTAGAAAATTGATAGCGGGCATCAATTAGCTAGGGATTGCAATGGCACGGAGAACAGTTGTCTCGATAGTTAGACCTGGCCCAAATCCTAAGAGCACTCCGAATTCTGCACCTTCGCCGGTGGTGGCCTTTCCTTTTGATCTCTTCCTCATCTCATCCATGACAAAAATCACACTGCCACTCCCAATGTTACCATACTCTGCTAACACACGTCTGGTTGCAAGCAATTTCTCCTCATCTAACTTGAGCTCATTCTCTAGTTCATCTAGAATTTTCTTTCCACCAGGGTGCACGATCCAAAATAGAGAATTCCAGTCTGTTATCCCTAGCGGTGTGAATGCCTTGGAAAGGCTCTTTCTGATATTATTTTTGATATGTATTGGTACAGAAGGTTTCAAATACATGACTACACCCGCCTCCTCCACACGACCACCGACAGCATCTTCTGTCCCAGGTACGATGCATTGGCTTGCAGAGAGAATATTATATAGAGGTCTCTCAACAGATAGATCTGGGTCAGACCCGACAATGATGGCCCCCGCACCATCACCGAACAAAGCCTGACCAACAAGAGTATCTATGGCGCCTTCAGCAGGGCCACGAAAGAAGCCAAGACTAATCTCGGAGCAAATAGCAAGGACACGAGCACCAGGGTTGTTCTCAGCTAGGTCTTTTGCTAGGCGAAATAAAGTAGCACCAGCATAGCAACCATTGTGGAAAAGCATGTAGCGGTTCACTGTTGGTTCAAGGCCTAGGAGGTTGATTAGCTGGTAGTCAGGACCAGGCAAGTCAACACTACCAGTGGCAGTATGGAAGATGAGGTGGGTAACTTTAGACCTCGGTTGCCCCCAATCTTTCAACGCCTCTTCAGCTGCATGCTTGCTTAGGTTTGTCACCCCCGGTGCAAGCAATTTGTTCCGATTGTCTAATGTCGGATTCTTGAAAGTGGCAAGGTTAGGATGATCCTTCAGCATCTCATCTGTAAGATAAAAATGACGCTTTTCAATCATCGTCCCAGTACCTGTGAACAACAAAAGAGCGTCATTTCGAATTTCAAAATTTCCGAAGATCAAAAAATTATGGAAAATAAAATGTTGTACTAAAAGAACAATCTAAACCATCAATATTGATTACATATTCTAGTAAGCTTTTGATTGAGTTCGGTACGGTGCTCGCTCTTAGTAGCATTGATGTAGTAGTCAGGGTAATCTGACTGATAGATGATGTTCGGTGGAACAGCTGTCCCAACTGCAAGAACCGTTGCCTTGCCTTGAATTGCCATGTTCATGTCTTGGCCGGTCATCTCTATTAATTCCTTAACCAATAAAAGTTATCAGAGTAACTCAGGAAGACTCTTTAGTTCTTATGGTGGAAATTCGAATGAAGGTTTGAGGAGGCATGCAAGAAATGGGTTACGTTCCGCTATTTATAGAGCAAATTCGAATACAAAAATATTATAATAACTTCCGAAACTGTCTCTATCAAACTAACATATATTGAACATTCAAACAACTGCATTTGAGCCGAATAAAACGTGTAGTAAATTCGGTGGCGCTCCCACCTTTTTGCAAAAAAAAATAAATAAATAAATAGAGGGCTTTTGGATTCTTTCCTATGTTTTTGGGCTTAAAAAAATTGTAGTTCATAGGGGCCAGACTGCATAAACCAAAACTATATGCTTTTGCTGGCCGCCAGTTTATACTTGCATAAAACACTAAAGTCAGAGTCATTCTTACCTTTTTTTTTTCAATCATATCCTGCCTAAATTAACTACGAGCAAAATTGACTTCAGCCATGGTTGCAAAAACAAACAAGTCACGGCTATGGTCCTATGGATGCGTTGCAAAAGATTGCTAAATCATCGGAAAAAACCATTACAATGGGAGCGTCGTAAAAATGAGAGGGAACAAATTTATTGACGGTTTTTACATAAATATGTCGCCATGTTTCTATTAGTTTTTCTATGAAAATAATCACTAAATATATTACTAAATTTTGTTGTTTATGTGGCCCGTACCATTTGTTCAAATTATTTTATTTTCATACATTTTGAATTTTAAATTTGATATTTCTGAATATGAAAACTTAAAATTGGTCAAGCTTTTTATATAAATGTCTGTTGTCTGAACCCAACCTAAGAAGGTTGCCAATGTGATCTACAGGGCGTACATGTAAAGGCTGCTTTCGAGGCCAAACACGCCGTCAGAAACTCCAAAATCTACTTTGTAATTTTTTGAATCCCAAAATTTAAAAAAACCATGATAATCGATTTTTAATTAGCACAAATTAATCATTAGATAAGAGGAGAGATTAGGAATATAGAAATGATTCATAAAAATCGGAAAATTTGAAATTAGTTTGAACTTTTATATCTACAGATCGAAGAACTGATCAATGAGAACGAGTGAAAGAGACTAATTGGAAAGAGGAGAGCAAACAGGCTAGTTTATAAACAGATGAGGTTGAGAGGAGGCAGAGGGGACTAAAAAAAATTTTGTTCAGATCTAGTCTAGACAATAAAAAGGAGAGAGCACGATTGAAATGCATTCGAATTTTCACTTAGCAATGATTATTATGTAATAGCCACTGTTTAAGATATTAGCAGTGATTTTTATCTTAAAACCATTACGAATTTCTTAGACAGTTTTTATAGAAAAACATTACGAAAAAGTTTCTCGATTTCTTTTAACTTACTTTTTAGTAACTGTTTTTATATATAAATCGATAATTGCTACATAGTTCAACAAAATTTCTAGAATGACACTGCTTTTTTTTAACAAATGTTCTTACAAAATCTGTTGCATAATAGGGGTTGCAAGAGCCTCTTTTTATAGCAATGTATATTTAAGTAAAAGAAACTTTTGTGATAAATTTTGATGGAATGCTTTTGAAGTGCAGAAAAATAATTCTTAAATAAGAAATAATTCCTATGAATGTCGGTTTAGTATTAAAAAAACAATCTGTTATGCTGCTAATAAGGTGCTATATACATTAATTACTTTTGTAACTTAAAAGAGTAATATATCTTGCACAGTTCAAACAGGGGTAGAAGTAGGAATAATTTTCTGGGAGGGCAAATTTGTAAATTTTGTTTTGGGGTACAAATTGATTAATTTACACAATTTTATTAAAAAAAATAACATAATTGTAGTAATATTCAAATCACAGGGTACAAAAGTCCTCCCTTTAAGCCTCTGTGGCAAGAAAATCATAACAAGAAAGAATAACAAGAGTACAAGACGAAGACGACAAGACACCAGTTGTCCAAACACATAAAACAGATAGCAAATATATTTGTAACAAGAAAATAAATTATTTTAAAACATCATTTATATATATTAGACAAATATATGCTAAGTTTATAAATAGCAGCCAATGTATATAAGTGCAACCAACGAAACAACTTGAAGAGATTTACATTAAACTAGAGCTTTTATCGCAATCTAAGATATGTTTTTTTTTTGTTTAGTTTTCAGAAAATAATACTTTTGAAATTAAAATTACAAAAAATGAAAAAATATTTCTGATATTCGAAATGAATCACACAAAATTGAATTTGCGAACAACATTTGGATATTTAGATGTGCATTTGTTTATTTTTTATTTTTTTTAAATTAGAGGTATCATTTGATCATATTTTTAATCTACACTAAGCAAATGCAAAAAAAAGGTTAATTAGATAGTTTTACTCGACTTTTTTTTATTTTTCATTATTTTGAGGTATTTGATTATTTTGATTGTTAATAACAAAATGCTTTTTGTGATAGTTTTTTACAAATATATTACTATTAATAGTTTAGTCTTTGTAATTGTAGAGATATCTATTATGGATACGATTAATATACTATCACAAAAAAAATTATATTGCTATACTGCAGCTATAATTATGAATATTCGTATCAAACAGTATTTATAGCACAAATTTGTCTCTGGAACGAAGATTTATTTCGTAGTATATTGGCAAAAAATAGTATTTATAATATATTAATGTTAGATTCTTAATACGAGAAAACCTATGGTGCATACTAATGTACGGAAGTTTTGGTGCATACTGTTCCGAACTCTTAGATCTGCTTTAAAATGACCAATCCAAACCGTCCAATATGATCTCCCTATTGAAAATCTCCTTTTCCACTAAATTTTACATTTTTTTGATATTTTTAAGTATTTTTTTCGGATTTTTAAAAACTGCTATTTTTGAACGGTTCAGAAAAAATTAAATTAGCGATTTTTGAAAATTTGAAAAAAATACTTAAAAATTTCGAAAAAATATAAAATTTGGTCGGTAATGAGATTATAACAAGAAGATCATATTTGACGGTTTGGATCGGTCATTTTGAAGCAGATCCAAGAGTTCGGATCAGTATGCACCGAAACTTTCGTACATTAGTATGCACCATAGGTTTTCTCTTCTTAATACATATATTTTTACAACATTTTATTGCTAACTATACCTCTATTATTGTACTTTTTTTTACATTATTAAATTTATATTATCGTATTAAATACTGGTTGTTTCTAATAAAATAGAGCTATAATTGATGTCATCATATTTATATGAACAAATTTTTTCTCTCTAAAATAAAATTAAATATTTAGTAGGTATGCTGTAATAACGTTAAAATGTTGGCAAACAAAGTAGAAATTATTTGTGTAGATCAAAATTCAAAGTTTCCATAATGCCTATGTTAACAAAAATATTATAAAAATCACCGATTGATCATTGTTTGATTAAATTAATTCACTTTGTGTAATAATACAAATCTGTAGGCCTCTAATTAAAAATGGATAATCACCCGAAATTATTTTAAATTGAAATTTACACCCCTAAAATTTTAATAGAAAAAATTAATTAAAATTTTTTTAATAAGAAGAAAGTTCTTACGCATTTTATAAAGGAATACACTCTCTCTCCTTCGTACCCATTTTATAACCGGATAAGAAGACTTCTTACTCTTTTATAAAACGGGTACGAATGCTTCTCTCTCCTTCTTTATTTATTATAAAGTGTAACATTCTCTCTCCTTTTTATCCGTTTTATAACCGGATAAGAAGGTTTCTTACCCTTTTATAAAACGGGTAAGAAGGCTTCTCTCTCCTCCTTACCTTTATAATAGTTAATTAAGTAATAATAATTAATAATTATGGTAATATTTGTAATTATTAATAATTGATAATAGTTATAGTAACAATAACTAGTAAATAATAATAATCGTAAAATTATAATAATAACGATATTCAATAGTTATTATAATAATGATAATAATAGTTAATAATAGTTTAATTTTTATAATTTATAAGTTAATAATTAATAATAATTTTTATTAAAATTAATAATTATTAATAAAAGTTAATAATAATTACACCATTAATAATTACTAACCTTATACTAACCTCAATATACCATACCAAATAACATTTACTAATCTTAAATTAGCACTAACCCCATCAAATCACTACCCTTACCAATAATTAATATTAAAATAACTATTATTAATTATTATAAATATTGCTATAATTATTAATTATTATTATTATTTATTTTGAATTATTAATTATTAATTAATATAATTCTTATTATATTAACTATAATTAATTACTAATTAATTATGCCAAAGTTACACCACTAACTATACTAACTTCTATTTTGTCAAACGAACCCTGTTGATGACTATTGGAACCAGTAACACTGTACTAGCTAGAAGTTACTCCTAAAATGTACTAGAATGATAGAATGGTAAGGGTAGTGATTTGATGGGGTTAGTGCTAATTTAAGGTTAGTAAATGTTGTTTGGCGTGACATATTGAGGTTAGTATTAAGGTTAGGAACTATTAATAGTGTAATTATTAATATTAATAAAAATTATTATTAATTATTAATTATAAATTATAAAAATTAAACTATTATTAATTATTATTATCATTATTATAATAACTATTATTGAATATTGTTATTATTATAATTTTACGATTATTATTATTACTATAACTATTATCAATTATTAATAATTATTACTTAATTAACTATTATGAAGGGTTAATTATTATAAAGGGTAAGGAGGATAGAGAAGCCTTCGGCTTCTTACCCAGTTATAAAACGGGTACGAAGGAGAGAGAGCGTACCTCTTTATAAACCGCGTAAGAACTTTTATTCTTATTAAAAAAAAATTTACTTAATTTTTTCTATTAAAATTTTAGAGGTGTAAAATTTTATTTAAAATAATTTCGGGATATTCTCACGTTCTCTCTCCTCGCTTAGCGCATCAGTAGGCCTGCCAACAGAAACAAAAAAAACGTTATGCCGTTCCGTTTGCTGAAACGGAACGGTAAACGGTAGAGATATTTGTTTCGTTTCCTTAATGAAACGCTAAACGGAACATGAAATGGAACGGTTTAACGTGTTTTAACGTGTTTTTGTACATGCCGTTTAGCGAAATTATTTCGTTTAGTAAGTGGAACGGTAAATGGTAGCGAAATCAATTTCGTTTCGTAAACGAAACGGTAAACGGAACACCCCGTTCCGTGCCCGTTATCCACGTAAACGGAACGGTAAACGGAACACCCCATTCCGTGCCCGAAATTATTTCATTTAGTAAGTGGAACGGTAAATGGTAGCGAAATCAATTTCGTTTCGTAAATGGTAGAGAATCGACTTCTTTTTATTTTATTATTTATTTATTATTATTTATTTTTTTGGTCAGTTGAGAAACGGTTACCGTTACTTTTTTAGGCACTTAAACCTTCTGTGGTAATACTTGCATTATAGGAGAGAGAGAGAGAGAGGACGCTCTTGGAATCAGTCGTAAGCTCATTGCCTTTTTTCCATTTTTGTGATTGTAAGAAGAAAATTTGAGAGAGGCCTCTTCTCTTAGGTCTTGCTCCAGAAGAAGGGAATGAAGGGAAATGAGGAGAGGGTGAACTGACCATACCCTGCCCAAGAGTTGTTCCTTGCTCCAGAACTTATTTTTTGAAGGAGAATGAAGAGTAACAGGGGAGAATGAAGGAGAATGAAACAGAATTTCTATGTATAAAAGAGGAGAAAGGAAAAAACTTGTTACACCCCAAATTTGAGGAGTACCACAATTTCCATACTCTCCTTTTCCATCCCTTCCTCTTCCTTTCCAAATCAAGTTCTGGAGCAAAGCCTTAGAATCAGTCAAAGCTTCCTTTCCCATTTTTTTTTGTCTGCGCACATCTAAATTGAAGGCCAGGCACTTTAAACTTTAACTTTATAAACTTGTAATTAAAAAGGCACTTTGTTTTTAATTACTCAAAGTTATGCCTGGACAATTGCCTAACTTGCCCTTCTTTAATTCCGACCCTAAAATAGATATATACGCAGTGTTTTGAAAACCGTGTCGGATACTGAAAAATTCCGGTAATACCAAGAACCAAAATGGTGACTGAAACGACGGTATCCGGTATTGTGAGAGGAAAAATCGAACAATTTCGGAAAATATAAAAAAATATCGGATTTCTATCATCTGGCCGGTAGGGATGTCGGTACGGGTTTAAAAACACTGTATATACGTGTATTACATGATCATGACTTTCCTTTTGGGAAACCTTCTGCAACTTTCCTGGGCAGACTACAAGTTGGCAAGTCAAAAGTTAATTAGGCTAGGAAAATGAGAAAGGTAAACACCATCATGGCGACACGCACCAAACAAGAAAATGTATTCCTATAAATTTTTCTTATATCCATTCCCATTTGTTTTTAGTAATTAGGGCCATGCAAACAGTGACAGATATTAGATTTTCTTTAAGCCTGGGCACAATAAAGTATATGTTAAATTAAATAGAAAAAATAATAATAAATGATATTTAAATAGAAAAAATATATATTGAAATCTAATCACTAGTAACGTTACAAAAATGATGATTATTGGATGAAATATCAAGCAAGAAGCTGGGTTCCTCTGTTGGAGGAGAAATTAAATATTTTGTGTACATTGGAATTTTTCCTTCAATAATGCCTAAAACAACATATTCATTGCAATTTGTTTGGTGGAGTGCTGGATATTTCTCATCCGTCGGAGAGGAAAAAAAATGTCCCGATAAAAATATACAACTATATTGAGCAATAGTTGTACAAATGATCTTAAAATGAACTAAAAGACAAATTGGAAGTTCAATTTTCTTCTTTCGGCATCCAAACATACACAATTAATAATAAACAATTTCATATGTAAAAGTTAAAAGTTATATTAGTACAAATTAAATAATAAAATTAACTTACAAAATGAAACCACAAATTGCTTACTACCAATAAATGAATAATTTACTTTTTGTTTCACTGCACATCGGGTTGCACATGCAAATTTCTAAGAGTCAATTTATTCCTTTTGAATTATCCAACCTAAAATAGTCTAAAGTTACCGACTGCCACTTATTCTTCAGGAATACACGAAAGGAAACTTGTCTATTGATTGTTCTTTTTAACTCACCAGATTGATAAAGTGATGTGGGATGGGTTAGAAAAAGGCCAGTTTTCCACTAAAATCTTGCATACATTGTTAGATATGATTGAGGGATACAGAGAATTTTTTTGTACAGAGATGTGGAATTTGAAAATTCCATTAAATATAAAAGTATTTTAATGATTGGTTAATTAATCGAAGGAAGTTATTGACTAGGATACGCTTTCTAAAAATGAGTGGGTTGGCGATAAATGTTGTGTCTTTTGATCAAATAATATATATACTGTAGATCATCTTTTGTGAGGTCTAAACATATTAGACATTACGAATATGGTTCCTCTCTAATTGTTAGACACAATCACACGATTCACACCCCATATGGCTGGAAGATGTTTTTCAAGCATAGTATTCTTTGGAAATCAGGGGCAGAGCTAGGAATAAACTTTTTGAGGGGGGATTTCAATTTTCTATGTTTGAGGGGGCAAAATGCTTAATTTGTATAAATATTATCAAAATTATAACATTTTAAATTGATGTAAGATTGGAATCACGGGCAACCCTGTGCCTCCGCCCCTGTTAACCATGATAGCATCTACCAAATTAGCTTTCAAGATATATACATATATTGTTTTAAGGTAGAGTGGTTACAAAATTTCATTAAAAAAAACAAAATAAAGTCCAATTACAAAGTAAAGGAGGGCTCAAGCTCTACAATAAAATTACATTAAATCTTTTAAGATGTACTGCAGTTTTCTTTTGATCCATGAGGTTTTACACTTTACAGGAATGAGATTTGTTTCTCTAAATAGAAGAGACAAAAACAATATATTAAAACACTGGAACTAAAGATACAATCTCCGAGTATATATTGGACACGTTATTTTCAGAGAAGTTGAAGATTCAAATTTTAAAAAGTGTTCCAAAGCTCTACCATTGCAGCCGCCAAGGGAATGTTTGTTTTTTTTAAGGAGATGTTAATTGATAAGAGCTTCCATAATGCAGATTGTTTTTCTTAATTTGATACTGTTCTCTTTTGAATTGTAACAAAAAACTTGATGCTTCTGTATGCGTACGCACTTTTATTTCTGATGTAATAAGAATATATGAGTGATGCGACGAGATAGTTGCAAGTATGAGTTTGGTAAAAAAGGTATGGTACCAGAGGACGGTACCAGATGAATATTCTTAACTGTATCTGTTTTATGATAATCGATTAACTATACATTTCAATAGCCTACGGGCCTTTACAAAAAAATTTTAAAAAACAATTGCAACTGGGCTCCACCGTTTATACATAAGACCTACCTGATAAATTAATTATACTCAAAATCCGTTATATTATATGGAAGCGATTAGCATAGGTTTTACAGGTTTCTTTGCTTTTTTTTGTTTAAAATAGTTTCTATTCAGGTTCTTTTTCTTATTTTTTTCCCCTTTTTATTGTTTGTTTTCCTCTGCTTTTCATTAAATACTCTGTAATTGTTCTTTTTTTTTTCATGTTCAATGAAATTTACTGGTGTGCCAAGGCAACAAATAAATCCGGCACAAATAAACCCGGTGACAGTTGAAATCAAGAGAAATTACTCTTTGTTGTGACAATATTAATATCGGAATTGATTAGTATCATCCTAACATTTCTATCATCCCCACCATCTTTTAGAAAACGCGTTCATTTTTTTCTATTTTTAGAAAACGTGTTTGAAAATCTCTCTTCTATTTTCGGAAATTCAGAAAACGTGTTTCTATGCGTACGCTACTCCCCCCCCCCCCCCCCACCCAACCCCCCTCCCACCCCTCCCGCGTACGATCCCCCCTCCCCCTCTCACACACTTCATAACCCGTTTAAATTAATATTCATAAATGTTGAAGCTAATGTCGTAATTGTTGAACTTGACATATTTAAATGTTGAAGGTAATATTAAATGTTAATATATATAACTGTTGAGGTTAATATCGTTACTGTTGAAGTTAATATATATAACTGTTGAAGTTATATGTGTAACTATTAAAGTTATATATGTAACTGTTAAAGTTAATATGTTATATGTGTAACTGTTGAAGTTATATGTATAATTGTTGAAGTTATATATGTAGTTGTTGAAGTTTTGTATGTAACTATTGTAGTTAATATATTATATATGTAACTGTTGAATTTAATATATATAACTGTTGAAGTTAATATATATAATTGTTGAACTTGACATATTTAAATGTTGAAAGTAATATTTGAAGTGGGTATATTTAAATTGTTGAAGTTGGCATATATATTAACTTCAACAGTTATATATATTAACTTCAACATATATATTAACTTCAACATTTAAATATGTTAACCTCAACAGTTAGAATCATCAATATATAGTGTGTGCGTGAAAGGGGAGGGGGAGGGGGAGCGTACGCGGGAGGGGTGGGAGGGGGGGACGAGCGTACGCAGCACGGAGGAAAACAGAGCGATTTTCAGAAATAGAAAACGCGTAGAGTCAAAAATAGAAAAACGCGTGGGGATGATGGGATGATAAATATCGAGGATGATCCTTATCACCCCGTATTAATATTAAGAGAAATTACTTACAGCTGTCACCGGGTGAAGTATTAAAGGAAACATAAATTCATGACCTTCCTTAAACTGTTTGTAGTAGGTCTTCAATTTTGTCAAATAATTTTAAATAAAATGGAAAGTTGCTTTTTTTGGTTAATGGTTTTCACTGGGTACTCCAAAAAACTGTTTGTTTCTGATCAAATGGTTAATGGTTCAGATTAAATTAGCTGGAACTCCTTTCCATTATGGTAAGTTTAATCTAGATCATCTAATTCAATATGAACAATTCAGGTCTGTCTGCTGAATTGCTGATGCTTCTAGAAAGAATCCAAATCTGCTGTTGCGCGATAAGCTGTGTAGCGCAGTAAATCTAATCGTTCCTTGAATCCAACGGTCTGCGTATTCTTCCTCTCCGCTCCAACACAGACGATACCTATCGGATTTGCCTCCGTTTCTCATATCAGATCCGAACAAACCAAATTTATAAAAGATGCAGAAATAGTGGGACCCATCAGTCATAATCTCCTTCCCCATCTCCTATACCAAAAAAAAAAGAACGAAAAAAAAGAACCGACTGTCCTCTCCTTCAAACGTGGTTCAAAAATACAAAGTAGACAGACAAGGCTTTCAAACTAATAAGCGAGCAGCAAGACCACCAGAAGTAGGCTTTGTACTGGCTTCTTTGACTTGCTTGGCACCAGGATTTACTTTCCTTCCTTATACCGCTTTCGGCTGAAAAAACAACTACTCAAATTACATACTTGTATTAGTAGACTTGATTGAAGAATTCTAGGAGAAAGTACTTTGCTTTGCATAAAAACAATACGTCCATCAAACGTGGTTCAGAAACTGTGGTTTAGACAAAAATAAATACGGCCGACAATTAGAAATATGTCCACAAAGTGTGAGTCCTGAATATTACTAGAAAATTAAAGGTTTACTTATTCCAAACGTTGTTTAAGTTTAAAAGATCACCAATGATTACACTGGCTTTGAACACTCACCCATCTAAGCATTGAATGACATTAGTAGCATTTTGCAAAGAATTAAGGAATGCCACCAAAATTCATATGCATGTACAACCACACATCAATCTCGACAATTAACACCATTGGTTGCTTTAATAGATCTAAACTAGACCAAAATAAGGTGATAGCCTCATGAAGCCCTTGAGGTGTTCAGTAAGTCGTCACCGACAGAAAATCACCACCAACATCCTCAATTTGCCACCCCAATCCATCGTTAGATCAAACCTGAGGTGGAGAACAAACGCCCCAAATTGGCAAAGTGCAACATAAATGGGAGGCATAGGGGAAAGGGGAAAGGTTGGCGGAGCTAGTGGTGGCGTCGATAGAGAGAATGAGAGGGTAGAGCGGCGGAGTGTCTCTACTTAGTCGTGGCGCTGACCACTCAATCGTTCGTCAGAGCAGACAGAAAAGAAAGGAGACATAGTTGACCTCTTACCAAAACGAATTTTGACGGAGACGGCAGTTGTTTTTTTTCCTTTTCGTTCCTTTTTGTTTTGGTAAGGGGGAATGGGAAAGGAGATTATGACTAGTGGGTCCCATTATTTTTGTGTCTTTTATAAATTTGGTTTGTTAGGATCTGATATGAGAAACGGAGGCAAATCCGATAGGTATCGTCTGTGTTGGAGCGGAGAGGAAGAATACGCAGACCGTTGGATTCAAGGAACGGTTAGATTTACTGGCTACACAGCTTATCGCGCAACAGCAGATTTGGATTCCTTCTAGAAAAGGGTGGGTGCTTCAAGTAAAACAACGATCAATTCTTCCCATAAGATCTGTATATAGTGCGCGGTTTAGTTGAACAGTATATGCCTCCGCTGCTTAGTTCAGCTGGATAAGCACAGAGCCTCTTACACGAGTCGCTCAGGTTCGAATTCTACATTTGATGGTGATGATGTATGTGTGAGTGTGACCCTACGGAGATAAAAAAAAAATTGAAGGTTATATCATTTTAAAAACACTCTGGAATTAACATTAAAATCCTGAAAGACCTTTTTGTTTCTTTTTTTTTTAAAAAAGAAACTTTTGTTCTCTTGGTATTTTGATGTCAACTTATAGAATGAAAGAACTTTAAATTATTAGTTGGAAATGACTTTAACAATATGAAATAATGTCGAGTTAATGTTTGGAAATTAAGTACACGCAACTGTTAGTAATTGTGGCAGAGCAGCAACTAGAGGTTGCAATTTGAAAAATAAGTTTCAACAAAACAAATTAACAAAAGTGAAACATAATGAAAATTTAAGATTGGGAATTCTCTCAACTATTTTTCAATTCAACATATTATATATATATGTTTTGGGACAAAATCGTATTTATTTTAAATCCAACTATCAATATTATGAATATATAATTGTTTTTCCCCAATTTCAATCGACAATCAAAACTCAAAAGACTCGTAGCTCGTTCTAAGGGAAAACGCATTACACTTGCACATCTCAAAAAAGAAGGCAATTAGCCAATTACTATTATATTTGGGCCTTAAAATGTAGTGGGCTTTTTGTTGCTGTGGAAATCTTTTAATACATAATAAAAGGCTTTAAAAAATGTTCAGCTCACTGCTGTGAAAATCTTATTTAACTGTTATGTGTGTAAGGGTGGGCGCAAAATGCCGTGAAATTGTGGAACCGTTCCGTTCCGTTCATGTGGAACGTCATAACGGAATAAAATTTCATTTTGTTTCGCAAACAGAATGAAAAACGGAATGCATTTCGTAGTTTATTTGTGTGAAATACAGTGCAAATATAGTTGTTCCGTCACGTTCTGTCAAAACGGAACGAATAACTAATCAGTTTGGAACATACCATTATTGAAACTGAACGAAATACAGAACGGGCCATTATGTTTCCGTTATCAGCGTTACCCACCCCTATATGTGTGCCATGCATGTATTTTGTGTAAGTGTATATTGGTACCACAATTCCTGTTGCCTATGTAAACAGTTACCCCAATATTTTTGTGCCTGGCAAACATAACAATATTGAGATATATTATTATCCAAGTCTATCCGAGTACAGAAAAATCATAAAGCAATAAAGACATGGCAACATCACAAGCTAGTATTAGATATATAACCAAGTTGATATGATCCAACCTCACGTGATAAGGCGTAACAATTACCAATGCCTCCTTTCAGGCATTATGCAGGTAACAAGAATGTCAAGCCAAATTCTGATCAGGGCACAGTTATATATGTAAGAAACATAATTGTTAGCCTGATACCACGTCTCCATTTTCTGTTATCCATGCATTGGTCAGAAAACAGAATTCAGATTCGGGTTAGTGGATTTACAGGTCCAATATATGCAAATCCACTCTTGACTAATGAATATCAGATTCTATCGGATGAGTATGATGATCAGATTAGCTTGCGCCATTGGATTAGATCAGAATAACCAGCTTTAATTTAAAGTAGGCCTTATTTTAATATTTGATTTAAAGTGGGTCTGACTAAAAAAGCCAGAACCAGGACATGTGGTTCCCACAGAAGGCAACATGGCACCCTAGTACGCTCTCCACTCGACTTTTCTTATTAGCTATGTTTCTTTGTTATTTTATATGTTTCTTTCAGAAAAGAATAAAGAGGAATTCGAGAGACGACTATAAATTACAGTTTCAAAAACATTGGAGAGTGTAAAACAACAAGGGCTTACACTGGAATTCTTCTCACCCAAAAAAAAAAAACAAAAATTAAAATACACCGATATAATATGCCAAGACATCGTTTACACGTGCCTCTTACAGCCTTTGCCTTCGCCTTTAAATTGCCATACAGTGACACAGTCTCTTTTCCTTTCTTCTTGCTCGAACCCAGCGCGCAACAGTGACATGCAAATGCAATCCTCTTGCTCTCTTCCTAGACCCAAAAGCCCACCTATGGCGCGCTCAAGTATCATACCTTCTTCTTTGAGCGATGGCCTTGTCTTCACTGCTGGTGCATTCCTTGCTCTTTTAATTTTCCTCGGCCTCTATTGCTTCCTCTCTCCAACACCTATCCCGAACCGCCTTTTCTCCTTCTCTCCCTCCTTCTCATCCACTTCTTCTCACATTGATGACACATATGACCCACCTGATGAGACCTTCTATGACGACCCTACTCTCACTTACACCATTGACAAATCGATATCTAACTGGGACGAGAAACGCCGTCACTGGCTTAAACTGCACCCATCCTTCTCTGGTGGAAGAGAGCGCATACTCATGGTATCTGGTTCCCAGCCATATCCATGCCGGAGCTACCATGGCGACCACCTTCTCCTTCGTTCGTTGAAAAACAAAGCTGACTACTGCCGTCTCCACGGCATCGAACTCTTTTACAACACGGCATTGCTCATCCCGTCAATGAATTTTTTCTGGGCTAAGATCCCTGTTATCCGTGCAGCCATGCTGGCCCACCCAGAAGCAGATTGGATTTGGTGGGTTGACTCGGATGCAATATTCACAGACATGGAGTTCTCCTTGCCACTCGACCGGTACCGAGCCCATAATTTGGTGCTGCATGGTTGGCCAGAGCTGGTTTACAAGAAGAAATCCTGGTGCAGCCTCAATGCAGGTGTGTTTCTGATCAGAAACTGTCAGTGGTCCTTTGACTTCATGGATGAGTGGGCCTCCATGGGTCCACAGTCGCCAGATTACGAGAAGTGGGGCAAATTACAAACTTCAACATTCAAAGACAAGATGTTTCCCAACTCCGACGACCAGTCAGGGCTCGTGTACCTGATCCTCACAGGAAAGGGGGGTTGGAGGGACAAAATATATCTAGAAAACGAGTACTACTTCCAGGGCTACTTTGCTGAGATTGTGGGCCGGTTGGAAAATATTTCGGCACGATACATTGAAGAGGAACGGCAAGGCCCGGCAGTGCTACGACGGAGGCATGCAGAAAGAGTGTTTGTTTCCTATGCAAAAGAAATGAAAGTTCAGCTTGGGAAACAGAAGGGGGCTGACACTGGGCCCACGGGGTGGCGGAGACCATTCGTGACACATTTCACCGGATGTCAGCCATGTAGTGGTGATCGAAACAAGGTGTATTCTGCAGATAATTGTACTCTTGGAATGTACAAGGCATTGAACTTTGCTGATGATCAGGTTTTGCGTATCTATGGTTTTCGACATGCCAGTTTGGTTAGTGCGGATGTGCAGCCTCTGCCGTTTGATTATCCCCGTTCTGAGGAGTGAATGTGCTGGATTCTGATTTGACGTTTACTTTCTGTGAAGTACATAATTATCTCAGAACGAGGGAGAGTGCACCATCAAATCGCCTATCTTTTTGCATGAATTGCTCGAAGCATGTAATTGTTTATGTTTTGAATGAATTGTCCAGTTCATATGTTTGATGTAATAAAAGAAGAGGTTCTTTTGATGCAAATCTTTCTTTGGAATTTACTTCCTGCCTGTTTACATACCAACATCGATTTAGTAATTTCTGACAAAGGAACCAAGTATCAATTCGATATATCCTGCTTATAGCAATTAGAGATTAAATACTAAGGCTCTGTTTGGATCGTATGAGATTAAGGGTAGGATCATTAGCTATTCAGGATTAAGATTCTTAATCATAAATTCTTAAGAATAAGCTTAATCTCAGATTAAGACTTTTTGTTTGGATGAGAAAGAATAAATAATGAGCTTTTCTTTCTAATCTCAACTCTTATTCTAACAAAATGTCGGATTAACTAATCTTAGTCTGATTAAGAATAAACTCTTAATCCTAGACTGTTTGGATGATTTCTTAGTCCCGAATAGCTATTTAGTCTAGAATAGTCCTTATTCCTAACTATCCAAACAGGGCCTAAGTCAGCTGTTGCCAAATCACAAAGCTTGTATGATGTATCTCACGGAATGGGCTTCAAATCTAACATCAATTGACCCTCCGACTTTCTTTCCCTAAAAAACAAATTGACCTCCGACTGGTCATTGTATGCAATTTTTATCATAATTATACAGGTTTTTTAATTGTCGCATTACTAAACATAAAATGAAAATAAATAAAAAAATACTAAAAAAATACTAAAAAAAGGTAAGAACAATTGTAAAGTGGTTTAGTTGCAACGAGAAATAGCCAAAACACCCACTTAAGGAAGAAAAAGAATTAAAAAAATGATGCTGATCGATCTCTTTCAAGATAACATGCCTTCAACTGAATTTCTCCCGAAAGCTCTAGCAGAAAGAGTGGTCCTCTTGATGGTACCATCAAAAGCTCACATAACCACATTACCAAACCCAAGCCATCTAAGCCATCTTGTTCACTAGTGTGCTGTTTCTCGAGCTCCATCTTAAATTCTATATAAAAGGGGTAGAGAGAAAGAAAAAAAGAGTACTGAAATATTATGCCCCATTTAGTATATAAAAGCTGAATAATCAATCTCAAAAGTGATGACACGTAAGTACAAATAGCACATATAAGCAGCATATACAAATACAGTACATGATTTTAACTGTAGCATTTCCTAGAGGTTCGCATTGAGCTACAAAAATTCATAAATTCAATATGATTTATGCTAGTCTTTCCCCATTACGGTTGGCAAAACATTTTGTGCACATTTGCTAAATGGACATGCCATCTTGTAATTTTTGAGTTGTTGGTAGTTATGATGATATTCTAGCTGTTATGTAAATAAGAAGGTCATAAAATGTTTTCAGTATTTGCTATTATTTCACCGTCACTGATTGCGAAACATTTTCTTTGATTGCTAAATAAGTATACTGGTGTGTAACTATCAAGATTATTCACAATTGTCTATAACTTTATATCCACATGGCAATTTGTCTATAACTCTATATCCACATGGCAATTTGTCAGACTTCTGCGACTAGCAACAATAACAGACATACTGTATAAAATACTCTACAGAGTATTCTTTACACTTTGCTGCTACTAACAACAAAATATCATGCAAGAGAAAATGGAAAGCAACAAATTGCACATCACATTAAATATGACCAAACTGAAAGGAATTAATGGCAAGAAAAGTTACATGCAAAGACATGACAACTTTCCTTAATGACTTATATTAAGTAAATGATAAATGAAGAAATTAGTGAAGTAGTTACCAGAGAGTCACCAACAGCCCACAATTTCAGCCCTTCAACTATGATCACCTAGGAAATCATAATGAATAGTCATAAATTTGAAAGGCACACATAGTAGATGCCATGGATTTCCCCCTTTTAAATAAGATATTTCAAAAGGCGACAGAAAGAAAGGTGATTATCACTCCCACAAAACCTAAATTACAAAAAACAACGCTTAATTTCCTTTCATGTATTAAGGGTAGTGTAGTACATATATGATAGAAAATTAACAAGAGCTACTCTTGCTAATTTTATCAGATCTTCAACCAAAATGATGTTCATCCATTCATGCAAATAAAATCTTTGAATGTAATATATGATAATTCAACATTTACACTTTTTTTAGATTTCCCATATTTAGGGAACTGTAAACCTTGTAAATTTAATAAACAACATTACAAACCAGAAACTTAATTTTTTCTGTACTTACCGACCAAGTCAAAGTTGAGCCCTGTTGTAGCCACGAACCAGAAAACAACCCACGATTATTGGTACAAGGGAGAGGTAAAACCAGGGTACAGAACCTTTCCCCTGGCATAAACCTCGATACAAGCACGCTGAAAGCTGGCTCACTCTTTATTATGTACAAAAGAGATGACCACCTTGGACATGCTGACAGAGGCATCAACATGTCCAATAGTGTATGCAATGGCAACCTATCCATGAGTGAAGAACATAGTCAAATTTTGCTTGGAAAACAGTAGTGTTCTAGCAGAATTACAAAATTAAGCAGAACTATATCATCAAACAAAGTTAATACAGGACCAGCATTCAAAGAACTTGAAAATGCTAAAATCCAGAAACATATTATCATATCTTATCTGGTTACAACTGTGTCGTTCTCAAAGTTAACCAAAAAACATCAGACAATTAAAAACTACTAAGTAGAAAGCCCAGAAATCCCTGTGCAAATTCCCAAAACTAAAAGAACAGTAGAATTTTAATCTAAATTCTAAAATCAATCTCATGTAATTAATTCAAACATACCGGTACAAGTGCCAACTGAAACTTTAAGTTCACATTTTTTATGCCTTCACAAATTCATGCTCCATCAACAAAGCATGATAACAGATCCTGCAGCTGGTGCAAGCGATGCAGTGAGCCACATATATGGGAACATGTTCGGCACCAATTTGTTGTAAATATTAAACACAATATTTAGTGCCCACCAGGTGGAAATATACAAACCAATTTTTCCAACCTGGTTCGATTCCTAATGGGCTTTCACTCGGTGCATAGGGGACCATTGCTTGCCGGTGCATGGGTGGTGAACTGTTAATTGGAGATGGTCAGCGAAAGGGCCCTCATGCGTATAAATCCTGTGAGATATTTATTCAACCCATTAGATATACCTGAACTCAGAAAGCTTACAAAAATAAAAAATTAAATGCAAAGACTTGAGGACCATGCTCAATGATTTAATATTAAGTAAAGGATAATTATGAAAGGATGTGTGCAATATCAAACTATACATCTGTATGAACACAACTGATTCGTCAAATTTGTTTCTGGTTTGTGCTACTGTTTCATTGAAACTCATTACAAAGCATATTCTCGAAGAACCCGATTCAGAACTTAATTCTGATATGGGTAAAGCCGCATTGATGGCTATTTCTTCACAAGAACACACGAGTCAACCACGTTACAGGCGGAACTGGTGTAATTCTTACTCCTTTGTGGATCTGTAGCCAATAGGTTAGTGAAGTCAGGCAGTGGTTGGAATAGTTCGCAAAATTTCAGCAATTTACCTTACTTTATTGCCCCTAAGTCTTTCCTGAACCTGTACTGAAACAGGAGTTTATCGGGAGAGATAAAAAGGAGATGGCTTTGCAACTGATGTACCTGTTAAAAGATTCAAGTGACGGTGCTTCCCCATTAACATTTGAAATTATTGACATGTCAAGCACACATCATTTTTTTCACCCAATATCCACCATTGCAGCTTTATCATTTTTTTTATACCATAATTAGTAGCAATTCAATCTCTATGACCAACATATTTTAACAAAAAAAAAAAGGTAACAGGTTCAATCACCATCATTGTTTGTGAAATATTTCCATCTCAATTGCCACATTCACTATGCAATTTTGCAACTTTTGAGAGATTGTAACAGCATAAAACACCGGGGTTTGTCATAATTCTTAGACTAAAATAACCCAGGGGTTTAGATTTTATGTCTCACTGTAGTACATTTTAAATTATCAATTATCATAAATATAACGATAGGCTCTTAGTACCTCTCATTTGTGGCACCAGCTGCGAGAAAGTATTTTCAAGTTAGTCGAGAAAAAGGAAAGGCAATCCCAGAGCTCATCATGTTGCGAAAAACGCTGGAAACGCCGCCGATCAGAGTTGAGATGATGATGGGGTTGCGAAAAACCAGAAAACTGATTTGAATTGTGCAGGGATTAGACTCTATAAGAAGCCCACGTTTCTCTCTCTCTCGACAAAATGTTAAGCCCAATAAAACCCAGTGCTGATACGGGACATCCTGCAAATTGACATCCCGTACCATCCTATTGGATTTTGCGCCATGGGCCTGAATTTTGGCCTCTCCTCTGCTCTCTCCTTCAACTCATGTTCTCTTCGGATTCTGGACATCTTAGTAAGATGTCCAGAGTGGACATCTTTCACTATGAGTCGTTCGATCGAAATGGACGCTTAGATGTTAAGCGCTGAGGTGTTATTTCTTTTGGCGTTAGTTCTCCTGGAACTCTCCGTCTCCTCTTTCTTCTAACTTCCCCTCAACTTTGAAAAACCATATACAAGCACGGACAGTCGGACACCCCTCTTCTCGCTCCGTGCTTCGATCAGATCGTCGCTCCTCTCCTCCGACTTGGCTGCTTCGATGTCGGAGCTAGCCTCAGGGTCAGGCTCAGGCTCAGCCTCCGCCTCTGCGTACGCTGGCGCCGCCTCATATGCCTAGTTGCCACTACTGACGTGGCTCCGCCTCCTCCTCCGCAAACTCCTCCACGTCATCGGCGGGACCTCTATCGCAAGAATCGAGCAAGTATGACTCAAAAACTCTTTGCTTATAGCAGGTTGCCTCTCTTTCTCTGTCTCTTCAATTTGAAATTAGAATGGTACCGTGTTTGGTTAAATTTCGAGTTAATTTACTTATATTCCCAAGTCACAAATGTGAACAATTACCCAAAACCAGAAACTCACAATTTTAATTTATTCTATTATATTTCACACATTTATAAGATATTTATAAACACAGTATGCTCTCTCTAGTCTCTACAGAAAAATGAATCAATGAAAAGAAAGAAGCACAGGTGCAGCTGTTGTCTCACGCGGTCTTCATCTCCGTCTCCGATCTCTTCACACAGAGGTTCGTCTCCTTTTTTTCCTTCTTTTGTTTCCTCCTTTTCACCCAGCTTTTTGTGGGCTCCGAGTATTAAGTTTAAATACAACTTGTGTAGAAGCTCTAAAAGAAAGAAAAAGCTTTGTATTAATAGTAGCATTGCTGTTACTGGTACAGAACAGTGTAAACCATATAATGGTTTTCTAGTGTATTAATTGGGTGTTAGATTAATGGTGTGTATATGGTACAATGACTAGTGATAACCTACAATCTAGCTCATAGATCTCAACAAAGAGTTTCAATCAAGAAGAGTAAGAATTTCTCTATATGTTTCATTAGTTTAATACATGGTTTCTTTGATTTACAGAATGTCTAACCCCCTTTCTCTATGGAGGGGGGTTCCTATTTATAGTCATCTGGTGGTCCCCCATCGCATCGGATCTTTTGTGGCCTCCTCGTGTTCTCATCTTCCTTATTCGAATGCGGCATGAAGGTCGCTGTGACCTCCCTCAACCTCAACATGTTCCTTTCTCGCCTATGGCCAACGTTCATCCGGGCGAGGCTGAGTGTGAGGTTGAGTCGAGGCTTCCGGAACGACTATCGCCCAAAGGTCACATAACATCCCGCGACCGTTATGGAAAGGACATCCGTGCTCAGAAACCGTTTCCTCTAGGGGGCCCACCGGTGAGAGCTCCCTCTAACGGTTCCTGACCCCATTCTGAGCGCAACGACCTCGGGCCCACCCTCATCATAACGACTCGTGGGCTCCTCTCTCTAAAAAGGCCTTACACAAGGCTTTTCGTAACTATTAGGCCCATATTCTGATCTGACCATATCAACTAGTTATCACATTGGTCCAGATTCATAGCTCATTGATGTGTATAGAATTAGCGCTGGTTCTTGATGATGTCAGCACAATTAGTGATGTCATTAAGATTAGAGGATCAAGGTTTGATTATAAATGTATGCACGACTCTCCTTTAAGAGTACGATTCATTCTTACACAATCAATAAACAAATGTATTTGCTTTCTACTAATTACTTGGTGAAAGTTGAGGGCCTCTTATATAAAAGTGCCAAAATCATCTTGTCAGGATAATGATAAAAGTGCTACATTAACCAACCCGTCTATTAGTAGGTTCCATGGTTCTGTTCAAAGTGCTACATTAGTATAGATTGGTACCAAAATCAATTGGCAGCTGAAACCTTTGATTACAGACTTTCAATAATTCATCTTCCAATCTTTAAGACTTTAATTATTTTTTTTTCTAAATGGTTTTTGCAGGAAGAGAAGGGTAGATACCAATAGTTTGACTCAGAATATTGCAGCATCTAATTTAACATAGAAGCAGCAATGTTTTCAGATTTATATATTACCATTAGTCAAAGATTAGATTATTAGGCTTATTTAGTTTTAGAGATACTGTTCTTTTGTTGCTGCTATTTTGTGTAGAGATGTTATTTTTGTATGGCAAATCATCTTAACTAATAGATGTTTGTTCATGGATTTTCGCTCGCATGTTGAGATGTTATTATCTTAATGAGGTTTACATACTCCCTTAAAAATAATAATTAGTTACTTCCTTATCACAAATTACATACTTCCATAATAAAAGATAAATGAAAACATATTTGACAATCACTTAATGAAATTTACATAATCCCTTAGTACTATTTAGTTACTCTCTCTCATCACAAATTATGTACTTCTATAATAAAAAATAAATAAAAATATATTTGACACTCTCTAAATAAGAGAATGGACGCTGGAGATATGAGAGAAGGAAGAGGATACTAGAAGAGACAACAAAAAGATATTCTGTAGTGGGGAGAAAGGAGAGGGGAGGCGAGTGAACTAGAGGAAAGAGGAGCGGAAGGGATTAAGCGAAATTTGAAGGAGAGATCCGAGAGAGAAGCGACATAGAGGGGGGGACGAACAAAATAGAGTGAGTGAAATATTGGGCAAAGAAATTTCGCTGCCTAGTTTCGCTAGGATGACAAGAATGGCAAAGAAGAGGAATGGCACTTAGGAATTCCGAATTACAAGTGTCATGGGCAAATATACCATCTCAGCCATCGCAATATACAAAGTGAACATATACAGTAAATAAGATGAACATATAGACGATCTAAGTGAATACTCACAAACAAATACGAATGTGAATACCAAATTGCAGAACATTACCGACCATTAAAAAGCTATGCCTAGGTTAGAAATAAATAAAACAAATATATGGCTTGATTAATCATCTAAATTAAAGCACCAAGCAACACGAAGTCGGACGGGGCACCATTAATTAAACTTACAATAAAAATGCAAGAGGATAATAAATATAATTACAGGGAGTTTTTGTACGGTGAGTTGCGACTCATCAAAGGGTCCGTGAGTAGCTCTCAAAACTCCTAGATTTGGTTTAAAATGATCGATCCAAACTGTCCAATATGATATCCATATTGAAATCTCCACGCGTACTAAATTTTATATATTTTTTAAAATTTATAAGTCTTTTTTCGAATTTTTCAAAACTGTTACTTTTTGAACGGTTCTGAACAAATTAGATTAACAATTTTTTTTAAATTTCGATCATATGAATTAAGATATTAATAATTATTTGTTGTAGTAATTATAACAATGATGCCAATTCTAATTACAATAATAAAATAATAATATTTATTATATTAAATTAATATATTTTATTTGTTTATTATTGCAACCGTAAATATTATTATAATATTACAATAATATATTAATTATCATTAATAATCATAATTAATTATAGATTAGTTAAAAAATCGAGATAAGTTCGCGATGGGGCCCACTGTGGAAAAAATTATGTCACCAATTTTGATAGTATAAGTATTTCCTCCTTAAAAAAGCTTATAGAAGCTTATCCCTCTTATCAAACATGCCTAAGTATTTTAGTGTTAATGATGTATGACTAGGGACATTTGGAATAAATATTAATATAATAAAAAAGTTCCACAATTTAAGCCATCAACCCAAATAATTTTTAAATTAATATAAGTTCATGAAACAAAATGATGTAAATCATCCCATGAATGAATAAATTAAAATAAGAGTACAATCATACAAAAAATATTGGTATCTAGATCACAACACCAACAAAATATCCTCAGAGGGGTTCACCAGAAAGCCACCTTCGAATCATAGCTAGGCATTCCTTTGGTTTGAATTCTGGAGCTGTGTGCCCGGCACCCTACAAGAAAAGTTGTTTGACGGAGAAGGATAACAAATTAAATATAAGCTAAATTTTCGGCTATCTATGTAAATGTTGTTTCACAATAACGGATATATAACGTATAATACAAAAGCTAATTCTTTCTTCTAATGATCTTACCTTTACAGTAGCAAATGTAAGGTTGTTTGAATACCTCCTCGTGAACCTAAAATTAAACAATTATTTTATTAATGAACCCTCTACATCTGGCATTTTGTAAGAATCTTGTGAAATCACAATTTAAATCGGCAATCTTGTCCAGCTACTTTATATTTATTTTTTCTTGAATAAATTCTTACCCTGCTACTTGGTCACCAACATACCAAGCTCTCCAATCATCTGTGATCGAGAAGTTTAGGGATTTTATCCAAGCTTGCGTGCCAACATAAGAAAGACAGCTGTCATGATCACCACTGTGAATTCACAATTTTAGAACATTGTTAGTCCATGAAAAATAATAAATTAATAATTGAGGTACTCAGAAGAAGAAGAGACATTTTACAAAAGGAAACTTCATTCTCACCTATAAATAAGTGCTGGGTAACCTTTATTGGTGAGATTAAGATGATATGGCACTGTACTTGGGATATCCTTTGTGTAGTATGGTAATTTATTACATCTGTTCCAATCAACAACAGTTCCCTACATTAAATGCAGTGGCTTGTCAAAAATTTATATCTTTACAACAACTTGTATCTTACCTAAATCCATTCTGTCAGACATTCATGACAGCATGACCAGGCTACAAGATTGATCATAGATTATGTACCTCCAAAATACCAAGGGCCTCTCTGACAGTATCATTATTCGCCCATATATTTGGAAGGCGGTATCCATTTCCCTGGATGAAAAGATGATATATTTAGATAATATTCTTTTTTTTTTAAGATAAATTGGAGGTCTAAGCTACCTAACTTATTTTTAAATTAAATGTCTATGAAAGACCCCCCAGCCGGGTTTCGAACCTGCGACTATTCACTCAAGGAGTCAAGGTGCATTGCTCTTTGCCGCTAGACCAAGAGTTAGTTCTTAATTTTGATAATATTCTTTAAGCAGCATGAGTGATTTAAATATTTTAATTAGAAATTTGCATGGAACTTCCTCTTATTATGTAGTTCCCGAATATTTTTATGGAACTACAATTGACTTTTTGCTTTGCTTGTAGGTCATTAACATTCAACTCAAGTTGGTCTTAACTCTTAACTCCCCATAAATGATTGGGGTTATCATATTAAATAGATCTACATTTGAAGCATAAACCCATATCAGGATATAGTCCATCCTATTTAATCAAACATTCAAAACTGTCATACCAAATTACCAACCATGAACCTAGCTAATAAATTATCTCCATCGTACGTATGTTACCAAAAGAAAAAAAAATAGTAAAAAGAAGAAGCGGATATTAAAAGAAATAAAGGGTCAGGCGCATACTCTGCACGAGTTTTCAAAAGGAACTTCTTCAAAAAGTTCCTTTGCAAATTTCCTAATGAGAATTTCACCTTGTCCCGGGATATCGATTTCACAATAAGGCTCCAAGATATTATATGGATTTATATCTTTAATGACCTGGTTAATAAGGTAAAAAATAATAAATTGAGAAAGTGGTTTTGTACATCTCATATGAAACAATCAAATTGTACTACCGATTACTGAGCAAGCTGAGTTGTTTGGTCTAGTAGTTTCGCTCTATTTAGCCAACCAAGTGGTCATTAGCTAGTTTGATTCACGGAGAGAATATTTATTTAAAAATTTCTTATAAGAAAATCATTGGCTACAAACCAACCTTCAAAAAAAAAAAAAAAGAATACAGGAGCACAGGACCAAAGGGTTGCATTTGCAGGTGCAGCAAGGTATATTGAGTGTTAATTAGGTGTATTAACCCTGATTTTTTACGGACAGTAAATCCAGCAAGGTGTCACCTTGATCTTTTGGCACAGATGAAATTTGTCCTGCTTTGCACTTATGATAATACATATTGCTCTACCATATAGAGTCAAGTTTCTTCTAGTTTAAAAGATGAATAGTTACCTCATTGACAGCATCGAGATATGTAACGCAGTTAACGCTATTTGGATGCAGATATTTCCCTGAACAGCTTTCCTTGGTTGACTGCATATAATATTTAAATATTTAGACATAAAAGGCATTGTTATTAACACATTTAACTTTGCACACAATCAGTTTATCAAAAATGTATATTGTAGACTTGTAGTTAATTCTAGTATGATGAGTTATCATAGTGACCAAATAGTTTTGAAACTAAAAAAACTAAACTTACTACTAAGGATAAATTACTAGTATAAACTCGAAATCAAAGTTTGAAAAGCTAATTATAGCTAATTTGTGGTTATGTTGAGGTTCACTTTATGATTTGTTTGGTATTTCTCATAGAAACATAGTATGCTATTGGATTAGCTTTATAATTTGCTTGACAAAAGAAAGGAGCCAGAACAACTTGGTTTGCTTTATTAAAAGTTGCTTTATTCTGTACCTCATATAGTTCATCAGATAGAAGTGCCATTCCATGTAAAAATGGAATCATACCATCGAAATCAAAATTCTGGTCAGTATATGGATTGCCAGCCGAATAACCCTTATGTGTCATAGAATTAAGATTAATAATTAGCTTCAGATGGTTGCTGATAGAAACTTAATAAAGAACTAAAGAAGGACAGTCTTATAGTGCCCTCCTATGCTATAAAATTTCAAACCTTGAGATTAAATGGTGCCCCATGCAAATCTTTAGCTGCAATTGAGAAAAGGACAAAACAGATTGGTGTCAATCACATCAGTTTATAGAATTGTACATCTTTTACTGGTAAGCAGATCAGAAAATAGAGCACACAGCATGTATTATGATTAGAGAGCACACTTCTTTTACTGGAAGTAATTAACAAGGAATAATGAAACATTCATTCGGGAAAATAAGGGCTAGAAGTTACCAATAGCAATCTCGTGCGTCACGAGAGGTACGATCTTGCCACCATACGAATCACCAGCTATATAGAGCGGATTTGACTTAAACTTCGGATGTTCGTCAAGCCACTACATTAGCAAATAGATCAAACTACACTTTGGGCCCACTCGAGATTTTGAGACTAAAAAATGGAACCTGTACAAATTCTTTTAACTACCTCTCAATACCAGAGAAGCTGTTAAATTCGCAATTCTCAAAAAGTGAATAAAAGAAAAGCCGAAATTATTTTAAAGAAGAATTTGTGCCTCCAAAATTTTCATAGGAAGAACGATTTATTTTTTATTTTAATAAGAAGCAAGCATTATCCGTTTTATAACCGCGTTATTCTCTCTCACTTAATTATCCGTTCATAAAAGGAGTAAAAAGACTTTTTATCCGTTTTATGAACGTGTTATTCTCTCTCACCTAATTATCCGTTCATAAAACGGGTAAAAAAGCTCTTTATCTTTTTTATGAACGAATAATTAGGTGAGAGGATTTATAACTCGCGAGGTGGATTTAATCCGTACTTGACATGTTATGATACATTATTTTATATTCAATTTTTATTGGGACACGAGTGTCAGTAGTAGATCAGACACAAAACCACACACATCAAATTAACTATGTATATTATTTTTATTTTATTTATTCACCGATAACCCTGTAAGTTTTTTATTTACAAAATATGTAAATAATGTTTGAAATAAGATTATATTTTGCACATGTTCTAAAATAATATGTACAACTATACACACATAATGTATGTATACTATTTTTACTAAATGTATTTAATACATATTTAAATTATAATAAAAATTTAAATGTGTTGTAAATAAGAAATATGCAGCTTAGGAAATTTTTTAATGTGTTGTAAATTATAATATTGCTAATTATATATAGCAATATGGTTTTTCTAGGATGCTAGCTTAGGAACCTTTTTATTCAAAATTGTAATGCAGCTAAAATGATATGTTTACCATATGAAGAAAATGCCGAAGCCGACGAGCAGTCTCAGTGTCAGACATCTGTAATCCCTCTGATGTCCGCGAATAAGAAAATCCAGTCCCGGCTGGTGAATCAACAAATATCACACTGCTCACCTATTGGTCAATTATATGAAATTCAACGCTTAGTGGCACTTTATTTTGGCTGCTAGATAAAAATTCCAAACTTAACTGGTCCAGTGCTACAGAAATTCAAATTTACCGTTAGCAATGTAAACTGGCATAGATGAAAACAAATTATGTAAAAGACTCTGCAGTTTCAAAGGTATATTACAGATACTACATCCCAATTCTTAGCCGGCATTTTGCTCCCCACTACAGATCTGAAAATATGTTTTGCCTATTTTGCAATAATGTTCGCATGTATTTTCATAATCAATATATATTCTCAGCAAATCGATGTGGCAGTTTCAATTTGTAAATCACGCTCAAAATTTTGGCATTAATACCCCAAAATCCGTGGGGTCGTTAAGGGGTTATTAAGAAGATAGAACTTCCTGCATTATCCCCAAATTTTCAATAGTATGAACAGATCTCAACCAGTCAACCTAATGCATATATTTAAAAAATAAAAAAGTATATTTACACGAGTAAAAACAGAATTAAGTTTTATAGCCATAGAGAAAACCTGGGTCCAAGAATCAGATCTATAGTGGAGGGAAGGCAGGCCATCTCTATACCGTTCAGGATCAAAACTGAGCGGCCCTGCATTGCACATGAACATTTTGATTATATAATTAAAAAAAATTCAAATAATTAGATAGCTATTAGTTTTTCTATGGCCACAGATCACAAATATGTATTTTGTTTTCGTGTATTTATTGAAAAGAATGAGATACGAATATGGTAAATGCAATATATATCTTTTAATGCATTCGTTGCAGAAGAAAATTTAAGGAAATGAAAAGAATAAAATCATAAACGGAAACCCAACATTAAAAAGTCATACCTATCTCAAAGACCAATCCTAAGAAACCGGAGCAACCGGGTCCACCTGTCACCCATAGCAGTAGAGGATCCTCCTTTGGATTATTCTGAGATTCGATGAAGTAGTAGAAAAGCTCCACTCCTTTCTCCTCATCCACCTCCACGTAGCTGTTCAGTTATTTAAATCAATTTTTTATTTTTTTATCAGTCAAATTTTAATTAATCTGGGGCCTAAAGATAACAGTTATTTGTAACACAAGTTCGAATAAAATAGGAGCATTTTTACTTAATATCGGATTTACCTTGTGAAATGATCTAAATTTTATGGTATTATAAAAAAATTAATTTCAAATTCGGAGAAAACTTGTGCTCACAAGGTTTCACCCAACCATTTCAAAAGACAAATTAATAGTATTGTACTGCCCTCGGTGAGAGCATCAGGCGCATTTGCCTGAGGCTCCGTTTGGATGAGGTGTGGGAAGAAGAGAAGAAGTGGAAGAAAGTATTAGAAAGTGTGTAACTTTATGAAGAGTTTAGATTATTTATAATAATTTTTTTTTCTTCTACCCTTCTTCCCATACGGTATCCAAACGGAGCCTGAAATCTTGTCTGGAAAAGATTTGGCATGTCGTTTCCTTATCCTGTTCTCGGAAGCTGAGTGACTGGCTGAAGCATGTAAAATTAAATGCAATTGTCGCTTGGTTTGAGCTTTCTGATATCTTTTGTTTGAATATTGTTTATTGGGTTTCTAGTCCAAGTTTGGTTCACCTCAAGTTGGTACTTAACCACTGTCTGAGATTTGTCCATGTTAGTGCTCACTTCCTCTAACTTACTAACTCACCGAAAAACCATCCTAGTGAACTTCCTTCAAAGGTTTGTAATTTCATTTTGATTTAATAACAAATAAAATATAATGATAATTTAATGTTATAATAAAAATAAATTATAATAATAAAGTAAATTAATATACAATGATTTCATTTTTACAATAATAAAATAAATATAATACGCTGCAATTTTATTTTTAATGGTAATAATTAAAATAATAATTTATTAATAATTAATATAATTTTTACAATAAAATTATATTATATTATGTTAATTTTAATTATAGATTTTGTATAATATACTAATAATTATTATAATTAGCATTAATTTTAGTAATCGTAATATTGTTAATTATTATAATTGCAATAATAAGTTAAATTAATCAATATTTTAACAATTATTATTATTTGCAAGAGTTGTACCATGTTATTCATGCAATAATAATTTCAATAATAACAAAATTAATAAATAAGATAATAATAGTAATAGTAAGCATGTGGTCTAGTAGCTCAGGTGGTAAGAGCACTTGGCTCTCTTCTAAGAGGTCCAGGGTTCAAGCCCGCATGCTTGCGATAGGCTTGGCGAGCCAGCGTAAAAACTCAGCCATATATACAAGAAATGACCAGGGTCGGGGTGTCATTTCTAGCCTACCCCAACTTGTTTGGGATAAAAGGCTTAGACTTTAGACTTTAGACTTTTTAGTAATAATAATAATAATAATAATAGAGAATCGATTCAATTAAAGCGCTTTGACCGGAGTTTCAGTTAAACCCCGTCGGTTCTCAATTTTGAAAGTTCAAATGACTGATCCGAACCATCAAATATGATCTCCATATTGAAATCTCCTTGCCGACCAAAATTTTCATTTTTTTGAATTTTTTAAGTATTTTTTTCGGATTTTCAAAAACAGCAATTTTTGTAGGGTTCAGAACAAATTAGATTAAGGATTTTTTAAAATCCGAAAAAAATACTTAAAAATTTCAAAAAAATAAAAATTTTGGTTGGTAAGGAGATTTCATTATGGAGATCATATTTGACGGTTTGGATCGGTCATTTGAATTTTCAACATTGAGATTTGACGGGGTTTAACCGGGACTCCGGTCAAAGCGCTTTGATTGAAGGCTTTCTCATAATAATAATAATAATAATAATAATAATAATAATAATAATAATAATATTATTATTATTATTATTATTATTATTATTATTATTTATTATTATTATTATTGTTGTTGTTGTTGTTGTCGTCGTCGTTGTTGTTGTAGGAACTTTAATTATATCTGTTTCTTATAGTTATAATTATTATAATCAAATTTAAATTAGTTACACAAGAAAACAAAAATAAATTAATATTTTATTTATTCTTTTTATCTGAACTTTAATATATATATGACACAAAACAACATTTTCTAATCTTAAATTAGTACTACGTTTTCATAACTTCTAACTTCACTTATCTCAACCATTAACCTTAAAAGTACTATAACTTCAACCTCTAACATCACTAATTTCACTCTCAACCAAACCAAACATACCCGAGTGGGAACAAACAGAAATAGGTGAACAAGAAATGGGGTGTCAGACTTGGGTTCATCGCAGCAGAATATGTCATCAAGAATATCAGAAAAATATTTTCAGCAATTGTTGGAGAATCTACCATGATGTGTCCCTTCGATCAGGTTGGTTTCGATATGTTACTTTTTCTTCATGTTTTCTTCCATCTCTAATAATAGGACAAATTTTATTTGTATTAATTTTTAAGTTCTTGTGCTTTAATTTATTTCTGGGGCATGTAGGCAGCAAGAGAATTTTATGTATTCTTGATGTATTGGTATATATAAACACTATTTGTACTGGTTTTTTTTTTATTTTGACTGAACTGGTAAGCCTAAGGGCATTCAAGTTTCAAAAGCAAAAGGCAGGGGGCCATCAAAAAAAAAAGAGAGAGAGAGAAATAGATGACAACATACCCGGTTTCTAAAGCAAAAGGCAGGGGGCCGTCAAATCCTGGGAGGTACTTGATTTGCTTTCTAGCTGCTACTAAATGACTGGCAGAACAGAACAGTAAAAATACCACAGAAAAGAGAACCAGTCTGTTGGTTTCTTGCATTGGATGTGGCATTTTCCTGGGTTCTTTTTTTTTAGAAAAGCTTGGTAGCGGCTACCAAGTAGTATTTTCCTGGGTTCTTGCTTCCTCTTTAGTTGGACTTTAATAAGTGGAAACTTTTTCTGTCCTTCCAACTTCTGACTTCTGAGTTTGTTTAAAAACAAGCCGAAATTATTTAATATAAAAATTCAGACACCAAAAAATTTAATACAAAGAATTATTTATTTTTTTTAATAAGAAGAAAGTTCCAACGCGTTTATAAACCGCGCCTTTCTCTCTCCTCTCGAACGCGTTTTATAAACGCGTTACAGGCCTTAAAACGCGTTTATAAAACGCGCTAGAAGCTGCAGTGATTGCGACGAAAGTTTCTGACTTTGCGCGTTATTTTCTGATTTTACGCGTTTATAAAACGCGTAAGAGGCCTTCTTACCCTTTTATAAAACGCGTTCGAGAGATCTAATTTCCATATAAATACCCAACCTTCTGTCGTTCAAAATCAAAAAAAAAAAAGGAAAAAATCTGAAAAAAAGAAAAAAATGAGAGGAAAAGAAGAGTTAGATGGTGGAATGCAAAATAATATTAGTTGGTGCGAAACTAATAGCCATAAGGGTTGTATGCGGCACACTTATTCACTGATACAGAGTCGCACACAATCCTTATGGCTATTAATATTCCACCAACTTTAAAATAAAAACTTTCCTGTGGAATCTGTTATTACGTGTAGAGGACGGTTTGTTGGGCTGGGTCTACGAGCCATAACACCGCAGCCGACATCCTTGGATGAGAATCTGCATACATGCAGTCATCCTCATCCAAGTCTCAGAAAAAGAGGGGGTCAAGGTGACAATCAGTCGCCCGACTCTTCTCTATTAGTTGCGGTGATGTTTTCTCTTCCCACCCTTAGCAATGGATCTTCTACAATTTTTTTTTATGTGGATCAAAATTTTAATATCATGTATTTTGTAATTTTTTTTGTTGTGTATTGTGTGGTTCAAAATTTTAATAAATTGTAATTTTTAATTTGTATTGTGTTTTTTATTATAATGTTCATTGAGTTGTAATGTCTAATATAATTTAAATAAATATTAAGTCTTTTAATATTAATATTTCGAATTTCACAATAAAAATGAAAATGGATAAAATAAAAACTAAAATAAATTAGATAATAAAACTTACAACACATATACTACACGAATTAATACATATACTAAAACACGAATTAATACATATACTAAAACATAAAAGAAAACATCTAATTATAGAAAACCTAATAATAGAACATACAATAATAAAAACATCTAATTATAGAAAACCTAATTATAGAACACACAATAATAAAAACATCTAATTATAGAAAACCTAATTATAGAACACACAATAATAAAAACATCTAATTATAGAAAATCTAATAATCAGTCCAAATGATATATGTCATTTCCATTTAACGGGTGATTTTCAAATCCAGGAGGACATACCTGTTGCAAACGCAACCAAACGATTCCATCTCCACGTCGGACATGATATCCTCCATCCCTCTTAACTACATCCGTCCAATATTTCGGCCCTCTGACTTCAAAAACGTCGCGTTGAAAAACCTTCACGTAAAATTTGTCGGAAGGATAGTGCAAGTAGACGTGCCGAAGAATATCTCGTTTACTTATTCCTCCATCTCCTTGTAGAAGCACACCGGTACAAACATGACGTGGTTTAGTTGACATTATGTTTTCTCGGTTTCTTTTCTCTGCGTAACTTCTCTAAAGTTTTGGTTTTTGAAATTCAACGTGAATTTGCGGAGAAGCAGGACTATTTATAGACTCAACCCTTCGTACGCGTTTATAAAACGCGTAATAAGGTTTGAGCGCGTTTTATAAACGCGTACGAAGGGCTAAGTTAATGGAATTCAATACTTTCGCAGGCTGTCAGTCTGTTTTACTGTTTTACCTGGACACCACCTTCGTACGCGTTTATAAAACGCGTTCGGAGGCCTCCAACGCGTTTTATAAACGCGTACAAAGGTGGTGTCCACTTTTTGAGCATCGTGATACTGTGTTTGAGCAGCGTTTTATAGCGCGTTTTTTGAGCAGACCCCTATTCTAGCGCGTTTATAAACGGTTAAATAATTGCCTATATATTGTGACACCCCGTCGAATACTGTAACATGACAACACGCGACGGAGTGCCCGCCGCGGATGCCTACTGCACCCGCAAGGCTTACTATTACTTAATTTACCAATTAATATTGATTCTACTCAAATAATATACCGATTAATTAGAAATTTATAATTAATTACTTAAATATAAAGTAAATCCTATAAAGGCCTGGTATTTTGGATTACTAACCACAATATCCAATGGTCCGCTACTCGTCTTGCAGTCCAGCACTTGATCTGAAACCTGGAACCCACAACCAATCGTGGAAACAATGCAAAAAGCACGGAATGAGATAAATAAAATTTATCTCAGTACGGTATTCAGTTCCAGCCACTTGAGTTTTGATTATCATGTGTTGGAACTAAATACAAGACTGAGTCAAATAAATTCCATATCAAATTTCCATTTCATTTTATTTCAAATAACATTAAAACTAGACTTTCGATCAAGCAATGCAATTAGACAAATAAATTCAGTATTATTCAAAATCAATTTTCCTTTCTTAAAATTCAAAATATGACAATTAGCATTTCAATTACTTGAACAAATAATTAATAACATGTAATAACTAACGTGCAAATTAAAAACAACCCTTACAACTTGTTTCCAATAGAAATAGCAAGGTCAAATCAATTCAATCAATGCAATATGAAATGTGAGCTCGGCATCAATTCCATAACAATTCAAATATCAATGTATAACAAAAGCCGACTCATTTGGTTGGACAATTACCTAATATGCAAGTCTGGTTTATCACAAGTCAATCATTTCAGTCATTTCCTTCAGATACCGCGAACCACCCTATAGATGGATGCCAACGGCCAATTCAATCATACATAATTCAATCAATTAAATCATCAAAATATACAAGCAAGCTGGGAACACTCACACTCCGGTCCATTCCAGACTAGACCTACTGAGTCCCGGTACATAAGCGCTTATTACACGGTGCTTGGTAGGATGGGTCATGACTCCACCTCCAAACATTACGAGTGTCTATCTCAACCACACAAGTTGTACTTACCTCAATCAAATCACATTTCAATCGGATACCATTCAATATGCCATTTTCCAACATTTCAATCGGATACCATTCAATATGCCACTTTCCAATCATGCATCAATATACAATTTCACAAAATGATCTCATGAACAAAATTCCAATTATGAATTCAGAATGCATAATGATAATAGTAATAATAATAATAATAATAATAATAACAATAATAACAATAATAACAGTAATAACAATAATCAGAATACATATCACATATAATTAAAACTCAAGTGAAATCCGTACCTGATAGCAAGGCAAAATCCAAAGCAAAAGCAAGCAAGCAAGCAAGCAAGCAAAATAATTCTACAGTGGCTCTGTCAAGTCAGCTGCTCCTAATTCCGACACATAACCACCCAACTCTAAAACAAATATAAATCTCCTTTTAATTTTTATAACACCTAATGTATGCTACTTATAATTTTTATAAATTAGAAACTATACTACCATGCATATATGTCATGATTATACCATGTATTTACTAGACTCAATAATCGTAAGTCATGTAACTCATTTATAGATCATGTAACTCATATAATATCCTTACCTACCATTTATCAAATGACCCAAGTATCCTAATCCTAATTCAATTAATTTATGTAAGTCTAGTATGCCATGCAACTCAATTGGTACGATTCGAGTACCAATTATACATCTCATCTCACATGCAATACTCATGCAAATACTAATACACTATTTATTAGAATCTATTATGCTTGTCTTTCCAATCAATTTAAATAAATATCATTAGTTATTTTAGAAATCATTTTTCTTTCCTTAATGTATACATGCATGCACGATATGCGTGTCGATTAAGGTTTAAGGCCAAACCCTAATCCAAAACCAATATAATCCCTTTTTCATAATCAACCCTTAAAATCCATAAAAATCAATATTACAACACGATTAATAATCATCCAACCCAAATGCATGACATGCAAAACCTTATATTTACCCTTTATATACATGCATCTATTTATACTAAAATAAATGCAATACTTAAATTAAAATAATGTCATATGCTTAGCTATGCTTAACAATTTCTATTATGCATAAAATCCCAACATATTAATCATCACGCACAAGTACAAACCCAATTAGAGTGATTTTCAGTTGATAGATCCAAGATTAACCTAAATCAAGCATAACATCTAACAATTATGATTAGACTCATAGCGGCAAAATTCCTAAAAGAAACATTCGACACTTAACAGTTCAAACCAAAGCCTCAATCAAGCATACTTAAACCCCTAACATATCGGATCAAGCCACAAGCAAAGACACAAGTCAGAGCAGATCAAATAGAGGCATTGCACACACTCAACATTTAATCAAAAGACTCAACAGTTCAAATAGCGATTTCAGAGCAGTATAACAAATTAAGTGCATGCCTCACAACATTCACATTCTTTCGATTATACATAACAATTAAATTTCAGTTCGAATTTCTAAACAATTTCAGAAATTTTCAAGAAACCCTAAAAATCGGACACACAATCAGTTCCAATGAAAATTTACAAATAAACCGAGAAAATAGCAAAGGATAACAGTATAGCACTAATTGAAAGAGATTACTTACTCAATTTCGGCCAAAAACCGATGACACGACAAAAAGAGTCGAATTCGCCATTTCTCGATTTTTGCCACTTAATCCTCGAAAGAACTCTGCAAGACCACTTGGAAATCGATGGAGAGGACCCCAGAGTGCTCCAGGTCGAACGGCGGCCAAAACTGATGAGTTCGCTCCATTTCCCGAAAAACTTCCGTCGAGAAATACGACGAGGAGAGGCCATCAATCGACGATCCGAAGGTAGATAGCGCGAGAGGGTGGTGAGGCGAACGCGTGGGTACCTCAATCCGGTGAAATGGTGGAGAAATGGTGGGGATTGAGTTTGAGGGGAGGGGCTCGGTTTGGGAGAGAAGAGAGGCGCAAGCCTCTCTGTTGGTGCCGAAAGAAAAAGAGAGAGAGAGAGAGCTGGGTCCCCTTTTTATTTCCGATTTTTTTTTATTTTTTTATTTTTTTTTTTTTTTTTTTTTTTTGTTATCACATATATATCTCAATTCGTTCTCCTATTTCATATCAAAAAATCACAAACAAAAGACGCGTAAAATCAGAAATTTGAGAAATGGAGAAGGATCAAAACAATAATAAGATGGGGGAGGAAACATCCAAGGTGGGAGAGGGAACACCTAATGTGGGAGCAAAAAGGATCCCATTATACGGCCCTCCGAAGAGAAGGGCCGTCTCGGCTGTACGTCGTTTCCCTCCAGGATGTGGCAGGAGCCCTGATTTTAGTATGGGGTTAAAATAGATGAGAGTTCTATTGAGAATAAGGAGGATGAGAAGAATAAAGAGGTTAAGGAAGTGGAGAAAAATTAAAGTTTAATTGTGCTAGAATAATGGAATTTATGTATTTTATTTTCTATGAAATTTATGTTATTGTATGAATTTATGTTATTGTATGATTTTATGTTTTATCTATGTTTTAATATTTATAACTAATTAATATAAAAATTAAGAAAAATTTTCATTACAATAACTCTCATTAATATGAAAACAACGATTTAAATTAATAACAATTTTCATTACAATAATTCTCATTAATATGAAAACAACGATTTGCGGAGACTCATGGACAGTTGCCCAATTCTGCGAGAGCCTTCGACAGTCGTCGAGTTTTTCCCTAATTGGGTCGGCAGAACTCTGCCGCCCATTACCCATAATCGTAGGCAGCAGAGTGTTGGTCTACCTCAGATGATGATGAAGTTAGCGAGCTGTCCATCTGGGCCGACCTTCGTACATAATAACAGATTCCACCGGAAAATCTCTTATTACAATTTCGCACTTATTAACATTGAGAGGTGAGAATGAGAGAGGTGAGAATGAGAGATGAGAATGATATTCAGAGGTGAGAATGAGAGATGCGAGAATTGGGCGTTTTATAAAAAGGTAAAGCCTTTTAACGCGTTTTATAAAATGGTACAAAGCCTTTTAACGCGTTTTATAAAAGGGTACAAAGCCTTTTAACGCGTTTTATAAAAGGGTAAAGCCTTTTAGCGCGTTTTATAAAAGGGTAAAGCCTTTTAGCACGTTTTATAAAAGGGTACAAAGCCTCTGAACGCGTTTTATAATAGAGTAAAGCCTTTTAACGCGTTTTATAAAAGGGTAGAAAGCCTTTTAACGCGTTTTATAAAAGTGTACAAAGCCTTTTAGCGCTACGAACTAATTAACTGCTTCCCAACGCTAAATAGTTAATTGAATGCTGAGGGTCCCATTATATGAGTTAATTAACTGCTTCTCAACACTAAAAAGTTCAAGTGCCTCAGTCTTTGCATGAAGGTCGGATGAACTATAGAGTACAAAGCCTTTTAGGATTAGGGCTTTTTGTAGATAACAAGAATGCATGTCTGTCAATGCTAACACTAAACCTTTCAACATTATATTATACGAGTTAATTGTAAAATTCTCTTACAATACATTCCATTACAATATATAAAATTACGACAACACTTAATCTTCAATTATTTCATTTTTTCTTCCTACCGAAAGACAGTATATTGCCAAATTTCCCCCCAAACAATTCTTTTCGTCCTCTCTCCCTTGATGTATTGCCTTGATCTGTTGGAAATATAGCCGACTCACTTCTCATATTTTTCAGATGCGACATCTCTTACACGTGGATCAATGCTTATAGAATTTCTCTGTGGTTGTACAGATCCTTGGTCCTCCCGATTATTGTTGCTTCGTGGATCAACATGCAATGACATTCGTCCTGGTTGAATGGGTGTTTGACGAGTCCGAACCGTATGTTCAGTACTCGCTACCCTTCTTGGACTGTTGGCCCTTGTTGGTGGTCTACTGGTGTATCGACCGGATTGCAATGCGTCCATCGGATATGGCGGTTGGGGTGCTGCTTGTCGCGGTTGACTGGTTGAAGCTTCACCTTGATTTTTCTTTTTTCTTTTTCTTGTGGAACCTCCACCTTTCCTTCCTTCCATCCTATCCATCCACATCTCTGCACGAATGATTTTGCGCCTTCCTCGATTGACCAAACTCTTGTCGGGGACAATTATCGGACCTGTATAAACTGGCCACTCTTCCTCATCTTTGTAACAATGAAACCGACCTGCTGACCAAATCATGTGCTGGTTTTGCATGCTATAGTGACCATCCACAAATTGATCTACATTGTAATTTGTCTCCCTGCAAACAGCAATGACATGTGCGCAAGGGATACCTGTCAATTGTGGTTTTTGGCACTCACATGTGGTTCGAGTGAAGGGCAATTGCACATCAGTTTGCTCCATGTCGGGTGGAATTTGAACTGTGTAATGGGAATAATCGTAGCCTACACCATCACGGTACTCCTCGCAAACTTTCACGCGAAATTCTCCAAGGTCCAATCTTAACACGAATGTGCTCATAAACTCCTCTGAGATTGAAACAAAAAGATGAAGTTAGTTCAAAATGGATTAAAATGAATGAATGAATTAAATTCTTTTTTCTTTAAGTACTTACGTGATTTTCCATCATGCTTGATCAATTTATTCTTTACTCCTTCCGGCCATCTTTCTCCTAAACTCAACCTTTGAAGTGCTTCTTGTGTTCGCTTGTTCATCCAGTTGGCACATTTATACCACGTGCCTTCTATAAGTGCTGTCACTGGTAATCTTCTCTCTATTCTAAACACATTATTCAGACTCTCCGATCCATTACTTGTCATTATACCCCATCGATGCCCCTTGTCAAAACTCTGAGCCCATTTATATAGTTTTGGCCGCTCGTTGTTGTCATTTTCATTAATTTTACCACAATTTCTTAGATACTGATAAGCCCTCAGGTTGTTTTCCATCAGTACTCCCCAATTCTCTCTAAAACGTCTAGGGTTTTTCTTGTTAGCAAGTCTACATTTGAAAAAGTTTTTCAAATCAGCATCTTGTGACCCGCCAGCCTCCTTCCATAAGTTTTCCGCAACATGCTGCATGCAGAACCGATGAATCGCTACTGCATGCGCACCTTGTGTCTTCCAACCGTAATCTACGGATGCAAATACCGCTTTTATTGCCTTATGACGGTCAGATATGACACAGTATCTAGTGTTCCGCCCTAAAACTTCCCATCTAACCCAAGACATAAACCATCCCCAAGTATCCTTATCTTCTTTTTCGCCCAATCCGAATGCAACCGGAATTAATCGATTTTCTGGATCATAACCACACACTGAGAACAATCTACCTTTGTATCGGCCCGATAAAAAACTAGCATCAATTGAGATAACAGGTCTGGCATATTTCATCGCTTCTATGCACGGACCAAAAGCCCAGGCTGCCATCTTGAAGACGCCAACGTTAGGATCGTTTGTAGGCCAAGAAACTATTGTATATTTCGTTCCTGGGGTTGTCGCCTTCATTGCCTCCAGGAGGCGTGGAAGTTTATTGTAGGCCCCTTCCCAAGACCCAAACAATTGCTCCAACGCTCGCTCCCTCCCACGCCATAGTTTATTATAAGTCGGTTCAATACGTGGATATCTAGCCCTTATGAGACTTCCTATGTCCTGGACATTTTTTCCCAAATTTTTTTTCAATTCATCCCTAACGTGTTCGGCAATGAGACTAGCTGTAAGGTTTGCGTGACCTTTTTGGCCCGGGGGTCTCGAACAAATATGCTCATTTGGATTGGTAGAGATCTTCCAATTTGTATTATAACTCTCACGTCTACCATACAATCGCCACTTACAATTCGGTTTTTGCATGCAAACCATTACAATTTTTTGTTTATTGCTAGTTTCCGTTCGAACTTCTCGATTTGTTTTGCATGAAACATCACAGACAGCTAGAATTAATTGTTTTTTGGAACCGAATCGTTTACCAACAGCAAGTTCGCCTTGTGGCCCTAAACTACGCTCCGGCATACCAGCATACTCAAATATGGAAATATCACACAATTCACTTACAGGATGGTGCAAGTCTGTCCTTCCTGAAACGTATGGCTGGTCGCAGTTTGCATAAAAAGGCACTTCTCTCTCGGAGAAGTCCTCCACATCGGTATATTCTTCTCCGGTAGGAAGGTCGGAGTAAGTCGCCGGACCCTCATCTTCATCACCATCGGCAACCTCGACTTCATCTCCTGATGTGTTATTGTCTTGCGTAGGAACGGACTGTTCGCCAGTGTATTGGTAAGGGGTGGATTGCTGGCCACACATAAGGTTTAAGGAAGTGTTTGGCTCACTGCTACCGGGCTCGTCAAGGGGTGTTAGGTTCAGATCTGGTCCCGTGCCATATACGGGGATGAAATCAACATGCAACTCAATAATCGATAACCCTCTTGTCTCGAATGTCTCGTGGTAAAAAAGGCGCCATTGATCTTCAGAATTTACAGGAAGAAATAGCGATTCATATCTCCCATTTACAATTTCGTTGTAACGACCATGGATATTCAAAGTGTACTGGGTTTCTAAAATCTGTAGCCTGCTGTATAATTCATTTCGAATTTCAGCAAATGTGGTATGCATACTACAACCGATGTGGAAGTAAGAAGCACCAAAAGTTGGACATTGGTTGACATATATTGTAATTGTAGACATTTTTGGATTTGATTGATAGGTTTTTAAATTGTAAGAGATAATCTGTTGTTGACGATTTCAATTCTGCGAGAATGTATAGTCTTATATAACTTCAAATAACGCGGTTATAAATTCACAAACTTATAGACAGAAATGACTAAAGTTCGATCGAAATGACTAAAGTTTGATCGAAGTGATAGAAGTTGGAATGTTGCCCTCCCAGCGCGTTTTATAAACGGGTAACAAGACTTCTAGCGCGTTTTATAAACGTGTTAATTGCGTTTTAACTATTCCGAAAGTTCAGCCTTCTAGCGCGTTTTATAAACACGTTTTAAGGCCTGTAACGCGTTTATAAAACGCGTTCGAGAGGAGAGAGAGAGGCGCGGTTTATAAACGCTGATATCTCTTATTTATAAGTGCATTTTGGCCGGACTTTACACTCAAATGGTAACTCAAACCCCTATATTCATTGTGCTTCGTGCTATATTTGTCTAGAATTGGGTACTGTTGTGGTTTTTGTATTGAATTGCAGGAACTCGGTGGATCAAACTCAATTAATGCATAAAATGGTGGATTTAAGAGAAACAATTGGTCAAATGGAATCAATAGCATTGAAGGGCTCATCCTAAGCTTTCCAACGCCTATTGAATCGCCTCAATCGGAGTTCGGGTGAAGGAATTATGGCCGAAATACTACCTCTCCTCGGTCTGGAGTCAACTCGGTCCGAGTTGGATCCATCTCGGTCCGAGTTGAAAGTCAGAAAACTGCTAAATTGCCATCTCGGTCCGAGTTGGAGCCAACTCGGTCCGAGTTGAGAGCCGACATAGTGCATTTGGCAAGTTTTCAAGCATGGAAACTCAATATTTTGGTATGAATTCTTGCCATGATGCCCTAGCCTCCTTTCCAAGTCCAAAAGATCACTATTTATGCTCTCCTAGGCCAGAAGAAAAGGGGGGAACCCACCATACACGATCTACGACGTTTTGGCACCTTTCCACCATCATTCTCGCGCCGAAAGGCGTGGGATTCCACCTCTTTCATCATAGCACGACCATGGCATCATCTTTGGAGCAATTCTAGGCGCGACGGCGACAGAATCAACCCAACCACGGCTCTGGACGTTCGGTATCTTGAGTTAGAAGCGATATTTGGTTTATTTCTTCCATTCTCTTGATATTTTGATTTGATGGAGCTTGTATCTTATTTTGCTTTCATGTTAGGCTAGATTTATGTTGTCTTAGGAGTAGGGAAGTAATTTAGGTTTCGATGTGTTGTGATTTGACTCAATATGATATGATATGTTTTGTTGATTTGTTTTGTTAAGAATTATGTTAATTGCTTGTTTTAATTACTTGGTTAAAGTCTAATTAACTTCTAGATGTACGGCCGCATTTAGTTAAGTTCTAAAGTTAGGTTAATCAAGATAATTTAGATAAGTATTTGGGATAAATCGTAGATCCGAAAGGGGAGATTAGTTGACACCAAAAGTGTAACTTTTAGACAAGTCCAAAAGACCTCTAGATATCCTTATGAACTCCAACAAACAAGTTTAAGTTGATTGAATTCTATACCAAAAGTTGTGAACCAATCGAGTTAATTAGGTTAGGTTGTGATTGAACCAGTGTCTAGTCCAACAAGCGACAGCTGAGGTTTAGAATATCTAGGTTTGACCAACAAACCCTAGCACAAAGCATAAAATATCATAAAAGGTCAAAACCACACACTTTTACCCTCTGTTCGGACCAAACAGATCCTTGTTCGGACCGAACAGAGAAGTGAACGCTTGAAAAACATAGTTTGATGCACGAAAGTGATAAATTCTATGTTCTAGAGTCCAAACCGATGTGAAACCTGAACCTAAGACGACTTTTATATTGTTAAAACACCAAAAACATCTTTTTAAGCATTTAGATTTTTTTAGATAATTAAAAAACCCAAAATTATTTATTTACTTGCACCTTTAGATTTAATCAACCAAAAACTCCATAAAAATTTAATTGTCTAGCTTTCGTGAGGAAGTAAACTCCGGTACTCATTAATCCGTCCCTTGGGTTCGACCCTAAAGCTTAACTAAAACGACTAGTGAGTTTAGCTCTAGGTTTATAAATTTATTTGATTCCTAGGTTTTAAGCCTTCATCAAACGCGTTGGAACTTTCTTCTTATTAAAAAAAATAAATAATTCTTTGTATTAAATTTTTTGGTGTCTGAATTTTTATATTAAATAATTTCGGAAAAACAAGCAGCAAGCCCACCTCACCTAAACAACTGCCTGGGTCTCGTTGCATAAATGCAGTGTTTTAAAAACCGTACTAGCAACCCTACTGGTAAGTGGCCGAAATTAGATATTTTTAAGTATTTTCTGAAATTATTCGGTATTTTTTCTAACAATACCCGATACCGCCATTCTGTTCACTGTTCCGGTTTCCAATATTATCGTAATTTTTGCAGTATCCGGTACGATTTTCAAAACACTTCGTAAATACAACAAATTTAATACAAGTACATGTAACTGCATATATTGCAGGTGCGGGTGCGGTATCATATAAATACGGTACAGTTCGGAGATACATCATTATTCAAAAATTAGAATACGTGTGCATATATAAAATAATAAAAAAATCACATTATATATCAAATATATATATATATATATATATATATAGAGAGAGAGAGAGAGAGAGAGTTTTGCAATGGCGAGTCACGCTAAAAAACTCTTAGATTTTGTTAAAAATGATCGATCCAAACCGTCCAATACGATCTTCCTATTAAAATATCCATGCAAACCAAATTTTATATATTTTTTAAATTTTTATGTATTTTTTCGGATTTTTAAAAACTGTTTTTTTTTACGGATCAGAATTAATTAGATTAACGATTTTCTAAAATTTCAAAAAAAAAAACTTAAAAATTTTAAAAATATATAAAATTTGGTCTGCGTTGAGATTTCAATAGGAAGATCGTATTAGACGGTTTAGATCGGTCATTTTGAACTATATCTAATAGCTTTGAGCGCAACTCATGGACCCTTTATGAGTCGCGACTCACCATAGCAAAACTCTATATATATATATATATAAAGAGAAAGAAAAAAATTGGCTAAAATGCTTTGCAAAGCATAGGAGGTCTATGCTTTAGATTTTTTATCCGTTAGATCGGAATTCAGATTCGTGAAGAGATTGAATGGGATGGATACGATTTGTATCGCTCAGGCGCTGAGAGCTTTAAGCCTCCCGTTATCTCTCCGTCATATTTTGTTCTCTCTTCATTTCTTTTTACTAAAAAAAATATAATAAAAAATTATGTTTATTTCCCATCTCTCCCCAATCTCCATCTCTTTCTATTCACCGTCTCTCTCCCTACTCTGAGTTTCGAAGAAACCCTCGCACCTCCATCCACAAAATCCACTAGCAGGCTTGCAACACAGTTGTGGCACTCCCAAACCCCTCACAACCCTCTCCTTCGCAACTAGCTCTGCACCGGGCTACTGTTGCTGTTTTACGAATTCATTCACCGCCTCGCCAACTCAAATTCAATCAATGAATACTAATAAAGTAACTCAAATAAGTTAACTCAGTCAATAAATACAAATTACCATGCCCAAACAATTTAGAACGACACAGCATCATGTGTTTGCCTGACTAATTTATACAAATTCAACTACAGCCCTTGCAAACATTAATCAGAACTCTTCGTCTTTGATATGATTCACTGCTGCATGATTAGCAATTGCTGATCATGAACCTTTATTTCTTCGGTCTCTCCTATGTACAATTAACTACGAAATTAACAAAAAAAAAGAAAAAAATATATCAGACCTCATGATATGCGTCAAAACTGAAAACCACACAAATTTGGGAAAAAAAATGCAAGAAAATAACTAATTTAACAACATTTTTTTTTATAAAATGCCAATGGGTGTACCATTCTTTTACATAACAAACCGACAACATAGAAACTCTAACTAGTACCACTAATACATAAAATTAAAAAAAAACTGCAAAAAAACATAATTAATAAAAGGAATTTGGATGCCTAAATTAGTGAAATTAACCAAAGGTTGCCTCGTGCACGTGTGAACAATCTCACATCCATGCTCATGCTAATCCCATCACCTCAAGTAAATTACCAGTATCAGTCCCTAGTTGCGGGTGGAACTGTAATGACCGTCCTCAATTCAAGTTCTTGATATACAATCGCGCATCAATCGCCATGAATTAGCAAGAGAAAGTGAAAGAGAGAGGAACTAACCAGAGGACTTTTCAATGGCTCAAATCACAAGAGGGGGTCTTGGGTTCGTCTAGGGTTCGTCTAGGCTTCCGGTCTGTCTAGTATGTGGTAGAAGATACGATTGGGTGGCGCGAGATGGATTCGAATCTCTTTGTGTCGCTAGTGGTGAGCTGGTGGAGGAAGAAAGCCGAGATCAGAAGGGGAGAGCAACGCAAATGTAACGAAGAACTAGACGGAACTTTATGATTTAACGGACAAACTCAGCGACCTCAGCGAATGAAAAATTGGCCGTCCGATTCGATCGCTTCACGAATCTGAACTCCGATCTAACGGACAAAAAGTCTAAAGCATAGACCTTCTATGCTTTGCAAAATATTTTAGCCGATCTCTCTATATATATGAGTTTTGCTATGGTGAGTTGCGATCAAAATATCTAAATCTTGTTCAAAATAATCGATCCAAACCATCAAATATGATCCCGTCAAATATGACTAATCGTCTAGAGAGGGATTCATATTAATGTGAAAGTGATATAAGAAACTGATTTGAGAAAATCTAGATCCGTTGATTTCTATAAAATATATTTTATTTATTTGTTATTGGTGTATGAATTAATCTAATCAGTTGATATTTTTTCATATAAATTAATTATGGTGAAGTTGCATCCTTAAATAACTAGTTACTCGACTTTGTTTTTTACGGACTTTGTTTTGCAGACGCAACGCTACATATTTGAGAATCTACATGAGTTTAGAACTAATCTTATTCATCACTTGAAGTATAATATTAAGAATCTAATTTTAAGATGCATTTGGCTTCTTAACTGAATCTTAACTCAGTTAAAATTGATTTAAGTTGCTGCCAAACATGACTATGGTGTATCTTCTATGTTATCTAATATTCTACTTTATTTAAAAACAATAATTGAACTAAAAAGTATATTAATTAGCATTTTATTTTTTAAATTCATCAACAGAACAATAAAATACATTTTATTTTCTAAATTCCAACAAAAATAATGTATCCAAAACATACCAAAAATAAATCCAACTGAATTCGTCAGTTAAACGCATTAAAATATTAGAATTCACCATGCAGAGTATGGAATGTAAATGGCACGAGCATTGCACGTGAATTGGTATTTAATACGCATCCGATACGGATGTGAGTATTTTGAAATTAAAGTATCCGTGCAACCTAGCCAGCTCGAAATTAAAAGATCATTCTGTTAGGGTGTGTTTGGATGCAACGGAATAAACCGGGAATAATAGAGAATATGAATAAGAAATTTCGGTTTGCGTGCTTATCCTCATTCCTTATTCTTATACTATGATTTTGTTAGTATAGGAATAAGGACCCTTATTACTTATTCTTATGTTGTTTGGGTTGCACAAGAATAAGAATAAGCACGCAAACCGAAATTCCTTATTCCTGTTCTCTATTCCCGGCCTATCCAAATACACCCTTAGGGGGCGTTTGTTTGTGTAGTAAGGAGTTGCATAACTTAAGGATGCCTAAGTGTTTATGTAGTGTTATGTAATAGATGTTTGGTTGTGTAGCAAGGATGACTAACTTAATGCATGCATATATTCATGTCAAAAGACTAAAATGCCCTTAAATTTGAATTAGTATTATATGTCGTGACCTAATTATTGTTAATTATTAATTATTATTAAAATTAATTATTAATGATGATAATAAATCATTTTTGCTATTATGAAATATTAATAATTTACTTTTAATTAAATATTATTATTTATTTTATAATAAAAATTATTATTGATTAATTATCTTCAATTAATTATTATTCTTAAATCATTATTATTAATAATTAATATTACATGTTAAATATTATTAATTATAATAATTAATCTTTGTTATTCATTTTGATTTTTTAATAATTATTGTTACTTATTAAGTATTATTATTTATTAATTAATATTAATTTAATTTTAATTATTAATGATAATAAGAAATCATTTTATTATTATGAAATATTATTAATTATTTTTAATTAAATATTATAAATATTATTAATTATTTAATAATAAATCAATATTGTTTATTAATTATTATTATTACTTGTTATATATTATTATTTATTAATTATAATAATTAATATTTATTACTAATTATAATTTTTAATAGTTATTGTTACTTATTAATTATTATAGATTATTAAATATTATTATTAATTATTTCTAAAGGGTATTGTTGGAAAAAAATTAAAGGGGACCGGTGCATAACTTACGCAACCTATTTAAGTTGCATAACTTATGTACCCTTAAAACATCTTATGTAAGAGATGTTTGGTGACTTAAGAATACATAACTTAAGTTATGCATCTTTTAAGTCACAGACAAACGCCCCTTAAATTTTACAGTCCTATGGGCATACATACATAAATGTCGTGCATGCAGTTTGCCTCTAACAATGGATACCTGGAATCAGCATAATTTATCCATATTTAATTAGCCGGTGATGCATCCGTCATTTCGCATGTGCAAGACCGCTGGCAGATAACGCACTGATTTGATCACGTGTGCATCACATCGCATGCCTGGTGCCATTTATTGATGATTATGTGATACATGCCATCATAAATGTAATAAACTGGCATTATTATTTAATAATGAGCAGATCCCCCAGAGGTTCTGGATCGGAGACTTTTCATTCACTTCTTGATGTGCTCGATATTTTGTTAAGGCATCTAGAATTCTCGGGTTCTTGGATGTATATTCAGGTAAAAAAAAACTAAAATGTCTCTATATTTGAATTATTATTTGATTTAGTTTAGGACAATATCTATTTAGTATGCAATATATATTTGAATTGTCTATTTCCGATCAAACGATTGAAATCTGACATTATTATTATTATTGTTATTATTATTATTAATAATAATAAGACTAATAAATAAGTAATAATAAGAAGAATATTATAAAAATAATTAATATTATAATATTATAATAAAATGATTAATATATTATTATTATTATTATTATTATTATTTCCCCTCCCTCTCTCTCCATCTCCTTCCTCCTTCCTTCTCCCTCCTCCCTCCCGCGTACGCTGTCCTCCTCTTCCCTTCCCCCTCCCGCGTATGCTGTCTCTCTCCCCCTCCTCCCTCCCACATACATTGTCCCCTCCCCCACCCCTCCCCCCTCCCACACACTTCATAACTGTTGAAAGTCAATATATACAATTGTTGAAATTAGTATCATAAATGCTGAAGTTAATATATATAACTGTTGAGATTAATATCTTAACTGTTGAAGTTAATATATACCACAGTTACGATAATAATTTCAACAATTGTATATATTGCTTTCAACAGTTATCTATTTAAGTTTAACAATTACGATATTAACTTCAATATTTATGTATAGTAATTTCAGCGGTTATGAAGTGTGATGGAGGGAGAGGGGGAGACAGCATATGCGGGATGGAGAGGAAGGGTGGGGGAGACAGCGTACGTGTACGTGAGAGGGATGGAAGCAGAAGAACAGAAAAGAAGAGCGAAACAGAGGATGATAGCCAAAAATATAAAATGCGTAGAGCCAAAAATAGAAAACGTATTTAATAACTGATGGAAATGATAGTGATGGTGAATATCGGAGATGATCATTATCGCCCCGTTTCTTTTTATATTCATATTTTTAACTATATTTCCTTAGTTATTTATTCATTTGAAAATCAAGGAAGCTAGATATTTATGCCCGATTGATTTTTCGTTTGGCCTGTGCGTAATTGTAGCTATTCGATTTAATTAAAGAAATTATTGGACTTCGAGCCCAATTGCCTCTCTCCCCTATAATAAATGCCATCATAAATGTAATAAACTGCCATTATTTTTATAATAATATTGGTCAGATCCCCCAGAGGTTCTGGATCGGAGACTTTTCATTCACTTCTTGATGCGCTCAATATTTTCATAAGGCATCCAGATTTCTCGGGTTCTTGAATGCATATATTCACGTAAAAAATCAAAATGTCTCTATATTTAAATTGTTTGATTCAGTATAGAACAATGTCTATTTAAGTATGCAACATATATTTGAACCGTCTATTTCAAATCAAACACTTGAAATCTGACATCATCATCATCATCATCATCATCATCATCATTATTATTATTATTATTATTATTATATAATACTAATAATCTGAATACTAAAATAAGTAATAAAAACAAATAATATTGAAATATTATAATATAATAATAATATAATATATTATTATTATTATTATTATTATTATAAAATAATTAATTGTTATATTTTTTTGTTACAATATTCTTATTATAATGATAATTTTATAATAAAACAAATCATATTCCTTCTTACAAATAAGTAATAACAAAAATATGTTATTATTATTATTAAAAAATATATGGACTACATTATTGCTGGACATTATATTCGTGAGAAGTAACTATGAAATAATGGTAGCATTATATTCGTGAAAAATCGTGATATAATTAAAGTTTTTTGCATTTGACGGCATAAAACACAGATGGGTCAGTCAACTCACAAGAAAAATTTTGAGCCGAGTACAAATTCATATCAAACCCTAATTTGTTTAGCTTTTAAAATTTTGATTTTACTATTTTGCTTTTTGACTTCTAATTTTTTATATTTTATATTTTGAAGTAACTTATGAGATAGGCCAGTTGTATAAAAGTTTATTTTATACACATCATTTTTCTTCCGTTAGATCTCCGAAATAACACCGAATCGTTAAATCAATTTTATACCGTTATATCGCAAAAATTACATTTAAAAACCTTGATGTATATATATATAAAATAATAAAAAAATCACATTATATATATATATATAGAGAGAGAGAGAGAGAGAATGGCTAATGTGCCATAGATGGCACAGAGGGTCCCGTGCCATAGAGTCATTTTTCGAGATCCGAAATTCAAATGCTCAATTCGAACCGTTCAAGTTGTTCACCATATTAAAATATCTTTGGAGACCAAAATTTACATTTTTTTTTGAATTTTTCTGCTATTTATTATGATATTTATAAAAAACATTATAATTGGAGTATTTCAGACCCTCCAATTTGAACATATCAAAATAAATAGCAAAAAAATTAAAAAAAATGTAAAATTTAGTCTCCAATGGTATTTCAATATGTAGATCAATTTGAACGGTTTGGATTGACTGATTGAATTTCGGATCTTCAAAAAATGACTCAAAAAAGACATCTATGGCATATTGAAATGATTCAATCAAGCGCTTTGACCGGAGTTCCGGTTAAACCCCGTCAGTTCTCAATTTTGAAAGTTCAAATGACCGATCCGAACCGTCAAATATGATCTCCATATTGAAATCTCCTTGCCGACCAAAATTTTCATTTTTTTGAAATTTTTATGTATTTTTTTCGGATTTTAAAAAACAGCAATTTTTGTAGGGTTCAAAACAAATTAGATTAACGATTTTTGAAAATTCGAAAAAAATGCCTAAAAAATAAAAAAAATGAAAATTTTGGTATGTAAGGAGATTTCAATATGGAGATCATATTTGACGGTTTGGATCGGTCATTTGAATTTTCAAAATTGAAATCTGACGGGGTTTAACCGAGACTCCGGTCAAAGCGCTTTGATTGAAGGCTTTCTCTCTCTCTCTCTCTCTCTATATATATATATACATACATACATACACACACAACTGCCATGCAGGCTATGTTTGGTGGCAACTTAAATCATTAAGTCTGTTAAGAATTTGTAAATCATTTAGGTCATGTTTTGCAGGAACCTAAATAATTGTTAACTTACTTCTTAAACAACACACAGAGACCATATTTCTTAATTTAAGACTCCTCTAAGAAATTTCAATTTAAGATACAACGTCAGATATTTAAGAATCCACATCAACTTAGAATTGAATCATACTCATTACTTAAGTAATGCTAAGTATGTGATTTTAAGATGATTTAGCTTCTTAACTTAGTTAAAACTGATTTAAGTTGCTGCCAAACTTGGCTATAGTGTATATGCTATGTTACCTAATATTTTACCTTAAAAATAATTCTACTCGAAAATATATTATCTAGTATTTCGTTTTTTTTTTATTCAACAACATGACAATAAAAATACATTTTATTTTTCCAAATTCCAAAAAAAATGTATCCAAAATATAACAAAAATAAACCCAACCAAATATGTCAGTTAAATGTATAAAATAAAAGGATTCACCACGTCAAGTATCGGGTGCAAATCCCACGACTATCGCATGCGAATCGATAAATTTGATACGTATCTAATACGGTGTGAGAGTATTTTGAAAGTATCTGTGCAACCTAGCTCGAAATTAAAAGATCATTCTGTTGAATTTTACTGACTTATGGGTATATATATATATACATCAATGTTGTGCATGCAGTTTTCTTATAACAATCGAGTGTTACATATAATCAATTCATCAACATAATTTGTTCGTATTTAATTTGCCGGTTTGTGATGCGGCAATTTGCACGTGCAAGTTAAGCTACCGCTGTCAGGTAACACATAGACTTTTGATCACGTATACATCGCATCTAATTTAGTGGTGGCATTTATTGATGATTATGGTTGCACATACCATCATAAATGCAATAAACTGGACAGTACATGCACTGATGCACATGAATGGTCAGATCCCCCAGAGGTTCTGGATCGGAGGCGTTTTCATTCACTTCTTGATGTGCTCAATAATTTTAGAAGCCATCCGTGATTCTCGGGTGTCTTACACATGACGGAGGCGATTGTTTGTGCAGCAAAGAGTTGCAAAGCTAATGATGTATAAGTTTTCATATAGTGTTAAAATGAATGTTTGGTTGTGTAGTAAGGAATTAATAGTAACTTAATGTATGTATATATTCATGTTAAAATGCTAAAATATTTTTAAATTTGAGTTATTTGTTTTAGTAAAAGAATATATCTTTTTAGTATGCAATACATACTTGGAACGTCTATTTCAGATTAGACAATTGAAACATGACTTAATTATTATTATTTAATACCAATAATTAGAATAATAAAATAAGCAATAATAAAAATATTATAATAATAATTAATAAAAAAATAATAATATTATTATTATTATTATAAAAAGTATATATTATGTAATAGTAATAATCTGAATAATGAAATAAATAATAAAAATAAATAATATTATAATATTATAATATAATAATAATCATATTGTAATTATTATTATAACGTAATTAATGGTTCTATTACTATAGTTTTTGTTACTATATTCTTATTATTATAATAATATTACTATTATTATTATTATTATTATTATTATTATTATTATTATTATTATTATTATTATTATTATTATTATTATATTTAAAAAATAATTATTATGCATTATATTAGTGCTTAATATTGAGTGCCGGTGAGAATTAATCGAAGGATACAAATGTGAAATGAGATGAGAATAATCCGGTACATAAGTTATGCAACCTCTTTAGATCTAATAATTTATGCACCATTATGCAAACTTGTGTTACATGGGTGTTTGGTTGCATAAGTATTACCTAACTTTTTATGCAACCTTTTATGCATGAAACAAACACTCCCGATATACTTTGTTTCTATTTTTGCCTCTGATTTAATTGTAATAATGAACATGATTTGTTAAGGGGGCGGTTGGTTGTATAGTAAAGGATTACATAAGTTAAGAATGTTTAAATGTTTATGTAATGTTATGTAATCGATGTTTGATTGTGTAGTAAGGATGAGTAACTTAATGTATGTATCTATTCATGTCAAAAGACTAAAACGTCCTTAAATTTAAATTAGCATTATGTATTATACGTTGTGACCTAACTATTGTTAATTATTAATTATTACAAAAATTAATTATTAATGATGATGATAAATCATTTTTATTATTATGAAATATTAATAATTACTTTTAATTAAATATTATAAATATTATTATGTATTTAATAATAAAAACATATTATTGTTTACTTATCTTTAATTAATTAGGATTTTTTAATACTTATTGTTACTTATTAAATATTATTATTTATTAATTAATATTAATTATAATAATAAATCATTATTATTATTATTATTAAATATTAATAATTATTTTTAATTAAATATTATAATTATTATTTATTATTTAATAATAAAATATTATTGATTAAATATTTTAAATTATTATTATTAAATCATTATTATTAATAATTAATATTATTATTAATTATTTCTAAAGGGTATTGTTGAGAAAAAAATTAAAGGGATCGGTGCATAACTTATGCAAACTATTTAGATTGCATAAGTTATGCACCCTTAATGCATCTTATGTAGAGGTGTTTGGTTACTTAAGGATGCATAACTTAAGTTATGCACCTTTTAAGTCGCAAACAAACGGAGCATATGGAGCTTTTGCTAAAAAACCAAAATGTTAATAAGTAATATGTCAGGATTTTTTCTTTCTCTTTCTTCTTTTATATTCTATTTTATTTATGAAATAATTAACAAATGCTGGGGCAGAGTAACAGAACAAAATTCATTTTTTTTAAAGATGAGATGGGCTCAAGTCCTCCAATTTATTTCAAAATTAAATGTCACAAAAAACCTCTAACTGAGTTTCAAATCTACGACCTTAGCTAAAGAAGCATTGCTCTTTGTCACTATTCTAAAAAATTCATAATAATTTGATTTGAAGTTTACCAAATTTTAAATTTTTACATAATGATTCCTAATACATGAGAAAGTGACTCCCATTCGATTACGTGTAATTCAGACTCCAGAGCAACTCGAAACTAAAAATCATTCTGTTAAATTTTATAGATAGTTACCTAATTAGAATCAATTGGTCAGTCAACCCTCGAAAAAAGAATTAATTAACCAGCATAATCTGTACATATTAATTAGCAGATAAGTGGTGATCGATGCGTCATTTCGCATGTGCAAGTTAAGCTACCGCGATTGTCCGATAACGCATTGACTCTGATCACGTGCATATAGGGATGAAAACGATCAGATAAATCAGATAGCAGTCAAATTAATTATATCATTGTTTTCTTTTTCGGATACTGATGTGATTCGGATGTTAATTGAATATGAATACGGATTGGATATTGTCAGATACGTACGAATATGAATACTAATATATTTCGAATAATAAAAAACAAAATCTATAAATTAACAAAAAAATAATAATCATAATATCATTTGTTATCAAAATAATATATTAAGGATGGAAAATATTTTAATCTTTAATTAATTAACTACAAGAATTATTCTATGAAAACTTTAAAAAAATTTGTAACTAATTCGGGAGCTCTTATAAAATATAAAATCCCAAACATACCACCTAATAGTACATAGATAAAATGGGGTACGTGTTTGTTTGCACTGAGAATAGATAAAAAGGAAGAGGGATGAGGGAGCTTATTCTCAAGTTTACCTCTTGCTTGATTATGCCTATTTCTTATTTCTCTTACTTTTTGTTTTTGGTGCAATTAAACACACCCAAATACATTACTACAATTCAGAGGAGATCCTCCGGAGAGTATACTCATCGGATCGTGGTCAGTGAATAGTGATATGTCAAATGTTCTTAGTCCTTGGCTCATTCTTCGAAAGACCGTCTTTGAACCTGAATTTGACCGGTCGTTCGAAAAATTTACAATAGAAAAGGGCCTAGAAGGGCCGATTTTGAAAGGACCGGATTTAATTTTTGACGAAAACTGATTTTGATGGAACGGGTATCGAAAAATTAGGTCCAGCCAGGTTTATTTGGAATGGTCGGTTAATTTTGGTTGTCCATTATGTTTTTTGGCACATAGAAATAAGACTTTTGAAAAGTCTTGATTCATAGCAATACTTTGGTATTAAGTTATTGACAGTATCTTCAAATATTCAATTACTGATTTTTTTGTCTTCGATTGCTGATTGAAATATTCAATTGCCTATTTAAAGCTTTTTTTGTCTCCGATAGAGTGTTCGTATAAAACACAGAAATAATCTGGCTTTTTTGTTGGTGACTCGGTGCTATTAATTTTTTTATTGGTTCTGGTGCAATCTCTAAGCATAAAAAATATTGTTGCAAAAATTTAAAGTTATTTATTCGTTATATATTCAGTAGTTCATTCAACTTAAACCAGGTTGCAATATATGCATTTTAGAAAATTTAGTGATTATTAAGTTGATATGCATGAGAAATTCATGATTAAAAATGGATTCTTATGTTACATTGGTATTTGATAGCAAAAAATATTTCTATAGCTTTGTGTTGATCAAATACTTTCAATGGACAAGAATTTACTTATCGAATATGTCCGGATCAGTTACAATGATTATTTGTGCAATTAGAATTATTTTCTTTCACTGTGAAATCATGAGAAAAAAATAAAATATATCCTATGAAATTTTTCGAGTCCTTTGGAACCTTGAACCCAGCCTTTTGAAAAGTTAAGGATTTATAACGACCGGAATTTTTAAAAGTCGGACTATCTATTTAGAAAAAAAATCCGCTTTTCTCAAACTCGGTCCGGTCCGGTCCTTATGTCAAATCCGTTAAGTCTGGTCTTTTAAAATTCGACTAATTGTGGTATTTTCAAAATTGCACCTGAAACATATTTTTAACTTGTACCCATTAGCAAGTTTTGTAAGTTGACTATACCTATGAGTCTGGGCATGTAGGGGTGAAAACGGTGATCGTTTTAATTGTTCTTTTATTTTGGAAACGAAATAGTTAAAGATTTTGGTTGCATTTTAAAAACAAAACTGTTAACGAAAGTTTGAAACGATTCCGTCCATGTGTATTTTCGTGATTTCGATTGTTTCGTCAAAAATAAAACGGTTAATGCAAATGATAGTCAATTTCGTGTCCAAAACGAAACGGTTAACGCAAATGATCATTTTTATGGTCGTTTTGGACGTTATGCACCCTATGGGCATGTCTACAAAAAGAGCTGAAATATCGAGGGGCCGTCAATACTAGTTAATTAACTAATCCCACTCAAAATAACTCAAATGTAATTTCAAAAAAAGTTCGGGACAATTCCCATTGCCGCATCCCTACTCCCTCCGCCCTGCGAGCCTATATCTACATATATTATGCGATCATAATTACATAATTAGGATTAATCAAAATATTTAGAATAACTTTAATATAAATTAACCAAGAATGATAACTGTCATCTGCAGTTTTGTCATCCGTGCCATCACTCAATATAAAGTAAACATATACAACAAACAAGATAAATATATAGACGATCTAAGTGACCACTTACAAATAAATAAGTGTTGTCATCACTTGTTCAGAATTTTACATACATATTCAACTTATTTTCATTGAACTTGTTTGTTTGTATGTATTCACTTTGATCTTATATATGTTGACATTGTCTATTTTATATGTTCATTTTATGTTTACCCATGACAAGGATGACAAAAACTGAAAAAATAACATAAACTGAGATACAGTGCATTAAGTTCCGAGGAAAATGAAGGCAGTTCCAAAGGCGATCCCAAAGGCGATTTCCAAGGCGATTTCTAAGAAGAAACCCAAGGTACCTCCCATCCGCACCTCTTCTCCACCACCACCACCACTCTTGGATGTATACATCAAGACCGCCTCCACCTCTTCAACCCCCCCACCACCTCCTCTTCTGGATGTCTACAATAAAAACACCTCTTCAACTTCCTCTTCTTCCTCCCTTCCTACTAATTTACCCACACCTACTAAACCTTCTTCTTCTACTTCCCTACCCAATTCAAATGGGGTTACCAATGCTAAAGCTAGAATTGCTCCTCTCCTCCCTAATCCCCCATTTACTATCTTCTCTCTCAGGCTGGTTACACCCAAATCTTATAAAAAAAGATATGCTTGTTTCGATTTACCTCCTAAAAAAAGAAAGCTCACTCCCTCTCCTTCCTCTACTTTTGTTAGAAAGGATGCTTCCTCCCTCATTTTGAAGGACAACTCTGCCTCTTGGAGCAAGGTTCTCTCAAAAAAATTTAAGTCAAATTTGAAACGGTTGGAGAAAACTTCCTTGAAAGATCTGATTGCCTCAAAGTTTTCTTTTTTTAAGAAAGAGAAGAAATGCTTCAACTGCTTGTTTAATGGTCACATTAAAGCAGATTGCAGTTTGCCAAAGAGGTGTATTCTTTGTCTTAAATTTGGCCACACTGCTTACAATTGCTCTTCAATCTTTGATGATGACCTTTCCAATTCTGATGCTAATGCAGTATTCAATGAGACGGCTCAGCTTCCTGCTTCTAATTCTTTTTCTGAGCCTACTGCACTTCCTGATTCATCTGCATCTTCTCAGAAAATTGAATCGTCAGCTATTAATGGCCTTGAAAATCAACAGTCACTTCCCCCTAATTCAATTCCTTCTAACTCCCCGGTTAATGAACAACCTTCTTCTACTTCTTTAAATTGTGCTCCTCCTTGCATCTCTTCTACTCCAACTAATTTTACCAATTCTTCTGATAACATGGCTTTGCCTATAGATTGGCAATTCATTCCAATGAATAGTGCTGATGAATTCGAAGACCACAGGCCTGATGTTTTGAATGTTTTTTATTCACCTACTGTTGAGTTAAACCCTGAAAATGAAGTTCTTCAGAGATCAGCCATAGTTACTTTTCATGCAGACCAAGTTCTCCCTCCTGATCTTGAGCATAGATTGGGACTGAGATTTGCAAGACAATTTGGTTTTGCAGTGCATCGGTATAGGCTTTCTCCTATCACCAGATCTTCAGGTGATTTCATATTGGTCTGTCCCACTGCTGCTGTCAGAAATGCAATTTGCTCTATTGGAATTTTTTATTTGTCTAATACTCAACTCATCTTTGCTAGATGGTCTGAGAGAATTGGTACTGTTTATGAGCCCCCTATCTATCGTACCAGAATTAGAATTACTGGCCAACCTCTGCACCTTTGGCACAGTAGTGCTATCTGTACTCTAGTTTCTAGTTTTGATTATCCTGAGCTAACAGCTCCACATTTCTCTGATGGAGTTTTTACTCATTTAAGGTTACTTGTTAAAGGTGCTCATCCTTCTGACATACCTAGACAATTAGTTGTTTCAGCAGATCCAAGGGCTGCGAGAGCTAGGGTTTTTATTGAGGGTTTTGAACAAGTTGGCTATCCCACAGAACCTCCTTATGTTGGTCCAGGCATGCCTTGGGCTCCTCCTCCTCCTCCTTCACCCCCACCACCGCCACCATCTCCTCCTCCATCCCCACCATCACCTCCACCTCCACCTCCACCTCCACCTCCACCCTCATCCCCACCGCCACCGCCGTCGCCGCCACCTGCAACATCTCCTTCTACTGGCAATATCTTTCTGCACTTGCCAGGTCAACAGCCTATTACTTCCTTACTAGCTTTTCCCTCTACCGATGACCTCCAGTTGTTTTCTCACAATCAAATAACTGGAGACAACTTTCTGAGCATCACCTCTTCCCAGGCCATGAGCTGGTACTTTAATGCTTTGCAACTTACTTTCTTTACTCCTTCTCCCAACGGTCGGAACCTTTACTCTCATACCGACTTTTCAGATGCACTGAATCCTCCTCCAACACCTTTAATTGCTCAATCTCCTCGAGCTTTCTTGACGGAATTAAATGTTCTTATCTCTCAAGACTCTACTTTGCCTGAGGATCAAGCTTTTTCAGATTTTTCTGTCGAAGCTCTTTATGGGCCAGGAACTAATGGATTGCTATTAGATGGACCGACAGTTGACGGCCCAATTGTATCTAATTCTCTCTCTGGCTCTGAAGCCCAACAACCAGCTGCTCTTTCAACACCTCTGCTTTACTCTTCTTATGCTCCATCTTCTCCTCCTAAGGCTCCTTCCTCCTCCAACTCTGTGCCAAGAAGAAGAGATCGTCTCAAATCCAAAAGCTCCGGCTCTTACATCTCTTCAATTGCTAAAGCTCAAAAAGTTCAGTATGCTGGCTCATTTCAGACTTCTGCTGCCAAATCTCGTTCCAAGTTAGCAAAAACACTCGAGGGTTTTCTCAGAGGGGAAGAGCCTCCAACTTTGAGTCAGGCAGAATTGGTAATCAATCTGGCAGGATTCGATTTGACTCCTGATATGGCCAAAATCCTGGCTGATGCTGGTTTAGAATAACTTCAATGTATCTTCTCTTTATTTTATATTATCTTGAAGTTGTTGCTTGTCATTTTGTAATGGTTACCAGTTATATTAATGGTTTGGAATGGATTTTTCTTCTTCTCCTCTCTTTTTCTTATCTTCTTACTCTCTCTTATATTACTGGAATGGATTGGATTTTTCTTCTCATTCCTCTTCTTCTTTTCTCTTCTCCTTCTTTACTTACACTCCTTGTTACTGTTGAGATTCTCATTTGGTCTTACAATGATTTATTAAGTTAAAGATCCTGTGTTGGAATGTTAGGGGTTTAAATGACAAGGAGAAAAGATTAGCTATCAGACAGTCAGTTTTGATTGAGAAACCTGACTTTATTTGTTTTCAAGAGACTAAATGGGATTCTTCTATGGTGAAGGATTGCTGTGGTTCTCACTTATCTTCTTTTCTTACTGTGGACTCAGTTAATACTTGTGGAGGTATTTTAATTGCTTGGAATCAAACTTTCGTAGTTTGTACAAATTCCTTTGCAAACAAAAATTTTCTTTCTGCTGATTTCACTTTTCTTATGGATGCCTCCTCTCTTAGACTGTCCACTGTTTATGGTCCTTCAACATCTCTTGGAAGATCACATTTCATCTCTGCTATATCCTCTTTTGCGCCTATTGATTCTTCTCCTTGGATTCTTTGTGGTGACTTCAATACCACTCTGCTACCTGAAGAATCAACTGGTCATGGTCACTCTAATAATGAAATGCAGGCGTTTGCAAGCATGATTTCATCTCTTAACCTTGTTGATTTACATTTACAAGAAAGGAATTTCACCTGGTCTAATAACAGAGCTTCTCCAACTCTAGCTAGATTGGATAGATTCTTTGTGAACTTACCTTTAATCAGCAAGTTCCCAAATTTTACTCAAGAGGTTCTAGCTAATACTTCTTCTGACCACTGCCCCTTACTCTGTGTGATCAATTCCAACTTCAGGCCTTCCAACCTTTTCAGGTTTGAAAACTTTTGTCTCAATTATCCTGAATTTATTGACCTGGTTCTCAATTTTTCGTTCTCTCTACCTGCTGCTTATACTCCTTTACAGCTTCATGATAAGCTTTCTGCTCTTTCTAAGGAAGTCAGTGACGCCGTTCGGATCGGGAGACTTAGAGAAACCAGCAAGCATAACGATACATCACTAGAAGAGGAGTAAGAACTCGACCTAATAGTGGATAAAAGAGGAGATAAACTCAACTCACAAGTAAAATTCGTAATAATTCAATAATCTCCTTATTACATCATGATATTCAGCTTATATAGCATTCTACTACATTGAAAACCCAATACACATTAATATAATATCTCAACCACTTTTTCTAATACCAAAACACATTAAATAAACTCTTAGAAGACCACAAAGATAGCACAAATTATCATAACAGACTATTAACTCACTTTTGACTAATTAAAACTCAAAATAACTCCCAACTAACTTATTAATAACTTTTGACTACTCCTTTGATTGGATGATGTGGCTCAGATAATTAGTCAGTATCTTGATCGGTGTCATACGCTTCTGCTGCGCTGAAACTCGTCCTCGAGTTTAGCTTATCTTCTTATTGCGATCTTTGTAAACCTCTTGAAAATAGAACGACTAATTAAGAAACATATGAATTGCATGAAGAGGTTTTGGTTGTCATGTTTTTATGCCTTCAAAATTTAATATATTGGTTCGAGCCACAAGAATTAAAAACTCAAACTTGGCTCACCACATTTCCGCTGCGATTTCTTAAAATTCTTCTCCATGTAAGCAACAAGAACATTCGCCACTCACATACGATACACTATAACACATAAGAAACCAGAATCGTGTGGTGCAATCCACAAAAAGGTAATCTCGCACATAGCTCTGTTGTTTGATGAAAAACAACACAAAACTGAGTATTGGAACCGTTCAAGAATGTAAAATATCTTGCATTTGTTGGCATGAGACTCGATTGCAAGAACGGATCGCTATATTCTGAACTCATGATTTTGTTGTTATTTAAATGCAAAGTTTCCAACTCAAACAATTCAGTCATTGTTACCAAAGAATTACTCTCCAAGTTTGAACTCTTTGCAAAGCCAGTAGGAGAGGTTGACGGCACCGATAAGTCATCAACAACTTCTTCATCAATGAATATTGGACTGTCAAAAAGATTCACTTTTGTCTCAGTTTCATCCATCACAATAAACACATCATCCTCATCATCGGGATACTTATAAAAAATTGGTGGAGAATCAAAGGGTATACTTTCATGCACAACTCTTTCAGAAATTTGAAAGATATTATCATTTCTCAATTGAATGCTTTTATCTATGACCCATTGGAAACAAGTGCTCTTTTGGGTGGGGAGTCGATGTCGAGCCACTTCAACACAAGACATCAATGTTGGCTTGCTGTCGTGGAAGGGGTTGCTCTCTTTATCTTTACCACTATCATCAGGGTCAGCTGAAACACGATTCAGTGTATCGTATTTTGTTCCAGAGTCCCGCACATGAACAAAATGTTTGTTTCTCTGCTGGAGGTGAGGTGGTAGAGAAACATTGTCGCTGGAGATGAATTGTTGTCGGTGGTAAGAACAAAAGTCGATGTAACTCGATGAATCGTGCCTCGATCGGCGATCTCGATTCACACGAGTGTTACTTGTGGAAGAACCGTGCCTCAGTCGGCGATCTCGATTCTCACAATTGCTACTAGTGGAAGAGCCGTGCCTCGGTCGGCGATCTCGATTCTCACAAGTTGTGGTTCTCGAAAGGCCATGCCTCATTCGGCGGTCTTGGCTTCGATTAGCCTCCAATTGCGCAACACGCTCATGGAGTTGTTGTACAAGCTGTCTCAGCTCTCGCATCTTCGTAATGCATTGATCTTCGCCTCCATGGTGGATGTTGTGCTGTCTACAACGATCAGCCATCAAACCTAAAAAAGCTCTGATACCAAATGACGCCGATCAGATAGAGGTTTCAAGTAGTAAAAGATGTAAGGATCCAATTCACTCAAGGAGGAGTAACACTCAGCTCTCAAGAGAAAGAAAATAGAGATAAAACTCAGAAATTCGTATTCATTTCATAATCTGTCTATTACATCATCATCTTTTGCTTATATAACATTCTACTACATTGAAAACCCACTACACATTAATATAATATCTCAACCACTTTTTCTAATACCAAAACACATTAAATAAACTCTTAGAAGACCACAAAGATAGCACAAATTATCATAACAGACTATTAACTCACTTTTGACTAATTAAAACTCAAAATAACTCCCAACTAACTTATTAATAACTTTTGACTACTCCTTTGATTGGATGACATGGCTCAGATAATTAGTCAGTATCTTGATCGGTGTCAGTCAGGATCTGGGCTAAGGGGAGAATTTCCTCTGTCAGGGAGCAGTCTTTATTTATAAGATCCTTTCTTCAGAGGTGTGATAGAGTGATGGAATTACGTCCACTTACTTCTTTGGAAAAGGTTCTCAAGTGTTTACTCAAGAGGAGATTCACTGAATTGGCATCGATTGAGGAGAGAATTTGGAAACAAAGATCGTCTTTTAAATGGAGATTAGAAGGTGACAGAAATACTGCCTTCTTTCATGCAAAGGCTTCCAGCAATAAGAGAAGGAATTTCATCCAGAAGATTTTTCTTAATGGCTCTGCTGTTACTGATCACAAGTCTAAAAGAAGGGCTTTCTTTGATTATTATTGTTCTCTGATGGGTTCTTCTTCCTGTACTGAACCTGTCAGTGACTGGGATTCTCTTTATAGAAACTCTCAGGATGTTGATTTCTCTTCTCTGATTACTCAAGTCACTATTGATGAAGTTCTTCAGGCCATCATTTCATGGCCCTCTAATAGGTCTCCTGGACCTGATGGATTTACAGGAGATTTCTACAAGGCTTTTGCTAAGGAGTTAGCTCCTGAAATCACAAATGTCATTAATTATGCTGTCCTTTCTGGTAACTTGGCCCCTCTAAACTCTTCAATAATTGCTCTTCTTCCGAAAGGAGATAATCCCACTACTGTAAAAGATTTTAGACCTGTCAGCATCATTCATTCCATTCAGAGGATCTTTTCAAAGGTTTTAACTGCAAGGTTACTCCTTTGCTCCATTCTCTAGTCTCTCCAAATCAGACTGGTTTCCTGAAGGGGAGGTCAATTGTTGAAAATTTTTGTTATGCTCAGGAAGTGCTCCTTCACTCTCATAAATCTTTTACACCACTTGCAGTTCTAAAAGCTGATATCCATAAAACTTTTGATACTCTAAGCTGGCCATTCATCTCAAGTGTCTTACTGGCTTTAAAGTTTTCTTCTAGGTTCATCTCAACAATTACAAGCTGTGTTCTATCAGGGAGCTCAAGAGTTGTTCTTAATGGAATAGCTGGTAAGAAAATCACTCTCAAAAGAGGAGTTAGACAAGGTGACCCTCTCTCGCCTTATATCTTTATCCTAGCTTTTGATTTCCTCTCTATATGGATTTCTAAATTGTCCAGTGTTGGAGCTTTACCAATTCCCATCCAAGGAATGCATTCTGGCTTGTTTTATGCTGACGATGCAATCATAATCTTCAAACCATCTTTAAAGCATGCTAAGTTCATTAAAATAATCTTTGGTGCTTTCAAGATTGCTTCTGGCCTGGCTCTTAGTTCTTCCAAATCTAATCTTGTCACCCTACATTGTTTTTCTGAATTACAGCAACAAATGACACTCATTTTGGGTTGCTCAATATCCACTTTCCCTCTTAAATATTTAGGGTTGCCTTTGACTTACAAGTCATTGAGAAGAGCTGATTTTCAGCCTTTACTCAACAAATTTCACTCCAAACTACAAGGATGGTCAGCTTCTTTGTTGTCTATAGCTGGTAGACTGGTTCTAATCAACTCTACTCTCTCTGCTCTTCCAATTTACTTCATGTCAGTCTTCAAGCTTCCAAAATGGATGATTAAAAAGATTGATGCTCTTAGAAGAAACTTCCTATGGCATGGAGTTTCTCAGGAAAAGAGGAAACTCATCATGATAAATTGGACACTGTCACCAAACCAAAACAAGATGGAGGCTTAGGGATTTTGGACTTAGCTGCTTGTAATGATGCCCTTCTTACTAAATGGAATTGGAAATGGTCAGTTCCTATTCACTCTCTTTGGAAAAGTCTGGTTTTTACTTTACAGTCCAATGATGCCTCTTTTTTCCCTATTAATAGCAAGTTAACCACTGTGCTCAGAAGTTGTGCTCCTTATTTAAATTTAGGGTTGGTTATGGAGGTGGGTAATGGGAAAGATACACTTTTTTGGTATCACAGGTGGAACTCTCACATTCTTTTTTTGGAATTTCCACAACTTTTCTCCTTTGCTTTGAACCCTTACATCACTGTCCATAGCTTCCTCTCTAATTCTCAAGATTCTGTTACTTTATTCTCTCCACTTCTTACTTCCTCTCCAACAGCTCTACAGTAATTACAATCCCTACTTCTCACTGTTTCTAATGTACGTTTGATGGATTCTCTTACTGACAAAGCTACTTGGACCTTCTCTTCTTCTGCTACTTTTACCACCAATTCTATTTATAGATTGATAAAATCTCACCCTCTACATTCCTCCAATCTTACTTGTATCTGGAAAATGAGGATAGCTCCAAGGTTCAAGATTTTCTTATGGCTCATGTTTCAAGATAGAATTGCTACTTTGGATAATTTGCAAAAGAGGGGTTGGTCATTGCCAAATAGATGTTGTTTATGTTTACATGCAAACGAGTCTGTTTTTCACCTCTTCAACTCATGCTTAGTCTACAGGCAAGTCAAGACTCATCTTTTGACAAATAGCTTAATTCTCCAAGCAACTGTTCATTCCTCTATTCCTTCACAGCATTTTGACATTCTTCTTCAGTCGGATTTAAAAGGTCAGGTCAGAGACCTTTTTGCAACACTTTTCTTCATTATTTGGAGGGAGAGATGCAATAGAGTTTTTAACGATGTCTACAAATCAATTCATGATCTAGTTCAGGAGACTATCCTAGAATGGTCGTTTTTGAGGAAATAGTTTGGCTTTGTTTAATTTACTTTCTTCTGTATTTTTGTTTTCTTTTTCAGCTGCTCGCTGATTGTATGTTTAATACTTTTTATTTATAATATAAGATAGGGGCTTGACTCTTATTTTTCTTCAAAAAAAAAGGATGACAAAAACTGCACATGACAATAATCAATTTCCTAAATCAACTAGTCATCCGAAATAATTCAGTTCAAGATATATTTTAGATTTCAATTATAAATTTCAATATAATTTTATTAGACGTTCTTTTTTTTCATAAATCTAAAATATTATTAACAATTCTGATTGTATTTTCAGAAAAAAAAACTTATATAGGCCCCGATCAAAATTCAATTTTTTTTAAGTGGGATTTCATTTCATTTTTTTTCTTTGAAAGTTTTTTTATCAAAATGAACGGATGTGATGTCATTTGATTGGAATTTTCTGTAATTAATCAAATAATATCCTATGAAATCAATTGAATTGAAATGAAATCCCCCTAATAAATCATTTTGATCAGGACCATATATTTTATATAGAAGGTGATTCCCGCCTTTTTGGAAGGCTGGTCGACCGGGAGAGAAACGCGAACCACGCTATATTCCAAGTGGCATTTATTTGACAAGCCAGAAGAAAGTGTGATTATCAATTAAATTCTAATTTATTTTATCAATAGTTAGCCGTTAATACAACTTACACTGTGTCTATAAACTCTAGTAAATTAAGCTTGTGATCTCTCGTCTCTACTCCGCCACCACATTCCAAATCTCCTTTAGTTTCTCCTTGCCCACACAATAAAACAACTTGTAACAAAAAATGCCAGGTTCCATTAAAATGGAGACGAGGCACAATGGACAGTTCAACGTGATATCAGAGCCTCCTCTTCCACATGTGCTCATGATCACCTTCCCGAATCAAGGGCATGTGAACCCGATGCTCCGTCTGGCGAAGCGTGTCGCAGACAAGGGTATTCTCGTTACCTTCACCACCACCTCAGATGCTGGCCACCAAATCATCTCATTGTTTGATGTTGTTCCTGATGACGACGGTGTCCCGGTTGGCAGTGGCCGCCTCTGTTTTGAGTTCCTCGACATAAACTGGGGCCCCACTATTGGCGTGAATCTGGATCTTGATGAGAGAATGCTCCACATGAACACTGCCGGTCCCGCAGCCTTTGCCAGTTTGATAAAGAACCAGTTGCGTGCTGGACGACCGGTAATCACATGTCAAAGTTACAACCTTTTTTAATTCCACCTTTGGAAAAGCTTCTATAACTATTGACTTAACAATTTTCCTAATTGGCATATGCCGATGGACTGATACGCTTTTCACACTATAACAATTTTATGCCGGACCAAACTTATTTGATCACTAATTTAATACATAGCTAGCTACTAGCTAGTACTGCTATTTTGACAATGGAATACTAAACTTGAGGAGATTCTATATATATATATATAGGTAACTTATATTGTCAACAACCCGTTCCTCCCATGGGCGGTCAATGTGGCTACTGACTTGGGCATTCCATGTGCTGTGCTCTGGGTCCAGTCTTGCGCTGTCTTCTCCACCTACTACCAGTACCACCACTGTCTGGGAGAGTTCCCTTCGGAAACCAACCACAACAACTCAGTTTGCCTCCCGGGAATCCCAACTATGACACCTGAAGAGATCCCGTCCTTCCTTCTCCCTTCCGGACCCTTCAAACCCATCTCCAATGCTATCCTCGAGCAATTTCACATTATTGATAAAGTTTCAAAGGTGTTTGTTAATTCCTATACCGAGCTTGAGCCAGAAGTTACCGCTGCCATCGCCAAATATGTGCATCTCATCCCGGTTGGGCCCCTTGTAGAACCCGATAACGAGTCTAGGTCTACCTTACGAGGCGACCTAATTAAGGCCGCCGATGACTGCTTGGAGTGGCTTGACACACAGGCACCTAAATCGGTAATCTACATTTCCATAGGCAGTATAGTCAGTCTTACCAAGGAGGAATGGCAATGATGGCGCACGAGTTAATGACCAGTGGCAGGCCGTTCTTATGGGTTGTAAGGCCTGACTGTCGCGAACTTTTGCCACAAGGATTTCTAGAAGAGGTCAAGGGAAAAGGAATGGTGGTAGGATGGAGCCCACAAAACAGTGTCCTAAATCACAGTTCAGTTGGTTGCTTTCTGACACATTGCGGGTGGAATTCAACATTGGAGACTTTAACAGCCGGCGTACCGGTCATAGCATATCCACAATGGGGGGATCAAGTCACTAACGCAAAGTTCTTGGTTGACATTTATAAGGTCGGTGTGAAACTGAAGGCTCCGGTGGAGCGTAATGCTTTGCATGCTGCAATTGAGTCCGTGATGGATGGACCAAATGCTAAGGCAATAAAAGAACATGCCGCAAAATGGAAGGAGGCTACGAAGATGGCATTGGCCAAGGGTGGTTCGTTAGACCGAAATATTCAGTCCTTTGTCGACGAGGTCAAGAAGAGGGCTACAAGCGGTGGCAATGGCCATATTCAAGTTTAATTAAATAATTTGGCCATAGTTAATTTCATACTACATGTGTGTTAATTAATGATAGGCACTAGGGCAGATTTGGATTGTTTGAGATTTGATAAGGACGAAAAAATGAATTTTTTCTCGGAAGGAAAATTAGGAAGAGTTCAGCCTGTTTAACGTTCGAAACGGCAACGGAATGGACCATTTCATTTGACGTTCCGTTCCAGAAACGGTATACACTGAAACGATTCGTTATTCGTTTCGTTTGCAACGGAATGGACGGAACGTAGCGGAACGAATCAATTTACACTATATTTCACACAAACGTATGCCGAAATCCGTTCCGTTTACCGTTTCGTTTCAGAAACGTATACCGAAATCTGTTCCGCCACTCGTTCTGTTTGGACGGAACGTGCACGGAACAGGGAAGACGGTATACCGTCGGCAGGCCTAAGAGGAGTGTTATTTCTAGATGATTGAGAAGAGTGTATTTTTCTTTACTATGCATGTTTCATTTTCAAGAAATGAGACAAGGGTGGCGCTCCCACCTCTTTTCCAAAAAAAAAAAAAAATAAAATAAAAATGATTGAGTAGAGTGTTATTCCAGTAAGACAAAATATTATTTGAATTGTGATTGAGAATAAAAATAGGGAAAAATAATATAATTATTTATTTTATTTTTTCCACCTATAATTTATTTATTTATTTTAATATTTGATATTGCATAATAATGATAATATATCTCTACAAATTATAAAATTAATAAAAATGAATAAATTAATAACCATGCTCTAGACTAAATAATAACTAGTAATCATGTGCATCCAATGTGTGTACATTTTTTTTTAATATTATTACTTTTAAAAAATCAAAATATAGAAATAAAGATATAAAAAAAGAGAAATAGTTGGATGAAAATGAACATATGGCAGCATTTGAGTTGACGCTCTTAACTTAATTTTATTTGCACAATGAGAGATCTCATTTGGTGTTCAATGGGTGCGTTTGGATCGTTGGAAGAAAAAAGAAGAAGAAGGAAGAAGAAAAAAAAAATTATAAACAATCCAAACTCTTCACAAAGTTACACACTTCCCAATACTTCTTCCTACTTCTTCCTTTCTTCCCTTCTTCCCACACTTATCCAAACGGAGAGAATGTGAAACAACCCACACGAACATCTGAGGATCCTGTTTATAGGATATAAAGTATATGAGATTCAATAATAGCTGAATTATGGTATCAGTGCGTTAATGTTTCTGTTAGTGACCACTTGATGGATTTTCAATGTTTGAAAGACAAGATACAAGGAGTACTTATTAAGAGCATAATTTTTATTATTGGAGCAACCACATTATTGGTTGGTTAACATATTTAGTCTGTGTCATTGAAGAACCGAACTTAGGGTGCGTTTGGATCGTTGGAAGAAAGAAGAAGAAGGAAAAAGAAGAAAAAAAATTATAAACAATCCAAACTCTTCACAAAGTTACTTCCCAATACTTCTTTCCACTTCTTCCCTTCTTCCCTTCTTCTCACACCTATCCAAACGGAGAGTTAATATTTCAGTGAGAACCAAAGTTATTTGAGATTTAAAAAGAATTTTTATGTTTATCTCAGTTCCGCTTGGATGGATGCAAGAATAAGGAAATAGCTTTTTTCTACTCTCAAATTTATTATAAACAATCCAAACTCTTCACAAAGTTACATACACTTTTCAATACTTCTTTCCTTATTCTTCTTATTCCCACACCATCCAAACGGAACCTCACGTAGGAGCACAAAACAAGTTTAATACTTATACATGAGAATATCTTGAATGCGTAACGCCATTAAACTTGGATGAGTACAACATCCCATAAGTTGTAGCTTACTAGCATAGACCAACAAAGAAGATTAATACTTAATCTATATTAATATCCACAAAAAACAAGTTTGTTAAGTTTTGACTGCTAATTCACACTAAATACTCCAATTGATTCATTTTCTGATTGTACCCAAAATTGCATGTTCCTTGGGTTAATTAGAGGGAAATCTTCAAGTTAGAACTTAGAACCCCATACTTTCTCAAGTACAGTCTCACTTCTTCACCTAAATACAACACGGACCAACATGAGAAACTTTTAACCTAGGTAATTGCCCAAACGAAATTAAAATTCAATAGAACAAGAATACTACCTGAGAATAGAGGAAGGTGCCAAATATGGCAATGGCTGCACCAAGAGCATTTACTGGTTGTACTGGTATATGGAAGATTATTATTGATGATACAATGACTGAGATACGCTTCATTGTTTTTCCAATGCTGAATGTGAGTGGCGATATCTGATGCAATGACATATATGACACTTGATTGTACAAGTGGTAGAACACACTTTGTGCAGCAACCCACCTATCCACAGAATATCCAAATAACATATATAGTCAGAATTAATCAAGCTTTTATATGGGTAGAAAATCTCTACTACTTATGTAAATTAATGCACGGACATAGAGGTATTACACGCTAAGTCTACCATGTAAATAGTTGTTTCTGCCGTTGGATCGATTTGATATGTGGTCAGATATTAATCGTCATACGAAGTAACAATATATTTTGATTTTCCGTCTAATAAAGAAACAAATTAAAATAACATATCTATTTGTATCGATTTTTTTTTTTTTGAAGATAAATTGGAGGTCTAAGCCACCCAACTTATTTTTAAATTAAATTAAATGTCTATGAAAGACCCCCTAGCCGGGTTTCGAACCTACGACCTTTCACTTAAGGAGTCAAGATGCATTGCTCTTTGCTACTAGACTAAGAGCTGGTTCTCTATTTGTATCGATGTTAGATTAAGCAATATATTTTTATTATCTAATATTATTTAGTTTCTTTATTTGACCACGTATGAGGACATCTTAAACTATTTGCCGCTCTCTCCTAAGCCTCTTACCAGAGCAGATTTTCAACCTCTCATGCTCAAGTTTCAAAACAGATTGCAAGGATGGTCTGCTTCACTTCTTTCAATTGCTGGTAGACTGGTGCTGGTCAACTCTTGTCTTTCTTCTTTACCAGTTTACTTTATGTCAGTTTTCAAATTACCTTCCTGGATAATTAAAAGAATTGATACAATCAGAAGGTCTTTTTTATGGCATGGTGTTCAATTCTCTGGTCAGAAAAAGCTCATCTTGGTCTCTTGGGATAAAGTGACTAAGCCTAAATCTGTTGGGGGTTTGGGGATTTTGAATCTACAGACCTTCAATCAAGCTTTGCTCTCCAAGTGGTTATGGAAATGGTCAAACCCTGCTGATTCTCTCTGGAAATCTCTAGTTTTACATTTACAGTCTTCAACCCTTTCTCTTTATCCTCTGAATAGCACTCTTTCTGGTATTCTCAAAAATTTCCACCAGCCTCTTTCTGTGGGACTATCCTTTCAACTTGTTGCTGGAAAAAATGTTCTTTTTTGGCAGCACAATTGGATTGGTAGCATACTCCAGTTTAATTTTCCTCAGTTATTCTCTTTTGTCTTAAATAAGAACATTTCTGTTTTTCATTTCTCCCTTGGGATCAACAATCCTCTCTCATTCTTTTCCCCTCTCTTACTAAACTCCCAAATGGCTTTAACCCAATTACAGTCTCTTCTTCTTTTGATTCGTAGCCCTTTGCATCAATTGCCAGGTACGGGTATTGATTTGCCTGTTTGGGGACTAACTTCTTCTTCTCATACTTTCTCCACTCAATCCCTCTACAAACTTATTTCTTCTCATCCTCTACATACATTTTCTCTACCTCCTATCTGGAAGTTCAAAATTCCTCCAAGATTTAAGGTATTCCTTTGGTTGATGTTTCAAGACAGAATTGCTACGCTTGATAACCTCCAGAAAAGGGGATGGAGTTTACCTAATAGATGTTGCCTTTGCCTCTTGGACTGTGAGTCAGTTCTTCACTTATTCAACCACTGTACTTTCTACCAGAGTCTCAAGGCATTACTTCTCTCCAATTCATTAGTTGTGCAAGCAATTTCTACTTCCTCTTCAGCGACTCCCACTTCTCACTTGGAACTTTTACTTAGTTCTGCTATTAAGAGAACTATCAAGGATCTTTTTGCAATTTTCTTTTTTGTCATCTGGAGAGAAAGATGCTCTAGGATCTTCACTGATGTCTGCAAAAGCCAATCTGATTTACTTCAAGAAGTTCTCTCTGATTGGAGTTTCTTCAGCAAGTCTTTTTAATTTTTCTTGCTGCGCATAGTTTCTTTTTATTTGCTTTTTTATTTTTATTATTATTATTTTATTTTTTTCTTTTGATAGGTTTTAGTTGCTCTTGCTTTAGCTTCTTGCTAAAGTTTTTGGCTTCTCCTTGTATTTTTTATTTTTGTATCAAACTTTTTTGTTAATTAATAAAAGATAAGGGCTTGACCCTTATTTTTCTTCAAAAAAAAAAAAAGAATAAATTAGTGCATTTTTTGTTAATAATTAGTGATTACCAAATAAAATTAGGACCAATCTGTGATACGGCTTTCTGCCAGCCAGCAGCCCACAGCTGCGGGCCCTCAACAGCAAAGGTGAATGGTATAAGAATCAACAGAGACATGATAGAGAGGCATGCATAGTAGTTCATACCGCTCATTGCTTTCCCTTTCATCCCTCTTTTAGAGAAAATGTTGCGGAATACAAATGCCAAGTTGGAAATCATTGCCCCCATGAATCCTGCATATTTCCAAAACGAAAAAAAAGTAAATATCATGTTAAGCAAAAAAGAGTAACGAATTGTGATTTTTTTTTTTTACTTTTTGGTGACTCTAAAGAATAAAGATCAACATAAATAAGAAAATTATTCATAATTAATGCCACTTTACTTTAGTGACGTCAAAGGATCAGCCGAAAAAAGTCTTTTTTCTAATATTTAAAAATTTTAAAACTAAAATGCATAATTCAAACTGTTGATCTTGTTAGATTTTACCGGCGATGCATTTTCATATAAGTTTTATAAAATTTAAAGTCTATTTGATATTTGATTAAGTGACTAAATTATGAACGCATTTGAATTAATCTAACCAGATTCGTTCATTTGTTGACCACTTAATCTAGTACCACATCAATTTCAAATTTTACAAAACTAATATGAAAACACATCGCCGATAAAATTTAGTAAGATCAATGATTTGGATTCTCCATTTAAATTTTAAAATTTTTAAATATTAAAAAAGAAAGGACCGCTTGGAGCTGTCTTTTTTCGGATGTCGAGGATCCAGATCGACGTCTAAGGACATAATGATTACCGTTTTGCCATTGCTTTGCTTTCAATATTAGAACAATATTTCTTGTAATTTTGTCATAGATGACTTTGTGTATTGTGGAAGATTATCGCCATGAATCATTGCCAATCTTCACGATTATTTGCGACCCAAGTAAATGAATAATTTGCTACAAAAGGATCAATATATCTGTATAGTGTGTACCTGTCATGTTAAAGTTTAACTCTGTTGCGGCAGCCAGGGCACAGCCTCCAATTATCGGAACGAGAGAAAGGTAGGTGGGTAAAGGAAAATTCTCTCCCAAAAAGAACCGTGAGACGAACACGCTAAAAGCTGGCTCGGCACTCTTTATTATATGAGTGAACGAGACAGCCACCTTGGACATGCTGACAGTTGCTGCCACATGTCCAATGGTGTGTGCAATGGCAACCTAATTACATACATATAAATAACAAATTGAATTCATTAGTTTAATTTTGAATAAATAAATAAATTGATTAGTTGAAACTCATATCAGTAAATGCAGGAAAGAAAATAAAAGAGAGTAAACAGGTTTTCCTCCACCTATGAGCCCCATGTAAGTTTTATTTTTTATTTTTCTTTTTTAATAGAAAGGAGGTACAAGCCCCTTAGGAAAATCCACTACTATTATTACATCCTATTATTGTTATTTACAAATTTACAAAATGGACCACCTTCTCAAATCCTAATTCATAAACTCAAACACTCACAGGTCATGCATGTTAACTAATTAATTAGTTCTCAAATTTTTTTCAAATCTGATTAACCCTGTAAAATTCTAACACAAAAAATCAAAAGGTACTCATATATACTGATTGATGTTGCCTTGCTTGCATGCATTTCAGAATATAACTAATATTCATAGAAAAAGATAAAATTCTTACCGGAGCAAGTGCCTTCCAGAACTCCAAGTCAGTTTTTGGTGCCTCAGCAATGTGTGTTGTACTTGTCCATGAGACCAGCATGATGAGGGACCCTGCTGCCAGACAAAGAGTCGAAGTTAACCAAGGGAAGGGAAATGCATTCAACACCTTCTTGTTGTATATGTTAAACACCACATTCAGAGCCCACCAGGTCACGAAATAGATCGAGATCTTAATCCTCTGCTTCATCTCGCTGTCGATCAGGACCACCAGGGGCCGATCAGAGGGTCTATCCTCGTACGCCCAGACCACGGCGGACTGGAGTTGGTGGTGCGCCTGTATTTTGTATTGTGAATATTTTGTTAACATCCTCTCTTTTAAAAACAATTCTGTTTGACCAAGATAACAATATAACATTTATAAGATGAAACTATATATAATTTCTAACCAATATAAAGGAATTTATACATAGAATAGACCCAAGTCTGACTTAGTGTTGCACGGAAATTGGTCAATGATGCCCTAATTGCTTTGAAATCATACAATTTATTAAAATTTGGAACTTTGTAATATAAACATTATGAGACGTGATGCGCATGAAGTACGTGCGCTAGCTAGCTTTGCTAATATTTTCAAAAACAAAATTGTGTACCAAGTTTTTTGCAATGCATTGAAAATCGGACTTGAAATCTATTAAACCGATGGAGCAACTTATCAGTTCGATGGCTGCAATTAGTTAATTAGACGAATCCAAATGGTGGCTAAACTCGCAAAAGAAGACAGACCCCAAAAAGGAATTGAGAAATGTCTAGTCTAATACTTTAATGGAAAGAAAAGCGAGATCAAATCCGTCGAAGAAGGATCGAACAAACAGGAAAATAGCAACCGGGAAATAACAGCTTGAATAAACAAATTACACCTTTGTATAGCGAAAAAAAATACACCAATCTAACAAGTCTGGAAAACACTTCAGAATTCAGATCCACTAAAAATAAAAGAGTACCCTGGATCAAATATGTGTAGCTTGCAGGATTGGAATTTTAATTTACGTTCCATTCTGGATAAAAATTTTAATAATCGTATATATAATTTTTTCTTATATATAAAAAAAAAATCATGGGTTGCTAACTTTCTACACTAATTGTCTATTTGTCTGCTCCAATATGGGGTAAATTCTGTCTATTATGTCTGGCCCAAGAAAGCTCATGGCCCGAGCGAATGGGGGCATTGGGTTAGGTAAACAACAATAAGCCTAAGAGGCCCATTTGAGAGAGAATTTAGATACTCCCAACCCAAGTTGGTGAGTAGTGACCTGTGAATTCTCTTCTATTAAAGTATAAAGTTATAAACTGATGGACGTATCCATGTGTTATATTCTCTGTTCAAATTCTAAATTATAATAAAATCCAAATTATGCCTAATTTCATGCAAAAATTATAAAAATGAATCAATTAGAAATCACCCAAACTATTCAACCTTAGCATCTGAAAGCAATTGGGTGCTTTCTGATGCAACAAAGTACCTAGGCTTAGTTCCCAGATTTATATCATTTTGATGTCTTGATCAACACATTCATAAGTCAGAATGAACGCACCAGCCTCAGCATGGAGCCAGAAATGGGGACCGAACAAAATCTGAGTACCCATGCAACAAGGGACAACAGGAAGATCTGTAGTTGGACCCAAACACCTGTACGGACAAATTTTGTGCCACTATTTTATTGGAGACCACATCACCACTTGGAACTTGGTCATGACACCATTTATCATATTTATTTTTGCACAATGTTTCTTGTTGTTTTGCAACTAAAGATACAAAGGAGTAACCAGTCCCCCTCCAAGAACATGAAACCAAATTGAAACAAAAATAGAAACAATTAAATTAATCTTATTTGTGCAATGAGGATTTCTTCGGGTGTTCACAGTGCAACTTCCCACATGAGCATATTGTAGGGTTTTTTTTTCTATTATATTACAATGTTGTGTAATTAGATCTTACAATGGACGGATTATGGCTATCAATGCATTGAGATGTTTGTTTTCTTACAGCTCATTGATTTTTAAATGTTGAAAGACAAAGAGAAAAGTTGTCAAAATTATGATTTTTATTCTGGATAGGAGCAACCGAATGCAGAAAGTTTGTGCCATTGAAGAACCAAAATGAATTTTTGAATGAGATCCAAAATTTGGAGATTGAAAAGAATTTTTATGTTATCTCAGGTAGAAGCATACAATAAGTAAAATACTTATACATGCAAATATCCTAAATACATAACACCATCGCTTGGATGAGCATAAAAATACTTACTAGCAGTAGGCCAACAAGAATATTAATACTACAGCTATTGTAATATCCACAAATAAAATCCATACTTATTATTAAACATACAAACAAACTGATTGCTAATTCTCACTAAATACTCCAGTTGAACTTTTGCTTGAACCAAAATTGCTCGTCCCTTGGGTTAGAGGGAAATACTTCTAGTTAGAATCCCATACTTTGTCAAGTGCAATCTCACTTCTTGAACTAAAATTAAAAACAACACAGATCAACATGAGAAACTTTTCACCTAGACAATTATTGAAACAAAATTAAATTTCAAAAGAACAAGAATTTTACCTGAGAGTAGAGGAAGGTGCCCAATATGGCAATAGCTGCACCAAGAGCATTTACTGGTTGTACTGGTGTATGGAAGATTATTATAGACGCTACAATTACAGAGATGCGCTTCATTGTGTTGCCGATACTGAATGTGAGTGGTGAAATCTCATGCAATGACATGTATGACACTTGATTGTATAAGTGGTAGAACACACTTTGTGCAACAACCCACCTGCCAACAGAAATTCCAAACAATATAATCAGAATAAATCAATTCTTAGATCAAGTACAAATTAACTAAGGAAATAATCAGAATGCTTGATGTTACTTAGGAATTACCAAATAAAATTAGGACCGATCTGTGAAACAGCCTTCTCCCAGCCAGCAGCCCACAGTTGTGGGCCCTCAACAACGAAGGCGAATGGGGTCAGAATCAACAGAGACATGATGGAGAGGCATGCATAGTAGTTCATGCCGCTGATTGATTTCCCTTTCATCCCTTTTTTGGAGAAGATGTTGCGGAACACAAATGCCAAGTTGGAAATCATTGCCCCCATGAATCCTGCATATTTCCAAGGCAAAATTAGTAAAATCTCTTGTCAAGTAAAGAGTAACGGATTGTAATTTTTTTTTTTTTTTTTGCTTCTTGGTTACTCAAAAATCCACGTAATTAACTAAATTATTCATGATTAATGCTGCCATTTTACCATGACTTTGCTTTCACAATTGGAACAACAATTCGTGTAGTTTTGTCATAGATGACTTTGCGTATCATGGAAGATTGCTACAATCCATCATTGCCAAATTTCACGATTGTGACTTAAAAAAAATATGAAAATTTGCCACAAAATTATCAATAATTCTCTTGTATGTACCTATCGTATTAAAGTTCAACTCTGTTGCAGCAGCCAGGGCACAGCCTCCGATGATCGGCAAAAGAGAGAGATATGTTGGTAAAGGAAAACTCTCACCCAAAAAGAAACGTGAGACGAGCACACTGAAAGCTGGCTCGGAACTCTTAATTATATGAGTGAACGAGACAGCAACCTTGGACATGCTGACAGTTGCTGCCACATGTCCAATAGTGTGTGCAATTGAAACCTGAAATACATAGAAATTAAATTCATTAGTTTAATTTTAAACAAAATAATTTATCAGTGGAAATTTATATCAGTAAATGCTGGAAAGGAAAGAATAGAGATAAAACAGGTTGTACTTCCCCCCATGAACCCGATATAGTGTTTAATTGCAAAATGTACTACAATTACTAAATCTTACATGATATTAATTACAAATTTATATCGGATCACTTTTCCAAATCCTAATTCCTAAACCCCCAACACTGACAACTAAAGCACGTTGCCACGTTAATTAATCATTAAGTTCCTTAAAAAATTTACTAATCTTGTAAACCCTGTAAATTCTGACAGACAAATGTATCTGACACCATATGTTTTCTCTATATGTAGAAAAAAGGATAAAATTCTTACCGGAGTAAGTTCCTTGCAGAAATCCATGTCGATCTTCGGGAACTCAGCAATGTGTGTAACCCACGAGAATAACATAATGAGAGACCCGGCCGCCAGAGAAAGAGTCGAAGTTAACCAAGGGAAGGGAAATACATTCAACACCTTCTTGTTGTATATGTTAAACACCACATTGAGAGCCCACCAGGTGGCGAAATAGATCGAGATCTTGACAATCTGTTTTGTCTCGCTATCGATCGGGACCACCAGAGGCTGATCAGAGGGTCTGTCCTCGTACGCCCGGACCACGGTAGACCGGATTTTGTGTTGGGTCTGTTGGTAAAGGGGTTTGGCATTGAGAGGAGAGAATTTAGAATTAGCCTGATTTTGGGAGGGTTTAAGAGACAAATTGAAAGGTAGGGACTGGATCTTTTGCGGTTTCGGGGTTTTGGAGAAGAGAGGAGAGGAGAGCGAAGATTGCTTGAGAGAGATCATGTTCATGGTGGATTCAATTGAGAGAGAGAGAGATGAGATGAGAGGAAAGAATCAAAGAAGTGAGAAGATGGCTTGGCTTGGTAAGAGAAGAGACGGTGCCGTGCGGTTTTATAGCGGGAGAGAGAAAAATCTCTCGTGTTTCATTTTGTACTGTTCTATTTTCTTTTCTTTTTTGTCTAAACAAAGTATGCAACTTGTATGGCATCTTAATTTTACGACCTTTTACTAATTTGAGGAGAGCCGCAAAAGAAAAACAATTAAAGTTTACATAACGGTAACAGGTTGACACGTCATCTAGTAAATTAGTTTTGTAAAACACAAGAGTAATTGATTTGTAGGACATATCGGAAAGTCGGGAACTACTCCGAAATATATTTAGGTGGGAACGTTCTTGAATAAGACCCTCAAAAATTTTTTATTTAGTGAAACTAATTTTCTGTGTAATATTTTAATATTTTTCCTCGTGGCATACAGGTATACTATAAAACCGGATATCTTATATAAGGTAAATATTTTAAAATAGCAAAATATGCTCTTCAATTTTTTTCTGTTTAAATAAAATATTGCATATTTGAAAATTATGAAAACAAACCACTTTAATAGCTATTTTCATTTTTCTATAATCTGAATGCCATGATTGCAAAGATGACAACAATTGTTTGATTTAATACATTAATAAAGAAGAAAAGCTTCTAGTAATATATGTGAAATATACAAGTATGCAACAACGATATTTTTAGTATTTGTAGTTCTGTAAAGTTTATGACTGTTTTTTGTTAGAAATGTTGAAAGTTATCGAGGATTCTAATAACAAACTTTCCACTTTTATCTCATTTTTTTTTGCATTCTTTTTTTTGTCAAAAATAGAAAATAAAATGCAGTGGCGAGGCCATAAAAGTTTTGAATGGGGTTCACTCAAATTAATAAAGATTTTTTATCAATATCTATAGAATTTTCATATAAAAAAATTAATTTTGTAATTATGAGGGGTCGCCAATGGAATCATATTTTGGATTTTTATGGGTTCAAATAATGTTTTTCTTAAGAAAATTGTCCATATAACAATAAAATTATATATAAAAATATTTGATTGGAAAAAAATATGGGTGACATTGCACCCCATTTAATCCATTTGGCCTCGCCTATGATAAAATGATGTGTGTGCATCTGGCTCTTGAAGAACAAAAGTCGGCATGGTTATAAACGAAAGGTGAAAGCCCACTCATCAATACGAATACGATAGTATTGAACTTGTTATATTTTTCCTATGGAATTGATTTGAAACACAATACGACTCTGAATGTAGGATCTGCTTTGTAAATATAACAAATTAATGATAATTTTGAAATAGTGAATGTTATTAAAAAAAAATTTGCATTGTTTATGTCAAAAATTAAAATTTGACTAAAAATAAAAAATAATGCATCCGAAAAAAGAAACTCAAGAATTTTTCAAGGCGAACAACTAAATTTCCTTTTGTAAAATTAGCAACCTGCTTTACGTTGGTGCTTCCTAAAATAGCGAATAAAAAAGTTATTTAACCAGAAATGTTGGATACTTCACAAATTCAAATAAACTTTGGGGTTTTATTGAATAAATGTTCGTTATACATGGTATTTTGCAGTAGTTTATGCCCTTGATTCTGGTTATAATCTTAATCAGTTCATCACGCATTGTTTGTAAAAAGAATATTAAGATTTTTCCTCAAAAAAAAATATTAAGATTTAAATTAAAATAAAATGGCAATACTATATTATAAAAGTTAAAACTGAATGCACTTACTTAGAGTTTATATATATATATATATATATATGAGATGTAGAATGAAGAAGGAGAACCTTAATTCATGTGTTCAAAATGACCGCCTGAAGGTATGGCATCACGTGTTCAGCCTAATTAAATTGAATAGTAATTTTAGTAATTTTGAAATATGAAAATTGACTTTCAAATTAAAAATGCGGGATAGCTAAATTAAAAGAATTCTATTTTGGATGCTTCAGCCTAATTAAATTGAATAGTAATTTTAGTAATTTTAAAATATGAAAATTGACTTTCAAATTAAAAATGCGGGATAGCTAAATTAAAAGAATTCTATTTTGGATGCTTCAGCCTAATTAAATTGAATAGTAATTTTAGTAATTTTAAAATATGAAAATTGACTTTCAAATTAAAAATGCGGGATAGCTAAATTAAAAGAATTTTATTTTGGATGCCTCAGCCTAATTAAATTGAATAGTAATTTTAGTAATTTTAAAATATGAAAATTGACTTTCAAATTAAAAATGCGGGATAGCTAAATTAAAAGAATTCTATTTTGGATGCATGCTTTCTATTATGAATAAAAAAACGCGCGCAATAGCTCTCGTTATCGAACAAGAAGCCAGAAACTTAGCTTTCTATAAAGAAAATAACTCTCGAAATATAAAATTGTAGGTATTTTACTTTCTATATATAAAATAAATAAATCTTGGGCTTATACAGGTGTTAGAATTAATCTCCTTTGACTGAGATATAAATAAATAAATTAAATTATTGTGAGTCACATATTAACTATATTTTTTAAAATATATATATATGAAACACGTCGCATATTGTGCAAAGCCAACTTCAAATGCAGGCCAATAAATTTTAATTACTGGACCAAATTTTAATCTTGCTTTGATTTTTAGTCCATGAACATTTTCCTAGAGTTATATTTTGTACATCAGTACATAGAGTTTTAAGTCTAACATGCCGACTAATTCCCATCATCCCATGCAATCTTTCTCTCAATGAAATGAATTTTTATTCCACATTATTAGATAGATTAGTTCATTAATATCATATGAAGATCCAACCAAAACATGAGAAAGCGCCAAGAGGAATGAAAAATGACAGCTGCTAATACAAATGACATGGAGGGTCAAGAAATTAGTTGACAAGTTGATGTTTGGTGCTGAGCAATGTACCGCTCTCTTGAACCGATTCTTACACTGCCTCTTGGATTCTTTTGCAACAAATGAATCCTGACAAAACACATGGAGCATGTAGTAGCCTGGTCCAGCCGTCTTATTTAACCAAACAGTGTTTTGAGTACTGTTGATTAACTAGTATTTGATTTTGGTTCTGCTTATGAATCCACTGCATCTGTTTCTGTTCCCTCAAGACAACAAATATCAGAATATCAGATGCTTGGCTGTCGATTTTTTTTTTTTTTTTTTTTTTTTTTTTGTAAGAGGGCTATTCATGACCGCACATTTGGATCTGTAACTGTTGAAAAAAATCAAGGGCCGTAACCAAGTGAAAACAAACGAAGGGTGAGGAATATGTAAACTTGTGGTTTTTCTCTGTTTATTTATTTACTTTTTTTTTTTATTTTGTGCTGAATTGGCCGAAGAATTTACTATAAAACGGACAAGCGTTACTATCGATTCTTTCCATAGATATATATAATATTAAATTTATTTATGCGCGATACTAGCATCGATTTTTTTTATTAATGAAAAAAATTGCTAGCATTTTACTGGTCCTAATAGAATATAAAATTTATTTTGCTCACAATAACTCGAGCAACTTTTTTTTCCCAACAAAAAAAAAAACGTCATTCCTCAGAAAACATCAAAAACATATTAGCATTTAAGAACCGACTTAAAATAATAATAATGTTTTCATGATAAGTTCAAAAATTCCGGGGTGGCTTAATTGGCGCTTTTGCTTCTCTAAAATATGCTTCAAAATTGTAAGAGCAGGGCCGAGGGGATTAGGGGTTCCTTACTTACTTTCCTTCTAATGCGCTTCAGGCCTCCAGCGCATTTAACACATGGCAACAGCCACATAACTTCCCATGCCTCATGAACCTGAATTCATGTAGATGTAGGATAAAATGTGATGAAACACAGAAGCACACCAAAAGTTTATGCACCGTAAAACTTTTATAAGGAAGCAGAGCGGTCCAAAATGCTTTAAACCCGCCACACCAATGTTACTTTACAGCTGTCCACACCAAAATGCACACAAAATATGTTCATGCTATTTTCCCACTAAACAAGCCACACCTTAAAACCCGCCACGCCAATATTGTCACTTTTCAGGTTGTTCGAGTTATGCTTGAACAATACTTGTTCATCTTCAATTCATAAACATGCTTGTTGAAGACTTATTTGTCAACAAATTCGGACTATATTTACTGAATTTTTTTTAAATAAAATTTATGTTTCTTTAATTATTTTACTATTACTTACTGATTGAAAATATATTATGAAATCCAAATTTATAATTTTAAACTTAATATCAATGGATAAAATTAGTCACACTATCTACCTGAATACAACAAAAACGTTGTTGTGCTTTGCGAAAACATTTAATGTGTGGAATAGAATCACTAATATTTTTTTTAGCTTGCACAACTATTATTACATGCTTCAATGAACGTACTAATTTTTGCAAACGTCCATCAACCCTCTCCCCCATAACAAAATAAGAGAATTATCCAAGAATTAATACATGCATCTAGCATTGTATAATAAATTATAACTACTTATTAAATATTAATGAATATATTTCTCAGCTCTTGATGCAATATCTATGAGAGATTGGAGGATCAATCAATTATAGTTTTTTTGACTGATTATTTGCTCTTGCAAATATCTTTTAGAAGTATGAAATCATAATACATTTATATGACAACTTACATGTTAATATAAGAGAGAATACAAATAAAATAAATAACCAAGATTCATGACTACATTATATTTTCAAATGCAAACCCATTTTTTTTGAAAAAAATATTTTCGAAAGACAATATTTCACTTTCAACTACTTAATTACAAGCATAAGAAAATATGTGAATGTTTGTAATTTCCGGCAACAATTTTTTGAGAAAATAAACTATATTCATCTCCAATTGTTACATACCTCTCATAATCATCACCCCACTTTCAGTACCTGCAATTAATATTCTTTTGGGAAGAAACACAAAAAAAGAAAGAAATGAATTTCAGTACCAGTTTGATAGGCAATACCAATTTCAGTAGTTGTAAGGAGCAGATCAACATACATATTTATTCATCCAAACAAATTACATGTCATGTTGGAGGACTATAATATTTTATCATAACAAATTACAAATTGGTCAGCACAAATTACATAAGTAGTATCCAATTACAAATTTGTAATTTACCCTGACAAATTGGTAAGTACAAATTATATGTCATGATAGAGAACTGTACCAATTTCAATAGTTGTAAAGAGCAGATGAACATACATAAGCAACACCAATTTTTTTATAGGAACTACCTTACTACTTGTCATGATGTTTAATTACATATAACTTCAACATTGGAACATAACTTTGGCCATAAAAATAAAATATTTTTAAAATTTTTAGTACCAATATCACTGTTTATCCAATTACAAATGTCGATACTAACAATTTCAATGAAGTTGTAACTGATAATTGTCACTATATACCCTAATTTTAGTCCAAAAAATTTCCCAATTTTTTTTTTAAAAAAATCTGAGAAATAGAGAAGGAATAGACTCTAATTTTTCAATAAATATTAGTCCAAAAAAATTCATAAAATAGAAAATCTAAGGAATAGAGAAGAAATATACTCTTGATTTTCCAATAAATTTTAGTCCAAAAAAATTCACTGTAAAGGAAAAGTTAAAAAAATCTCTATTTAATTCTATTCTCCTCACAGGGACACCACAATTCGGATATGACACGGCCACATGGAAGACAAACCTTCAGTTTGATTTGGTTGGAGTCCAACGCTTGACAACTCTAAATGTGATACGAATTCTGTGACTCTAGTAGAATGATTCATGACAACAACTTTTAGGGTGCGCTCAATAAGAAATTAGCTGGTGGAATGAAATGGAAGAAAAAATAGTACCCCAAAATCGAGGTGTCCAGAGGAGAATGAGAAAAAATAATACCCCAAAATCGCCTTCTATTGCCTTCTCTTCCATTCCATTCTATCTTTTTATCTTTTTTATTGAACTAGATGCTTAAGTCGCAGCTCCGCCGCGATCTGTTTTTGTTTTTTCACATTCGTTGATGTTTTTATTTTGTATTGGGGTGCTGTTATCTGCAGTTGTTGGGCCTGGTGAAAATGAAATATAGAAATGTCGTTTATATATATATATATATATAGAGAGAGAGAGAGAGAGAGACCAGGTCCCACAAAACGTGTCCAAGCATATTACAGAATTCAACAAGACCAGGTCCCACAAAGCTTTCTTCTACACATGGTTGCCCGAGAGAAATAATGGAAATCACAGGCTGACCGCATTGCGTCGTCCATATTGCATACACCCCCAACAATCAACAACCACACACCGTATCTCTGGCGGGCCCACACGACAGGGTACATTTTTCGCAAGATTGTTCAGCGTACACCTGTAATGTGTGAAACATGCCTACGATCCAACCCGAATGAGCAAGTACCCTGCGGTCAATGTCAAGAGGGACACCATGTAGCAGATTACAATAAGCATAAAAATCGACTTACAGTCATTGGAAGACCCACACCCAAGTTGGCCACATTAAAATAAAGAGTTGAAAATCCAAACCACCAAGGCAAGGCGCACCAATTAAAAACACCACTTCACATGAATTGAGCCCACAAAAATAGAAACTAAGAGCAGGCCTACAACAACCTTAGAAGATTTAGTCCATAAAATTATTTAACCGAACTGCTACCCTGCCCAAAGTCGATCAAAAATGGCCCGGACAATACAGAAATACAAGCAACAATCGAACGGAGCCGTTGTCTTAGTGGAAAAATATCCCACCACATAAAGAACCACACTGATAAGAAATAGTACAACAAAGCCCGATACTGTTCATTCTTCATTCAGGATATATGGTTTTCTCAATTCTGGAGCAGACTCTTGGAAAGATTAGTTCTAAAATCGTGGGGGGGATGATTGCTGGGGTGGATAAAGATTATGGGGCGGAGAGGAGAAGAGACGAGAGAACGTTGGCTAGAGTGGAGAGAAGTTTTTACAGATCTAAGATTTTGCTTAGTAAATCGTGTGGCCCACCCATCAGCGGTACAAACCCTCTTTCATTTGACTAATACAACTAGCGCTGAAAATTCCTACCCAATTCCAAATTTACAGGATATGACAAATACAATCAAAGATTAAGAGAAATAATCTAGACGCCTATGTCGACATGGTCACATGGGTTCCTCTGTTCTGTTGTGACCTGAAGCAGATTGCTTCCAACCCGCAACATGTCGTTATCTTAACCTTGATCTTTTTATAGTTTCCTAAAGTCTTGTTTCATGCAAAAACCGAAATTCTTCGATGATAGTAATTAACTTGAACTATGCTGAAAATTAAACAATTGAGTTAACCTAAAAGAAGGGACGACCCCCTTCTGTTTATTATGAGACTTGTCATATTTTGTCTTAATAATGTCTTTCCACTTTTGTTTTAAATAATTTGCCTTGGTTCTAAATAATTTGTTTCCAAACCTTTTCCTTCTCTCACTTTGCTGTACATTTGGTTAATCGGTTTATTAACTCTGACCAGTAAATTGTAGTTGACAGTGGTGAGCCATGTACCCATACAACCATACACACGGTACACCGCCAATATAAATATCAATGCAATCGCCATCATTATTTTTTCCTGACTTCTGGCTGGCACTCATCCTAACTATTGTCCAATCCTAAGAATTTATTATACCATAAATGCTTCTGAGAAATTCTTAATTTAATCGAAATAATTTTGATCTCAAGACGCCACGGGAACATGCAAACTTGTTTTTTTTAATGTTTATTTCATATTGACTTATTGATTGGTTGTGGGGCCCAGTGGCAAAAACAGTGCTAGATCTTACTGACAGGTGGGTCCTACAAGAACAAAATAGAACATTGCTACACTGCAGAGTGCAGACTATGCAGAGTGCAGACTAATGACTCCGTGAGACCAAATCTGAGTACCAAACAATTCATATATTACTAAGGAGTAAGGAGCAAGGTTCCAATGCCAATATTTTGGTTGCCTCCAAATGCTAACATTTCATTAATTAGTTACTTTTTCAAAATTAAAAATTGCAACGTCAAATCCAAACCGTTCATCTTATTTAATTTAATAACCGATGCGTTTTTATATAAGTTTTGTAAATTTTAGGGTTTATTTGATACTCCATCAAAGGCTAAAACATGAACGTATTATAATGAATCTATCATAATTAATAAGGTTCGTTTATTTTTCTACCTCTTGATGGAGTATCAAATAAACTCTAAAATTTACAAAACTTATATGAAAATGCATCGGTTATTAAATTAAATAAGATGAACGTTTGGATTTGATGTTGCAATTTTAAATTTTGAAAAAGTAACTAATTAATGAATTGTTGGTATTTGGGGCAATCAAAATGTTGGCATTGTAACCTTATTCATTACTAAGATACAAACTCTTGAGGTAGCGACTCCGCATTCTCTGGATGTCCATATAGTAGATGGTTTTGATCTCAGCTGTCCGATTTAATCTCAATAGATATGAATATTCCATGCATAATACCACGACTGATAGACTTGAAAAAATCTAACCGTTGAGATTAAATGAGATGGATCGAATCAGAAAACGTCCACTGTATGGTTTTATTCAGTGTTTTTAAAATCGTACCGGCACCCTACTAGCCAGATGATAAAAATTCAGTATTTCTTGGTATTTTCTGAAATTGTCTATTTTTCCTCTCACAATATCGAATACTTCCGTTTCAGTCACCATTCCAGTTTTTGATATTATCGGAATTTTCGGATATCCGATATAATTTTTAAAATACTGGTTTTATTAAAACATCCACAGGATACGCTACGAGGTAGCACCGTACAGTGACCACTGCATCATTTAATTCCCACCGTTGGTTTCCCAAATATTATGCGAGTTGTATATATTAAATAAAAACAAGAAATTGTTTGCGAATTGCGAGGAAACAAGGACCGTTCATTTTGCAACTCAGCCGGGCCCATGACGATGTCACGTGATATGCACGGGCCCACCTCCAGGCCCATGCTATTTCCGGCCGAGATCTACCAATCCGTCTCTGTTGCGCGACACAGCGTGTAGCGCACTACGAGCCGTCTGATCTTGATCGGATGGTTCACTTTTTACGGGCCTATCAATCTAGGTTACATGTACGGGGCTCCCTTATCCATTGGATCTTAATCATACGGCCAGCATATCGCGCGGCATCAGATCTCATTTCGAGATCTACTACTGTCTAACTAGGGTGTGTTTGGATGAGCCGAGAATAGAGAATAAGAATAAGGAATTTCGATTTACGTGCTTATCCTTATTTCTTATTCTTATACCATGGTTTTGTTAGTATAGGAATAAGAGCCCTTATTCCTTATTATTGTGTTGTTTGAATTACATAAGAATAAGAATAAGCACGCAAACCGAAATTTCTTATTCCTATTCTCTATTCCCGACCTTTCCAAACACACCCCTAGTAACTAGTCATGTATCAATCAATCAATTCTCAGGTTGAAGTGAGCGACGTTGAACCATGTAAGAAAAAAAATTGACTATTTTCGGAAATTTTGATACGGAAAAAAAAATCTGTACTGTTTATTGTTTAAGTTGCTATTCCCAATTGCAAATTGTTGGTGCTTTCCAAAAATGAGCCTTTCAAGGGGGGAAAAAAGGGGCATTTTCAGTCAATTTCCAAAAGATTTTCTATTTTTCTGATTTTCTAAAAAAAAAGGAAAAAATAGAAAATCTTTTGAAAATTGATTGAAAATGCCCCTATCTATTTTTTACTAAGATTGTTCTTAAACTCTGATTTTGTTATGCCGCAGGTCTTATTGCGATCATAAAAAGCATGATTTTATAAGCCATGAATTATTTGTAGAGAGCTTGTTCAACTATTTTTTTTTTTTCTGTCATGACCTATGAGGACATGAATCCATCATTTTTCTTAGGAATCATTTTAGTAACTTATCACTTGAGCAGCAATTTGTGTTAAGCCACACTACACAAAAATACTTATATTTCTGTCAAATGTTTTGTATTCGGAAAAGCGCAAGAATAATAAGAAAATTTTAAGAAATATTTCACAAAAAGAGATGCTTGATTAATGCTATTTGACATGATAAAATATTTAATAGAGGTTCAAACATTCTTTATCTTCGACAAGTTGCACGTGCTAAGTGTATAGCGTGCCATTGGATCCGTAGGTCTCAAAAGTCACAAGTCACAAGTCAGTCATGACTCTAGGGTGCATAACGTCTAAAACGACCACATAAATGGACTGTTGTGTTGATCGTTGCGTTTTGGATACGAAAATAACTAACATTTGTGTTAATCGTTTCATTTTGGACGAAACGATTGAAATCACGAAAATACACATGGACTGATCCATTTCAAACTTGCGTTAACCATTTCATTTTTGAAACGCAACAAAAAATGAAAAGACGGCCGAAACGGTCACCGTTTTCAATCCTACATGACACAACAAATTTAGCTTATGGGCTTTAGTAGGACTAATAGAGCTCCCATCTTCCGAAAAGAAAGGCTTAATAAATAATGAGAAAACCTAATGTATTGGTGCTTCAATGCATATTAATTCAGATCGTTGGATCTGCTTCGAGATTTGTGCGGATCAAAGTCGCTGGATCGAAAAATTAACCTGTCTCTTCACCTTATTCTGCTCCACTCCCGTGCCGACTAAACCCTTCTCGTTTACTCACGACAAACAAAACCCTAGATTCTCTCTTCTCTCTCCCCTTGTTTCGCTCCTTGCTCACTCGCCGCTCTCTTCATCTCTTCTAGCTCTGCCACATTCTCCGCTGAAGCAAAGCTAAATCTCCTCTGATTTCCATCGTCGACTGTGAATTCCACTCGCCTCATTTCTCTGAGGTTTGGATCTTCCTCTCTTTCTCTTCTCTATGTCAGATTTTATTGTTTTTCGCCACTTGTTCGCTAAGCTCCAACCAATCAGGAACAGAAGAAATACAAGATCCGATACTGGAGTTTTTGAACCATTGACCTCAATAGCTTTCTTTCTCTCTCATAACCGTTTAATTCTATCCCCTTTTTTCTAATGCGTATAGCTTTTTGAAACTGGGGTTTAATTCAGGTTCAATTTGGATTCCCACTTACTTTCTTGCCGAATCTTATCTCCCAGTGAATGGTTTGGCTTCCCACTTGCACTGGTAAAAATTTCAGGGTTGTACAGTGCATCGCATAGTTACTGATATAATTACTTTGGGTGTTTAGCATAATCACTGATTAACTATTCATTAATAAAAAAACTGAGTATGTTGTGTTGTCTATATATACAGCATATATATTTTTGTAAGATTAAGAAATTTTATAATACAAAGACACAGACAGTAGCTTTGCATGTACCTTTACGTGTTATGTAGGAGTTTGTTGTATACAACATTTATATATTGCTTTTGTATAGTGGCATATATTTTGAAAAGAATGTGACATTTTGGTGCTAAAAGATCGGAAGGATAACCACACATAGCTTTTGGAGTCAATTCCATCTATTTACTACTATTATAGCTGATATGTGCTGTTTAATATGCTTACTAATAAAGGTTTTCCTCAATTTTTAATTTTCAGCATGAATCAGAATGAGAATGAGCAGGTAGCAGCAGATTTCAATGGAGAAGAAAATTATAGTGGAGAAGAAGATTCCAGTGGAGAAAAGTGACTTACTATTATATTTTTGTGATTCCGGAAATTTTTTTTTTTGGGGGGGGGATTTTGTAAAGATGACAAGTAATTAGAAAATTTTGGGGTGATTTAATTAGCAAATGGTACAAATTGACAATGTTGATTTAGTAAATGACTGACTATTGTATTTTGTTTCACCAATATTGTACTTTGGATGTTTTGGCAAATGACTGTCTATTTATTAGCAAATTGTACTTCGGATGTTTGTTATTTTATAGCTTTCTGCAAATTGTGAAGTTAAGTCTCGATAAAATCAGATGCATAATACTGTTGTAGGAGAACATGTATAATTCCAATTGAAATAATTGTTCTTTTTTAAGAAGTTTTTTCATGTAGCAATAAAATTTCAATCCAGACAATCAACCAAATTGGCATGGTACTTCATTTAGCAAAGGTACATATCTTCTGTACTTTATTTGTGATAATATCTAAAACAAGTACATATCATATACCTCTGTACATGTCAATAGGTACATATCAATAAGCTATTTTCATTTGGGATGGTACATATCCACAAAACAGAAACATATCAAGTAAACATGGTACATATCAACGGGTACATAGCAAGCTGAAAAATTGCATCCATTCATGTCCAGAAACAGAAGAACGAGAATAACACTAAATTGCATCCATTAATTTAGCATTCACAGTACATAAATAACTATTTTCTACCAAATTGCAACCATTAATTGGAGCATACAGAAAATACAAACATTCATTCTAATCAATATCTTCTCCCAAATTGCAACTTCATTCTAATCAAACAACAAGAAGAACACTAAAATCTACAAGAGATGGAAAGCCATTATAAGTCGTCCATGAGATTTTCAAAACGGTCAGCTCGTTACAATGACAAAGTGGAAAGCCATTACTCACATTTGACGAGCTTTCCACGGAGCTAGAACTACAAGAGATGAAGGTTGGTTAGAAACAGAAAATAGAAACATATCAACTAATGCAACTTATACGAACAGTTAGTATGCACAATTGAACCAATTAATTGCAGCAATTAGAAATCTTAAGATACCAATAGCAACAAATGTTCCAGTTTCAATTGCACAATTGAGGCTCAACGTGCTTCAAATTTTACTTAATTTAACAATTGAAGTGCTGAATCATATCCCAATTAAGACCAAATTCTCATGATGTGGTGCTATTTTTTCCTCCCAATTAATTTATCAATTGAAGTGATTTGACGAGAGAAACTTATAAAATCACAAGCGACGGTTTCTATAAGATGAGAATAACAAACCATATTCTCATGATCTGGTGCTATTCTGTTGGTGCAAAGATAGACAGTTGGAAGCACATCTTTTGGCGACAATGCAAAATTTTTCAACTCACTCACAAATTAACCCTCAATATATTCCAGAAAAAAAAATTAAACTCACTCACAAATTGAACTTGCTTCAACGGGAAATGTGACCGATTGGGAGAGAGGCGATACTGACTGGGAGAGCAAGAGGCGCGATTGACTGGGAGTCGTAGAGACGTTTTCTTTTGTCGGAGACGAAGAGGAGTTCGAATCGGAAGAGAGAAAGAGGCGAGAGATCTAGGTTTTCATTTTCTCGTGAGAGAGAAAGAGAGAGAGGTTTGTTCAGAGAAGGGACGATTTAGTCAACAGAGAAGGGAGCGGAGCAGAATAAAGAGAAGACACATCTTAATTTTTAATCTATCGTCTTGATCAGCACGGATCTTGAATCAGATCCAACGATATGAATTAGTATGCATTGAAGCCCAATACATTAGTATGCACAATAGGTTTTCTCATAAATAATAATAATAAATTATCGGGTCAAATTCACATACTCACATGAATATTTGAGCTTAATGTGCAAATATCTGCAAACTTGATAAATTAGGAATATTGTTTTTTTTTTTTATGAATTAGGAATATTGTTCTGCTACATGTAACATGCCTACATTGAGTAATAGTAAAACTAATGTGGAGCTTTTTCCAAATACTTATTATTAGTTGTTCTCTCTTTTCATACGAAAAAGAAAGTATATAATTTCATGAAATATTTTTTAAATAATTAATAATCAAATAAAGCATTAAAAAATAGAAATCCGACAAATAAAAAACAGAAAAGATATAACATTTAGTATTATGTGAAGTTGTGATTTGTGAACAATAGATACCTCACAAAATTAAACACCATACGAAATATTTATTATATATAAAAGACCATCCATCTTTAAAATTTTATCGTGCATTCGATCGAAATCGGACCGTCTGATGCTTTGATTATTTCAAACCTGGGTTTACGGAGGAGAGCATATGAACTCAAATGGAGGCGTCCTGTTCTTCCTCCGGAGTTTCTCTTTACTCCACGCACCGAAGCGTCCGGTCTCAGCCACCTCCGACGGGGCCGGCGAGAGGTCAGCTCTTCATACCTTCTCTCTCTCTCTCTCTCTCTCTCTAAACCTGTCAAGAAAAAAGGCGCAATAGAACATTAGTTTTATTATGGCCTAACTGATAAATATGTTTAAATAATTAAAAATGTTATAAAAAACTACCATTTTACAGTAATTAAAGGATTTTCAGTTCTAAATTTCAATTAGAACTTTCAAAGGACTCCAATGTAGCCTCCTGAGCTCAGTTCCCTAGTGCAGGGACAAAGTAAGAATTGTAACCATCTGCCAGTCCTTGGAGACAACAAGGTTTCTGATGGAGTCGGTGCCGGCAAGCTATCAGATTGTACTTGTACTTGGCATGTTGCTTCTTACTGACTGTCTTGAGATTGTATGGTAATGTATGCATTTTAACCTGAGTTTCTTAAATTTTTGGGAATTGTTAATCGGTCCATGCAGAAATAGTATACTTGTTGCTTTCTTTGCCCTGTCAAAGGAGCGCATTTTAGGAGCATAAATAATGTTATGGTCAAAGAACATGTCAATTACCCTAATGCCTTGAATCCCCATAAAATCAAAAGAAGTTATGGTAAAATCTGGAGCTCATGACCCGTCCTGTGCTTCTCTGAGCTCTTCCAGAAAGCACCTATCAATTGCCTGCTCGTTTCTGGCCATCTTCAATTAACAGTTCACTGTTCATGCTCCAACAAGCAACAGTCCACTGTGCACTGAGTGAAAGCCCATTGGGAACCAAACCATCGTGGAAAAATTGTTTTGTATTTTGCCACCTGGTGCGCATTGAGTATTGTTTCAATATTTACAACAAATTGCTACTCAATTTGTTGCCCTATGACCATGGCTCACTGCAACATTTGCACTGGCTTCAGGGTCTATTATCATGCTTGGTGCATGGAGCATGAATTTTGTAAAACCACAAGTGGACTCTAAGTTTTGGTTGGCTCTTTTACTGGTACATTTGAATTATATGTTTTTGAATTTTTGGTTTTTTTTATTTCTTTAGTTGTTGGTCCTCCCGATTTATGTTAATGATAGGGTCAATTTTATTTTTATTTGGTGTGTCCACTAAAGCACTACAGTTTTCATTTGCAATTCAATTTTCTTGGCAAAATTTGTCTGACTAGCTATGTTTTTTACTCGTGGCTAGGTTGCCATTGTACATACAATAGGACATGTGGCAGTCATGGTCAGCATGCTCAAGGTGGCCATCTCCCTTGTGCTTGTATCAAGTTTTATGCTTGGGGAGAGGTTTTCTATCTTGGTTTACCTCTCCCTTGTGCCAATAATTGCTGGTTGTTCTCTGGTGACTGTGACAGAGCTCAACTTTGACTTAGTCGGTGAGTACATTCTGACAAGTAATTTCTTTTTTAATTTTGAAGGTTCTTTAAATATTAAAAGCATAAAAAAGTGTAAAAAATGTTAAAATTCTCATCAAAATATTTCATTTGCATTAATTGGTAAACATTAGATTGATTGAAAATCTGATAAATTAAGAACAGTCGTCATTCTTGTCAATTTTCTGATATATAACTACTGCTCATAATGGAGGTAAAGAACATAAGAATTATTTTGTTTCTGTACTTTAGGATTTGTGGGAGCCATAATATCCAATCTTGCTTTCGTATTTCGTAATATCTTGTCTAAAAAGGGGATGAAAGGAAGATCAATTAGTGGCATCAACAACTATTTGTGCCTCTCAATATTGTCGCTACTGATTCTCACTCCCTTGGCAATAATAGTTGAAGGGCCAAAATTATGGGCTGTTCGCTGGCGAAGAGTGTGCGCATTGGTTGGTCCTGATTTTATCTGGTAACTTTTCGCCTTTTTTATTTTCTTTTATTTACTTTTAAGTCATTTAGGACAGTTTTTATGTTATTGTGTTTAACTTCTGTTATCATTATTCCATTACCAGTTTGGTTATACCTAAGGCTAAAAGGCTAAAATGTTATCCAATTTGTAGCTTTGCATTTTTGCTTGCATGGCATTTTGTTTTAGTAGCACAAAGTTTATAGAGAACTCGAGTGTTTTGTCAGCATTCATGCCCGAGCCACCTACCCTACCTACCACTTGTAAGCATGGTGTATCACTTTTATAACTGATGCTTAGGCTGCAATTTACTCTATTTTCTCTTATTAATTTAAGCCTCCTTCAAGGAAAGTATTTCATGTACTAATTCAGTGTAGCACATGGGTCGCTTTCCTACAGAAAATAAGTGATAAGAAAATGTTTGTCTCATCGTTGTAAATTTGTAATGTCATACATAAGCACACTTTCTCTATCTTTCTGTAATCGGTGTACCAGCTGTAAGCATTTGGTTAGGAACTCGTATTTTCGTTGTAGTTATTATTTATTCATGTTTCAATGGATACTGAGTTATTTCATGCATTCTCTACCTTGCTTGAATATTTGATTTTTGACATCTTCTCTACCTATTGTACTGAATGGACATGAGCTATGTTAAAATCAGTGCTACTGGTAATTAGATTAATGGCAAACAATGATGCATATTATTGATACATACTCTGGATGCCAGATACGTGCATACTGAAATTGGCGAATTATTGGTTGTGATTGATTTCACCTTACGTACCTTTTTCTGGAGAGGTGGATAGCAGCACAGAGTGTCTTTTACTATTTGTACAACCAATGTTCATATATATCACTGGATTCAATCTCGGCACTTACTTTTAGCATGGGGAATACAATGAAGCGTGCATCTGTTATTGTATTTCTATAATATTATTCCATACGCCAGTGCAGCCATTAAGTATCTTTGGGGCAGCTATTGCCATCATTGCAGCATACATCTATTTTCAGGTACCAACTTCAAATTTGTATACTTTTCAAGTTTGTACATCTAGCTGTTGCTTTGAGCTACTTGACAAGCTTCTCATCTTTGTTGTAAGTCTCTTTTTCTCCAAGCTTGTTTTCTAAGATCAATTGGGTTGAAATTGTTGATAATGAACGCAGCAATTTTTAGTTCATTTCTTTAATAATTGATCTAATATAAAATGAATTAAAAAATTAAATTGGGAATACAAACACTTGGCGTGTCAAGTAGATTAAAAAAAATAATGCCAAATCACTCTTTGAAGTCAATCTGCTATATATATATATATTTTTAAAACTAAACCCTTGGAAGTTGGAACCCTTTGGTATGGTTAAGCTCACACTAGGTTCATTCTATTTTTCATTAGGAACTGTAGCAGACTAGCAGGTACCTTAAAATAAACTGGCATAGTCATTTTGTAACTGCTTTGTTTTTTCCGTCCTTTCAATTGTGCATTCTGTGGTTCTCTGTGTAGTGAGTGACATGATGTGGTTTCCAATTTCAATGCGATGTGATTGCTCTGTACCTTAAAATAAATAAATATCCATGTGCAGTGTAATCAAACTCTCATTTTTGTTCCCAAGATAGAGGCGCAATATCTTTTTTTTTTTGTTGAAGAAAAATCAAAAGAAAAAAAAACAATTAATAAATTGAGAAGACAAGGCCAAAAGAGAAAAGAAAAAAAGTGCTTCGTTTTTCCTGTAAGAAAAACCAGAGGTGGCGAAACTAAACTAAAGCTATAGGAGAGCTGTCCACTACCAGTATTTCTGAAATCAACTCATCAACATGAAGTTTTTCTTCTTCTCTGAAGATTCTAGCGCATCTCTTCCTCCAGAATAAAGTAACCGATGATAAAGATGTCTTTAACTTGGCCGGAGATCGGACTGATCAAGATGGATGAAGGCAGTTGCGGAATAGCAGAATGCACTGAGACAGATTTAACCATTGAGTTATTTTTTTTTTTTTGAAGAAAAACCATTGAGTTATTGAGTAGGGCATCCTTGAGCAGCTTGTAGTATTCACAGAGGTTGAAGAGATGAGACACATATTCACAATCAACCTTACATAAAACACATCTGTTCACTAAATTCCACCCACTCTTTTGTAGCTTATCAAGTATCAACTGTAGCAATTTTATTTTGACATAACTGTAATACTGTATTGCTTGAAAAGGCAAGGTTACACTGCACATGGGATCTAATTTTTAAGAGGCCTGGCCGATTAATCTTCCCGTAGTAAAGCCCAATAGCGACACTTATTTTTCTAACACATTTCTAATCGGGAAAAAGAAAAAGGAAGAAAATGAATGTAGAGCCCAGTGATGCTGCACCTTTCGATGTATGTCCAGCATTTATTTGACAAATTTGATGTATTAACCCGGCCCAAATTGAAGCCCATAGATATCAAATGAACTCTTTATATTACTGGGAAGCTGAACTTTGTGCTCAAGAATAATAATAATAAAATAAATCGCTGATCGACGAGTTTTAACTACCTCCTCCCAGATAGAAAACAGAGGGCACCTGTCAATAGAGCACTCACACAGTTCTGTTAGGTTTTCAATCAATAGAGTTGTACAAATTTCATTAGCTAGTTTGAGAAAAATTTAAACTTCCTAATTTAAATCACATGATTCAGATCAAATTATATATATATGATTATATTCCTCGCTTAGATTATTTTCTTCTGTTGTTATTGATGAAATGTTAGACTTATAATCATCTGTTTTCTAAAACAAATAGTGTTGACATTTACAAAATGTTTCTGTACTTCTGAAGATGGTCCTAACCTGTCGGTTTTCAGTCATACAGAGGATAACCTGATTTACACATGATCCACTGATGTTATCCATGACCGCCACATGAGTAATGACAGTACACTGTGAACTTTCATTGTTGCTATATGGAAGGCTGGTGCATAAGAGCATAGAACTTGGTTTGATTGAAACAGATAAAAACTCTACTCCTATTGAAAGTAAACTTTATCAGAGTACAAATTCAAAATGACCCAATTCATTCAATAATATAGAAAAGGTTGATTGACAAAGAATTGACATGATCCAAATCCTAAACATTTTTATGAGAGGAAAGATGAAGGAGAGATGCATGTATTGGGCATAAAATTGTATTTCAAAGCAACAATCAGGTACTGGAATGGACCATATATGTCTGCATTAATAATCTTGGGCTACCCCATTTGACCAATGACCAGTGTTTGCTCTAATGAAATCAATCTACATTTAATTTTGGGAAAAAAGAAGAAAATCATGTCTCATCCTGTCAATTCCCTTTGCCCATGCTAGGTGGGCCCAAGTATTTACCCATCCTCTCACACTTGTTTGGTTTAGTCCTATCATGGTGCAAGAATCACAATCCAAGTGGAGCTTTGCGGCAGACAAGTTATGGGCTCTGTAATTATTTTTATCTAGTTATAGTAGCCCTTGAAGATATAGTTTGTTGGGAAAAAAGTAGGAAGTTTTATTCAGAAAAATATATTATTTATCAATTCGAGGGTGATAATTATTGTCCAGGCTTGGTTGCTCTAGTACTCGTTCACACTAAAACCTATGTTATATTGTCTGGCAATTTTTGTAATAAATATAATTTATTGTACAAAATTTTAATTTTTCCTGATTTAATTTTTGGCCCAAACGAATCAGGATCAATATTATTATCAACTTATATCCTTTATTGGGACCTATATAGCTATATTTAGTGAAAATTTAACTAGAAACCTACCAATATACATATTACTTGTGTCATATTACATTGTAACTTGAAATTGTAAAGTTTATTCATTCATGCATTTATATAAGAGCATACTACAATAAGGTAAGGTGGGGTTCACCAAAAAAAACAAAGGGGACCACCAGTCCATTAGTTAGAGTGCACAGTCATTGGGCGGGGACACTCTGCCTCTTTTTTCTATGCTGGACCAGGTGTATTTAATAGAATAGCCTCGCAGTTGTGTCCACTGCTCTAGAATACTAAGGATTCTAAAAAAAAACAGAACCCTACTTGCTACTCGTAATTGCAAAATTCTAAGCTAGCTTTAATTTTCCAAAATGAAAACAACTAAATAAGTAAAAATAAAGAAAGTATTTAATGCATTGTGCCTAAATTTTAGAAATGTTTAGATGAAACTTAATTTACAAAATTCTAAGAAAAACATTTCTCCCATTTCCAATACTAAGAAAGTGCTCAAATCTAATGATATATAATATATTTATTATGTTATTATATGTTACAAAATTTAAACTGCCACGTGAAGGTTGCAAAATGAGGGACCAGAAAGATGGAAACATAAATAGAGAGATTGTCAACCCAAACACATGGGCGGCACAGTGGGGAAAGTACATCATAACTCGCACTTTGTCTTTGTATGAATGAACTCTCTCACGGCCTCACGGGCATTTGAATTTCTCATTTCGCAATTCTCTGTCTCTTTTAATTGCTTCTACAATCTAGTCCCACGTGGGTATAACAATAGATCTTCTGTGGTCTCGCGCAGGCAGCTTGAATCTTGGTCCTTGGCATCATGTGTCGTGTACTCATGTGTGTGTATGATTGGTTTGAAGAACATTCATATTGAAGCAGTTCATACAATTCATTATTAATTTATTGTTTGTTCTGAGATATTAATTATTTTAGTATTTTGTTTGTATCGTAATTAACATCATACTTAGAGCACTTGCATTACTTATAGCTCAGTTATATAAAAAAAAAACTGTTAGATATTTTAAATAGGATGATTATAATTTGACAATTTTGAAAGCCATTAAAAATATATTTAATTTCAGAAATTATAATTATTTATAATATATATTTTATTTATATCATGAACATATAAGATGGTCAAATTTTCATATAATACGCGCATGATATATGTGCACATATATCATGAACTATTTAGTAACGCAATAAAATTTTACAATGGCCTCGATTTACTGGTCTTTGATGGAATACTATAAATATATTAAAATTTCGTAAAAAAAATTATATACAACTAGATTAAAAGACTAACAATATGTCAATAAATGTTATTCTATTTTTTAATATTTTTTTGAATTGATTTGTAAAGTACCATCAATATTGCCAAGTGAGTACAGTTAATGCTTCTATTTTGTAACTGGTAAATATTAGAGGCTCCGTTTGGATGGCTTCTTTCCGAAATAAAGAATAAGGAATAACCACTTTTTACCAATAAATTTATTTCTAACCATTCAAACTATTTACAAAAGTTACACACTTCCCAATAAATTTACCCCTTCCCAATAAATTTTTTCCCTTCTTTCTTCTTCCTACCTTATTCTCGACGCATCCAAACGGAGCCAGAGAGCAGAGACATATGAAATAAGTGCTTTAGGATAAATTAATGACTATAGCACTAATTGAATAATATTTTAAATAAAATATTCACAAGAATTTGGTATGTATCAAACAAGAATGGGTTTTAAGACCAAAATACAAGAGCATGCAATTTGTTAACATATTTTTATCAAATGTATTACAAACTTAAGCTGTATAGTTTTATGATGGACGAATTTCGCTGATCCAGAAGTATATATACAGTCATAATACAGAACCGATGATATACTTGTACACTGAATATAACTAAAATCTTCGTTACATTGGGAAGAAAGAAAGAAGAAAAGAAGTATTGGGAAGTGTGTAATTTTGTGAAGAGTTTGGATTGTTTATATTAAATTTCTTACATTCTTTCTTCTTCGTACCTTCTTCTCAAACGGTGCTATGAGTCTAGCCTCTTATGTATCCATATCAATCCACGAGCATACTGTACTGGCTTCTATTACTATTAATAAATCGTACTACTCATTTAATTATCGGCCAATTTTTTAACATTTTTATTTAAAAAAAAACAAAACAACAGTTGTTTAGATGTATTTCCTCAATAATTGAATTGTGGATGCCCAAATGCGATGAAATATTATAACATTTATAATTTTATTTGTTTTTATTTCAGACTCACCTAAATGTACAAGACTTGTTACTTCATTGCCAAAAAAAAAAAAATACTTGAATATGATTTTTGGGGAGAAAAAGTATATGATTTTCTTGTACTAAAAACAATTATGTGTATATATTTGATCTTATATATTAATTATTTTTTGGAAAAATAATAAAATAAAGTGCATAACTCGGATGACCTTCGTGCTACGGGTTCATTCAAAAATTTCATACTTCAAACAATGGATCTAAACCGTTCATTATCTTTTTCATATTGAAATCTCATTATAAATGAAATTTTATATATTTTTTAAATTTTTACTATTTTTCTCATATTTTTGAAAACCACTACTAATTTATTATTAAAGGGTCCATAATTAATTAGATTAAGGATATCCTAAAAATGTAAAATAATAACAAAAAAAAAATTTGAAAAGAAATGTAAAATTTGATTTCTAATGAAATTTCAATGTGGAAAAAATAATAAACGGATTAGATTGATTGTTTGAACTTTGAGGTATAAAATTTAAGAAGGAATGCTCTTATTTTTTAAGCCTCTTCTTTTCTGTTCCTCTGTTTCGGCTGAAACGCGATGTACGACTACACAAGGAACATTTTCAGGCACGAATGGTGGGCCCAATTTGAAAACTGTACAGTACAGATTGCTGGTCCAAATTCTTACTTCTCTCTCTCTATTTATTTATGTATTTATTTTTAAAATTTTCCTACGGTTTTATATATCAAGTATTCGTGTCAACTTATTGGTATTCATTCCCTTTGGTACCGGTCGCATTAAGCAGGACCTACTTCTTGTTCTTTTGCCGAATATTTCCTTTGCACGAGTCTTTGTCAAACAAATGATGCACGCTTAATTGTCTCAAAGCAAACAAAATATCCATACTTAATTGTCGCAAAGGAAACATATCATACTTAGTCGTCTCAAAGCAAAGAATTTATATATGGTCATATCGTTTCTAATTAAGACTTGTCATTCGAGATGGAGAGCATGTCATACATTACATATACAATACAAACAAAAATTAATAATTTCTGTAGTATAATTTCTTGTTCCGTACATACATATCAAATGTTTTGGATAGACATCTGTTTTGCTTCTTTATTTAAACAAAATTAAAGTGAAAACAGCTTCAACAAGTCATATAACTGACAGCAATCTTTGAACTAATTAAAGATGGGCATCTCACAAAATAGCATATAATCTACAACAGGGGGCTTAGCTAGCTAATACAATGTGTATATCAAACAAATACAGTACAATTATAAATTACGATATACAAAATTTTAATTTAATTTGTATCTCACAGAATTATATTTTGTACGCATATGGCTGTAATTTACAGCTTGTGGCCGGTGTTTTCGTTATTGTATACCATATAATATACGTTGGTATCTCGCCGTTTCATATAATTTATTTTTGAAAGCTAGCACTACTAATGATTGAACCTCATCAATTATCTAGAAGATATCTTGTAAGATCACGAGCATGGAATATTGATTGGAGAAGCGGACGATATTAATTCCTAGATATACTTGTGATATATGCATGAATGTTCTATATATTAGTATATGTATATCCATATTGATTGAAATACTATATATTATATTATTTGTTTGGAGATACCAGGGGCGCAGACACAATTACATGTACACAGCGAATATATCCGAAAATTTTAGATTCTGGCTAGGCCCTGTTTCCTTGGCGTCTGTGTTTGTTTATTTTTTCGAGGTTTATATAACCTGGTTACCGGAAAAAAATTATAAATTTGATATGCCTTTTTTCAACAAATAGCAGGTAGCAGAGGTATTACTCAAAAGGTGTGGAAAGAGAGAAAGATGCAAGGACGGCAATGATATTATCAAGAAAGAATATGGATATGACAATCTAATAGAGTGAGATAAGCGAGTCAAATGTTTTTGCAGTGATTACAAAAGTATATGAAGAGGTTTACAATATACAAAGACTATATATAGTGTGGATATGTTTGGATCATGAATTGGGTTAGTCAGGTTAGCGCACTTTAATTTGGACATTTAGAATAATCATTCACAAAATTTTTCTATTGAAATATGAAACATATCTGAATTGGCATGTATTTATATATAGAACAATTATTTACCTATCTATCTATGTGCTAAATAGTGATTTGAATTACATAGTTGCTACATCTAGGAAGAAGGAAGAAGGAAAGAAATTTATTGGGAATGGGTAAATTTATTGGGAAGTGTGTAACTTTTGTGAAGAGTTTGGATGGTTAGAAATAAATTTATTGGTAAAAAGTGGTTATTCCTTATTCCTTATTCCGGTAAGAAGCCATCCAAACGGAGCCCTAGTTAGTACTGTTTCCTGTCAAGAACACGAAGCAGACAGTTAATCTAGTGGTACGTACCTAACATGATTATGCACACTCATTTTAACCATTTTTGTTGTTGCTGTATTGTGGTTGTTCTTCTTCTTTTTGATAAAATTTGGTTCATGTCTCCGGTGTGTAAGTGTAGTACAGATAAAATCGATGATATTCATAATTTTAAATTTTCAAGTTTGGTGTTTCATTTACTTAAGATTTAAGAAATAATAAATACTGTTATCAAAATATATACTAGTTCAAATTAAATCTAATTATAGAAAAGGAAAATTTGTAATGGTGTACTGATCTAGTAGACAATGTGCGCACTTACATGATTTTTTAACTAAAATATTGTAACATGCATTAAAAAGAATGTAATTATAATATTTTGATTTTTTTTAGAAATATTTTAATGATATTAATTTGTAGTCATTTTCGCCGAGTTTATTAAATCATCAAATAATGCACGAGCTGCTCTCTTGATCTCAATTCTCTCTTAATAAATAATCGTGTAAAAGTAACGTCCTTGTATACTATTAAACAATTATGATTTATGACACATCACTCTGTTTTCACCTCTACGCCTGCACGTCTGTGTTATAAATTAATAAAATACGCCTTGATTGTGAAATTTACTTGAAAAATAGAGAAAGTAGCACACATTTAATTATTCGATTAATGTATGAAAACTTCCAAGTCATAGATTTGTGTACTCAGATAACTCTTGTTCCTCTCCATTTTACTGTAACTTCTAATTTAAATTTACAAAACATATGATCTGTAGAGAAAAAGCTTTGTTAGAATATGATTTGGTATAATTGAGCTGCAGAATTTTAGTTAGATGACTCATCAGACTAAAATGATATTACGAAAAAAAAGAAGTTAAGCAGCTGTAGAAGATAAAAAAAAAAAAAATTGAGCTACACCATCCCCACCCCCCCCCCCCACCCGCCCCCCCCCCCAAAAAAAAAAAATAATAACATTCTCACTTTATTTAAAAAAAAACATATCAAAATTGAAAGTATTGTCCTCGTTATTAAAAAAAAGAGAATATAATGACAAGGAAATTTTTCATAGTATTTGTTGGCATGGAGGTATTTTCTTATACAATTTATCAATCCCAAGTTATTTACTTCGTAATACAAGACTTGAGATGATCTTTAATACAAGTCGAGATGGAGATAATGAAAGGGGCAACAATAAATTAATTGCTACTTGCGAACGTGCATGCAACTCTCTTGATTTTCAACTGTAAAAACGGTTACAAGTTAACTACCTTATCAAGACCATTGTCATAGGAATATATGGATTCTCTGAAGCCTTTAATTATTCTGTATCAATGATCAATGTGAGGCGTGTATTAATGTACTGACACATAGCAGTCTCATAACTAAGGATCACGAATCTCCTTTTTCACTATTAATTAATCCTCACTAGTTATGGAATGTATATATTGTCTTGCATAAATAGTCAGTAATATTGCCGTTTCTTTATATATATATATATATATTAGTCAGTAGCTTGTCATGCCATGTGATCCATTCTACTAGCCACACAGGATCCAGACATCTTTTTTTTTTCTGAATGACAAGTACAAAATATTGTATTTATGAAAGGATAGAAGGTGTGAAATGATATTGATAGCTAGGTCGGTTAGGTATAAGAATGCTTTCTTTGTGTAACTGTGTTGACTTGTTGAGGTCAAGAACCTGTGGATTTTAACACCTCAACTCCTCTTTGGCATCTACCTCACAACAATTTAGCACCCAATCTACAATTTTCTTCAAGACTCTGTCCCTTTCACAATTCACATGATTTCAATTGTTTTATACCTAAATGCTATTTTGTGCAAACTATGACCATCATTTATTCTATGAGCTATATATAAGTTGATTTAGAATTATTTGATGGCAGAATTTCACAAGATGTTTTTGAATTATTGATAGCAGAATTTCACCATTATCGAATTTTTCTGAAATCAAATTTTTTTAGGTGTGATATATTGGACCAAATTAACAAAATAATTTAACAAGAAAATATGTAATGTGTCAGAAGGGACAGTAAAATTAAACATGTAATATCTGAATATATATCTTGATTTTTAGCTAAAGAGTAAATTTTATTTATTTATTTATTTTTTACTTCAAAATATGAAAGTAACTACTTAATGAATAAACAGTTGATGACTCCTGAATAAAGTAGGTACAATATTCGATTTATTATACATAGAAAAATAGCGTCTTCTAAGAACAAGAATTTATGTTCTGAAGTTTTTTTTTTTGGAAGATAAATTGGAGGTCTAAGGCACCCAACTTATTTTTAAATTAAATGTCTATGAAAGACCCCCCCCCCCTCCCGGCCGGGTTTCGAACCTGCGACCTTTCACTCAAAGAATCAAGGTGCATTGCTCTTTGTCACTAGACCAAAAACTGGTTCTCATGTTCTGAAGATATATATACCATTTCTTAAATGAATAATATATAAGCTTTTATATAGACCATTTCCACACATGTATTATCTTAGAAAGATGTCAAGACGAATGATACTACTTGAAAAATTATCCTTTTTTTTTTTTTTGAGGTACAGCCAACATTTTGACCAACTGAACTGTACAACACAAAAATATGTATATATATATATTTTCATCATTCGTAATGACAAATAGTTATGAATTCAGTAAGTTTATCTGATTGTATATACTTTTGATTGTTTTTTCTAAATTTTCATGATTGTAGTTGCACATTAAAATTATAAGAAATTAATTACATTTTTATAATTTAAACTTATTATAAACTGGTCAATTTTTTGTTGTAAAACGTTAACGTACAACCACCATATTATAAATTAATTTAATCTAAACCTAACTTTATATTTCTCGTCAACAGAAAATATTGACTTACCAATGCATGTATAATTGTATTATTTGTATATGATTTGTCTTCTTAGGACGAACATTGAATAATCTTTGCCTTTATATGAAAAGTAAAAAGGAAGACGAAGTTGTTTGGACTAAGCTTAGCCAGGAATATGTCTTCCTCTCTACCCCGCAAAAAATTTAATATGCACCCTTATCTTTTAGCTTTTTTTTTTTCTCTTTCCTTTCCTCACTATTTCTCTCTCCTATGATGTCACTTCTGCGTCTCTCACCTTTCTTCATCCTATATAATATCCATTCATGTGCAAACTCTCCTTGCACATAATAAAACATAACTTGCATCTAATGGAGAGCTCAATTAGCAATTCCCTAAACACTGCTATTACAACCTCAGAGTCTGAGGAGAGCAGTTGGACAACGTACTTTGAGTACTTCTTAGCCTCAGAGGAGAAGAAAAGAGGAGGTGCAGCAAGCAGCTCTCTATCATTCTCAGATGACAAGGACGACGCAACAGGGAAATCTGTGGTCTCTGATGCAGCATCTTGTGCCGGTGAACTACCATTAGCCGGTCTTGTCGCACTTTCGGGAGCTTGCAAGAATGTGAAGGTGAAGAAGAGAAGAGTGCACGGTTTGTTGGATGAAGATCCTTTGGAGGATACTGCTAGCTCCCCTGTAAATAGCCCTAAGGTTAGAATCAAGTTGTTTCACATTTACACTGTTTATTTGTTATGTACATCAATTCATTATACGAAACAGAAAGTAATTACCAGTCAACTTAACAGATGGAGAGAAAACCATTTATTGTACAAGTTCAGTAATGATTTAAGAATTTTCTTGGTTATGTTATTAGTAGTGAAAATTTTGTTTAATTTACTTTTCCCAACTTGTTTGGGACAAAAGGTTTAGTTGTTGTTGTTGTTGTTGTTGTTGTTGTTGTTACTTTTCCCACATAAAAGTGCTTTCCATGATTTTAACTGTCGCTGTTGTGTATTCCAAATTAAAGTTTTTATTTTAGTCTTCTTAGTTCTAAACTAAATCTTCGTACATATTGCTAAAATCCAATTGCCAGTTGATTGCTTCAAGAAGTAAGAAAAATTAATAATGGATGAAGTAGAGTGAAAGATATACGGAACATAAATATAATATATAAATGGCCTCAAAAGTATTGTGGAAATTTTGCCAATACGTACCACATTAAAAGTTAGTATACCAACTTGCATGTCATTTTGTTTCTCAATTCTCTTCTTCCTCTGAAAGATTGTTATTATTTTTAGTTTGCAATGTAAGTGGGGTTGGAGGCGGGGGAGACGATATTAATAAAGTTTGCTTGCTTTTCAACAACTTGGTATTTGTCTAGATAAACTTTTGAAAGCTTGAATGTTCATGGAATTAGTTTGGGTCCTTGCTTTTCAGCAACTTATGGATATCTCCAATTAATCAAAAGAGAAATTTTAAAGCACGATTTACCATTTGTGCCGGGGCTTGCATTTTTTATGCATTCATGCTGCAGCCATGCATATGCTGTAAAATTTGTATACTCTTTCAAAGTTTTTTCTATTCTTTTTTTGGGTGATATTTTCTGTTATATGTTAGGTTGATCAAAGGACAAATAAACAATTTATTTTGTTATTTCGTATTATATAGATTGGTATTTATATGAAATACAATTAATTTTGTTACTAATATTATTATTTTGCAGGTAAGTGATTTGGTTCAATTAGAATTGAGTCCCCCAAACCAAGTTAGACCTTCAAGAAGAGATACTAGGATGGTACCAAAGGTAAATTTGTCAATTTTTCATATTTCATTATTTATATTTGCAAATTATAATGATTATCTATTTATGTTTTTATAATTATCAAGACAGATTGAAAGTTTTTCTGTGGGATAGATAGACCCAGTTGAAATGGCAATGAAGTATCATATAATTAAAAGAACATAATGTAGGCACAGGCATATCATAATGAGCATATCTTGGCCAAAAAGTAAGCAATAACATTTATTATTTATCATCAGTAAAATTTGTGAAACTATTAGTTTTGTTATTTTAATTCTGGTTTACTGTGAACTAATTAATGCATTTTTTTTAAAGTACTTAATGCTAAAACTAAACAGAGTTATTGGCGAAGCCACTGGTAACATGCAATAAATAATCTTATTGGATAATTAATCTAATTATATTTGCCTTTACCTTTTAGATAAATAAACATGTGTCTTAGGAAGGTACGTAGTTTTTCCAGGTAATAATTTAGTAAGGGTAATTGCTGTTAGATTCTTCAAACAAAATTATAACATTGCTTTTCATGAATTGGACTCGCAGGAGGCTGAGATTTTACAAGCAATAGGAGAGGAGTGCACAGAATTGAAGAAAAGAGGCCTTTGTTTAATGCCTGTGTCCATGCTTTTAGACTACGTTGGATAACAGGTCAAAATCAATCAATCAATCAAATAAAATCAAGAAAATGAGAGGTGCAACTAATTGTGATGGATTAGTTTAGTGTTCATGATTTGGACATGCTGGATGATTAGTTTGTTGCTTTTGTATATCATATTATATGGCTTTAGACTTGAGGAGATGTATACCGTACGTACGTGTATATCATTGGTTAGAGCCATATGTAGGTGTATATGTTGATTAATTAAACACTATGGATGGTGTATATATATATTCTTAATTGGAATTGAATATCTCAACAGTAGTTAAATAAGTTCCAAATTCGTTAGTATAACATGAATAATATATATCAGCTGCCGCCTCGACCAAGAAAATAAAATAATAAGAAAAAAAATCGAATATACTTAATTAATCCTACACGAAAGTGACGATCGAACATTCTAATTAAGCCGTTGTCAAGTTATCTTTAAAAAAAAACATTGACCAATTCATAGGATCGAATCTTAATTTAACTATATTGTATATATATTTTTATTTTCTTTTTGTCAAGTTGGTACTTTTTGATAGAGTAATGATATTCGAATTGAAATTGATATTGTAAGTATTTGAATGTGTTCTATACTTCTATGTAAATACAGCTAGCTAACAGCAATACAATGGCGATTCCGTATACCGTTGCAATGGCAATACAATGAATGATTTACAAAATCAAATGATATAATTCCGAACATCACATTTTTTTAGTATCTGACTGCAACAGATAAACGTGAACTAATCAGTATATGAATTTCAGGGATGAACTACCTCCCACAGGTAATGATACAACTCGATCACCATTTGTAACAGGATGATATTAAAAGGGATTTGGGAGTCATTAATTTATAACAGCTACCTTCGCACCATATTAATGCAATTAAACATCAGTAGTTTCACAATTCGGTATATATACAAATTGCTAACTTCAATATATTTAAGACTCGTGCGCGCGTCACGCTTTTCTCTCTTCTCATTTAAAGAATAGGTATATATATGATATATTTAAGATAAAATATAATTCTTTTAAAAAAAGCATAATTATATTGGATTTTTCTACGTGAATTCCTATGCATTTAATTTTCTATCTTACAATTATATAGATATTTTTTAACGTTTTTGTAAAATAATATTTTTGTATCCAAAATTTCTTGGATATATATAAACATTGTTATGGGAATTCTTTTTTTGAAGGCTCCGTTTGGATAGGTGTGGGAAGAAGGAAAAAAAGAGAAGAAGTGAGAAGAAGTATTGGGAAGTGTGTAACTTTATAAAGAGTTTAGATTGTTTATAATAAATTTGAATCTTCTTCCTTCTTCCTATATCCAAACGGTGCCGAAAAAAGGAGAGAGTGGCACTAGTTTCATTTTGATAAAATGAAATTGAAGCACACAATTTTTATGGGAATTAACTGTCTGCTTTTTAAACCTTTTCTGATTCTTCCATAGATACTTCTTTTCCCGTGAGACAAAGTTCGAAAAATTACCTTAACTTATCTAGGGTTGCGTTTGGATGGGTGTGGGAAGAAGGGAAGAAGGGAAGAAGTGGGAAGAAGTATTGGGAAGTGTGTAATTTTGTGAAGAGTTTGGATTGTTTATAATTTTTTTTTTCTTCTTCCTTCTTCTTCTTCTTTCTTCCAACAATCCAAACACACCCTAGGAGTACTTATTATCTTTTATATTTTCTTTTATTAGGTTACCAAAAAGTTTAAAAGATAAATCAGGCCATACGTTTGTTTTTATACTCGTCCCGACTCACGAAATGAAAAAGGACACGTCTAATAGTATATACTCATAAATAAGCATTTTATATGTGAGGAACAAGACTATGGAGAAAGCATAGGCTTTTAATAAAGTGGATTGCACATAGCTCTTGAACAATACAAAATGGAAAGCCGAACCAATTTAAGAAAGTGGTTAAGATGTACCTTTCACGAAACGGTAGTTGTAGCAGTTGTCTAATTAAAGGATTGAAAGCCCAAGTTTCCATGTGAACGGAGTTTTGTAGATTCACCTTCCCAAAATTCTCAATTTTTTTTTTTAAATTCTCGGATAGTAAATCAATTCAATAATGAAAATTGAAAGCCCGATTCGCATAACATAATCCTTTCATTTCTTTTCCTTGTTTTTGTTTCCTTTTAAATTAAGTCCGGAATGTTTGGTTTTCCACGCATTTAATGATATGTGATGATAAAAGTACCTTACTTAAATATGAAGCAATAAGAACAAAAAATATATATGTCTATAATTAATTACATAATTGAGCCAATAGCGAGTCTAGTCTAGAAATTCTTAAATGAAATTAACAAAAAGAATCTTCATGTGACTGCATGCGAATTATTCAATCAGCATATACAATGCCGCCAAAATCTATAAGAGGATTCATGTTACAACATCTTCCTGGCAAAACCTAATAACATGATTTGGTAGGTAATAGAATCTAGTTGAGGGACATTAGGGTCATGTAGTGCAGTTCATACTAATTCAACTCGTTTCATATAATAGGTTTGATTGGTTAGCCATGTGCAAATTTGATTTTGTTAAGGAAATTTGATTTGCAAAATTGACGTACGTTAATCTATCATTTACATTTTGGTGCATAAAGTGATGCCCTGCTAGCTGTACGTGCTGCCCCTGTTAAGAATTGTGTGGCTGCTTTTGGCGGAGTACTAGAGTTCTTAATTTGATTTTTAGAGTTTATTCCTTAAGCATGGTATACTAGTATTTCCTAATTGTTTAGTTGCTGTATATAATATTCAATGCGAGATAGTACTTTAAATGAAATAAATAAAGGGATACGTCGCATGGTATTATGTACGCAATGCATTTTGATTATGCTATATGTTTGGGGAACTTGCAATATTGCATTTCAATATAACTACAGTCTCGCTATCATGTAATCAAATAAACTCCATGATAAACTCAACACATTAACTATTGTTTTCATTAAAAAAAAAAAAATATACAATCAAGGAAGCAGGTATCTTTTGGTGCATCGTATGTGTATATGAAGAATCATATTGGCTATACACGTTGCAACTTGAACAAAAAAATAATGTACTTTTTGCTGGACTGCAGGAAGAATTTAGAATTCAACAGAGAGAGCTTAGAAATACATCAAGTCAATAATAACTTAATGGCAAGAGTAGACCTCTCCATGTGCATAGCATTCTAAGGTTGTTGCATTGGGTTTTTAATTATTACTGGCAAAAGATGTCTTCATGTGGACAAATAAAGAAAAAATAATAATAATAGACAATAAAGATATGTTGCTCAATCTATCAGTGATATAGATAATTATAGTGTTCAATTTATTTTCTTATTAATTAGATGGAAAAAAAATATTGTTATTTCGTTTACCGATTTTGATATCTAACCACAGATTAAATCGATCGAACGACAAAAACATGTGTTAGTACTTAGCACGCTAGAACTATCGTGCTAGCACCTCTTGGATCCATACATTTAGTAACAAAGATAGAGAAGCAGAGATTACATATGAGAAATGCTAGAGTTTAATATATTGGACGGATGGACTCCGTCAAATACGATCGTTTTTATATTTTTAAATTTCAAATAACCAATCCGAACCGTTTAATATGTTCGCCATATTGAAAACTTATAAGAAACTAATTTTTTTTATTTTTTTGAAATTTTTTACTATTTTTTTGGTATTTTTGAAAATTCATGATATAAACATTATGGATCATCCAATAACAATGATTTTCTAAAATACCAAAAAAATAGTAAAAAATTTCAAAAAAAAAAAAAATTAGTTTCTTATAAGTTTTCAATATGGCGAACATATTAAACGGTTCGGATCGGTTATTTTGAAATTTAAAAATATAAAAACGATCGTATTTGACTGAGTCCATCCGTCCAATATATTAAACTCTAGCATTTCTCTTAGGAAAAATTAGATTTATGCCACTGGCAAAACTTGTTAATTATAGAAATGCCATTGTTAAATTGATAATTAGATATTTGCCACTATAAAATTGTTAAAATTAGTTTTATGCCATTATTTTCTCCAAAAATGTAGTAAATTATAAATATGCCACTTTCAAATCTACTATTATTTTGAAATATTCCCAAACTATCCTCTTGCGTTGTACCAAAAAGGAAGATAAACTAGAAGAAAAACTAAATTTAAAATCAGACTATAAAAATTGGTAAATTTAAAATCAGATTTCGTGGGCCGAAGCGTATATAACTATATGTACATAATATATATAAAGTACTAATTTCGTTCTTACTGTGAACATGTTATCAATGCACATTATTTGTTTTTGGGGTCTTGTTATCTAGGAAAAATGATTTATAAACCATATATATATATATATATAGCGATTTGTTTTGATTTGCAAAAATCATATATATATATATATATATATATTATTTTGTTTTGCCAAAAAAATTGTTTATGTCATTGTTTTAATGCACTAGTGGCATAAAACTAATTTTTATATTTTTACAGTGGCATAAAACTCATTTTTATTATTTGTCATGGCATAAAACTAATTTGTTATTTAGTGATGGTATTTTTCTAATTTTAAATTTATGTAGTGGCATATTTAAAAGGGTAAAATTGTCATATCAATAGGTCAATGGCATAAAACTAATTTTTACTATTTTGTAGTGGCATAAAAATAATTTGTCATTTAGTGATGACATTTTCCTAATTTCAATTTTTTGCAGTGACATAAACCTAATTAACCCTTTCTCTTAATGTATAGATGACAGTGATCTCCTGTTCAGAGTTCCAGAAAAGGACACATATAGAAAAACAAGCGAGACGTAATTAATTTTCGTCAAAAACCCACACTCAAGGAGAAATTATTGAGACAAGTATTGTATAAATTACAACTGAGGAAAAAAAAAAAACGGTTATCCAGTTAAAGGCCAATTTAGAAATGCAAAGTACTAAAAATTAACCTCATTCGATTTATCTTTTTCTACTTCCTAATAATTGCACTTTATTTTATCCAATTTTAATACGCAAGTCCGATTACTATTTTGCAGTTTTGGTAATTCAAATCCAAAAGCATTAATCAAGGTACTTTACCAATGTGGCCGTTTGGATTGGAAAGGAGTAGGAATAACAGCTTCTTCCTAGGAATATTTACTTTCTAGACATCCAAACAAGTTAGGAATGAGAAGAAGAATAATTTCTTCCTAGGAATAGCTTCTTCCTAGGAATAACATCTTCTTACAATTTTATATACTTAATTTTAACAAAATTAGCTAAATACTAATAACTAAATGAAATTATATGTGCTATTTAATTAGTACTTTATTAATATTAAAATAATAATTTTTAATAATTTATTTAAATTAATATTAATTTGCTTATTCCTAACTCACTATCCAAACAATATTTTTATTCCCGAAATAACATCTTCACACTCTTCCCAAAGTTACACATTTCTCAATATTTTCTTCCTAAAATCCTTATTCTTACCTTATTTCCATACCATCCAAACGACCCCAAATAAAAATAAGGCTCCAATGATTCATTATTATTTTATTAATAATTTTTTTTATTTCAGATACTAAAAAATAAAAATCAAAGAATTTCAAGTATTTGAAAGCACAATGTCTGTGAAATTAAAGATGATGATCATATGGAATGATTAGATTTGGCTAGTTTTCGATCACGATGATACAGTTTGTTACTTAGTTGATATCTTATCTCTACTATATTAAAAGCACCAATAGAAGGATGTAACATCACAGGATACAACTTTGGTCTGAACAATCTGAACTATTCATTTTTTTTAATTTTAAATCTAAACCATTGATCGTAAAATAGTACATTTGATAATCGGATCATATGTTATCTCCGACCGAAGAGGTATTTAAACCTTCATTTGATCGGAACTCACAAAATAGGTTTCCCGACAAATGTTTAAAATTCGGAGTGTTTCTGAGTTCCTTCGCATCTTTACCCGTCGCCCCTTCGCTTCTTTTTATTTTGAAATTCGAACGAAAAGAGACGAGAGCGGCGGCGACTATCGAGAGAGAGCGAGAACGGAACAACTAATTGTGTACTTCGACCATCTCTACACCCTCGACAATCTCCCTCCTCTTCTCCTCCGCTGACTGCACATCCCGTCTTGCGACCTCACTACTCTCATCACCATCAACTTGCTCAACAAACTCAAGTCGGCGACCTTGTGGGCCCTAGGCTGATGCCAGCGCAGAGATATTCGACTCTATTTGAACTCGAGCACAGAGGATTTCCAAACATTTGCACGTCCTCGCGGCTCCCCTTCTCTTATCTTCCTCCTCCGATGCCATCCCTGCCCCAATCCCAATCCTCCTCCCGACCAACCCCGATCAGCAATGAGATAAGGTAAGGGTCATACACAAAAGTATTTGAACATATTCACCAAATTATAAAATATACAATTCCTTTTTACTCTCTTAATTGAAGTTTAAATTTACGCTATTAACAAATTTTCCTAGATAATCATCTAATTAAGCCGTGATATCTAAGATTATCATCTAATTAAGATGTGCTGAGCTTTACAGTATTGGTGGGATTCATATCAGTTTGGTTCTTCGCGGCATCCCCCACAAGCCTCCCATCCTCAGTGAACGCGACACAAGACGAGTGATGCAGTTGCCTTGGTCATCGGGAATGATCTCCACATGGTTTTTCTGCCACACGGCCACGCACGAGTAGGTGGTGCCATGATCAATCCCAATTTCTGGAGCTTTACCTCCATCTGAAGCCATTGGCAGGAATTCTTCTAACTGGTAAGAAAGTCAATGGTGTGGTATGGAGGCTAGGAGAATGGGGATAGGTATCAACTAACAACAGGTTCTTGTAATGACCCCTCAACTATTTCTACACAATTCGTGGCATTGTTTTCTCAAAATGGATTTAATTTCACTTCTAATTTTTCATGAGTGCCACCATGCCCAAGCCCAAAGTAGGCATCCTTATGCCCAAATTATGAAGGTACCTGCAAATCTCTGCAGAAACCACCTTTGAGTTCTTTGATGTAATGAAAACACTGAATCAAGCAAAATTCCTATCAGTGCCCTGATATGGGCTTTTCTTAATCCGTTAGCATGTTTAAGGACTTTGATAATATTGATGATCCTAGACTAATGTCATATCAGTTGTAAGAAAATTTTAAACAAAGCTCTTTATCTATATTTATATTATGAAAGGCATCCATATTTGAAAGTTATACCAGCCCTGCCTATAAGGTTATCTTTACTTTTGAAGAAAAAATGAAGTGAAGAACAGATCGATTATTGCAGGAATTCTATAAAAGTGATGCCCCCAAGCGGCCCCGCATATTTGGCATGACGGCTTCTCTCGTCATTGGTAAAGGTGTGAATCCATGTGTAGCAACTGAAATGCTAAACCATAATGCTGGAATGTCACATATTCCTTGACTGTAGGTCTGATTTTTTTGTTTAGTCTGATGTACTAAAAGGATGATTAATTTTGATATTTTAATTTTGTAGTTGTAAGAAACACTGTTGCAAATCTAGGTGGGGCCCAAGACCAAGGGCGTAACCCCACTGGTGCACATCAGGGAGTTCAAGGTGGGGCCCAGGTTCAGGGGTGCAACCTCACTGGTGCTGAAGTACTTAAGATATTATTAGTTAAGACTCAAGTTCAGGCTGTACATCTTAGTTGAAGAATTTTAGTAGTACAGATTTTTTTCTGAAGGAAGAGATAGATTCAGTGAATGATCTTATAGGTGTTAGATGCAGGTATTGCATGATTATAGGTGTTAAAAATGATCTTTCATTTCAGGAATATTAGAACAGTGGCCTTCTATGGTAAATGACCCGCCAAGTGCATTGTCTTGAACTGTCAGGAACCAGATTTGCCACTGCTTATGTAGAGCTTACAAAAATGACCTAAGACTTTTTGCTTGTCTTGTAAAAATATAAGAACAGACACCAGGGGTATTTTTGGAACAATTATGAGAAAGTTACTTGTCCATTTTGATATCTAAGATGAAGATTATATCTATACATGAGATGTTTCAGCTGGGAGGACGTTTCCATGGCTGTGCAAGAATAGGAAAAAAATATATATATATCATTCATAGTCCAAAGTTTTTGTGTGAGGTGATCTCTGAACATGTACTGGTACTTTTCCTTTTTTTTTGTTGAAATATGTATACACAGTACTAAATATCATTATACATTTGTATGTGATTTATCATTTGTGTGTGTATGTTCCTTTCGTCAGGTTGGGAAGAATGAATTTGAAAACAAGTTGTGTGCATTGGCATGCGATGGAATCTTGTTTTACATCATGTAAAAGGCTAAGTATATATATATATATTTGGATATTTTAGGTTAAAAGGCAGGTTACTAACTGGCATGAATGGAGTGATGGTTTCTAAGCTAAATCTTATACGAAATTTCAGGATGAATATTTGTTTTGTGTTTTTGTTGGTTATTTTAACTTTCATTCATGTACATTGTCAATATTCTTTTATGTATATTTTTCTATGATATTTTACTATTAAATTGCAGAGAAATTATTTTGTCCAAAATATTGATATCTTTTGCATGACTAATTTGATTGATTACGTTTTTGTTTTTTGAGATTGAAGATTACAATTTTAGCTATTGTGTGAAGGTTAACGAGATGTTAAAAAAATTCTAATTTTTTTCCTTATGGGATAGTGTTATTAAATTTTCGCATAGCTTTTGATATGATCTCTTTTTCGTACCATACTACATATATAACTTTTAAGGTAATTAATGATAATTTTTCAATCATCCACGTTCGAATTCAGCAACAAAACGTGTTAATCTCATCACTCAGGTCTTCAAGTGAGAGCAAATTGTGCACTGGTTTCATCTAGATACAAGCTTTTTTTTTTGGTTTCATTTACATCTTTCATGAATTTAATCTTCAATGTTCAAACGTATATGATTTCTGAAGTATAGTAGATGTTATTGGTGCATGTAGATGCTTCTGTTTTTTTTTATTTTTTTTAAATAGCTTTGTTGCTGAAACTGAATGATAAGTTAAATATGGAAATACATATACCATCTACTAAAAATCTTTTAACTTTTTGAAATACATCAAAATAAAAAAAATTCCCGCGCATGGAGCGGGCACTGCTGCTATATCTTAAATAAAACTAGTTAGATTAATGATAATCTCTCCGAATAGACATGTCAGATTGTCAGAATTTTCCTTCTAAACATATAAGGAAACTTGAATAAAAGCGTAAGGAATTGGTCTCCAGGCTTTATCTCGTTTCTCAATTTGTGTTTGCAATTCCAGACGAGCGCCGTTTTCGGCAGGTTACATCTCTTTTGGACAATTTTATCAAGTTTACTGATTTTAAACATAGACAATTTTGTCTTTTAAGTCCATCGAGTAACGCCCTTGTTTGTATATCAGACTATGTTCGGCGAACATAATTGGGCCTAATTGACCCCAGATTCATAACATATATATATGAATGGTCCATAAACTATATAATTGGGCCCAATTGACCCAGGTTTGGATAAGTATGTGTATGGGAAAAACAAGACCTCATAGAATTTTTTTTTCTTTAAAAAAAAAAGAGAACCTCATATATTATTATATACTAGCAGCAGTGCCCGCTCAATATGCGGGCAGACTTTAATATGTAAATATATTATTTGGCACAATATTTTATGACACTCAACCTATGCTAGCACTTTATTACATCTCCCAAGTTAGTACTTCGATTTGTCTCGATTAAACATCATGCATGAGACTCTACATATAGTACACATTACAAATAAAGGAGCATAGAATGTTCAGATCCCTGCAACTCGAATTGCATACAAATTCAGTGTTTAAATTTGGTTCAGAAAATACAGACTAAAAATTAAAACTGAAATCCGGGGCTCTCTTGTATCAGTGATTTATAAAACAAGTTTGGATTTGTAAATCTGGTAAACAAGATAAGGCATTGTTGTAATATGTCGGTACCCAGAGACAGTACATGATCTATTGTACCTCATACCATCCTGTATCCTGACAGCTCATGAGTTCAAAATTAACGAGCAAAAGGTACAGAGAATTAGAGAAGCAATAAAGAATTCATATAGTTATTACAAATTATAGACTTGGCTCAAATATAGCAATTAACCAAAAAATGGCACAATGTAAGTCCAAAAATAAAAATGCAATTTGTTACCATTCTTACGCCTAAACTCCGACAAGCATGCCTTCTTCTTAGCCGTAGGTCTCAATATTAGAATATTTACAGAACAACCACTAACAAATCCCGCCAAATCTGCAGTTAATCTTACCCAAATCCAAACTAACTCCTTAATTGAACAGAAAACATAATGGGCTCAGACACATCAACAAGCGCCTTGAGGTTGCATTTCAGAAGGGCTTTTACAAAAAAGCAAGTCTCGTCATCAGTGTTTCCATCTGGTATATCTACAGCAAAGGACTCCACCACAAGCGTGCCTGGCTGACCGTCAATGATCTCAGGATGGACAGTCAGGATTGAAGAGTAGTTCTGTACAAAAGACAAATATGTAAGTCAGTATATGAGATGCTAGATTATGTAGAAACTTTTATACGCTTCAAGAATGTGGAGCATCTGCATTTCTGATTTTGTCCATCTGGTTCCATTGTTCAATGTTTACTAAATAAAATGTACATGTAAATGAAATTTTAAAAAGGACCCTGGAACTATAAAAAATTTAAACGTAATGTGTAAATTATTTATTGCATAAAAAACAAGTGAACCATGCAAATACGTAATGTGTAAATTATGGAAAAAAATTTTACTGGGGAATCCAATCTCTTAATTTTTTTTTTTGAGGACCGCACTTGGGTTATAGCCCTTGGTACACGTCATAATCTGACCATCGCGTGAAATTTGATTATACCAACACTAATTTACAATTTAGAACTCAAAAATATAAAGCAAATTTAGGGACATGAATCAGGTTTTACCAGGCATCAAATGGCTTGGTAGGAGCTGTTGAGTACCTTTTTCCTACCAAACAAGCACACACCCAGTCGTACAAAAGTAAGCTATCAAGTAAGCTATCCATATAGAAATATGCAGAAAGTGGACAATCGAGATATTGAGAGTACTTCTAGCCACCTTCCATTCATGTGTCTCATCCAAGTTCTAAGCTACATCAATGAGTGAAACGACAATACAATTTCAAACAGTAATCATATGTACCAGCAAAAAAATAAAACAAAATTAGCAACAAAAAAGCGTTTATGCTGAAATCCCATATATTTGAACAACAATTGAGTTAAAGAAAAATTCTAACACAAAATCAGAAATAGCGATCAAGGGATCATTGTCTATGGATACTTCTCTTATCTGATTTTTCTTACAACCTTCGTAGGATGCTTTTATGAGTAGTAAATATAATAGGAACTCAAATAAGAGAAGTATCCATAGACAATGATCCCTTATTGTAAAAACCAGGAAGGGCTTATGCAGATAGAATGAACTCGAGCACCGCCATGGCCTAGGCAGAGAAAATAGAATAGTCATTACCATGAAAGGCAATTAATTGAATTGAGATTGATACTGATGAAGTACCATCAAAGATGCCAAACAAACCAACAAGTTGATTATCAACAGAAGCAATTCCATGGAGTACTTTTTTTCCCAGTGGAGCTTGCATACCCATAAGAGAACTTGTTGTTTTCACCGACATAACATAACATAACATGACATACCCAGAATTAATTAAATTAAATTAAATTAAAAAAGAGAAGAAGAAGCAAAGAAGAGAAGAAGACCTGACACCGTATGAGTGTCATTGCATTCATGAAAAATAGCTGCTAGAGTTCATTATTGTCTTAATTGAAATTGCAAATTAAGTTGTAAACTAATTGGTGAATGTGAGCATGAGCACTGATATGTATAGACGTGATTATTACTATCGTACCGCCTGATGCAATTGTTTTGTACCCCTTTCTATGTTATCTGGTCAAACTAAAACCTAACCTCACCACCAATGAATTGTATAAATTTATTGCTGTTGATTTATTGACCGAACGAATGAAGAATGTGGTATATAATAGGAAGTAAATTTGAACTATCAAAACAAAATGCGTAACATGGATAACAACTCATTCACTTCACTGAAATTAGTTTCTGTGTCTCCCTTTCCAAACTGAATCTGCTTGAGGTCCTATATGGTTTACTGTTTGGAGTAGAAATATGGTTTAGTTTGAGATAATAAGCCGAACTAAACAAAAGTCTTAACGCCATGAAGGCCAACACGTGTAGGTCAAAGTGTAAGTCCCAAATTAGCATGGAAAGTATGGTACGTGTGACCAATTAAAATGTGTTATAATAGTGTTTACATGTTGAGAACTACTCTAAATCTCTTTGTACCAAACACATGTTGCACTGAGTGAAATCGACGCTCTGCCGAGATGCAAGGCCTGAGCCCCGGTGCGAAGAGTGGCCTGGATGACGGCGGACGACCTGATGGGCTGAGAGAAGATGAAAAGACTTCAAATTGATAGTTTGAGTTCACTATGTACCTTTGAAGGAGAGAAGATGAGAAGACTCCAGGAGAGGAAGCCAAGCGCCGAGGCGAGGTGCCAAACGGAAAAGTGGAGCTGACAGCCACCTTCGAGAACTCTACAAATGAACAAATCAACATGAATCAGGAATCAATCAATTGCTTAAAACCACAAAATACTCGAATAAAGAGATTAAGGATCGGGAGACCAAAAAAAACGAATCCTTACCTTTCCTATAGGGTTTGTGGCAACGCTTGACAAGACGAACGCTGTCTTTGGCGAACACTCTCAATGGGTCGACGACGGAATCGATGGCATCCATGATTCTTCGAAGATTGTTAAAGGAAAAACCTGAGCAGATCGGCGATTTATGAAAGAGAGAGATGGGGAAGACGGAGGGGGCGAGAAAAAACCCTAGTTTGAATCTTCCCTTTTATAATCTCACAATCGCGCGAGGTGTCAGCTGTGGAGGCGATTTTTCTTTTTTTTCCTTGCTTTCCTTATCTGAGAATATTTGATATTATGCGGTCGGAAGAGAGAGGGGAAGAGGGGAGGGAAGAGGGATAACACAGTTTCGACGGAAAAAAAAAAAATAAAAATAACGGAGGCTGGGATTCGAACTTTCGTGCGATAGCTACGGAAATTCGTTGCCAATCATCAGCGACCTGACTTATTTGTGTGTAGAGTCGACTCCTTTATAGAAATAGCGATTCAAACCGTACATCATATTGATCAGTGGTTTATAATGATGCTAACAAAATTGTTTGGACCCCTTTGTGTGAAAAATGCTGACCTTACTAAGGGTGCTTTATATGTAGTAGAGATATCTAATAATACGTACGTACCGATAAGTTTTAAGTCTTGAAATGATTAGAAGCCCAAATGTCCCAGTTCAGTATTTTTTTCGGGTGTGATTAGGGCTGTCAAACGTACAGAAACAGAAACAGATCAGTTTCGTTTTCGTTCCATTTCTAGTAACGTAACCTAAATTAATTTCGTTTTCATTTCGTTTCGTAAAACGAAATAGTTTTTTGTTTTGTTAACTGTTCCATTCTCCATTTTCCACTAATTTCAACCATTTTTCACTAATTTTAGTCTAGTTTTCAATAAACGGAACACTAACTTTTACCAGCACCCGTTTCGTTTCCGTTCCGTTTTTAGAAACGAAACTAAAAATCTCTTCCGTTAGCTGTTCTGCTTGAACGGAACAGAATAGAAACGAATGAAACGACACAGTATTAACAGTCCTAGGTGTGAATATTACAAATTCACGTCTGATAGTGCACACACTTAGCATTATTATGCATATTTCCGTTACCCTTACCAACCCTAAATGCATCTCCAGTTAACCGTAATTCTCATTTAGTACTTCTTTTTCTACAAGTTCATATGCCTGTAAATACACAGCTTTAATTAAAAATGTGGTAATATTTCTTTACTTATTCAATTCAAAGTATGGGACTCGACCACTAATTTTCTTTAAAAAAATGTGGTAAAATTAATGGTACTCCTTATTTTGCCTCCTAATATTTCCATTCTATTTATATACTGCGTAGAGCCGTGTCAATATAATATCGATAACAGAAGAAAGGGATAAATGTCCTTGAATTAGTTTTAATTTTAGAACTATTTTTAAGAAGAGTTGGAAATATGAAACCGGCCATGATGATTTACTTAATTATTGTCACACAATTGTCAGGTCATATGATGAAATAAGTTAGTTCCGTCACACTATTGTCTAATACATACTAATAGAATGAATTATGTAATATGTGGCCAGTATTTAAGACCATATTAATAAAAAAAAGGCAAGTTAGATGACAATATTTGTACAATTGAAATCTACATTAAGATATTGGGGGGAAACCAACAAACATGAACTGTATCATTTTGTTCTGTTTTAAATCTTCAAAATGCAAATTTAAAATTGTGCAAATTTCCAAAACTGCAATTGTTTTTCTTTTATGTTTACATAACTAGAACAATATAAATATGATAAGAGAGTCAAATTTTCATCGCACAGAGAATATGCTATATTGATAATAACATTTTATACAACTTTAACAACGTTGTCAGGTAGTTGACAAAGTCGCTTCTTGAACCGTACTACTGCCACATGAATATACCAAGTAAGCATCTCTCTGCTTTATTCACTTTCGTGTTCTGAAATTGTCGATATTAGGAAATTCATTGGTTAGACATTGAGTGAATGAAGATTCTCCTCACTTAGCCTCTCGCTAAATTTGTAAGTACTTCATTTTGGCTCCGTTTGAATGGGTGCAAGAAAAAAAAAAATTTTTTTTTCTACTTCCAAATTTATAATAAACAATCCAAACTCTTCAAAAGTTACACACTTCCCAATATTTTTTTTCTTATTCCTCTTTTATTCCCACACCATCCAAACAGAGCCTTTAATATAAAAAGATGAGGGCCCAACCCCCATTTTTTACTCAGAAAAAAAGAAATTTTTAATGAACAAAAAATAGGGGTTAATTAGTCTGTAAATTGTATAGGTTTTGTTGAGTGGAATGGTTTTCATGTTGTCGCATTCCCTCATTGCGCGCACTTGCAACTGGTGACTTCCAGAAAATGAGAATGTGCAGATAAGATGCTCTGTTTTTTTCTGTGTTTTTGCATTTTACTCTTCCTCTTTTGACTTTTGTTAGAGTCATTTGGTCGAGTAAAAAGGCTGGGACATAGCTATGAAATCATTTTCCTTTTTATTCGATTAAATTAAGTTTGGAAGTTCCATGATGTATTTTAGTCTTCTATAGTTTTTTAGACTCAACAATCTTCTATAATTTTTTTATGGGTAAGTTGTATTTTAGTCTAATGGTAGTATGGTTTAACTGATGTTTCAAAAGTTCATTTTTTTTCTTGGTATATTATAATAGGTAATTAAATATTATTATATACTGATATACTTCTGCCTACAAGTTAAATGCATGTAGGTATTTTCAAACTTAAAACTTAATGTTCGGTTGCTCTATCGCAATTTTGTATTTTAATTAATAGGAACCATATTATTTCTAAATTAATTTGACACTTATACACGTAAATAGGTATTTTCTCTTTCTGACTATAAAAGGCAATTTCATCCAGTAGCTAAGATAAAATAAAGAAGAGACAAGACAAGTAACAACTTATAAAGTCAAACGAGGCAAAACAGCAAAAAAAGCACAAAACGACTCAAATAGTGCAAATCCAAAGGGGAATTCTGTATTATTGGAATATGACTAGGGATTGGTATTACTATAAATTAAAACTTAAAGGCCTCCAAGGGAAATATATATAAACTCAATGGCCTCATAGATTGAAGATATTAAAATATCTAATTTCAGACAGCAGCTAATTTACATGTTAATATTAATAGAAAGAAACAAAGATAAAGACAATAGTCTGTATCCATATTAATAATATTTATTATAATCTCTTAAGTATACATAACACTTATTAATTAGCCGAAATTGATAAAAGAGAGAACAATGTCCCGGCCCTCACGTAGTCTGCGTGATAACTAACCGTGTGAGAGCCAGGCAATGCGCTCAACGAAAGATTAACGCTGATATGGACAAGTAGGATAAAAATGAAAAGTTAGCTAGTAGACGTGAAGTAGCGGAAAATGATTAATTAACGCGTGATGATATCAATGATAAAAATTGATGATGATCCTTAATTGTCCGGCTCCGCCCTTTTAATTAATACTTGTGCAAAAAAAAATGTATTTGATACTTTTTTTGTTTGCCTCCTTATATTTATATCCCTTCTCATCTATAATGTGATGTCAGCTCATGTCATAATTAAGTTATATCGATGGCAAAAAGATAAATAAGTTTCCTGTAATTAATTTTCATTATTCTTGAGACGGATTTAATAGAGGTTGGAAATATGAAAAAAGGTCATGAGTTTAGTTGATGTCACACTATTGTCAATGTAATATGAAACACAGTTAGTTTTGTCATGAGTTTAGTTCATATGAAACAGACTTACGAAAGACGATCATTATTTAAAACCATAATATTAAAAAACATCAAAAAAAAATGTTAGATATAATATTTGTGCGTGAAACTGAAATCTTCGTTGAGATATTGGAGAAAAACCAACTACTTTGTTTAGATTTCCAACACCGAGAATATTATACTCAAAATCATTTAATATATTAATCCCTGCAATTCAATCCGGATCCGAAACAACTGTGGGTAAACAGTTGTTCGCACAGTAATCAAATCCTGGCCGTTGATTTTTTCGCTCTGTATCGGACGGCTAAGAAATTCCTGCTCCGTCTCTCCGAATCAAATACTTCGTACAATCCTCAAGCCGACTGAAAATCAAACCCTACACTTCTCTCCCTCCCCCCTTCTCTCTCGCATTAGTGTCTCTTCAGTGTCTCTCGAAGAGATCGAAGAGAGCTTCACCCCTCCGATCTCCTCCTCCACTTGATCTTCTCCTCCACTACTCGATCCTCCTGCGCAGTCAATCTTTTCCTCTCTACTGGTAGCCATGGAAGCAAGACAGGAAATGAAAGAGACAGTGCGAGATAGAAAGAGGAAGACTGGTGCAGCCGAGTGCGTATATGTACAGGCTATGCGAGGGATTTCAGAGTTGTGCTGATGTTGGACGGCTGTCGACAAAATTTTCGGAATGTCTTTTCTTGAGGTATTCAGATCATGAATAAAGATTTTTTCCTTCATGTTCTTTTTTTTTTCCTCTTCAATTTTGCATTTCTGTTTGATCTTGGACTGATTTTACCTTCTGTTGCTTTGGGTTGTGTGATTTGTATGTTATTGCGCATTTTCATTTAGGGTGGCCGGATGCACTTTTCCTTGCCGCTCTTGCTGAACTCGCTCCCTCCATGGTTATACTTCATAGCGCAGGACTGGAAGGAAAGGATGAAGACAATTTCGCTTATGATTCCCTCAGCCTCTTCAATTTGGTACTGATTCTTTATCCCTTTTTCCTTTAATTCAGTATCATTTCCTATTTCAGTTTAGTCTTGGACTGATCGACTTATTTTAATCTCTCTTGCAGGTTTTTTGGTTGAGATTTTCGATATTTATATTAGCTGACAAGAGATTTTAGTAGTATGTCAACCATAGGCAGGAGATTAAGCGAGAAGAGTTTGAGTTTCTTCTACTATATATTTTTTTTGTTCTAATTTCTTGCTTTTTTTCCTTTTCATTTTTGTCTTTACAGGAAAGATCTAATAAGTTTATTTCTGAATTGATTTATTTTATTTTTTCCTATTAATTGATACACTTAATTATTGAACTTTTTCTTCTTTCTATACGTAGGCTGATACAACAATCCGAGGAACAACAATAAAATGGTAACGCTTTAGAATCTCTCTCTCTCTCTGTAGTTTATAATCAAAGAGATGGTAGGGTTTTTTTTTTCCTGGCTGAAATGGTTTCTTTTGTTGATTTTTCTAAGTTACTTAGTACCATGCGTAGAGAATTTTACTGTCTCTTCTCAATAAGGAAAATTTCACTGGCACAAGCTGAACCATAGATTACTACTGATTAGTGTTATTGTCTCTTTTCAATAGAATAATCATACTTAATAGGATGTATATTGCTTAACGTTTTTTCATTGCAGTCGCCCAACATGTCTATAAATAGATAGCATGTTATTATACAAATGCTCTGGATATTACATGTCATTATAATCATTCCTCTTGCTTGGATTCTTGCATCAACTATCTTATTTGGTTTCATCCAAGGTAAAAAAATTTCTGCCATTTTTCTCATCAAATCTTTCACTGTATGTTTTTTCAAACCTAGGTTGAGTGCATCATTGGCTTGGAGGGATGGATGCTGGGCCTGCTGGTGTGTGTACACAGAAGCTTCAGTTCAAGAGATTTGTCACATATGGTATTTCTCACATGGTTTACTTTTGCCTGATTTTCTTATTGTTTACGCATTCCAATCAGTTTTTAGATCAATTTGCACATATTGCATAATTAATTTCTGCAGTTTTATGTTTTATGAGGTAATTTTGTCAAAATTAGGGTATACTTAGGATTTGTATGCAAGAAAACCCAAAATTTTACTTTGTAATTGATATGCCCTTGCTAGAGTAACCTCTCTATTTTATATTTCTCTATTTGTTTCCAGTCATACTCTGAGGTGCATCCATTGTAGGTAGAGATAGAGAGCCGTGGCCTGAGGGCTCTCTATCTCTATTATTTCCATAATTGAAAGGTAAGCACATGTATGGAGGCTATTTTTGGAAATGATTCATTATTGGTTTTTGTCTGGGTTCATTTGCAATTCCTGTTAATTAGAATATAAAATAATTATTTCAATACAAAGAAATTGAATATGAACGTCGTTTTGGTTATGCCTGATCTCCTTGAGGTTATTGAATACATAATCTCTCATTAATTTAGTCATTGAATTTTACAATATTTAAAATTTTAAATAAGTTGTTTTTTGTTTCATATAAGATCAGATCGGAGAAAGATCAAGCATATTTTCTGGAAGGTTATGCATCAAACCGAATCACCTCGAATTGGTATATATTTTTATCAACATCAAATGCTTTTCTTCCATATCGATTTTCTTTTAGTGAAATAGAATTGTAGAGCAGTGCTCCTATATGTTCTTTTATTTTATAATGAGTTCTGATTAGAACCAATAAGGACTAAATTATATACACCAATAGTTTTCTTTACAATGCCAAGTTATTAAACAACAACTGAAAAATTTTCGTTCAACAAATACATCTCAACATCTACTCAAATTCATTGTACTTTTTTCCCTGCTAGATTGAATGTCCTAATTATTATGCAGCTACACTGAAAGCAGTAGCTACTGACAAGGATGATTTTGGTTAACCATAACCAGCATATCAGCGCCTCTTCCATTTTATATATCTCAATTTGTCCCTCGAAAACTGATTTGTCTATCTATTTGTGAATTTATGTATTTTTGTTGTCCATTCTCGATTTTGCTTGGATGTTTTTGTGGGTTCTCTTTTTTTCCAATATTTTTAATATATTAAAAGTTCTCTCAAGTTGTTCCTTTTGCTATTTTTGTTTTCTGTGTCTTCCAGTTCCTTCCGTTTGGTCATTTTTTTTAGATCTCAACACAACAGTGAATGTTTAAAGTTTTACGAACTTTAAATTTCAGTATGAACAAATCTTACCATGAGAAAACTTTGCCTGGCACGATTCTGAAAATCGTTGTACCATTAGTCTTTGTTTTTTTTTTGTATTAGGTCTTTGTGTTTGCCTTTTGGGGAAAACAAATTAAGATATAGCTATTGCTGGGTAAGAAAGGTGTGCTTTTATTTGGTGCATTTATAATAATTTTGGGGTCAATGTATAGGTGTGGGTAAATTCAAAGGAAAAGCATGTTTACTGGATTTTGACTGTTCTGTATTGAGGGCCGATAGATAATTTGTGGACAGAAAGGAATTTCGAAAGTTACTTTTAGCCCTAATTAAGATATAGCTATTGCTGAATTTTTTATGTATTATCGAAACTATTATATTACCCTAATTTTGTTCTTCTATTTGAAACTCTCTCATTCCCGTGAGCATTCTTTGTTTTCATCGTTAATTTGAGATTTTTCTTTCCTTGCAGTTGATTTCTTCAAATTCTGCTCTCTATCTCAACCTGGCCTCAATGCACAAGGTACGAATCTACTTCGTTCTCTCATTCTCACATATGAAAATTTTCTGTGAGCCTGCAAATGGTGGCAAATTATCATCATGCATATCAACTATTACAGCCACTTTATTATGCTTCTTTGACAGTATAAAAAATTTGAGCTGTTCCTCATTTTCTAGAATCTGAGTTTCACCTACGAGAAGGTGCTTTGTTCAGATGACATACCTTAGGTACTCCTTTAACATAATGGCATCTTCTTTCTACTATTCTGAGTTATATGTTTTGTTATATTTTATTTTTATCCAATGAACTTCTCATGTCTGCTTTTTTTTTTTCTACTGTGCTGGGATCGATCCAATCTCATGATCAGTACTATTGGATTGTCGCAAATGTTACCTGGTACAGATCAGTACCTCAGTACTGAGATCGATCCAATCTCATGATCAGTACTATTTGTTTTTTTTTTTACTAATCCGGTGCATTTTGCTTTTTTCAGGGGTGGTACCCGTCAGATTTTTTGTTTTCTCTCGGTAATGACATCTTTTTATGCCTTTTGTTTACGGCCAGGTTGTTAGTTCTTTGCCTTTTATTTCTGTTTTAGTCAGTTTTTTTTCTTCCTATCTACAAAGAAGCCTGCCAGTTTACTGGTATGATGCATGAACAAACTGCCTTTGAAGGTTCTATGGTTAAAAGTTAATAATTGAATTCAAAGTATTATGTATATATGAAACTGTGTAACATTTAGGTACTTTGACTAAACCCTAAACCCTAAACTTTTAATTTGTCCTACAATGTACCTAAATGTTTGGTCAAAGTATTATTACTGCAGGCCTTGCATTCTTTCACTTTATTTGATGGAAGCTGTCATCGAGGCTTTCTGTGAGACTTTGAACTTCCAGATTGATCAGGTTGAACGAAACCAAGTCTTCTTGCATGAGAAGAAGGAAGGGTCAAGCATATCCTATCAATCTGATACACTGTACATTGTGAGATAATCTTATTTTTTTAAAAAAAAGTTCTTGGATTATTTAATCTTATCAAGGACTCATCATTTATGAAATTAAGATTGACAGATTTTGGTGAAATTAAGATTGCCTCATGGTACTATAAATTATTACATCAGTACTTAGAACAAGGAATATATTATTTGATTTCAATGATAGCTGTTACCATTTGCTTTGGTATTCTGTTTTTGTCCTAAATATCATTTTTAACTGAAAGTTCATATCTACATGAAATATATACCACCCCAAATGGTACCAGCTTCACAAATGGTGCAAGATGTGCTGGTGAGGATGTGCAGACCAATAAGGATGGATAATTCAATCATTTACTGTATAAATTTTCATTTCTCATTTTCTACAACATCACTTTCCAATGTTGTTGTCATGGATATGCAGATTCGTATTGCTACCTAATTATTGTTATTATTTTTCTGCTTTTCTAAATCCTCAATATCAGTTTTCTTACTTTGTTTTGTCTTCAAAATGCCTTTGTAAAATCTCAGGCTCTCTTCCTTTCGCAACCATGCTGAGAATGGAATTCAAACAAAGGCTATTAACAGGTCTAGAGAATATCTTGAACTTTGTACATATCTTGAATTCAGGTACTGCCATATGATTTAGTTGTTAACAACTTAACATCACTGGTACAACAAATTGGACATTCATAAACAAATTAAGCTCATTGTAATTTCTCTGTCCTGGTATATGACAATTTAGTTCTACCAATTTCTTAGAAATAAGATCAGGATAATCCAAAGTTACATTTTTACCTTCCATTTTGTTGCTGATTGATGACATCCAAAAGTTCGAAAATTCAGGTTAGGATGGATTTTCCCATGTTACTCACTTGAGCATTTTTTGATTTGAAGTGATATTTCTGAATTTTATAATCATGCTAATTCCCTACCCGGCTTTTATAGTTAGGCTGACCTAACCGGTATTCAACAATGACATCCTATTGTAATAGTTTCGATTTTTATTATGGTTGCATTTATTTTTCTCATTAATAATACCATGTGTTTCATTGGCCTCACACACTTACAATTCATGAACGTGAAAGTCTTCAAAATAGCAAGAACCATGAGTAGAAGTTGCTATAATGTTTCGATATCTTTCATCTTATTTTTATTGTTGTTTTTTTTTTCCATAATTTATCAATTTGCACTATGGTTAATTATGGTTTGTAGATGTAATAAACTAAACTACAAAATAAGACTACTATAATAGTAAAATTTAACCAAAAAAAAAAAAAAATAGGTCGCGCAACGCGCGACGAACCCACTAGTAAATATTAATGGGATTGTTTTGTGCCTACATTGAGACTCCCATTAGAAACCCACAATCCGATAATTGAAATTGTAAGCATTTAATTTAAATTTTGAAAGTTCAAACCTATCTATATTGGAAACTCCCGCCATCTTCTCAATTGCAAATCAGCCTCCTCCATCAATTTTTTCTCATTGGCTCTGTTTGGATAAGGTGTGGGAAGAAGGGAAAAAGGAAAAGAAGTGGAAAGAAGTATTGAGAAATGTGTAATTTTATGAAGAGTTTGAATTGTTTAATTATAATATATTTATTTTTTTATTCTTTCTTTCCTTCTTTCCAAATGGAATCTAAACGGAGCCATTAGAATTGTGTAATGTTCCTCTACAAAAAACTCAATAATTCTCCCAATACTTCTAATATCAATTGTCTATGACATTTGTCCCCATAATTTGTTAACAACAGATTTATCAACCTATCTACGTCTAGTTGTGCTCCATTCTCTTCTCGAGTATCTCAATGAATTTCATGTTGCCATTTAACATAATACTAGTACAGAGAATACTGCAAATAATTTCAGTGAGGTAGCTCCTTTCTGCGCTAGCCATTTCAAGGATATTTTTTCTTCCGCAGACCATATGCTAGTAGAATTGAGATCTAACCCAAGATCATATCCATTTTTGCATAATAAAATCACGTCACAGGAAATATTTATGGGATCATACCTAATTGCATTCAAAACCTTTACAAATCAGTGAGGAGTATATGTAAAAGTTAGTCCATGTATAGTTATCAAACATAGATGTAATTGGCTAAATGAAGTATATGAATGTTGCATTTAGTTCAATTTAATGCGAGGTACTCTTCTTGGGTTATTTGTTCTTTAAAAAAAAATGGCTGAACGAAGTATGTGTTGATAACTCTTGGCAATCTTGTTTTGTTATACCCGCTAGCTATGAATGAAACATGCTCACTTTCTCGATCTAATGAACAGGTACACAAGTAATTAAGTATCGAATAATGGAAATGTTAAGCATGATTTGTTACGATCTGAGAGGCTTGTTCAATTTCTTTCGATTTTGTAAATATTAGCCTGGAACTTGCAATTGTTTTAGTGTGATCTCTAGAGAAACTAGAAATTAAATAATAAGGTATTGAGTTACCAGCAAAGAAACGTCAGAGATGTATAAAGGCTGTATTAGTTCCATGAAAATATACAAGCATGAAATTTAAAAATGCAAAAATGACCAAAGTAACTGACTCAATTAGTCAATTAATACACTACATTGAGTTGCAAGATCCACCCATCTAAACCCCTTACAATGGCTCCCTTTGGATAGGTGTGGGAAGAAAGAAATAAGGGAAGAAGTATTGGAAAGTGTGTAACTTTGTGAAGAGTTTGAATTGTTTATAATTTTTTTTTTTCCTTCTTCTTCTTTCTTTCTTTCAACGATCCAAACGCACCCAATATATGTCCATTGATACCAGACCCATACCTGTACTTGATTGTACCATACCCAAGATAACCACATTTAGTTTAAACTCTCTCAAAACAAATTGAACCTGCAAACTCACTTTCGGTACTCTAACGATATTAACAAATCCCTTTATGATTCAAGTCATTCCTTTAAAACCATGCCGGTACCCAACTCCTCACCATACCATACCAGACCAGGGTTGTCCCGTCAATGGAACCTCCTGAGCTTCAAATTGACCTCGAAATCGTGTTTTTCTCTCTCCCACGATTCTGTAAAGCTCTGTCTTGTTGATTGCGCAGCTGATGATGCCAAAAAAAAACTTAATTGGTTCATAACCGACAATATCAGATCCTTTAACGAAAATATGATTCGTTCTTCTTCGTTCGACGAAATGTGTGGGACCCATCGATCCTTTGAGGAATTCACATGTAGACCTCAGCAATCAATTTATCCGAACAGTCCGATTAAAAATGGATGCTCCGTAATTAATATCAGATTCATCAAAACTCTTGTGGCCCATAAATATCTATTCGTGGAGATTAGATCAAACGGTTCAGATCAAGGATCTGTCTTTTGCAGATCTTTTGAGGTATATAGAGGATAATGGTCCTCCTTTGAGGCCATGAATCTACAATAAAATTGCTACACTCTAGGATAAGTGTGTACAACGAACAGATCAAAAATTTTATCCAATTCAATTATATCGATTTCAAAAGATAATTTAACTAACCCATCCGTAACCCAACCTAATCCAACCCTTATAGTTTTCGAGAAATGATAACTTTTATCTGTAGTTTTGTCATTGCTTGAACAAAATGAACACATAAAATAGATAAATATGACCTTATAGATGATCAAAATGAACATATAAAATATTTGATCAATTATGTGTTTATTTTGTTTAAATGATGGTAAAACTGTCAACGGCTTAAATCAATTTCCATAACTTTTTAAATATAAATTATGCAGGTCAAACGTATTGTGATTTTAAATATACCAAAAAAAAAGATCTCATAAATGAAATAAAAAATGACTTAGTACATAATTTTTTTGACAAATAGCTAGCATTCATGAAATAAAACGGCGGTGCTAGACAACAATCTACAAAGTTCAGTACAAGTCTAACCAAAAAGACATTGTATATTAAGAGAAAAGTTGAAATGCTTACATGCATCTTTTACTTTCATTGCATCTTTTTTTTCTTTTTTTTTGGTCAATGTATACTTATTTAATATCGAAAAGTCAGAGGTTAATATATCGAATTTTTCCTTTTCATGATAGCTTGAGATCTCTTGGATTGTTATATATATCACCACTTTTAAGTAATCCATATGAGTTAATTCAATGAATTATATATTAACTGCTAGTTGCAATTAATTTCCTAGTTTATTTTTGTTGGGTTAAAATTTAAATTCAATAGGGGAAAAAGAAAAGAAAGAAGAATTTCGATTAATTTTGACATAAACAATTGTATTACATCAGAAATGGACTATATAATAAAGCACTTCTGCACCTTTTCAGGTCAAAAAGATCAAGAGCTTGTATACAAAATATGTACCTATATTATAAGACATTGGAAAGAAAAACATCAATGACACTACTGGTCTACTGCTACGTATATTATTGCAATTATATCTATATTTATATATGTGCTTTTATTTAATTATTTGACGGGAATGAGAAATTAGTTTTTCATGTGTTAGTTGTTCGAAAGATAAGAGCATTTTATTTAATTTTTTATTTTAAAGAAATCCTGAATGTCCATTGTTTCATTCGGTAACACAAGCTTAAAATACAGAGCACATATATCCAATGTCCCCAGCCTACATATGATCAATTTTTCACAGTAAAAAACCACAATTCGATAACAGAAATGCTAAGAATCTAATTTGAATTTCTTCAAACTGGAAGTGTATAATGTTCGTCTACAAAATGCTCCATGATTCTTTTAAGGCTTCCAGTACCAAGCTGTCGACAATTGTCCTTAGAATTTGTTACCAGCAGCATAACCAGGCCACCAGCATCCAATTGTGCTCCAATTCTCTTCTCTAGTATCTCCATGCATTCCATGCTTGCATTTAACTTGATACTGGAAGAGAGCATATCGAGTAGTAATTTAGTCGAGGTGGCTCCTTTCTGTGCCGGCAACAAGTACACCATTTCTTCGAGAAGCTTTCTTTTCTCCTCGGACCATACGCCACTGGAATTGGGATCTGATCCAAGGTCATATCCATTTGCATAATAAATCACAGCATTCGAAATATTTGCTGGATCATGCCTAATCGCACCTAAAATCTTAACCAATTTTTTGAAGAGGTGTAGATTCAGAGAGCAGACATCTTCAAACCACCAATCTGGACACTGTGACTTTTGTTTTTTCACTTTGTAGGCAAGTGACACCAGGCATGCAGAAACCAGATCTGCCTCATCAGCATGGCTAAAAATGTCTTCACAAGAAATAAGCGCCTCCAGTGATTCTTTCCAGCATCGGAAAATTTCTTTGAACAGAAACCTTTCGGCTTGAGAAATCAAACTTTGCCTTGTATAATTATCTGTCATGTCTAATTGATAGGCGGCGCACAAGACAGGGATGATGTTCGAAGAGGTTAGTTCGAGATTTTGGCCGTAGATATATTTCGCAACGACTTTAAATGTAGCGGCACCGCCTGGAATATCAAGTTTGAAGGAACAAATGTCATTTTCTTCGTCGTAGTGCTCCTGGATCAGCCTTTGCAAGTATAGGCTATTATTAGCAAGGAGAACCTGCAAATGAGAATTTAGTTTTTATATAGGTTAGTCGTATGAAAGGAAACATGATTCCATTCTGAATTGTAGTGTTTTTCTTTCCTGTTTTTCTAATTTTCAATTAAAAAGCATTGGATCAAACATAGAACAACTGGAACTAATTAATCAAATTTCATGTTCTAGGCAATATATATTTTTTATAAAAGAAAGAATGGCGAGAAACACAAATCAAAAGAACTACTTCGGCAAAATCCAGAAATAAAATATAATAATAATTTTGAATAAAGGCAAAAATGAAAACAGAGAGATAAAAATTACATACCTTGTGCATGCAAAAGGTGTAACCAGAGACTTCAATTAAAGCATCAGGCATGATAGGTGATGAATACTTCCTGAAAATAATTGCACAAAGCCAATCAAAACGGACTTATAGACTTAAAAAGATCAAATTAATTTGTTTAATTAACAGAGAAAGGGATTACGTACATCGTCTGATTGCTTTCAGAGTGTACGCTATCCATTGCTAAGTTTCTAACTCTCTAGCTATCTGGCTCTATACCTTTCAGTATTTCTTTAATTTCTCTCTTTCAGAGTTTCTATACTCAAAACTCTCAAAGGTATGCGTAAACAGGTTCAGCCGTGTGCCTTATATATATAACGATAGATGGGATTATTTTGGGAATGGAAAATAAATGAAGGCGGTGCATATTCTCAGACTTCCCATATATAATAAACCATTTAGTAATATAGAATTAGTAGACAATAGAAACCTTCCCAAGTTTCTTTTCTTTTTTATCCATCTCTCCTAAATTAAAAATGCCGAATTAGTTTTAATTTCGTCAAAAAAAAAAAAAAGCCAAATTAGAGGATTCATCACCACTCGCTAGTTAGGACTTTCTTTAAATATTGAGGCTGAGCCAAAAATATCTCTCTGCTAGTTAGAACTTTCTTTAAATATTGCTAACATGGCATTTTGGTTAAACGCACACAACCATGTAGTGTCCTTGACTTACTCCGACCGATTAAAATGGTGTACCGCAAAATATGAAATAATGGGCATACAATGCAATTGTCTTTATAAAAAGGTTTTTGTCTTGGATAAAAAAAAAAACTAAATGCAATTTTTACGACAACAGCTCTACACTATACATAGTGATTTGGTGTAATTTTTTTTTTCAGTATACCTATTTTTTTGTGTTTTGGTGAAAAATATGTCTATATTTTCTATTATTCATGACATATTTTATTTTCTAATTAATTAATGTTAATATCTAAATTTGAAAGTTCAAATATTGATATAAAATTGTAAGATGCCGTACACATTACTTTCATTACTGTATACAGTACACAATTGATACTTTCAATTCATTTTGAATAACATTTTGTGTTTGTAAAAATGCACTAATAAAAGCAAAATCCGGGGTAGTAAAAAAAGAAGTGTGATATTAATTTTAGTGAATATGTGGGAGGATTATGTTTTTAAGCGAGGATACAATTAAAGCTATACATTACGCAAATTATAGAATAAGAAGTTTAAATTAGAATGTATTATTTTGGCAGTGTTGATTTGATATGTGTTGCATTTGCCTTGTTTTTTTGGGTTATAATTTGCTCTATGTACTGCTTTTGGAGCTTTCGGATTTACCCCTTCTGGAGATTCAAATTACAAATGTTCACTGATTAGCCATAATTAGAACTAGAACCTTGTAAATTGTAATTTTTTTTTTTTTTGATAAAAGCTACTCAAAATGAGTCGCCTGCATGCATTAAAGCATGCCAAAATTCAAACAAACAGTAGCAAGTCACCAAGCTTGTGACATAAAATACTAAACTGTAATCTAAAGAAACTAAACCAAACACAGAAAATGTATCATATGCCAACAACACCAGCACAAAAGCAACAACAAAGAAAATAAAGATCAGTCTCCCAAAAGATTTTCATCCTCTTCACCCTGTGTTGCTCCATTCTGTTGGAAGTGTGTCTCCAACCCAGTATGTGTCCCTGCTCTTGCAGTTCTCTGTTCCTCCTTAGAAGGCATTGCTTGGCAATACTTCATGATGTTTGGCATAGGCAGACCAGCTGATTTGAGAGGTGGGATGTCCAGCACTTCCTCCTTCTGCTGTTCAGTCCGAGCTGTTGGAGTTGGTACTAACACCCAATTGGAAGAGTCACTACTTCCTCCCTTAGTCAGCTCCTCATCACTCTGCACCTGCTTCTTTTTGAAATTTCCATCCTCCCCAAAACTTCTAGAGTCAGCAGTGAAACAAACTAGAGTTTGCTGAGCCAGTTGCTCTTTTAGCCTGATATTTTCAGCAATAATTTTATCTATCTTTGGAGTATTAGTTGTGCCAGCTATCCCCACCATTGGAACATGAGGTGTCTCACCAGAAGTTTTGCTTTCACTGTTTTTATCCTTACTATTCCCACCCTTGGAATTACTGTCAGATCTCTGCCAGACATTTCTTTTCTTATACAACCCATGGCTTTTATGAGGGACTGTTTTCTTAGATTTAAAATTAGTGGACCCACCAAAAATCTTAACACCAACGTTCTCCTTCCTCTTGACCTCAATGACAGACGGCTTCCTACTAGTACTATCCTCAACCAAAACTCTTTTCCCCTTGTCTACTGCAGCGTCCTTTCTAATCCCTGGCCCCTCATTCCCATCTACATGTAATGCCATCTTATGAAAGTGTCCCACAGCCTCATTAATTAAATTCTCTAAAGGAGAAAGAGAAGATAGGTTGAGACAAGATCTCTTATGCTAGAACAAAAGTCGGATGTGGTTCCTCCACAACATAGGAAATAGAGGCAAGAGTTTTAGCACCATCTGGGCTGTTTGAGTGAAAATTTCTGATTTGCAGGAATAGAGACTCTATCTTTGACGTCAATCTCTACCCGAGCCAATCGCAAGTCAACTATGTCCAAAGTCGCCTTATCTATGGCCACAATTTTACCAAAGAGAACCAATTTATGTAGAGCATGCCACTGAAACTAGAAATTAGATAATAAGATATTGAGTTACCAGCAAAGACACGTGAGAGATGTATAAAGGCTGTATTAGTTCCCTAAAATATATACAAGGATGAAATTTAAAAATGCAAAAATGATAAAACTAACTAATTGAGAATTTTGTTAATCAATATCCTACATTGAGTTGCAAGATCCACCCATCCAAACCCCTTAGAAATTTAAAATGCCCATGGATACTGAACCCATACCTGTACTTGATTGTACCATACCCAAGGTAAGTAAATTTAATTTAAACTCTCCCATAACAAATTGAACCTGCAAACCCACTTTCGTTACTCTGGTAATGTTGATAATTCCCTTTATGATCCAAGTCATTCCTTTAAAACCATACCGATACCAACTCCTCGCCATACCATACCAGACAAGGGGCTATCCTACCAATGGAGCCTCCTGCACTTCAAATTGACCTAAAAACGTGCACTTCTCTCTCCCACAATTTTGTAAAGCACTGTATTGTTGATTGCGGAGCCGAAGATGGCCAAAAAACTTAACGGGTTCAAACCCAATACTATCAGATCAATTAACGAAAATATGACCCGTTCTTCTTCGTTCGACGAAGCGCTGGGCACTTCGACCCTTTGAGGAATTCACATGCTAACCTCAGTAGTTCTTTTATCTGAACCGTCATATCAATAATAAATGTTCCGTGAGTCGAAACTCTGGTGGCCCGTAAAAATCTATTCGTGTAGATTAGATCAAACGGTTCAGATCAAAAGTCTATCTTTTGCAGATCTTTGGAGGTCTGTAGAGGATGTTGGTCCTCCTTGGAGGCCATGAATCGACAATAAAATTGCTACACTCTATGATAGGGGTGTACAACAAATCGATCAAAATTTTAATCTAATTCAATAATATCGATTTGAAAAAATAATTTAACTAACCCATCCGTAATCCAACCTAACCCAACTCTTATAACTTTTGAGAAATGATAACTTTCTTATGTAGTTTTGTCATTGCTTGAACAAAGTGAACACATAAAATAGACAAAAGTAAATTTATAAATGATCAAAGTGAACACATAGAAAAAAAATATATTTGTCCTCTCTTTTCAGATTTTTATATGCATATTCAACTTATTTTCATTGAACTTTATTTGTTTATATGTGTTCACCGTGATCAAAATGTGTTCATATTTTCTATTTTTTGTGTTCATTTTGTTCAAACGATGGTAAAATTATAGACGGCTTAAATCAATTTCCATAATTTTTTAAATATAGATTATGCAGGTTATGCGGGTGAAACGTCTTGTAATTTTACATATACCAAAAAAATAATCACATAAATAAAATAAAAAATGACTTTAGTACATAAAATTTTTGACAAATAGCATTCATGAAATAAACGGCGGTGCTAGACAACAATCTATAAAGTTCAGTACAAGTCCAACTAAAAGACATAAAGGGGTTGAAATGCTCACATGCATCTTTTACTTTCATTGCATTTTTTTTTAATGTATACTTATGTAATATCGAAAAGTCAGAGGTTAATATATCGAATTTTTCCTTTTCATGATGGCTTGAGATCTCTTGGATTGTTATATGACAAAAATACCACCACTTTTAAGTAATGCATATGAGTTAATTTGATCAATTACATGTTAGTTGCCACTTGCAATTAACTTCCTACTTTCTTTTTGGTTGGTTAAAATTTATTTTAAATAAGGAAAAAAGAAAAGAAAGAAGAAATTCGATTAATTTTGACATAAACAATTGTATTACACATCAGAAATAGACTATGTCCGTACAATACATTTTTATTAATAAAGCACTTATGCACCTTTTCAGGTTAAAAAGGTCAAGAGCTTGTATGCAAAATATGTACCTATCTTATAAGACATTGGAAAGAAAAACATCGATGACACTACTGCTATGTACATTAATTATTGCAATTTTATATAGGGTTGTCAATATACCGCAGTTTTGTACGTTTTATTTTCAAAAACGGAACGAAAAATGAATCGTGATTTTGTCAACGTTACCAAAACGGAACGAAACGTAACACGAAAATGGGTTGATTTTAGTGGAAAATGAAGAAGCGGAACAATAAATTGTTTTGTTTATCGAAACGGAACGAAAGCGAAAGAATGCTTCTATTTTGTTGCTAAAACAGAACAGAAACGGAACAGCTCTGTTCCGTGCCGTTTCCCACATTTGACAGCAATAATTATATATATATATATATATGTATTTATATATGTGTTTTATTTAATTATTAGAATGTAATGAAAAATTAGTTTTTCATGTCACTACATCATATTTTATTTTTAAAACCGGTTAAATAGTAACCTTTAAAACCGGTTAGGCGGTTGTGCTAAAAATATATGGTGTTAAAAACAAATAAAAAATCGGTGTTTAAAATGTGGTGCTAAAAACCAGTCATAATTTGAATTTAAAAATTAGCGCATTTTTAGGACCGGTTTTTAAACTAAAAACCGGTCTTAAAAATATCTTTAAGATTTATTTTTAGCTAAATATCGGTCTTAAAAATCAGATTTAAATAAAAAATATTTTTTTATTTTAGGTTGCTTGCCATAATATTTATGCAATATTGCAACACGACAATCGTATATATATCACATATCACATAATTAATTATCAAAATAAAAACAACAATTTTCAGATCAATTCAGAAGCAAATTTTGAATAGAAATTCACCTCTAATTCACATCAATTTTCATATCAAAACAATAACCATCTCAATTCAACTCAAAGGGACTCGAAATGATGTGCTAGCTGTCGGAGGTGCAGTCAAGGGACTATGGTGAGGCGTTTGGAGAAAGGGGCAGTAGTGCCCAAAAGGGCAGAAAAGAGGTGAAAGAGATAGAGTGGTGTTAGTGCTCGAAGGAGAGGAGAAAATGCTCAAAGGTTAGTAGCGGAAGTAGTGCTTGAAGTGGAAGAGTAGAGGTGAGAGAGAGAAGGACAGTGGCGGCAGTCCTCGAAGGTTGGCACGGAGGAGAGTAGAGGCTAAGAGAGAAGGCAGAGAGAAGGGCTTAGAGAGGGGTCTCGGACTTGGACAATTTTAGAGAAGAGAGAACAAATTAGAGTAGTTTTAAATGAAAATTCAGTTTTCTTAAAAATGAAAGTATTAGAACCGCTTTTTATAAAAAATCGGTCCGGAAAAGTTGCAAAAAAAAAAACCGAAATTTCTGTTTTCTTCAGGATCGGTTTTTATAAAAAACTGGTCTTAAAAATTAAAGTATCAGAATTGGTATTTAAAAAAATCGATCCAAAAATTTACATAAAAAACTGAAAATTCAGTTTTCTTTAGGACCGGTTCTAATACTTCATTTTTAAGACCAGTTTTTATAAAAACCGGTCCTAATGAAAAACTGAATTTTCTATTTTTTTTTGTAACTCTTTAGGATCGGTTTTTTAGTTGTTTTTAGTATCGGATTTTGAAAAAACCGACGTTAAAATGGCAGTTCTAAAAATTATTTTTGACGTAGTGTGTGTTAGTTGTTCGAAAGGTAATAGCATTTTATTTAATTTTTTTTAAAGAAAAACTGAATGTCCATTGTTTCATTCGGTAACAAAAGCTTAAAATACAGAGCACATATATCCATTGTCCCCAGCCTACATATGATCAATTTGTCACAGTAAAAAACCACAATTCGATAACAGAAATGCTAAGAATCTAATTTGAATTTCTTCAAACTGGAAGTGTATAATGTTCGTCTACAAAATGCTCGATGATTCTTTTAAGGCTTCCAGTACCAAGTTGTCGACATTTGTCCCAAGAATTTGTTAGCAGCAGCATAACCAGGCCACCAGCTTCCAATTGTGCTCCAATTCTCTTCTCTAGTATCTCAATGCATTCCATGCTTGTATTTAACTTGATACTGGAAGAGAGCATATCGAGTAGTAATTTCGTCGAGGTGGCTCCTTTCTGTGCCGGCAACAAGTACACCATTTCTTCGAGAAGCTTTCTTTTCTCCACGGACCATACGCCACTGGAATCAGGATCTGATCCAAGATCATATCCATTTGCATAATAAATCACAGCATTCGAAATATTTGCTGGATCATGCTTAATCGCACCTAAAATCTTAACCAATTTTTTGAAGAGGTGTAGATTTAGAGAGCAGACATCTTCAAACCACCAATCTGGACACTGTGACTTTTGTTTTTTCACTTTGTAGGCAAGTGACACAAGGCATGCAGAAACCAGATCTGCCTCATCAGCATGGCTAAAAATGTCTTCACAAGAAATAAGCGCCTCCAGTGTTTCTTTCCAACATCGGAATATTTCTTTGAACAGAAACCTTTCAGCTTGAGAAATCAAACTTTGCCTTGTATAATTATCAGTCATGTCTAAATGATAGGCGGCGCACAAAACAGGGATGATGTTTGAAGAGGTTAGTTCGAGATTTTGGCCGTAGATATATTTCGCAACGACTTTAAATGTAGCGGCACCGCCTGGAATATCAAGTTTGAAGGAACAAATGTCATTTTCTTCGTCGTAGTGCTCCTGGATCAGCCTTTGCAAGTATAGGCTATTATTAGCAAGGAGAACCTGGAAATGAGAATTTAGTTTTTATAGGTTAGTCGTATGAAAGTAAACATGATTCCATTCTGAATTGTAGTGTTTGTCTTTCCTGTTTTTCTAATTTTCAATTAAAAAGCATTAGATCAAACATAGAACAACTGGAACTAATTAATCAAAGTTCATGTTCTAGGCAATATATATTTTTTATAAAAGAAAGAATGGAGAGAAACACAAATCAAGAGAACTACTTCGGCAAAATCCAGACATAAGATATAATAATAATTCGGAATAAAGGCAAAAATGAAAACAGAGAGATAAAGATTACATACCTTGTGCATGCAAAAGGTGTAACCAGAGACTTCAATTAAAGCATCAGGCATGATAGGTGATGAATACTTCCTGAAAATAATTGCACAAAACCAATCAAAACGGACTTATAGACTTAAAAAGATCAAATTAATTTGTTTAATTAACAGAGAAAGGGATTACGTACATCGTCTGATTGCTTTCAGAGTGTACGCTATCCATTGCTAAGTTTCTAACTCTCTAGCTATCTGGCTTTCAGTATTTCTTTCTTTCTGAGTTTCTGTACTCAAACTCTCAAAGGTATGCGTAAACAGGTTCAGCCGTGTGCCTTATATAACGATAGATGGGATTATTTTGGGAATGGAAAATAAATGAAGGCGGTGCATATTCTCAGACTTCCCATATATAATAAACCATGTAGTAATTAATATTGAATTAGTAGACAATAGAAACCTTCCCAAGTTTCTTTAATTCCTTTTTCTATCCTTCTCTCCTAAATTAAAAATCCCGATTTAGTTTTAATTTCGTCAAAAAAAAAATGCCAAATTAGAGGATACAACACCACTCACCAGTAACTTATGAAGCTGGCCAAAAATATCTCTCTGCTAGTTAGGACTATCTTTAAATATTGTTGACATGTCATTTTGGTTAAACACACACACAACCATATTTAGTGTCCTTGACTGACTCCGAGCGATTAAAATGGTCCACCGTAAAATCTGATATAATGGGCATACGATGCAATTGTCTTTATAAAAAGGTTTTTGTCTTGGATAAAAAAAAATTAAATGCAATTTTTACGACCACAGCACTACACAATACAAAGTGATTTAGTCTAAAAATCTTTTTTTTTATCAGTATACCTATTTTTTGTGTTTTGGTGAAAAATATGTCTATATTTTCTATTATTCGTGGCATATTTTATTTTCTATTTAATTAATGTTAATATCTAAATTTGAAAGTTCAAATATTGATATAAATTGCAAGATGCCATACACATTACTTTCATTACAGTATACAGTAAACAATTGATATTTTCAATTCATTTTGAATAACATTTTAAGTTTGTAAAAATGCACTAATAAAAGGAAAATTCGTGGTAATAAAAAAAGAAGTGTGATATTTAATTGAATATGTGGGAGGATTATGTTTTTAAGCGAGGATAGAAAGCTACATGACGCAAATAATAGAATAATAACAAGTTTAAACTAGAATGTTTTATTTTGGCAGTGTTGATTTGTTATGAGTTGTCTTGTTTTTTTGGGTTATAATTTGCGCTGTATACTGTTTTAGCTAGTTTCTCCATTTCGAGCTCTCGGATTTGCCCATTCTGGAGGTTCTAATTACAAATGTTCAATGATTAGCCAGAATTAGAACTAGAACCTTGTAAATTGTAATTTGTTTAGTAATGAATGCAGTTCTACTATCTTAGGAGTCCACTTAAAAAAATATATAGAATATATACTTAAATTAACGTAATATATTCTTTTATTCATAAAAAAGTTACATATTGGATTTGTTGTTGAAGTTCTCAAAGTTGAGTCAAAAAATTATATTTTATACAAAATATACATCACATCTTGTGGATAATTATTTTATCACCTAAAATGAAAAAAAAATTGTTAAATTTTAAAAAAGAATAAAAAGTCATAACAAAAACATTGTAACTTTTTTTTGCTTTATTAATTGTTTCATAGGTTTTCCGTTGACAACCATTAAATAAATAATTGACTGCAGTAAAAAAAAATTAAACCTATATAATGCTGTAGCGTTGATGAGTATCCATCCCCACCCCGGTGGGCCCCTCTAATACACAACAACGGTCTGTTCGGCCCAATTTTGATGGCCTAACTAGGGCTGCAAAACGATTATAACGATGACGCAAATTACTTCTTGCGTCAATCGTTTCGCGTAATAGACGGAAGAGGTTAATTTTTTCGTTTTGCGTTTCATCTGTATAACGCAACTGAAATTTGTTGCGCTGATCGTTTCGCTATACTTACACGATCAAAACGGTTGAACCGTCTCAACTCGTTAACCTCTCGTTTGCACAATATTTTACTGCACTGGTATAGAAGAAATTGAAATAATCAAAATTGTAAACTTGTTAACCGTTTGAACTTTTTATACAAGCAATCACAAAACACAAAAATATACTATACTGGTACCCTGTATTTATCGTACCAGTGCACCAACGAATTTGAGATAATCAAAATTAATCCCCTTTATTTACCGTACCAGTATACTTTATACTGCACTGGTACCCCTCTAAATTAATCCCAGCATCAACAAAAATTAACAAATTTGTGAAAGCAGTCTACTGTTAGTCATCGACAACAAAAATTAAATAATTCAAATACTCAAAATTGAGATATCTCAAATTGACACAACAATCCATAGAAGAGCTCAAAATACAAAAAGAATATCCAAAATAACATTGTACACTAATCAATCGAAAATCACATCTTCTTCCCTTACCTTAATCAATCTACTCCAAAACCGTTTGAGCTTGGCAGCAATGGCCTTGGCCTCTTCCTTGGTAAGTGCTTGGGCTTGTTATTAAGAGCAGTGGTTCTCTTGTGTGAAAGATTGAAAATGGCTCAACTTATACTAGTTCTTCCTTGGCTGAAAGATTGAACAAGGCCCAATTGTGAGGAGAGAGAGGTGGTGTTCTCCCTCACAAGCGATAATCATCTTGATCTTCGCTACGGCGTCGAACTTGTCGAGTCAGACACGGAGAAGGAAGGAGCTCAGCGGAGTAGAGGCAACAAAGGCGGGCCCAACAGAAGAGAAGAGAGAGGCAACGGAGAAGGAAGGGGCTCATTTAATTTTTGTTGATGCTTGCTGGGATTAAGGGTGAGATTTGAGAGAGGTAACGGCGAAGGAGAAGGAGAGAGAGGTCGTGTTCGGCTCATCGGCTGGATTGAGAGGAGAATGAGGGAGACTCTGGGAGAGGTGGTATGTCGGCTGGGTAGAGAGGAGGAAGATGAGACAAGGTGTGCGAGAGAGAGGGGTTTGGTTTGGGATGGGACTGGAGGCGTGAGAGAGAGGCGAGATGTGTTCAGCGGTGCAGAAAACCTGATCTCTCCATCATTTTCTCCGTCTATTCTTTTCTAAAATCTAATTAAAAATACTGTCGTAGAATTGTAGAACGAAATGCACGAAACAACCATCACGAAACAGGTACGTTTCGTCAGCCGTTTCGTTTCATAGGCGAAATAGGTTTTACGTTGCGCTCTCCGTTTCGCTTCTGGAACGAAACCAAATTCCAGAGCCGTTTTGTTTCGTTTCAGACGAAACGAAACGACCAGGCGGTCGAAACAGTTTCTGTTTTCACCCATAGGCCTAACTATGGCTGCATAACGTCTAAAACGACCACGAAAACGGTCGATTTCATTAACCGTTTCGTTTTAAAATGAAATTGATCACCTATTTGGGTTAACCGTTTCGTTTTGGACGAAACGGTCGAAATCACGAAAATACCACGAAAATACACATGGATGAAACTGTTCTAAGCTTTCGTTAACCGTTTCGTTTATAAAACGCAATAAAAAATCTTAACCGTTTCGTTTACGAAACGAAACGAAAGGACGGTCGAAACGGTGACCGTTTTCACCCCTAGGCCTAACCTTGAATGATTTTTAGGTCTTAAATAAATAAATGATTTTTGAAATTGATTAGTGTCATCGCACTAATTACCATCCGCGCTATTGTGCTGCACAGCGTCTGAGCGAAGGTCCATCACCCATTGTACTTTCACCGTATCTAAATGTTCAGTTTAATAAGTACAAATATTATGTTTATTTAAGTATAAATGTTCAGTTAGTTGTAACAAAAAATTATAAATGTTATGAGTAAAAATGTTTATTTTATTAAGTATAATTGTTTCGTTTAGTAAGTACGAATATTCATTTAGGTAAGTACAAATGTTCTGTTATTTGAGTATAAATGTTAAATTAGTTGCAATAGAAAATATAAATGTTATGAGCAAATATGTTTATTGTATTAAGTATAAATATTTAGTTTAGTAAGTACGAATGTTCAGTTTAATAAGTATAAATGTTCAGTTATTTAAATATAAATGTTCTGTTAGTTGCAACAGGTAATATAACTGTTATAAGAAAAAAAAATCAAGCAAAGGGGTCACGAACCAGACAAAAAACATATGAAAAAATTAAAAGGGTTCATGAACCGATCCGGTTCAAATTAATTTTTTTTCGATTCTACCCCTGCCTCGTAGCGCACCTCTTGACGCACGTGCGACTCTGACACATTTAACTAAACACTTCTTATTATTAAACTGAACATTTGTAACATACAACAGCGATGGCATCCATGATTTATTCAGCGATGATAATTATAATAGCTGAATGATTTTGATATCTATCTATCTATCTATCTATGTTTATGTTTACCCTCAATATAAGCTTTGAAAAAATAGACCAAAGAGGTATAGCCTAACTCGCCCCTTGGATCTTGCAAACACAAAAATGAGAAAATAAAAAATAAAGATCGGGAAAAGTATCTTCCACTTATATATTAACCATTCTAATGTTAATTATGATTATGAAAAGCAACACAATAATAAATTACAAATTTTGGTGAAAAGAGGATGAATATTTCAAAAATAAATTTTAATTCCAATATTAGTTATTTGATAAAGAGCAAGTGATCAAGTCAATAAATATTAACATCATCTAAATCTAAAAAGTGAAGCGTGCATTTCACCTCTTAATAATTTCGACCACAATGCCTCCAGGCCCTCTAATAAACTAGAAAGAAAATATGACTAATTTTTATTACAATGCCTTCGCACAAATTGAGTTTTGTAATTTTGTAGGAGGCATGTAAATTGCAATAGGAATTTTCAGGTGGTAGATTTATAAAATATAAAAATACTTAATATTATAAATGGGCGTGATTTGATAACGCGACATTGATGAAGAGCATGTAATGATGCGTTTATTTTTAAGCACGGAAACAGTCATCTGTTACTCTATAGATGATAAAATAGTTAGAGAATCGAATTTTAATAGTAGGAAGAGAAAAAAAATTGCATGATTGTCATGTTTATGCTTTTTTTGGTAAAAAGTTGTTGAATAGACTTTTTTAGGAATTAACTGAATAACAATTTTTTTCTTAATTTGAAGTATCTAAGGGTGCGTTTGGATCGTTGGAAGAAAAAAGAAGAAGAAGGAAGAAGAAAAAAAAAATTATAAACAATCCAAACTCTTCACAAAGTTACACACTTCCCAATACTTCTTTCCACTTCTTTCCTTCTTCCCTTTTTCCCACACCTATCCAAACGCACCCTAAACGGTTTTGTTTACTATGCATGTCATTCTATTTTGACCAGTTAAATCTTTGGCTAATTAAATTAACTCTAATAGGACTAGGAGTTAAAGACTCTAATCATTCTATCCTGCTCGGAAAAAAAAACAATTACAATTATAACTTAAAAAATGTGAAGGAATTACAATTTAATAATTTTGTAAAAAGTACCATGCAACTTCATACTATTCTTCTTTAAATAATATAAACACTAAATTATTTCATCCCAAAATTTTAATAATATATCAGTATCCAAATCAGGTCAATAGAACTAATAGATCTCAAAACTAAACTTCTACAGACAAAAATAAAACAAAATAATTTGAAAATGGTAAATTTGCAATTTTACGGAGGCAGTAGCTTTAATGCGTGAATCAGATCCGATCGGATCACATTAAAACCCGGCCCGTTACGAACCCAGAGTGGCATTAACTTGAAGAAACTCCTATCTTACCTTTTTTTTTGTTATGAGAGTTCGGAGGTGATCTGTTGCTTAGATCTCTCTCTCTCTCTCTCCTTTTTATTTCTTTCGTCTTTTTCGAAGCGCAAAATCTGGTTTCAACCATGATTAACACGAGCAAGCTCAAGTCCGTGGATTTCTACAGGTCAGATCCGCATTATTCTCATGAATTTCAGCCCCAATTGTTTCACATTTTCACTGGATTTCGAATCTAGATGCGTAAAATCGTCTTTGTTTTACGTTGTATTAGTTCAATTTTTGTTTTACTTTTTTTGTTAATAAATTGAGATGATTCGACAACTAATAAGGGAGCGCTTAAAAATTTTAGTGTTTTTTTTGTAATTAATTAAACTTTAACCCTGCAACTTTGTGTAACGAAATGCATTTCTTTGAAAACATTTTGGTTTACATTTGTCCAGAACATAGAAAAATTAGGTTTAAATCCTTGAGCATTTCTCTAACACCTTCAACTCTTGCGCATACATAACTTATTTCTTATTTCAGGAAAATTCCAAGGGATTTGACTGAGGCTTCACTTTCTGGTGCTGGGCTTTCTATCATTGCTGCCTTTGTTATGATGTTTTTGTTCGGAATGGTTGTTTTCTCTCTGTCTCACTCTCTCTAATGTACTACTTATGGTGTTAGTTTACAGAACATCTGAAGAACATTTCATGGGCTTTGTAAATAAAGAATTGCTTTTGAAATTTTAACATTGGAAATTTGGGGTTCATGCTGGTATTAGATGCTTCCAGTCCATTATAGTACTGAACTCTTATTTTGAATGCTGCCAGTCATGTACCAAATATTGATATGTTGCTTTCGTAGTTGAATCAGCTAGGCAACATATACTGTCCTTCAATTTATTCCCTTTTCATCAATGTACCTCCTTCAAAAACCTGGTGCTTGTTTTGTAGTGCATTATTAACTTGCTCTTAGAGTCTTAGTTATTTCGTTTTTCTAATTGATAGACATAACTATTACCTCTTTACAGGAATTAGGGGATTATATGACTTTAAGGACAACAACAACTGTTGTTGTTGATGGGAGTACAGATAACGAGTTCTTACGCATTGATTTTAACTTAAGGTAATTTCTTTTGGTGCTGTGTTATTGCCTTCTTGAAAGTTTGAAATTAAATTCCACCCCTCACATGCGATATTTTTTTACGATGGATTATCAACAATTATGCAATGTTCCATTATTCTTTCCTTCTTGTTTCACAGCTTTCCTGCTCTCTCATGCGAATTTGCATCAGTTGATGTTAGTGATGTCTTAGGCACGGTATGTCTCTCTTCCTTTTAACAAGTTGTCTACAGTAGAACCTCTCAATGATAATTTAATAGATTTTCAGCTGCCATTTGCAGTTAATTTATGATTCTTTAATAATGTGCAGAACAGGTTGAATATAACCAAAACGATTAGAAAATTTTCTATCGACCGAAATTTGGTGGTTACTGGGTCTGAATATCACCCAGGTCATATCCCGCATATCAGAAATGTTGGAGATGTGACTGATGAAGAATTTGCTGATGGATCAGTTTCTCTTACCAGTGGCAATTTTGATGCCTTTTCACACCAGTAAGGCTTGATCATAGTTAGATAGTTTATTTTTAATATATTTTGATTTCATGATTTCATCCATGCCAGTAAGGCTAATATGTGTTTGTTTTTCTTAACAAGGAAGCCTGAACCCTATTGATGCCTCAATTGGCACACTAATATGAAAATAAGAATTGAAGTCTGCTCTAGTTAATACCACATGTTTTGTTTGCATCTTTCTTTTGTCTGCAGTTGGAGACTTTTGTTAGTCTGATTATCTGAGAACTAGCGATTGTGTCTTTTTGTAGGTATCCAATATTGGTTGTGAACTTCTTTGCACCATGGTGTTACTGGAGCAACCGTCTGGTATAGATATACTCATATACATATATTTTATTAGTATGGCTGGTCTTATTATTAGTATCTTTTTATGTTTTGTTTTTTGTTCTTTGTTCTTGGATGTGTTCTCTTCTTGGGTTTCTTTCTAGCCTACCCCAACTTGTTTGGGAAAAAAGGCTTAGTTGTTGTTGTTTCATTCTTTCCCTTTTGAAGTGGCAAAAGATATGCCAGGTTGTCAGGTTCAAGCTGAGATTCTTTTTGATCATTTTTCGAGGGCATATGAGTTTGTGTTTTCTCCTGGTCAGGTCAGGGAAACAGATCTTGTTGTCTGAAATGTAGATGTTACTTGCTTAGTTGCACATATTTAAGGGAACATATACCCTTTATGGGGGGAAGGGGGGGTGGGGATACATACCATTTAGAGAGATCCAATCCCACTCAACTAAAGCTGCTATAACCCTGTGTAGTAAGTTTATTGTGTCTAGCAGAAAATGTCCTCATTATAGTTTCTTCTTATTTGAGTGGAAATTAGCTACTTGTTACTCCCAGACTCGTTAGGGCAGCAAATTATCCTTTATATATTTCTAGTCTTTTTATAAAATTTGCCTTTCCCTTAGTAATGTTCAATTTTTGTTAAAATAAATTTCAGTGCCTAACCTGTTAGTTACATTTCGAATAGCCCATACCATGGCAACTTGTTACCTTGCCTACAATATCTCCATAAACAATTTCTATATTGAAGTAAATGCTCTATATTTGCAATCCAGCATTGTAAGACAATAAGTCATGTATTTTTTTCAAGCCATACAAATATAGTTCATCAGGAGTTTGATTCTCATGCTTGCAGTTTGTAGAATTGAATGAGGAAAATTTTTAGGACAGTTTAGTATAAGTCTATTTAGATGGCAGAAGTGGCTTAATTTTATAAGTGGTTTTAAGTAACGGTGTGTTCTCATACCCTATCTTGATTATGTCTCTGCTAATTCCATATGATGCTTGGACCACTTGGTACTATTTTTCTTCATTGTTCCAATAATGCAGTCAAGAATACCTTTATAATGGTGTATGCTACAAAGGTCACTTGATGAATTGTAATTCCAGTGTCAACTCATCCAAACATAGCTACTATGCTAATACTGAATATTGACTTCTTTATCTAACCGCAATTTGGTACTAATGCTCCCCACTCTTCTTCATTGAGATGGAAAGAGTTATGGGTAGCTATTTAATTTTAAGATGCATCCTTTTAAGAACTTTGGTTGCTAGAGTTTTGGGTTTCAGGAAATCTTTGGTTATTTTAGTTCTGTTTGTTCCACACTTCAGGGAATCTTTGTTTGTTTTAGTTCTATTTGCTCCATGTTCCAGGGATGAACAGCTTTGTGTTTATTACAGGAAGGTTCATTTCATAAGTTGTTCTTGGGAAAGTTAATTTTGCAGTTCTTGCTGTGCATTCTCAAGTCTGAGGGTTTTGTTGTAAGTCAGGTTGGGCAAGATGAATGTGCCATGTTATACATGCAAGGTTTAAATAGTGTGTTGAATTTTAGGACATTCCAGTTATAATTTGCTCTTGTTTCCGTCAGCTTAGATTACTGTATTTGTTTCAATTCAGTCAGGTATTGGGTTGTCGCCATCAAAACCATGAAGATGGTGAGGTCAAACTTTTGTTGCTCCAATTATAGGATGTGTCTAAACCTGATTTTTTTTCTTTTTTCTTTTATTTTTGCCTTCTCAGAAACCTTCATGGGAGAAAGCTGCTAAGATAATTAGAGAAAGGTAAAGAACTTTCTGTTATATTCTTTAACTTCGTCTCGTTATGTTTTGTATGATTGTCAAATTCTGTCCCCCCCTCTCCCCCACATTCACCCCTCCCCTAAACCCTAGATGTTGCTTTCAGATATGATCCAGAAATAGATGGCCGGATCATTCTTGGTAAGGTTGATTGTACCATCGAAGCTGATTTATGCAGGAGGTAATTAAAGCTATCTATTTGACAATTAGTGTTTTTGTCCATTTTATGTCTTTTTTCTTAAGTTTTTATTTCATTATATATTTCAAATGCACAGGCATCACATACAGGGGTACCCATCTATTCGCATATTCCGTAAAGGAAGTGATCTTAAGTAAGTACTTCAGCACGTATAAAACAGTAAGGTGTACAATATTTATATTATCATTCAACAAGTCGGAATTCTTAATCATTTCGAGAACACCCGGAGGGGGAGAGGGAGACCAAGATTGACATGGGAAGAAGCGGTGAAAAGAGACCTTAAAGAATGGAACGTCTCCAAGGAGTTGGCGATCGATAGGAGCGCTTGGAAGTTAGCAATTCATGTACCGGAGCCATGACGTAGGAACTTAGGGGTAGGAGCGATGCCATAGGTTTGTAGGTCCCTCTATTAGGTCACGGTCGAGGTCTAGATTTCTACTATTACTATTATTATTAGAGGTATTATTATTAGTATGGCTAGTCTTACTATTAGTATTTTTATGTTTTGTATTTTTTTTTTTTTTTTTTTTTTTTTTTTTTTTTTTTTTTTTTTTTTTTCTTGTTCTTGGATGTGTTCTCTTGTTGGGTTTCTTTCTAGCCTACCCCAACTTGTTTGGGACAAAAGGCTTAGTTGTTGTTGTTGATGTGGTATTAAAAGCATAAAAATCAACCCTATAATATTGGGGGCCCACTTTAATCCAAAACTAGTAAAATTCCTGTGTTACCCTTGATATACCTTTTATTCTGGTACATGACTGGATATGTACCTGTCGGTTGCTGGAAACAAAGATGAAGCGCACAGATAGATATATATATTAAGCTAACATCTTGGATGTACTCTTATTATGCTGGCTTACTTTGAATTTTACTACAGGGAAACTCAAGGGCATCATGATCATGAATCTTACTATGGGGAGCGTGACACTGATAGCTTAGTTGCGGTATTAGATCTTACATTGAGTAATTTCTATGGTTTATGGCTGTTAGTTAAGTAGTTTTTTTAATACCTGGCATGTGGTCTAGCAGCTCAAGTGGTAAGAGCACTGGGCTGACTTCTAAGAGGTCCAGGGCTCAAGCCCGCATGCTTGCGATAGGCTTGGCGAGCAAGCATAAAAACTCAGCCATATATACAAGAAATGACCAGGGTCGGGGTGTCATTTGTAGCCTACCCCAACTTGTTTGGGATAAAAGGCTTTGACTGACCTGGCTGGGATAAGTTATAAAACTTAATGTAACCTTTCTTTGATATAAACTTGTTTAAGAATAAAAACAAATTCCTCCAATAAAGGTTCAACATGTGGCAAACTTATCAGGATCACCTCATCTTGGCATTTTGTTGTATATCTGGTGGATACCATATCACGTTTAAATCAGGGAATTCTGGTAAACATTGCAAAATTTACATAATTGAACTAGATAATCAACTTGCATTATGTAATGGCTTACTTCCAGGTATTAAAAATTATTCCCTGTATAATTTTTTCTGAATCAACTGTTCTAAATTATTATATTAAGGGCTCATAGTGCAAGTTTTATTATTCATGCAATAGGCAATGGAGACACTTGTAGCACCAATTAAGAAAGAGTCAGAAGCCCTGGCTTTGGAAGATAAATCAAATAAAACTTTGACAAAGAGACCTGCTCCTTTGACAAGTGGTTGTCGGATCGAGGGATTTGTTAGAGTCAAGAAGGTACATTTTATTCTTATCATATGTTGTTATCTGACTCTGCAAGGTGATATTATAACCTGAAAAATTATCTTAATATCAATGTAAAATAGCAGGTTTATCTAGCTTTGTATTGCTAAATATTTTTATTTTCTATTTCTTCAAAAAATATTTTTATTTTCTCTTTCTGATCTTTTGTCTTCTATTTAAAAGGTACCTGGTAATCTGGTGATATCAGCACGATCGAAGTCGCACTCATTTGACCCATCTCAGATTAATGTCTCCCACTATGTGTCCCAGTTCTCTTTTGGCCGAAAGCTGTCTCCAGTCATGCTGTATGAGATCAAGAGATTGGTACCTCTTGCTGGAGATGGCCATGACAGGCTGGCTGGAAGATCATACATCATCCATGATGGTGAATCCAATACTGACGTCACGGTGATGATCACTCTCTATTTCTCTCACCCACCCACACACAGGCACACGCAAACACCTATACATAAATATTGGATAACCTTTGTAGCTGTCATGTGTGTATATAATCTGATGATCCAATCCAAACCTGCATGAATGGACCCACATGTTTCGAAAAGAAAATCTGATGCTTACTGAATCTGCATGTGGATCTTTGTTTGGAATTTATTAGGTCGTCTTGTTTGTTTTGCCTACTGTTTGGCTGGTCTACAGTGACGTTAAAAAGTAAATGACAACTAAAATAGGAATACTGTATTAGCCTGGATGAAACTGTAGAGAAACAGGTGATTACATGAACAAAAAAATAAACAACTTATGAGAGAACTGTTCTTCTTTTACATTTAATTATAAAAAGCTGATCATTTTCTTTACTCTTTGGTAAATCAATTTTCAGATAGAGCATTATCTGCAACTAGTAAAGACTGAAGTATTCAATAGAAGATCCTCTAAGGAACGGAAATTGCTTGAAGAATATGAATACACTGCTCACAGTAGCTTGGTACACAGCACCCATGTACCAGTTGCAAAATTTCATTTTGAACCCTCTCCTATGCAGGTTTGTACCACTATTTGTTAATAAAATTTAGTTTGGTATTGTCAGACCTGACTGGTTTGTGCTAGAGAAGTATATGATGGTTGCTTATAAGCAATGTTGTTAATTTTAGTTCCATACTGTTGTTCCATTCATATTATATGGATTAATTATTATGAACTAAAATTTCAGGTGTTGATTACTGAGGTTCCAAAATCTTTTTCTCATTTTATCACTAATCTCTGTGCCATCATTGGAGGTGTTTTTACGGTAAACATCCTACCCTGTTAAATACTTAGTAGTTCCTCCATTTTTCTTTTCTTTGTGTCCATTTCGTAACTATCTAAATCTGACATAACTGTATTTACACTTTCAAATAATTTCCAGGTTGCTGGCATATTGGACTCCATCTTGCACAATACTATCCGCTTAATAAAGAAAGTTGAATTGGGCAAACATATGTGAAGCATAAGTTGGGGGGAAAAATTGAAATTTAAAAATTTTGCTTATTGAACTAGTTAGGAAATGTTTTGTATAATATATATATATGATAGCTAGTTCTCCTATTCAATGTAGTTTCACAGTAATTAAATTTGTAGTAGCATCTGACTGGAGCAAATATATATTTTTTTTTCAGAAATTTTTCATTGTTCCGAATATTTCTGGATTCATCATTTATCCGCCCATGCCACTTGCAATACTGATTACGTTTTATTTATTTTAAGTTGATTTTTATATCCTGTACTCTAATTAAACAATTTGTATAATACTCCACTTATGAAATATGGGAAACACCCCATTTCAACTATCTGTGCGCTGTGTTCAATTCAAATTAAGAAAATCTCCACTCAATTAATAGACTTCTTAAACATGGGGGAAATCCATTTCTTAGTATTTTAGTCCCTTATAGAGTTATAGTGAGAAACAGGAGGCGAGCATTACAGATTTGGAAGATTTGACTACACATCGTGCAAGGATATTGACGAATATTTTTAATTATTAGGATGTGTTATTTAAAAAGATTAATAACGGCTGGGTGCTCTACGATCATGTCATGGTAGTTTAATATTGATGGTTTGCTGTCATGCACTCGAACTCCCTTTGTTTAAACAAAATTTTGACCTGTTGTTCTTTCAACTTGAGAACTCTTTCGTATTATAATTTTATGCAATTTTTTTTCTTCGTCAGATATATATTGTTGTTAAGGATTCCAGTTGTATGCTAAAGCAATTAATAAACAATTAACTGTCAAATTTGATGTGGAGTACAGTTAGTTTGCATTTAGCATATGTATCAAGCTGTAATTGAATTAGTCTAGTTACCTTCTCAGATGAGTACAGTTGCGTAGAACGAGGTTGTAAAGTTAATATTATTTTAGAAGCCTACTATTTTATTAAGGGTTAAATTGTTTAGTACAAGTGTATATCCTGGGAGCAACTAAAATGTCCTATTTTTTAGCATTCATGTTATTGTCAAATGAACGTCACGCGAAATAGGATTAGAAATTAAAAAAACATATACATACTTTTCTGAATGATGATCTATTCAAGAAATAATAAAGACTGAAAATACGCGTAATTAAGGTAAATTGAAAATACACTAGGAAAGGAACTACAAGCTCTTCCTTCTGTCGAATGGTATTACTTTCGAAAATAATAGTTTAAACAAAGAAAAGGAATAAAGCAGAAAAAATAAAAATACAAGATTACACATGAATTGTTGTATTGCAAACTGTGTTGGTGCTGGCATTGAACAGCGAAACACCAACGTCACATGAAACGTCGACAGTGGCGTGTAATTTAAATGCATTTAGAACTATCACCTTCCCAGAAGTAACAGTTTCTGAGGTGAACGGAAGTGACCCCGATGCCATGTCAGACAAAAATGACCCACTAGTCATCATTGTCGCCACATCAACATCTACTGTTGTGTTGAGTGTGCTGGTTGACCGAGCAGACACAACACGAGGATCCACCGATGCTTCTCCGACTAGAATTCCATGGTAATAAAGTGATGTGTTTGTCGTCCTGATCTTGAATGCGGCGTAATTATTGTTTTTGACAGTGACATCAACACCTAAGGTAATGTTCAAGGAGATTGGGAGGAGGGTGAAGTTGAGACTGTCTAGGCTTACAGGCGTGGAAGTGATTTCAGGTGATTTCGGTTTGAACATGGTGAAGTATAAGATTACTAAGATTATAATTAGGAGGATGATTAGAATTAGCAAGATGGAGCAAGATAACACAACACATTTCTTTCTTTCCTTTGACATGGTCGGCATCTTTCCGTCTTGAATCGCCAACAGTGGTGGTGCAGGCTTAGCTATAGTCCTATAGATGACTATCACACACTACTTTATGGTACAATGAATAGAGGAAGGAGAGAATTTGGGTTTGGCGATGTGGTATCCGGTGGGGGGATTGAAATTAAACAAGGTTAGTTGGGTTATATTGTAATTATTAAGTCAATTAGGCCTTTCATTAAGGGACTGCTGATGAGAATGTGAAGAGATGAAGGCATAAAAATAAGTTCTATGTAGGTGAAAGATGTGAATTTATTGCCATAATTAATGTTTTCATTGGGGAGTTTACGTAAGTTTGTTGCTTGTACTACCCATCCACTCCCTTCTAACAACCTTAATTAATATCCTTCCATATATATTTATCCTCAACTGCTCGAGTGATCGGTAAGTATCAACTTGGGCTAAAATATTATGAAAAGCAACATCTGCACATATGCATCTGCTTTAGAAATTTAAGTATATGCGAGCTCTGACAAAATTTCTTTAGTCTAGCAAATAGACATTAAATAAATTAAATCAGATCATTTTCGTTCAATGTTATTAGTGAAATTGTTGTTTGTTTGACGACATTTCTTCTTATAAATAAAACATCAAATTCTACAAACATTAATGAAACAGTATGAGGACGAGAACAGAAATATTATCTTATATATATATAACTAGTTCAATCCAAATTTTATTGCCTATATTAATTAAGAGGAAAACCATTAGGAAAAAAAAAAACTGTCTTATAGGACATTTATAGCTAGCCTAATTCTTACAGTACGTGCTTGCAGTTATTTCAAAATATAATATAACATCAGTTGAACAAAATCAGTTTACGCAAGACAAATAAAAAGATTTATATTGAATATAATGGATCAAATCTAAGATGTCTTATATATATGATGAAAACTAAATTAAAAAATTAAAAAAATCTTTTCCTCACAATTCTCGAACTCATTTATAAAAAAATCACGTGGGATGCAATCAAAAGGCAATATGACAACAAATTCTGATCCACTTGAATAAATATGAATGGGAAAAAAACAACAAAAATTATAAATAGAATAATACAGAAAGAGTAAAAGAGTTCTAGCAGGTTTTAAGACATTTTGACATTTCCCTTGCAATTAGCATCAGAGGTCTGCGATTGCAGATTAATAGTGATATCACAAGTTGTCTCCACCGTCGCATGAATTTTGATAGTATTAAAGAGTATAATCTTCCCTACCATCGTGGTATTTGTTGAAATCGGTAGTTTCCCCGAGGTCAGCTCATGATGGTGGTTCCATTCATATTCACAGTGTTGTAGATGGTCTTGCTTGATCGTGCTTTCACCCCGCCTGCCGGCATGGTTGAAATCCCGGCCTCAGTTCCATGGTAGAATATTGTCGTATTGGTTTCTTGGTAGTCGAAACCGGCATAATTTGGGTTTCTTATGCCGAGGATCAATGTCATGACTAAATTCAATGTGATAGGGTTTAGGCTGTATGACACGTTATTGAGGGTTGCACTATTGCTGATGACTTCAACATTTCTTTTCTTGAATAGAAACAATCCGAAGAACAGGAGAATTGCGATTAGAACAATAGTAATGCTGATTAGAACACAGCAAGTTATTTTAAAGCATTTCTTGGGCCTCCTCTTAGGATTAAGCTCCAATGTGGTTGTTGATGCATAGAGTGGTAATGATGATTGAGGTGCTAGAGGGGCTTCTGGTTTTTGTTGTGATTGCATGGTTTTTGGTGGGGGTTTAATTTGATGTCTGATTTTAGTTTCACTCTTTTGTTTGTGCTTGGTGGTACTGGATTTTGAAAGGGCAAATGGGGATGGAGGGGTTTATATGATTTTCAGCAAAGTTGGGTCCTATGCTAGCTAGAGGGTTTGAATTCGGTCAACAATATTATTTAACAGAATGCGTATTGCACGAGAAAGATTATACGATTTTGTTGAAGTATGTTTTCCTCCATCTGATCGAAACGGAAGATTCTCAGAAAAAAATAAAGGAAATAAAGTCTTCAGTAATTAACAACATGTATATAAAATATAATATATATACGTTTTTACAGTTTCAACTTATCTTCTAGCTTAACAAAATTTATTTGATACATAGATTTTTATAAACCCAATTTTGCTCTGTTTTTTACTCTGTTTGTAAAAAAAAAAAAATAAGGAATAAGCTTCTTTATAATTAACTTCCCTCCTGAAAATAGTGTTATTTATTTTTTTCATTTTTTGAAGAATTAGGTCACTTAATCAAAAGAAAAAAAGGACGTTGATCATTATGTTATTTGAGTAATTTGAATAAATTTAATTATTTCCATCAAAATTTTTATTTTTCAATGTAAGAAATATTTCTTACTTAATATTAGATAATTTGTCACCAGATCTAAGAAATTAAAAGGCTATGTTTGATATGGATCATATATTCTTTTTTTATATATATAATTTAGAAGCCGACTAAAAAACGCCAGCAATTCCCAAAAAAAGCGTTCGATATTTCTTTTTCTTAATAGCTTACGTTTAGGGGATCAAATATTGATAACTTCTGTTCCTATATAATTTTTTATGCAGAGACTTTCTTATTTCTTTTTTGACATGGTTTTAACATCTGAGTTCTGATTTATTTCTTACAGATGTTGTACTTTCTGTGGTGCAGTGCTTTGCTGTCTTGATGACCCCCATTAATTGTAGGCTTAGCCTACACTACATTTTGCCAACTTATTAATGAGATAGTAAGTATCGACCCATTAAATTGTTTGTTAATTATCTTGTCGATCTAGTGTTAAGTATTTGTCCGTCAATAAGTATTTTCATTATGCTGCTTATTTATTAGCTTATATTTAAACATCCATAACCTTATTAATAAATAGTATAACGTTTGAGCTGAGACAGAAATGGTAAATTATAAGTTGCAAAACACACCAATAGGAACATAGTAATGCGACCGCAGAAGTGCTAACAATCCTATGATATAAGTCGCTGTTTTGAGTTTTGCTTTCTCTAAAATTAATGACCTCTTAATATCAAGGAAATAAAGAAACGAATGAGAATACAGTACCACAATATTTGATTAGGTAGAGTTAGGTCTAAATAAAATAAGTTCTAGAAAGATCACTAATATGTTGGGGATTTTAATATGGTAATAAAAAAATTTTGTTTATTTTTCTTAAGGTTGTTCTAGGTTACATTGATACAGTTTGATTAGTTTGTACTTCTTTTCTTCTAAATTAATCCCAATGATCAAGGAATATCTTCAAACCAAATCTCCTGAGATTTGAGTCGAAGTTGTATATTTATCTTAGTATAGATATATACAAATAACAATTAGTTACTTTTTTGTACCCGTTTCTTTAAGACATGATAACTCTTGTACTTTAACAGAGAATAACAATGACAAATTCATAACGGTCGAAACATGTAAAAAGGCAGGCAAAACTTCGTTTCTACAGCAAAACATTGACAGAAGGAAGCCCCAGCATCAAATTGACTCTTCACTCAACAAAATAAAAAATAAAAAAATCGCAACTGGTCTGTTCTATACTGCAGTGATTCCAAAATCGGACAAGATGTCGAACCAGTAGCTCCCGTACCGGTTCAATTATTCAAAAAGTTTGACAAAACTGGATACATTATGAGTCGTTTGAATCAAGTGGAAATTTGGGAAAAATCAATTCCTAGACATAATGTATTGAAAAGTGTGTAACTTTATGAAGAGTTTGAATTGTTTATTAAATTTGAAAAATAATCAATTTTTAAACATAAAGTATTGAAAAGTGTATAACTTTATGAAGAATTTGAATTATTTATAATAAATTTATGCTTAGAAATATAACCAATTCCAGTTGCAAAGAAAGCAACTCTCCCAGTCTCCCACGTCCCACCCATCAGCACGTGGGTTTGAAAAGGAAGAGACCGGATAGACCACAAAAATAAAGAAAAAACCAAACTTAGTGAACCGGCCAGTCTAAATGATTTGAACTCGACCGATGGCCGGTTCCCTGTACGTTAACCGATCAAACCAGACAGTCCTGTCATGTTTTGAAAACACACTGTTTATATTCGGAGGGTAATAAACCAAATTTTTCCTACATAATAACCACGCCATTCATGTTACGCTAATTTTTCAATCAATGAAAATATTTATACCCAAAATGACAGAATGAATTGTAATCATAGATGAGGTTTTAATTGAAGTGACTATAGCGCATGATGCTATGACTTACGTACCAAAATCGGATATACATTTCAAACCTTTTGTCACTTCAATTCTCAACTAGTAAAACTGGTCGATCTTTTCTAGATAAAAATTTACATAGTTCTAACTTTTGAAACTGATGTGCAAGAATGTTTGCTTCTAGGAATTGGAAATGTTATCCAAAACCGGCATTATTGCTAGTACTACGTGCATTAAATCACTTTAAGGGAACACCACTTTTAACTTCTGAAATCAAAACATATATTATTGGACAGTTTAAGATCCGACTCCGAAGGTACTGTTCGCGTACAGTTCTTACAACAGTACGGCTGACTGATGGGGCCGCGTTTGATCCCAGCTGCATCCGCATCCGCATCCACAGTCGCCGCGTTTCATCGACAGTTCCGTCTGCATCCGCTGATTCGCATCCACAGTTCCATCCGCGCTTCACACAATGTTTCTGGGTTGTTCTTCTCTCCATGTGTCTCTCTTTCATTAACGCTAGGGTTTTCCTTTTTTCTCTCACTTTGCTGCCTTTAACGATCTCAAGCATCACTTTTCCATGGCGATCCATCACAGCTGCGATCTCAGTGCTCGCTTTGCTAATCGGAACTCTTTGGCCATGAGGCAGAAGTACAAGTGTCAAATCTGAGATGGCTTTCCAACTTTATTCTTTTATTTTTCCCCTTTTTATCGTTGTTTCTTGCTTACTGGTTTTCTTTATCTTAAATTTTCGAAGAATTTTTCTGCCTTTTGTTCTTAATTTTGGATGAGGTTTTCTTTTATTTTAAATTTTAAATTTTTCATTCCATTTGAGGTTAATTGACGTATAAGTTTGTGTTTCTTTATTTCAGTTTGAGTTTCGTCCTTATGCTGATTGATTTTTTTTTTTCTCTGAGTTTCGCCCTTATTTAACATTTGAAAATTTCTACACTAATAAGTCTGATTTAGTTGCAAACTTACAATATAGTTGTTTTGGGCAGTATTGTGATCGGTTAATAGCAATTCTTTGGTTGAGCCTTACAATAGGAGAAGCTATTAAAATTATTATCTATAATTATCTCAAATCGAGTAACTTTAAATTCAACAATGCAATTTAATTTTGATGATAAGGGGTTTTGTGATTCTACTATTATGTTGATTTTCAGGTGACTTGCGTCTCAATTCTTCCTGATTTAAAGTTCACAATAAGCTTCAGCCCCTGAGTTTACCCTAGGTTGAAGGGAAAATCAGGTATATTCCTCCTTATAATTGTGCGATTCAGGTTCGACAAAAATTTGAAAAGTGCTGCTGGAGTGTCTTGCAAATTTAGTCATAATTTCACATTTAAGTGGAATTAGTGGTTGTGTGGGTTGCTTTGAAAATATGAGGTTTTACTGAGGTGTATTTTGGATGATTACAGATTCTCATCTCGCAGTGTAGTTTTTTTTTTTTTTTGGCAAAGATTGGTACCAGTACATGTACTGGCTCAAACTTTTAAAATGTCATCAGCTTTCTTCATTCCTGCCAATCTTTTTCTTTCATGTCCATGGCTATTACTAAATTTCCTCTGAATTTATGATGTCAATGCATATTAAATTTTCTCTAAATATGTTCTGCATTAAATTCAGTACGGTGATGTCAATACATGTACATGCACCATTTTAGCTTTGGTTTTCAGTATGGTGATGTTGCTTCTTTCTTCTTAGTCAGTTTTAATTTTTGCCTTAGTTTTGCAAATTTTTCGTCCATTTCTTCTATTCTGTCATGGACATAAATTATGAAATAATTTGGCACATTTTAGGCATTTAGGTGTGTAATGTACTTGCTAATGAAGGGTTGGATCTCTACAAAATATTTATCTGACCTTTTCAAAAAATCTGTTCAGTTTAGATTTTGGATTGTCTTGCAAATTTACGTCGGTGCTCATTGATGCTTGAAACAAGGTCATGAATTGATGAGGTTCGAAACTTACTCTCTACTTGCTTATTTCTAAAATTTCGATAGATATTTGGTAGGAATCAAGATAGGACGAAGTGATTAGTAGGTTCGTTGAAGCAAGCTCTCTTGCAAGGTGAGTCAATATCGTGCTACATACATTTTTTCTTCTTTTTGACTTGATTCAAACAGCTAAAGTTTCTGATTTTCTTTGTTCAGGCATGCTTCTTTCACAGCCAAAGGTTTGTTCTTCTCATGAAAGCATTAATGAAGATTTTCATTATTTGTGAGTTTCCAACTTTGCCCTTTATATATTTTTTTATGCTGCACAACTATCCTTTTATGAAGAGCTATTATATGGACAACAAAAAAGAAATAAAGATAAATATTCTTTTTTATTTTATTGACCATCCTTCTAGCCTACCCCAACTTGCTTGAGACAAAAATCTTAGTTGTTGTTGTTGTTGTTGTTGTTATTTTATTGACCATGCACGAAGCTTTCTAAATTATTGTTATTGCCAGCTGAGGGACTCACTGTGAGGTGCTCAAATGTATTGGAGGGAAGATGTTTCAAATAAGACTATTGAAACCATCTCAGCTGTCCTACTACAATGGAAATGCTGGTGTATGAGGCGACAGGTAATTTTTTATATATAGCTTGAATAAATTAAAGAAGTGGAAAGAGCCTTCTTATTCTGTAAACGTTAGATCTTATAGAAATCTTTTTATCATGATTATTGAGAGGAATATGCCGATTTGTTTTCACTGGAAAAAGTTAAGAATCGTTCTTTTACCATCTATATTTAGATTGTTCAATAGGATCATTCTATAAGATATGGTTTAGGCTTATACAGTTTATTTTGTTTTAGTCTTATTTGTTGGTTCCAAACAAACTCCACTGCTAAGTGCTAAACATCATTTGATAATTGTTTGTGCCCTTTGCAAATATAAGAGTTCCTTATTTTGCATTCCTAAGTACTAACAGGCAATGTAAACTAAGATAAGGACTGTCTTTTTATGCTGCTAAATGAATCCATATAGGTTTTATTATCAAAACCTACGAGGCATCTACTGGTACACAGGTACCTCATAGTTTGAAAATGAAATTAGGTATCTATATCTATCTAAGTTGCTTCTTGATAAATTGTATAGTTTCACATTTCACCTTCATTATCTTCTGTCTTTTTTAATTTTTTATGCTAATAGATAAATGGAAAATGTTAAATATAGAACTATGCACTTAGTAATCTTTCACCTTTTGTTTTGTTAGAACTAGATCGAGCAAAGCAAGATTGTCAAGATGAAGCTGCACTGACTTCTTAAAAATTGGCTTTAAGATGATGATTGATGGGCCTAAGCAATGATGATATAAGTTGCAAACAAACATATGGGTTATTTTTTTAGTTTCACTTAATTTTTTTCTATGATTTCTGTACCTATCCTGTTAAGCACCCTTTTTCGTTTACATATATATGATGGAGATAGTCGATTAGAGATATTTTTTTATGTGGTCTTATGAGTGTACCAGTTCGGTATTAGTTAGCAATTTGGTATTTGGTGTTTATAATTTTAATAAGCAGGTTTCGTTTTTTTTTTTTTTGTGAATACCTGTATGAAGATATTAGGTACACACTAATTCTTCTATTGGTAACTTAAACATGTTTTGATTTCTGGACCGAAATGGTGAGTGCTAACAAATATTGAGACCTGCTGAGTACTAATACGTACTTAAATTTTGATTTCAAGTTACCAATAGAAGACTTGGTGAATACCAGTACGGTTATTAGGTTAACTCCAACTCATAGTATACTATGTATCAAATAAAACTATAGAGATTCACACTATATATTTTGATTTGCGAATTTCTTTTCCTTTACTTTTCATTTTGGTCACAAAATTTTCAAAGTGGAGACGAGTGATTTAAGTACAATATTCGATGTACTTTTATCTCCAAAAATTCATAATCCATACGTGAAATTATTTCTTCGTGGCAAATGTATTGTTGCAGCTTGCATGAGTCGTCTGGATTATTTTTTTTCTCCAAGGAGTTAGCCACTTACTCATCATTAGTCGTTTCTTGATTGAATGCTTGGTTATGTATGGTTGATGATCAGAGTATACCTAAATCTAACTTTTTTTTCCTTTTTATTTTTCACCGTCATACATCTAATCCTTAATTATAGCATTGTTCAAATGAAAAAAAAAAAACTGACGAAAATAGCTCTGTGTTACTAAATCTAACAAAAAAAATATGAAAAAATAGATCGCGCAACGCGTGAGATGCCCACTAGTATATAAAAAGCTGCCGCCACATTGCGACAACCAAAGGTAAAGTTAAAGTCATAGAAGAAACGAAGATTAATGTGGTTGGTACTTGTGAAAAGTGAAAACCTCATCAATCATTCTCTAAAGATTAGAAGACCTTACTGATGTGGAATCAAGCAAGTGGTAGATCAAATACGTACTAAGTCGTGGGTTGAAACAGAGAGAGAAAGTGAGTGCTCTTCAATAGACCAAAAAATAATAAAAATAAATAAAAATAAAGAGAAAGTAAAAGATAGTATTGTTGGGTACTGATAACTGATAAGTAATGATTAGTAGCTAAGTCAATTCTTACAGTACGTGCTTGCAAGTTTCAAAATATAACAGCAAACCTGCACTATGAGAAAAATTATTCTACTAGAAGGAAAAGTGGATAAAAGCTAGGATCGATGTGTATTTCATACTTGTAAAAACTATAAGAAAGCCTAATAAAATAAACTATAAAACAAACAATCTCACAAATTTAATATATTATAAAACAATCATGCTGGAACCCAACCAAAATGCAATATGACAACCACGTCAGAACAATTCAGAATCCAGATGCAAGAAAAAAAATATTGTAAGCATACAAATTAAAAAAAAATAATTATGATAATTATGGAAACACAAGAGTGAAGACTTAAAGCAAGTATTAAGATATTTTGACTTTTCCATTGCAACTAGAAGTCATGGTACGGGACTGTAGATCGACAACGATATCGCAAGAAGTATCCACTGTCGCGTGAATTTTGATATTATTGAAGAGTACAACCTTCCCCACCATTGATGTTATTGATGAAAGCGGGAGTTTCCCTGCGATCATCTCCGGTAACAAAAATGGAGAGTTGATGATGGTGGTTGCCATGATATAAATCGTATTGTGGATGGTCTTGCTTGATCTTGCCTTCACTACGCCAGCCTGCATGGGTGATACCCCAGCCTGGAGGCCATGGTACAAGATTGTCGTGTTGGTGCTTTCATATTTGAAACCGGCATAATTAGGGTTTTTTATGCCGATGGTTATCCCCAAGACCAAATTCAACGTGATGGGGGTTATGGTGAATGATAGGTCTTCGAGACTTGCATTGTTGCCGGTAATTTGAACCTCTCTTTTCTTGAATAGATACAATGTGAAGAACAAGAAAACTGTGATTAGAACGATAATGATGAGAAGAATGCAGCAAATTACCTTGAGGCATGGCTTCGGCTTTTTTTTTGGAATAGGCCCTGTTGCGGCCGTTGGTGCATAGTCATAGAGCGGCACCATTGTTATTGGCGGTGCCGATGGTTTTAGCATATCATCCGGTTGTGTTTGCATGGTTTTGTTTGTGTGTGTTTGAGTTTGGGTTTTGGTTTTGAGGTGGCGAATTCGGTAGGATGGAAGGGTTATATGATTTTAGTTTTACAGGTTCTATGTGTAATGATTGTGGAAGCTATGCAAATGATTTTTTGCAATAGCCAATAGTGAATCTGGGATGTAGGATCAGGAATAGTCAAATGCGAAATAGGATGGGGGTTTTGACTTTGGGTCAACAACTATATTTAATAATGCGCTTGTAAGACATAAGCACACAAAAATTGAAACACGGACAATTTTTGCTGAAGCATCTTTTTACCATCTCAACGAAAGATATTTTTTTTTTACCAAAAAAAATGTTTTTCTATCTGAATTGGGAAAAGGAAGGTAGTGTTTGGTACCAGTACGTCAGGTTTTTAGGGATGATGTTTAAAAGAGTAGTATAATAAACTATTTTTTTCGTCTTATTAAAAAGAGCGGTGAGCAATTCATTTGTTTCATAGGAAAAAAAAAAGAAGGTAGCGCCATAACATATTAACATGTATTTCTGCAATGCTCGGGTAAATAATCCAATACCGGCCTAGGGTAGTGATCTGCACAAATCAATTTGAGTCTGAGCAACATTCATTAGATGTTTTGGACAAATATGCCCTCATGTCCATTCTGATTTCTTTCGTTATGATCTTCCAAAAATCTTTTATTTTTTACCTTAATTATGTCTTTCTCGATTATTTCTATTATGTTTCACGCTAAGAAAAAAAAAACTAACAGCATTTTTCACCTTCTTTCTTCCAACATTTGCTATTTCTTTCTCCAAATTACAAATAAATATTTACTATGAAAAAATTTATGTATTTTGAATTTGACTTCTCCTAAAACGTTAAAAGAAATAAATGAAATTGGAATTGACAAAAATTTTTGGCTCGGTCCAGCACAAAGAAAAGGCAAAATTTGTGATTTATTAGTTTAATTGTAATGTCTTTCAAGACAGATTAAATATATTATTGCATTTAATTCTTGTTTTCATATTGACGTTCGAGTTAATGGAAATTTTATTTCTTTTGAGGAGAGAGGCTGCTAAAAAAATATTGGTTAATGTACATATGCTCCCAAAAATAAAAATAAAAAAAATGGATGGAGCTATTGAGGAGAATCCGTGAACGTTATTGACGTAGTTTAATTTTGTCTGAAGAGGAAATAAATCATACCGAAAAATACGGAGATAAAAATATGTCCGATTCAAGACAACGATACGAAAACTATTTACTGCCATCTGCAGTTTTGCCATCCCTGCCATCGCTAAATATAAAGGGTGTGTTTGGATGCAACGGAATAAGCCGTGAATAGGGTATAAGAATAAAGAATTTCGGTTTGCGTGCTTATCTTTATTCCTTATTCTTATACCATGGTTTTGTTAGTATAGGAATAAGGGTCCAAATTCCTTAATCTTATACCGTTTGTTTTGCACAAGAATAAGAATAAGCACACAAACCGAAATTTCTTATTCCTATTCCCTATTCCCGGCTATCCAAACACACCCAAAGTGAATATATACAACAAACAAGGTGAACATATAGACTATCTAAGTGAACATATACATACAAAAAAGTTCAATGAAAATAAGTTGAATATGCATGTAAAATTCTGAACAAGAGATGACAACACTTATTTGTTTGTAAGTGTTCACTTAGATCATTTATATGTTCACTTTATATTTAGTGATGTCAGAGATGATAAAACTGCAGATGACATTTATCATTCCTCATAAGGATACTATTCACTACGCCATTTTTTATTATTTGTACCGGTTTTTTTAATGATTATTACTACCGATTTTGCAGCGGTACTAATAATAGGGGTACTAAAATTAATAAAAAATCGGTACTAATAAGCCGGTAGTAGCAGGAATTGGAATTGGCGGAAAACGCTATTAGTACCGGTTTTTTATAAAAAAACCGGCACTAAAAATAATAATTTTAGTACCGGTTTTTTACTAATATTAATTAAATAAAAAACAGAAAATTTAATTAATTTTAGTACCGATTTTTTATAAAAAAAACGGTACTAAAGTTGATTTTTTTTAAAAAAATTTAATTTAGTACTAAATTAATTAACATTTTTCGTATGGTATAGGGCTTGATAAATTAACATTTTTAGTACTAAATTAATTAACAATATTTCACAGGAAGTTGTAAAACAAAATGAGGCTTTTTCTTTGTTTGCTTTGTGCTAACTAAAAAACTAATTTCAAGTTATTAATTATGTTGTATGGTATTGGGCCTTATCTCATAACACAATGTACTTAATTTTGATCAATAGAGCTAATCTACATTAGTAACTAGCAACAAAATTCTAATTACAAAAAATTAACAACACATGGTCTATACAAAAGAAGGATTGTGGGATTCACATAGAGAAAATCAACCCTAAACTCATTGTATAAGAAATGAGAGGAGGAGAAGCTTACTTGAGATGGAGGCAGCGGCGACAGCGGAGGAGGCGACAGCGGACAGAGGCGGAGAGGTGCAGAGAGGCGACGGCGGAGGAGGCGAGTGGAGAGATAGAGGGTTTTGAAGCAGTTTAAAACTGAAGATTAGTGAAGGGAAGACCTTGAGAGATAGAACAGTGGTATAAGAACTTGAGAGGCAAAGGAATAGTGAAGGGAAGACATATAATTCGGTAAAAATATCTGTGTATTTTTAGTACCGGTTTTTTATAAAAAAACCGATACTAAAAATCGCCTGAAAAATTAAAAAAATCAGTTTTTAAATTAGTACCGGTTTTTTTTATAAAAAATCGGTACTAAATATATAACGGTTTTTTTAATTCTTTCGAACCTTTAGTACCGGTTTTTTATAAAAAACCTGTACTAAAAATCAATTAATTAGTACTGATTTTTTATAAAAAACCGGTACTAAATTAAAAATGTTTTATTTTATTTTTCAGACGATTTTAAGTACTGGTTTTTTAAAAAACCGGTACTAAATAATAAATCTGACAATTACGAAATTGTCATGATTTATTATTAGTATCGATTTTCTTAAAAACCGGTACTAATGAGCCGGTACTAATAATCATTTTTGTTGTAGTGATTGTCATTTAAAACTTATTACGTTGTTTGGGCAATTAGCGAAGGCCCAATGATCAAGGCTAAGAAATGATTAGTTTGGGTTATGATGCGTTGAATTAGCGCACTATCTGTACTGATTAGCGATAACAGCTGGATGCAGGAACGGATCAAATTTTGTATGCTTCTTTGTTTTCTTTCTGTTTTGAATTTAAGTATCATTACTATAAACATTATAATTCAAAATAGTACGTCATTTAATTTTTTCCCACAAAAATGAAAAAAAATTCTTAAAAAAATTCTCTGAACACTTCATGAAAGCGATAGTTTGTTTTTTATTTAAGTTTTGTGTGTAGTTCTCATCTCATACTTTTATGTGTATGCTTTTGTGCTTGCCAGCTGTAGATAATGGCGACAAGTAAATTTCAGTTGTGATATGCTACACAGTTACTAACAGAATACACATACTAATTAAAATATATTTCTTAGAATAGCAATCAATATAGAGTTCGTTTTCAAAACGGAGCTCATAACCATAATTTTCAAAATTCATCATCTCATAGTTCCAACAGTTAAATTAATTACATTCCGAAATAAAAAAAAAACGATAGAAATGATGAGGATAAGCGCGCATTAATAACTGCTTTCTATTTTCGGAATGTTTTTCTCATTATTCCGTGGAACTCATTCTCTCTCTCCTTTTATGTTTCTCTCCCTTCCCTCCCTCTCTTTTTCAATAATAATTGTCATATGCATAACTAGAACAGTTAGTAATATTAATTAGAACAATTAGTATTTTTTCTATCACAATTTTTTTTAGAACAATTAGTATTTTTTTCCAGCACAATTATTTTTTCAGCACAATTTTTTTTTTCCAAAACAACTAGAACACTTAGTTACATTAATCAGAATAATTAATTATTTTTCAAGGACAGATAGTAATATTAACTAGAACAATTAGTTTCAGAACTAAAACAATTAATTTTTTTTCGAGGACAGATAGTAATATTAACTAGAACAATCTGTTTCAGAGCTAGAACAATTATTTACTTATTTAGAACAGTTAAGAGGGAGGGGTCGGGCAGGGGTTAATGACAGAAAATGAACAAGGGATGAGGATGAGGTCAGCATGGATGGAATAGGGAAGGGGACCAAAAAAGAAAAGATAGACGAGGAGGAGGGGGCCAAAAAAAGAAAAAGAGGGGATGATTTCTCATTCTTTGGACTTTTCTATTAGTTAAGAGGTTAGATAATTAATGAAGATCTAGAAAATAATAGGGATGATGTGATATGAGAAAGATAGAAAGCAATTCTCATTTTCAAAATAATCCATGACAAAAATAGTCCGCGTGCTCGGGTTATACAGGCTTGATAATTGTTGATGTACCAATTCTGTAATACGAACTTGTACAGAATTAATTTGCCCCGTATAACAACCAAAATATATATGATTCAATGTAATCCTGATTTTATCATTTTCGGATACTTCATGAAAATCATGTCAAACTATAATATTCTTATAAGTTAGTTGGATGAAATTATATATTCCAGTGAAACCAAACCACTCTCATGCGCACTATTACTAATTAATACATTGAATGGAACAAATCAAGGTATGTTCATACTCACAATTCACAAAAATATTAGAAAACTTAAAAAATGAAAGATAAAATCGCTCATCTAAGAAACCTCAAAAATATTTACATAAAATGATCACAGCTGGAACCAATTAAAATACAATAAGACAAAGCACGTAATCAAATAGCTACAAACAAATAAAATGAATATGTAAAAAACCAAATAAAACAATAAAATAACTAGGATTACATCAGATAAACAAGTTTCAAAATAGTTTGACATCTCCTTTGCAATCAGAAGTAGTGGTTTGGGTTTGCAGATTAACAATAACTTCACAAGAAGTCGTCACCGTCGCATGAAATTTGATACTATTGAAAAGTACAACCTTCCCTGTCACTGATGTATTTGTCGTAAGAGGGAGTTGCCCTGCGATCAACTCCGGCAACAAAAATGGACTGCCTATCATGGTGGTTGCATTCATGTACACTGAGAGGTGCATTTTCTTATTTGATCGTGCTTTCACTACACCGGCCGGCAAGGGTGATATGCCAGCCAAAGTTCCATGATAGTAGAATGTCGTGTTACTGTTTTCGTACTCGTAACCGGCATAATTAGGATTTTTAATGGCAATATTCGACCCCATAACTAAATTTAACGTGACGGGCGTAATGGTGAACGACAGGTTTTCGACGGTTTCAGAGCTGGCGGTGATTTGGACCGCTCTCTTCTTGAATAGATACAATGCGAAGAACAGGAAGGTTGCAATTAGAAGCAAAATAATGATGAGTAGAATGCAGCAACTTATCTTGAGGCAAATACATTTCTTGCGCTTCTTCTTAGGAGGTTCTTCTGTAGTTGCGGATGTATAGAATGGTTCTTCTGGTGCTGGATTTTGTTTTAGTGGATCTTCTAGTTTTTCTTCTGTTTGCATGGTGTTTGTTGTGGGGAATTGGGGATGGAAATCTAATTTATATCTTTTCACTCTGTTTTGTTGTGCTCTGCTTTTTATTTTTCGGAGGGGAAGGGGCCGGGGTGGATTTAATGACTTCTCATCTACTTAAGTTATGTCATGTATATATATATACTAATTGTAATTAAGTAAAATGACTTTTTTACAATTGGTTGAATTTAGCTGGAACGCAACTTAGAAAGTCGATGGGGAGTAGGATTTGGCGTATGTTAGGAGGTTTCGACCTGGTCAACAACCTTATTTAACTGTTTAAGCATTTGCACGAAAAAGGCAATAAGTTTTGTCTCACAAGAAAAGGGAAAAAATTCTAGCAATAACATGTACATAATCCAAAAATGGGATGCCAACCAGAAGTCGTTCAAATTTGCTTGACTCTGTAAACAACGGTATATTAAACTATATAGACTTGTGGAGTCGTTGGATCCAGGATCACGTCGTTTCTTACAATAATATATTTTATTTTTAGAAATATTGATTGAAATATCATCTATATCAAAGGATTTTATTGAACTATCCACCTTCAAATTTTTATAAATACAATGTAGGCAAAAGGTAATTAATTAGATGAACGAAATATGCTAATCTTGTTCAATTCTTTTATCTCAAGAGATGAATCGTGATGATTATAGAAAATAAAAAAGTGCCTTATTCTTAATTTAAACCTCAAAATATATTTCTTTCGAATTTATATGCTTTCAAATTAATCCTATCAAACATAAAAGTCATATCTCTAATGAAATAGATGGGGGAATTGATGGTGAAATCAAGTAACCTGCATGCACTCAATGAAAGAAAGTACTTATTCCAAAAAAAAAAAGGAAAGAAAGATAGTAATGTCAACGACCCGAAAAATTTAAAAATAATATTAAATTAATATAATATATTAAAAATAATATCAATATAATAATATTTTTTTAAATAGTATCACAGGATCGGAATCCGGGATTCCGATCTTAGCTAAGATTGGAATCCGGGATTTCGATCTTAGCTAACTACTCATTTAAATAGTATTTCTAATATTTAAAGCTAAGATCGGAATCCCGGATTACGATCTTAGCATTAGAAATAATATTTAATTAATTTACATTAAAATTATAAATTTTTAAACAACCATTTGATTTGCGTCTCGGGTGTCGTCATTTGTATACTCAATAAAAGATTTGGGAGTTTGTTGTACGAATCTTCCCACGATCCGAAAAAGATGTTCGATTGCTCTCTCTCTCGCCCATGCCAAATCTTATTATAAGTGGGCACCACATTCGGGTATTTTTTCTCCAATAGAGATTTCACACCCGGTAAGGAAATACCGACATCTCTCTTTACTGCATTTCTGATACAGTTGGCAATAATTTCAGCCGTTAGATTATCAAGCGTGAAGTCTCCGGCCCTTCTCACGCATGTAGGGGTGTACAAAAAAACCGTGAATCCGTTCAACCCACCCGACCCGAACCGTTTTTTACCGGGTTAGCATGATGTTGGGTTGGGTACGGGTTCTAAGTTTGACAAACTCGATACTTCGGGTTGGGTTATGGATTTTGTACTAGTAAACCCGTGTATAGTTCAACTCACCCGTTTATCATTATTTATTCCTCTTTGTCTCAATTTTTCTCATGTCCTTACTCAAATATCTCTTATTTCATAAAATTTTGATATCCTCCTTAGGTATGCACGTCCTCTATTACTCTCACAATGACTCGAAAGTTGAAAGATGATTCAAATGCGTCTCTAATTTGCCTCGAACTAAATTGTAATAGCCACAAAATGATTTTTATATGTATTTAATAAATAAATTAAATTTATATTTAATTAAATAAATAAATTAAATTTATATTTAATTAAAGAAATAAATTAAATTTATATTTAATTAAATAATTAATTATTATTTTTAAATATTAGAAATAATATTTAAATATTAGAAATAATATTTAAATGAGTAGTTAGCTAAGATCGGTATCCGGGATTCCGTAATTGCGGTCGGAATTTCAGATTCCTAACTTGTGATACTATTTAAAAAAATATATAATATTGATATTATTTTTAATATATTTTATTAATTTAATATTATTTTTTAATTTTTCGGTGTCAATGACTCGCTACAAATTAATTTGCAGCCCAAGTCGTAACTCTGAATGGATTAGTGAATATCTCAATTTATCAGATCAAAGAGCGATATGAATTATTATTATCAACCCGTTTTTATTATGAGCCCAATTTTCTCTCGTTCCTTCCGGTCTGAAAAAGCCCAATTTGACCTCTTTCACCGCTCCTAAATTGAAGCTCATTGCACTGGCCAATGGCCATATGCAATTTTGCAATCGCTTGAACAAACTAAACACATAAAATAAACAAAATTATCAAATAAATGATTAAACTAAACACATAGAAATAAATAAATTCAATAAAAATAAATTGAATATGCATATAAAAATCAAATAAGAGATAATAAAAATATTTTTTTTATGTGTTCACTTTGATCATCTATGCGTTCATTTTGTTCAACCAATAACAAAAATGCATTGCACCTTACAGGTTAGATGTGTTCAATTCAATTTATCTCTATCAGTGTCATAGTTTGCAATAGGCTACGATTACGGGATACATGTATAACACCTGCATTTTTAGATTTTGCAATGGGTGTGACAGTAACATGAAATCTTTTTACGCAACAGTTAGAGGAATACTAATACTAGGGTTGTCAATATCATGCCGTTTCGTACATTTTCATTTTATTCCGTCCAAAACGGAACAAAAACGGAAGGGTACTATGGTTTTTTTTTTTTTGAAAACGAAACATGAATAGATAATTTGCAGTTTTGTTTATCGAAAACTGGACTGAAATCAACAAAAAATGAAATGAAATCAGTGGAAAATTGAAAATGGAATGGAAATGGAATAGAAAAATCGTTTCATTTAACAAAACGAAACAGAAACGAAATAAGCTGTTGTTTCGTTGTCAAAACGGAACGGAATATTTTTTGCTTTCGTTTTCCACGTTTGACACCAGAATAATTGATAGAATCATTAATATCAGAAACATCCAAATATTTATTAAAAAAAAAACTGCTGGAATATATCAAACAAAAAATGTACAATTTGATGATAACCGCATTGGAACCAATCAAAATCTAGGAGCAATAAAATGAATATGAAGATGAAATCATGAAACAAGAAATAAGAAAAGGAAATTAATAAAATATTTACTTCAATCAGATAAAACAAGTTTTTAAGTCATTTTAACATTTCTTTTGCAATCAGCAGCGTGGGTACCGGAATATTGTAGATTGAGATTGTGCACGTGACATCACAAGAGGTCAGCACAGCCGCATGAATTTTGATAGTTTTGAAGAGTACAACCTTTCCCACTATCAAAGGCGATCAGATCTGGTAACGAAATATTGACTGCTTATCATGGTGGTTGCATTCAAGTATACTGTGTTCTGGATGTCCTTGCTTGATCGTGCTTTCAACCTACTGGCCGGCATGAAAGATATACTGGCTAAGAGTCCATGGTAGTAGGTCATAGTGTTGGTGCTTTCGTGCTTTCACCCTGTATTATCTTTTGATTTTGTTTATGAGGCCTAGTTTCTAATTACGAGCACAATTGTTTCCATTTCCTTTTTCTCCTATCTGGTCTAGCACAAATTGAGCTCCATCCCTCTTTTCAAATTGAAACTCGTTTCACTATAATAGAATGGGTTCCAACTTTCAAACAACATTTTGGATTCTTTGCAAGTTGCAACTTGACTTGCTTGTTGCACCATGCTCGGAGGACAACACAAATAAATTCAATAAAAAAAAATTCAGCAAACATTTCTCTCTCGTTTGTTCCATATATATATATATATATATATATATATATATATAGAGAGAGAGAGAGAGAGAGAGAGAGAGAATGGCTAACGTGCCATCGATGGCACGGAGGGTCCCGTGCCATCAAGTCATTTTTCGAGATCCAAAATTTAAACGGTCAATCCGAACCGTTCAAGTTGTTCTCCATATCGAAATATCTTTGGAGACCAAATTTTATATTTTTTCGAATTTTTTTGCTATTTATTATGTTATTTTTAAAAACATTATGATTAGAGTATTTCAGGCCCTCCAATTTAAAAATATCATAATAAATAGCAAAAAAATTCGAAAAAATGTAACATTATGATTAGTTGTCAAATTTCTGAAAATTCTACGAAGGATATGGGTCTGTTACGGGAGAAACGGAAGAATTTTAGGATATTTTATATAACTCTCTGGAAAAAAAATAAAAGAATCTATAAAATTTATTTATAAATTATAAAAATTAAACCAGAAATTTCGTTATGACGATTAAAAGCAACGTGATAAGTGGGGCCCCACTTGTCAGTTAAATTCAGAAAAGCGACGGATATTTTTTTCCTGCACGTTTCAGATTTTAAAGCGTGGCGATATTTTTGTTTTTTGTTTAAAATACACAAATAAACACTTGGAAAATGGGGAGTTTTCAACACGCGGTAGATCTATTACGGTCTGAGATTTGTAGTCTTATGTGTTGTTGGATGAGACTGTGACTCTGAAGTTGGAAATTGGAAGGATGTTATTGTACATGGAATTAGAATGTGGTCTGATATATTATCCTCAATACGATCCTTTTGATGAGATGGTGAAAGGCGTTCATTCAAAGTTCCAGTTGTGAATAATGAAGGGTTTTGGGCTTCATCTCATTCAAAAGGAAAAATTATTCGATGAACGAATGTAACATATGGTAGTTGTCAGGAGCATTTGGAGGTCAGAATAATAATAATAATAATAAGGAAAATAAAAGCAACTTAAAAGTTACATAATACAATTCAACATAACCCATATGTGTGTTGTCCTCCATATTTGTAGACTTCATTATTTCAATATAAATCTCCACAATTTGATATGCCACTTTAGGCTGATTTCAATACAAACCATTAGTATGGTTTTGTTTTCCTAATGCAATTCTTTTTTGTAATATGTTCTTCGATAAAATTAAGTGCTACATTTACAAGGTCTTTGAATAAGTAAGTTATAACTTTGCATCAATGTTGATGATCATCTAACATAAATAAAAAAAATTAAATGTAAAAATGTATCGATAATATTAGACTTAAACTGCATTAGTGCTAATATCTTTCAAAGATTTTTGAGAATTGCTTTGTGACATTCCTTATAGCAGACTAGCAGTTATTAAAATCTGTTCAAATGGTCTCGGATAAAAATTTAAAAGGTTTAAATCAGTGTTTTCAATACCCTACCGCTTACCGGAAATTTCGGTAATATCAAATACCGGAACGGTGGCCGAAATGGCGGTATCTGATATTTAGAGAGAAAATACCGGAAAAATTCGGAAAAATACTGGATTTCGGTCACTGACCGGTATGGATGCCGGTAGGTTATTGAAAATCATGGTTTAATACGTGGGTCATGCTTGTGGGCTGTGACATGATTTAGTAAACTTCAAAATGAAAATCTGAAACAGGCTCCATGATAATTTGTCCAGGCCGACAAAGTTCAAGAGGGGCAATGAAAAGACTCGAAATAGGCCCGGCACACTTCAACAAATACGAGTAAAGAAATGGGTTTGCAATTCAATCCAAAATTCCAAATTAATGTCGAAGTGCTTTTACAAAAGCGTGGACTAAGCCCGGCAAAAGTGCCAAACGCTCACGGAAATACCACGTTCCGTTTTCATTCAGTTTTTGAAACATCAGTGAAAATTGGTGCTACTTTTCATTTCGTTTTTGTTTTTCACTGTAATTCCTTATTTTCGTGTTCCATTTTGATAAAACGGTATAATTATCTGTTCCGTTTTCATTCTGTTTTTTGAAACGATAGAGAAAATTAGTGCCACATTCCGTTTCATTTCTGAAATTTTCCGTTTTGACAGGCCTAGCGTGGACTGGCGGAATAAAAAATATATATATATAGAGTTTTGCTACGGTGAGTCGCGACTCATGGACCCTCCGGTGAGTCGCGACCAATACTCCTAGATCTAGATCAAAATGACCGATCCAAACCGTCTAATATGATCTCCCTATTGAAATCTCTGTGCAAACCAAATTTTTTATTTTTTCGAGATTTTTAAGTATTTTTTTCGGATTTTTAAAAACTGATGTTTTTGAATGGTTCAGAACCAATTAGATTAACGATTTTCTAAAATTTCAAAAAAATACTTAAAAATTTCGAAAAAATGAAAAATTTGATCTACATGGAGATTTCAATAGGGAGATCATATTGGACGGTTTGGATCGGTCATTTTGATCTAGATCTAGAAGTATTGGTCGCGACTCACCGGAGGGTCCGTGAGTTGCGACTCACCGTAGCTAAACTCTATATATATATATATATATATATATATATATATATATATACTGATGAACAATTTTTATCACTGAAAAAATTCAATCCAATTTATACATATATTTACAAAATGAAATAATTGCAAAGTAAAAGATATTAAACCTCAAATATATCCTTATAACAATGTCTCACAGTCTAGGCAGAACTCTAGGTTCCAAACAACCAGCATATATAAAACAAAAGGAGAAAAAATGGTTCCATCTATAAATGAACTTTTACCTTGCAACTTGTGGCAGTATCCCAGGTAGATAAAGTGATATTAACACTGCAATTAGAATACACCGTCGCATGAATTTTGATAATTCTGATAAGCAGAACCTTCCCTGTCATAACTGTATAGGTGTCCAGTGGAAGATAACCTGATTTCAAATCATTCATCAAATACTTGCTTGATGTCATTGCAGTTGTGTTAACATCAACTGTAATATTAACTGCTGCTCTGGACCGAGCACTGACCAGTCCACCCGGCACAGTCGCCAACCCGACTTCAGGTCCATGGTAGTATAGAGTTGTGTTGGACGGTTTGTATTTCCAACCAGCATAATTTGGATTTTTCAATGCAATATTGATTTTTAAGGATAAAGTAATGGCCAAGGGATCAATAGAGAATGTCAGATTTTTCACTTTAACTTCCTGAGAAGTGATTTCGGGTTTCCTTGCTTTGAATAGGTAGAATTTTAGGAACAGCAAGAACGCAACTAGAATGACGACTGTAATGATCATGATGCGACGGCATCTCTTGTTACGGCAGCAACTACACATCCGTTTTCGGTTTCTGGTATTACTGTCTACTGGTAGTTCAATTGGTATGGCTGTCACTTGTGGTACCAGGGCTCTTTCACTGACTGATATATTCTGTTTTCTTGATGATGCATCTGGTGCTAGCGCTGCATCATGGATTGCTGTTTCCGCTGTTATGTATGGAACCAACGTTGTTTGATGGGTTGATTTTGTGCTATATGATGTGGATGCTGATTGTATTGATAACTTTTCCCTCTTAGATGCAGATGGTACCAACGCTGCTTCATCAACTGATGTTTCCTCTCTTGATGTGTACATCTTCTACACACCAGGTTAACCTTTGATGGAGAATGAGTGTATTTTCGGACCAGCCCGAGGTGTTGGTGGCAGGGGTGTTGATGTGTGAAGTACAGAGGTAACAGCAATTAACATTTTTGTAATATAACTTAGTCATGTTTTATAATAATTTGGAGTTAAACAAGGGCAATTTTCTTCCCTCGGAACTCGAATTGCTTGCTGTGGGAGGGATAATAATAATTATTTTTTCCCCAAATCTGCGAATCATAAAAATTGTAATTCTATAAGAAATCCGTCTTTGTAAGATGGCTGTCACGGTACAGAGAACAAAGGTACCTTCCTTTGAAACTATAAATAAACCCAATAATAAAGAGTGCCTTTTGATTATTTTTTGTCTCATTTTCAGCGTGCCTTTCGTTATTTAAAAAATCACTTCTTCCAATTAGATTACAGTTTGTCTCATTGTCGTTAGTGTTGAGGTGATCTGACTGAAGTTGTCTTTTATTAATTTCTCTTCTTTCAACCTTCTAGAGCTTTTTACTTCATACATGGTTACCAAATTGCACGCAAAATTGGTCTACAAAGTTGCATGAATGTACTAACTATTATTCTATTGTGGTAACCACTAGCCACACATCAACTAAATTAATAAATTATAGTTGAATAGATTTCTTCGTCTCCATCGAACATATTACAACTTAATTTAAAAAAATAAATAACTAATAAACGTCACATCCTTAGTCGTTGCTAATTTTTCCTCTGACATTTCAATAGAACTCACAATTGGTAACGTTTAAAATGATTGATGCACTATTTCTAAATCGCTGTTAAAGCACTAATAAAAATGAACTGCCCGACTTGAATTACATATTTGTAATTACGATAATATACCTCAATGAGCTCTTACACGATTTTCGACACTAAAAAACTAAAGATATCATAATCTTCTTCAACAAACCAATAAATGATTGCTTGAAAAAAAAAAAACAATGCAATAGACAAAAATAAAATTTATGAGGCTAGAATAATTTAATTAATATATAATTACTTCGTAAAGAAGATAAATCTTCGTTGATTGATTCGAATGTGAAATGTGAAGCAGCTTTTTAATTCAAAAACTGTCTCTTTCCTTTGAAAGAAGAAGCTTCCTTAACAACCTGACCAATATGTATTATAAATTAATTAATTATCTAAATTATAATTTTAACAGAATTTCTTACTCGGAGCATATCGGCAAACAAGGTGATGTTCACAATCACAATACCATCTAATTCAATTCTTTACAAATTTCCTTGAAGAAATGTCACTATACCATCGCATCGCAACATATCTAACCAAAGCCAACCCAAAATATGGTCCATTAATTGGGCCCAGAAGGATCCAAGCTCATTATCAATTTGTGCGCTTTCTTTTAGAAAATATACGGGCTAATGGGCTATATACTATGGTGGAATCACATCGCCGATAAATTCGGCTGTACCGTCGAGCCGAAATATTTTTTTTAATATTTAAAAATTTTAAAATTCAAACGATGTTGTTTAATTTTACGGACGATACATTTTCATATAAGTTTTATAAAATTTGTAGTTGATTTGATACTAGATGAATTGATCAACAAATGAACGAATATGATTAACTATCACTGCTTAATTCTAATACATCCATCATTTGGTCACATAATCAAGTATTAAATCGACTCTAAATTTTATAAAATTTATATAAAAATATATCTCCCGTAAAATTGAACAATATCAAAGGTTTAAATTCAATATTTGAATTTTAAAATTTCTAAATATTAAAAAAAATATCTTAGTTGGACGGTACAACTAAATTAATTGGCTGTAGAGGATGTGAGTCCATACTATGGTAGACTTATACACTCTGATTTGGAGACGGGGTAAAACAAGGAACATCTGTTTGTTTGCTTCAGTAGAACAAGAACTAGAATAATAACAAGAAATATTGAAAAATTAATTTATTTGAATTGGCGATGTGTAAAAAACAAGGAATATCTGTTTAATGAAAATGGTTCAGTTCAAAACTTTCTCTTTATTCATTTTTTTTTCTTTTTAAGCCCCTCCAATGGTTCAAAGCGCGCGGTTCATGTCAAAAAAAAAAATAATAATAATATTGCTTGTGTTCGTTTTGAAATGAACCATTTTCAATTTTATAGGAAAACTGTAAGAAAAAAAAACAGCAATCTTTAGCAGAGGATTCACACACGCAAAAAGACAGAAAGAAAAAAAAATATATAATATTCTTTGTCATGACTCATAAACTGCAGTATGATAATTCAATACCGTGCAGAAAATACTAATACTATATAATTTTGCAACGACATCAAGCAAGTGTTTATTTTTCCCTGGCCTTATTGGATAATGTAAACGGGTCGAAATAAGTCAAAATTCAATATTTCCCCATTTTAACTTATCGAAATAAGTTAAAATTCAATAAAAGTAAACTTGCTTCACGAAAGGCTACAAAGGCCTTTTCGCAGAAATTAGGTTCCCAAAAAAGGTGGGCTGCACAAATTGCTACAAAGTCGCACAAATAAGATTTTATCCAAAAAAAAAAAAAAAAAATAGAAGGCAAGCAGCGAACCAAAAGCTTTCTCGGCAAGTCCTTTTTTTAGATTTTCAATTCGGCCTCCCATGTTTTGACAATTAAAAAGTTAAAATGTTAGTTCATGAGATACTAAAACTTTTTAATATCATGCATCAGCATATCGTTTATTAGAGGGTGCGGTTGGATAAGTGGGAAAAAGTATTGGAAAGTGTGTAATTTTGTGAAGAGTTTGGATTGTTTATAATTTTTTTTTCTTCCCATCTTCCTTCTTTCTCTTCTTCTTCTCTCATCCAAACGCACCCAGACATTAAGAAAAACAGTACTACGTACGCATTTAAGACATAATAATCAATCGCATAATACACTCAACATGAAGAATAATACACCTCATTATACTTTTTTTAGGGCTTACACCTCATTATACTTAAATAAATATTAACAATTTTTGCCATAATAATATATAATTATTATCATACATCACATAAAAAATTTTAATTATTACAAAATTATCTTTGAATACTAATATTAAAATTACAATATTCGAGTTCAAACTCGGTTTTCAGCAACTGGTACCGTAGCTTCTGTGTACTCCAATGGTTTCTCTAGTTCTATCTCTTGGTTTTGCTGCTTCATGGCCTTCTGTTCTCTGCTTTTTCCCAAGAGTACATTGTAGAGGCCCCCTATCATAAGTATAGCCCCAATTATGCTGCAATTAAAGCAAATTATGAGACAAAGATAAATAATTGACGGATTCTGATACAGTCATACTGTAAAAAAAAAAAAAAAAGAATTTCTTTAATTGATACAAGTGATCTAGTTACTTGTGTCATTTAATGTCTATAAAGTGAGTTTCAAATTTTTCTGTGCAAGCATGCAAAAGGTGAATAAGTGATTACAGTTGCGGAAGGCACCATCAGTTGATCGGTACAACAATACAACGCACCATAGGCTTATATTAATCTTTTTTTAGAACTACGGATTAGGCCTAGATAGGGTTTTGAGGTCCTACATTAAAAATTGATTTAGTCAAGAATATGGTTCGCGTAGTCCTGAGCACTAATAATTGTTCCATCGAAATGCAACAGCTAGCAAAAAATCAGCCTCAAGTGGCAAACCAAGAAATAAATAAACAAAAAGCGCTTGATGAGTGCTTCACGAAAGGAGTCAATCATAGTCGATGTTCTTTATTACTAGGGAAATCAATCCAATTGGCGTCACAAAAAAAAAAAAAAGAATAACTAATCCAATTGGGACATATTGAATTCAGTACTGTACATACTGATTTAAATATTGGAAATTGGACACGTTCAGTTTGGGTCATTGCAGTTCACTTGGGGTCTTTTTATAGACCATTAATGGTGTTGTCTCGTATTTCGATTGTTTCATGTGCTGAATTATTAGGATTCTGTTTTTTTTAAGATAAATTGGAGGTGTAAGTCACCTAACTTATTTTTAAATTAAATGTCTATGAAAGACCCTTCAGCCGGATTTCGAACCTGCAACCTTTCATTTAAGGAGTCAAGATGCATTGCTCTTTGCTATTAGACCAAGAGCTGGTTCTCATTATTAGGATTATGTTGTATAACATTTTGAGTCATTTTGTGTTTGATCCATTTATTTAGAGTTTTAGGTAATTTACGTAATTTCAGACTCCTAACATTATATATAACAGTTATTTTGTACTTGGAAGTTCAGGTTTTCATGGGTTGGACGGCACTTCCCGGACAAACAAAGCTGGATTACTGGCCTTTGTATTAAACATATTTCTAATTGTGCAACCGATAGACAGGGAATGTAAATTTAAACCAGAATTGAAGACAAGATACATAATAATGTTATAATGGAAAAATATATATACCTGCCCAGGTGGACAATTTCACCCAAAAATGTCCATGATATAGAAAAAGTGATAACTAGAGTGATTGGTATATTCATGGCTAAGAACACTGGTCCCCTTTTTTGTATCACCCAAATTTGCAGGTACTGCACTAGTGCCGATGCAAATATGCCCTACAATAAAAATAAAATGTAAATATGTATATTTAGATGTGTAAATTTCAGTACTGATCAGAACAGGAACAGGTTAAACGACCCAACCATATATATCTGTAGCAAGTACCAACCATGGTTATATGACTCGGGTAATGTTTTAGTTTGCATGACACCCCTTGGGTTTGATCAGTTACTTCCCTACTGGTCAAACCTGACCCAATAGCTTTAACTTTGCTAAATGAAAATCCATATTGTAGTTTACACCAGACTCATAATTCATTTCTCAACAATACATAATCTACATTGGTTTAATATGACTGGAAATGATAATGGTACATTAATAGATCGAAATTAATGGGGAGCTGCTAGAAAAATGAAAATTCTATTTTGCAATACTTGTGATGAATGTTTATAATAAAGAAAAAAGAAATCTAATGTATGAGAGAATTAATGGAATTTGAATGTAGTAAGGATATGAAGCTGCACGCAAGCATCCCAACAAGTCTTTTAGCATAGAATAAACTTTCTAGATTCTGATATATTTGATATTTTATTTTAACCAGTGAGTTGGTTTAGCATTTGATCCGACAAGGACAAAATGGCTCAGCGATGTTGAAAAAAATTTCAAACAAAGAAATATTCAAGGCAGCCTTGTAGAATAATAAATCAATATTATTAATAGTTTTCTGTAATAGATAGGTAATAGACAGCATGCTCCCCATTGGAGCTAAATAAGGAGCAAATATTGGACGTGTTTAAGAGATTTTATAAGTAAGATAAATAAAAGCACGTGCACTTACTACATAAATAGCTGCCAAGAGGGTAATGTCAAGACCTAACTTCCACTTGGAGAAGTTTCTTTGAAGTATGAGAGTTACAATTAAAGATTGAAAGGTTGCAAAAATGGATTGTAACGTGGCATTTAACAACTTGGAAGGATACTCCTGCAATAGTGGTCCCTGCACATATTGAACGTCCCCAAGTTATGAACTGAGATGGCTAAAACATGATAATACCCAACAATTAATTAACAACAATAGTTGTAAAGTTATTCCCAAACAAAACTAGCCATGCCAAGCCGGACACCTTACTAAAATTGGAGCAACAAAAAATAGAGTATCTCTGTGCTGAAAGTCTATAAATAGAGCATTCTGAGAAACGGGTAACTCTGGTGTTTTGATAATTGTTATCTTCATTAGAAACCAAAAAAAAAAAAAAAAATTCTTTCTCAAGTGTTTTGACTTGAACTAATGTAACCAACACCGATTTAGAATTCATAAAAAATGACAATTTGTTGTTGTTTCCTTATCAGATTATATTTCATCTAAAATAATAAGGAAAGATCAAATAAATGGCACCTGCATGACTTGCCAAAAGGACCAACAAGTTGTGGCCAAAATCATTAAAAGAACACCAAATGCCCATCTAATTTTGGAATTGGATGAAGATCGAGGGATATTGCTAGTTTTTGCATGATAGAGATTGAGATGATGATGGTTTATGGGTTTCAACTCAGGTCCAGAGTAGAACGCCAGTACGACCACCCCAGTGAAGCAGAGGAGCACTCCAGTGGCTTTCAGAAAGCCGTGTATCCTCTTCAAGTTGAGTGTTTCCATTCTAAGTTACAAATAAACACAACAGACAATGATATCTAATATTGTTAAAAATTTGATTTGAGTATACTGCCATTTCTACGAGTACCATGCTGGAATCAGAGTAAATCGACACAACAAGCAACAGAAAAATATACGCCAATTGGTACAAGTAATATATTTCAGCATCTCTCTCAAAATTATGTCAAAACAAGAACAAAATGTAGAAAAACCATTTAAAATATCAAAATATCACCTAAAAAGAAATGCAAGGACAAAGGTCGTAACAGGAATAAGATTGAAAAGAGCCGAAATTGGGGTTGAATTAGAGAGCTTCAGGCCCAGACTAAATAGGTTAATCGGTGCTGTTATCCTGTAAAAGAATGATGTAATGATAATTTGGCTTAGCAAAATATTACTAATGCTAGATGTTTATTTGAGTTTAATTGTGGAAGATGTTAATGGAACAATATTCCCTAAATAAAATTAGAACTTAGCAATTGGAGATAATGCTTAAAATATATATGTATACAAACATCGTAACTTACCCATACAGAGCATGGAGAAATATCTTGAAGGCAACCTTTGAAGACAATGGAGGTGCTTTTTTCCTGCATAGAAAGAATTCTTCTATTAATTTTTACACAGTTAGTGAGGAAAAGAACAAGCTCTAACAATTGGGTTGTTTGTCTTTTTTCCAAAATTTTGGAAATCAATGCAATATAAAGTGTGCATATGTACTGAAAAACATTAAAAGGAAACAACATGGTCCTTTACTGGACAACTAGATGCGTACGTGGTGCAACAATAAACCAATTGTCTCTAATTCCTGGGAAAGGTTAACAGAAGAGGTAAACAATATAAGAAATTAAAGATTAATCTATATGCCAACTGCTTGTTAGCACATTTACAATTGACAAATCAGTACGTATTAGCAAACAAATTAAAAAAAAAAAAGTTGGAAAGCAATAGATATCTGGATTAGAAATTAAGAAAAAGTTAAAACACAAATTTGTCGAATTCATATGTATATTATAACAAAGAAAACAAATTAAAGACAAAAATAGTACCTCTCAAGAACAAGAGCAACAGGTATCAGGACAATAGTAGCAATGGCAATTCTATAAAAGCTAAAAGCAAAAGTGTCAATGCCTCGATTGAATGCAACTTTGCTTAAGATTTGAGTTCCAGCATAGAATGCCATGATAAGCAACACAACCAGGTATGCTCTTGTGCTACTGGCCATGGTACGAAGGGTTATGATTCAAGAATCAAGATCACAGGAAACTCGTTAGTTAGACATATGACCCAGTCGCAGTAGATGCTAGTGCAAACATATGTGACCCATACTTGACCAGTGGGCATTTAATAGTCAGCATTTGATAGAGGGATCTGATTCCATTTGGCATTGAAAAGTCAGAATTGGTACATGTTATTTTCCTTTTGTAATTTTTATCCACCCAGGATGTAATCGACCTTTTCAGAAAACAGAGAGAAAGGGAGGATACATCTCTGCTGATCTTCAAAGTGTTTTTGATAAAAGAGGATGTCATCGATGCTTGAAATATCAACATAAAGAGGGGTATATCTGCTGATCTCCAATGCTAATATTTTTTATACTTTCAAATATCAACATTTCACTATTTATCTAATTTTGAAATTTTAAATTGAAACAGTGAATCTAAATCATTGATCTTATTAAATTAACGATGGATGTGTTCTCAAAGAAATTTCATACTGACTCTAAAGATGAAAACATGAAAGAATCTTGTTAAATATTATAGATTAATTTTAATGCGTGCATGTTTTGATCTATAATTAATTACCAAATAAATTTTAAAATTTACAAAAGTTATATGTGAACATATCGGTTGTTAAATTGATACGAACAACAATTCACATTGAACCTTTGAGTTTTAAATATTGAAAAAATTACTTGCACACAAATATATTAACTTCTTTTCATTGAGAATGCATGATGTGTTTGACTTTATACAGGCGCATGGAACAACATTTTATTTTTTTTTTAGCAAAAATAAAATCAGTCTTAAACTGCATAAAATATTGTAATAACTGTAACAACTAAGCAATTAACTATTATCTTTTGAGATTCACCTGAACTGCATTTATCACGATGTTTGCTTGATGTTTCCAGGTCTTAAAATATAACTAGCCACATGTGAAACAGAGGAGGCGATACAAAGAAAATCATAATGTCCCAAATTAAATTTGGTACAACCTAGTACCACTGTTCTCTTTATAAATATTATATAGATCATGGCAGTATACTAAAATATTACAAATAATTGCTGAGCATCTCCACTAATTTAAATGTATGGTGCTCCAACATCGATGAATCACTCAATTTATTAAAGAAGCACATACTAAAAAAGGACAAGCTTTAGTATTGAAAATTTGACCAAAGTGTACAACTTAATTATCTGGGGGACCATGAGAGAATCTTTATTGCAAGTGAAGGAAAGAAACAAAAAAAATATTTAAAGGTACACTAAGAAGAGAAATAAATGTTAACTAATAAATAAAGTTTCTTCAAAAAAATTAAGATCTTTTTGAAAAGATCATATTCGAAAGTTGATACTGACTTGTTCTTTTGCCACAATTAAATAAGAGTAAATTTCTGCTACTAACATTTTAGTTATCCTCAAATGCCGATATCTTACTATTTAGTTAGTTTTTAAAATTTTAAAATTCAAATGGTACATTCAAACAGTTAATCTTATTTAATTTAATGAGGATGTGTTTTCACATAAATTTTGTAAATTTTAGAGTTTATTTGATACTCGATCAAAGACTAAAACACGAACGTATTAGAACGAATCTACCATAGTTAACAAGGTTCGTTTGTTTTTCTATCTATTGATAGAGTATCAAATAAATTCAAAAATTTACAAAACTTATATGAAAACGCATAGCTCGTTAAACGAAATAAGATTAACGGTTTGAATTTTAAAATTAAAAAATAACTTAATAGTAAAATATTGACATTTGAGGACAACCAAAATGTTGATAGCGGAACCTTGCTCATTAAATAATTCACCACCTTTCAAAATTTCTCTTATAATTTTATTGCCATCCTATCAAAATTTCGGCTAGGGAAGAACTCCACTAAACACACCTTCTCCAGCCCTGTTTGCAACTGGAAACAGTACATTTGGCAACTCGTTTATCTGACGAAAACAAAACTAGTTCAATAATCAGTCTGAGCTCAAATTATGTAAACAAAAGCAATCACAGAAAAGAACACGAAGATTTTACGTGGTTCGGTACAATATGTACCTACGTCCACGACTCACACACACCACACTTTTTATTTTTTTTCAATAATAATGGAGTACAAGAGAGAATTGGGGAAGAAGATAGGTCAGAAAGGAAGATAGAGGCGCCTCCTTTATAATAGGTAGGCTAATATTTCTTTTTATTACATTTCCATATATGCATAAATCATAAAAAGGAAAGTCAGAGGGTCCAACTCGGACCGAGTTCTGGCCAACTCGGACCGAGCCAAAGGGATGTGGTTCAACTCGGTCCGAGTTTGGCCCAACTCGGACCGAGCCAGACATCCAATTTCTCCACACTCCCCCTCAAGTTGGCAGGTAGATATCTTGCATGCCCAACTTGCAAATCACTCCCTGAAAAATGGTACATGATACCCCTTTGGTTAGTATATCTGCCAATTGCTCACCAGTTCTCACGTGAGGAATGCTAATGACTTTATCTTCTAAATTCTGTCGAATAAAGTGCCTATCCACTTCAATATGCTTGGTCCTATCATGTTGCACCGGATTGTGAGATATTGCGATAGCTGCCTTGTTGTCACAGAACAACTTCATCTCCCTGTTATCATAGAGACCAAGATCCTTGAGTACTCTCTTTATCCACAGTAATTCTTGCAAACCTTTAGCAATTCCTCTGAACTCTGCCTCTGCACTTGACAAAGCTACCACCTTTTGCTTTTTGCTCCTCCAAGTAACCAAGTTACCTCCAACAAATGTGAAGTATCCAGACGTGGATTTTCTATCAGTCACATCTCCAGCCCAGTCAGAATCTGTATATCCCTCAACCTGAAGATGACCATTCCTTTTGAAGAAGATACCTCGTCCTGGGGATCCCTTGAGATACCTTAAAATCCACATGACAGCTTCCATATGTTGTTCACTGGGAGCATGCATAAATTGACTCACCACAGACACAGCATAAGCGATATCAGGCCGAGTATGTGACAAGTAAATGAGTCTCCCTACCAATCTCTGGTATTGATCCTTATTTGCAGGTGCCTGATCAGAAAATACACCCAACTTGGTGTTCTGTTTGGTTGGTGTGTCAACAGGTTTGCAGTCCAACATACCTGTTTCAGCAAGTAAGTCAAGCACATACTTTCTTTGAGACAAAGAAATACCTTCCTTATTGCGTGCAACTTCGATTCCAAGAAAATATTTCAACCCTCCTAGATTTTTCATTTCAAACTCTTTAGATAATTTTTCTTCCAAATCCCGGATTCCTTCAGAGTCATCACCTGTGATTATCATATCATCAACATAGATTATCAAGATAACAATTTTACCTTTATTCTTGAGGAAAAATAAAGTGTGGTCAGTATCACTCTGAGTGTATCCATATCCTCTCATAGCACAGCAAAATCTTCCAAACCAAGCTCTAGGGGATTGTTTCAGACCATACAATGCTTTCTTCAATCTACACACAAGAAGTTGGTTGCTTGAGTGACTGTATCCTGGTGGGATATCCATGTAGATCTCTTCATCAATGTCACCATGTAAAAAAGCATTCTTCACATCAAATTGATGTAGAGGCCAGTCTCTATTCGCTGCAATGGACAATAAGATCCTCACAGTGTTCAGTTTTGCTACAGGAGAGAAAGTCTCCTGGTAGTCTACTCCATATGTTTGAGAATAGCCCTTTGCTACCAGTCTTGCTTTGTACCTGTCAATTTCTCCAGTGGGCCCATATTTGACTGTAAATACCCATTTGCAGCCTACTGCCTTTCTGTCTTTTGGTCTTGTCACCAGTTCCCATGTCTCATTCTTTTCAAGTGCATCCATTTCTGTCTTTATTGCATCCACCCATTTGGGATCACTGAGTGCTTCATTCAGATTTCTTGGAATGTGAACTGACGACAAGGTTCTATCAAATTCTTTCACAGAAGATGGCATGTGAGACATAGTCATAAAGTTTGCCATTGCATACCTGCCCTCACCAACCTCATCTGGTCTATACCTCTTAGGAGGTCTGCCTCTGTTGATTCTGAAAGGTAACTGATAACCATGATTAGTAGTAACAGATTCAGAAGTAACATGTTCAGAATTACTTACCTCTGACTCAGGAAATTGATCATGTGGTGAAGTAGGAGACTGTATCATTTCTTCATCTTCACTTTCCAAACCTTCTTCAGATGGACCCGAGTTAGCCAATGGGTCCATTTCTAGATTCAAATGCTCACATTCAGTCGAACTCGGACCGAGATGGGTCGAACTCGGACCGAGATGGGTCAAACTCGGACCGAGATGGGTCGAACTCGGACCGAGATGAGTCCAACTCGGACCGAGTTGAACAGGTTCATTTGGGCAAATCTCAGATTTCGAACCAAAAACATCATTTCTTACTGCATCGAACCAGAGTTCATTGTCTATCACACTCTCCCCCTGAGAATAAGTCTGGTTTTTACAGAAATACCCTTCATTTTCAATAAATGTCACATCCATGGTGGTATAGACTTTTCTAGAGGATGGATTCATGCACCTATAGCCCTTTTGATGTTGACCATAGCCTATGAACACACATTTTTCAGCACAAGGATCCAACTTTGACCTTTGATGTTTCTGTATATGAACATAGGCAATACACCCAAATACCTTTGGTGGAATTGTAAGGACAGAGGGAATTAAGCAGTATTTTGAAAGTACTTGCAAGGGTGTTTGGAAGTCAAGTACCACAGAAGGCACCCTATTCATCAAGTAAACTGCTGATGTAACTGCATTATCCCAATAAGAATGAGGTACATTGTTTTCTAGCATCATTGCCCTAGTCATTTCTAGGATTTGCTTATTCTTTCGCTCTGCTATACCATTTTGTTGGGGAGTACCCACACAACTTGTTTCATGTATAATTCCATTGGTGTTAAAAAATTCTCTTACTGTTTTGTTGACAAATTCACTTCCATTATCACTTCTGAAAATTTTAACATTTCTATCAAACTGGTTCTTTACCATGGTAATGAAAGATTTGATGGCAAGTGGTACCTCACTTTTATGCTTTACCAAATTAATCCATGTCATTCTGGTACAATTGTCAACAAATAACACAAACCATCTGTTACCACCTAGGGATTCAACTGGGGAAGGCCCCCATACATCAGAGTGAACCAGGTCAAAAGGAGTGGTTTTGTCATTATCCAAGTTCTTAGCAAAATGGGCTCGATGACTCTTAGATTTAATACATACCTCACACTCAAAAGATTCATTCTCAAATCCAGAAAATAAACTTGGATAAAGTTTCTTGAGATACCCGAATGAAGGATGTCCCAAACGTCTGTGCCACATCCAAATTGAAGACTTCCTACTTGAACTCGAGCCAGCAGATAAGTGAGCTCTTCCAGTAGCTATGTCTTCCAAATGATACAGTCCTCCCTTCTTAATACCACGACCGATAATCTTCTTTGTCATAAGGTCCTGAAAGAGACAAAATCTGGGATACATGAGTACAACACAGTTCAGTTCTTCACACAATTGACCTACAGACAATAGTCTTGATGAAAGAGAAGGAACCAATAAAGTATTTGAAAGAGTTAGAGAAGAGGAAAATTGAACATCTCCAGCCCCTGTGACTGGATAAACTTCCCCATTTGCATTGACGATCTCAGTCCTCCTTGGATGAGATTCTCTTATCAAGTCGTCCTTATTGTAAGTCATATGATCGGTTGCCCCTGAATCTATAATCCAACAATCGTTTAGGTTTTGGATATGAGTCATGGTTTCTGGTACTTTGGTTGTTAGAGATTTGGGGTCGGTTTCGGTGTTAAAATTCAAGGAAGAAGGATCAACTGCGCAGTAACTCACGCAAGGAATAAACTCACACAGTAACTCGGTGAGATCTCGTCGAGAAGAACAGGTCTGATTGTGCAGTAATTCGCACAACGAGGAATCGCCTGTGCAGTAACTCGCACAGGGATACAAAAACGATAATAATGCACAGATCTCAGAACATATCTCTCTGATACCATGTAAACAAAAGCAATCACAGAAAAGAACACGAAGATTTTACGTGGTTCGGTACAATATGTACCTACGTCCACGACTCACACACACCACACTTTTTATTTTTTTTCAATAATAATGGAGTACAAGAGAGAATTGGGGAAGAAGATAGGTCAGAAAGGAAGATAGAGGCGCCTCCTTTATAATAGGTAGGCTAATATTTCTTTTTATTACATTTCCATATATGCATAAATCATAAAAAGGAAAGTCAGACGGTCCAACTCGGACCGAGTTCTGGCCAACTCGGACCGAGCCAAAGGGATGTGGTTCAACTCGGTCCGAGTTTGGCCCAACTCGGACCGAGCCAGACATCCAATTTCTCCACAAATTAGCATCTTAAAATTGTAATTGCAATATTTAACTTGGTCATCTAATTCACAATAGTTGACTTCTGATGGAAGCATTTTATTCTAAAAACATAAGTTGAGAGTAAATCTTTAGACTAGCCTTGATCTATGACTTATGAACGCAAGTAACCTTTTATGTTCTTCAATACGTATATATCTATCAGTGAATATGCTTTATTTTGTATATATATATATATTGCAGATCGATCATAACTCATAAGCCAACAAAATATTAGTCATGCATTTCATCAAACATCTTATGGGCACTTAGACGCACATTTTTGGATTAGTGAGGAAACCACGGATTCAATTAAGTTTGATTCATCATCCCTGTATGCATATGTATGTGTATATATGTACTAGAGGGGCTAATCGAGATTCGTTCGATATTTGATTTATAAATAATTAACTTAGTTTATGTAATTCAATTATATCTGGTTCTCAAATAAATAAATTCCCTCGATATAGGAATTTTCACTAACTTAGTTTGTTATAATTCAATTATTCCTCTTAATGAGATGTAGAAGGTTGTTTTTTAGTTATGTAAAAAATTTATATAGTTCATTTCAACTTAATTAGGTGGTACAGGTACAGCCTGATAAGTGATATGACTTAAGTTCCTTGGTAAAATAACAACAATATTATTGCGCTCAGTATGTCCTTCATAATGTTTTAATCTAATATGTTTATTAAGACAATAAAACTCTCTTTACATGTTGCTCTACCAGTTTCATGGGTAGTGTGCTCTGGACATCTAGATTTTTTTAGAGTAACATATTTTTTTTCTAAATGTCTAAAATACTCTTAGTATTAATTAACATTTATTATCTTAATTTACTTTCTTAACTGCGTTTTCTTTCCCTCTTTCCCGTTAAAACTAAAAGGTGACTATTTCTCCTCCTAAGTCTTAGGCTGTACAGCGGATGGGTTCGCATTTGCTAAAACTAAAAGGCAACTATTTCTCCTCCTAAGACTTACTGTCGGTCTGCCGCTATCTTTCAAGAAATTGCGTTTGCATATCGCAAGTGAAATTTCTTACGTTCGGAAATCACTTGTGAAAATTAACCCAAGTCATGTCTCATGTGATGATCAGAGAAATTTTCAGGTAACAATATTCCTATGCAATTTTTTTTTTTCCTTTTCTACTTAGGTATTTTTGTTGTTTTGAAACATGCTCTACTAAAATGGGTTCTCTTTGACCATCTGAGTGCTTGATTATAAAATCAATAGAGGCAATTAATACAATAAAAGAAAATCAATCTTTCTTAACAAAAATTACATATGCATGCATGAAAATTTCTATTGATCACTTGTGTGATCGTCATTGAAGGAACCAATGATAGTATAGGCTGCTTTCCTTTGCACAAATATTATGCAAACTCTTTCCTTTGCATACTCTAGACCTCTAATATTTTCAAAAAGAAAAATATATTAACACTATTTGCCATCATACCAATTGTCAGTACAAATAAAGAAATGTTTGAATAAAGTATAGATACGAAAGCCTTTCATGCGTTACAAATTGACAAAGGCAGATACAACATGTATATATCTCAAAATTATGTCATTCACCAAGATTAGAATTCCAATATATGATTTTTTAAGTTTGTAATTTTGTACAGGAAGTATTTGAAATAAATGCTTTGTTAGGAAGGTAAAGAAAATGATGAATGAATGGTGATTAAATGGAGGCTCAAATTAGTGGAGAGGGAGGTCTCGGAAAGGTAATTCGGTCATTTAGGGTGTGTTTGGATGGTTCACGAACAAAGGATGAACAAAGGTCCACGAACAAAATCAGTTCGTGAAAATCGAGAAACTAGGAACAAGAGGATAAGTTCACAAACAGTCTAGTTCGTGAGTTGTTTGGTTCACGTAAACTACGACTGTTCGTGAGCACATCCAAAAAAATTAACTATGTTGTTCGTAAAAAAAACTCGATTGCCCAAAACACCTCCCCAATTTCATGCTATGCATTCAAGTATAGAGCCAGCATATCTTCTAATGTCCATTCCCTTGAGAGTTATATATGGAAATTATCCTGGTTATTGATCGTTATCGATGCGACCATTTAACCTTTAATTCTCTCCAATTTTGTCCCATTCAATAACCTTCCTTCCTCCTCTAAATTCTTCCCACCTGCCTAATCGGTTTCAACATCGGCAACTTTTCAGATTCCAAGTGTTTGGATGACTAAGAAATAGGATATAAGAATAAGGATTTTCGATTTGCGTGCTTATTCAAATTCCTTATTTTTATACCATGGTTTTGTTATTATATCTATTTTTTATCGTTACCGTATCGTACCGTTAATTCTAAACGGGTAAGGGTAGGATACGGGTAAAGAAAATTTTAACGGATGCATGTATGAAAATATCTTTTACCGTACCGTATCCATTGACAGCCCTAATCTTTGGCCGTTCGGATCTCACGATTTAATAAATTATTATAGTACGATCGGTGTTTTTATGGCATTATAACCTCATTCAAAATTGCATACAAGATTAGGAAAGGAGAAAAATAAACATGATTAACATATGTATTCCTCGTAACATACATAGGACCATACTAGCAAAAGATGCCGTCAATACGTGGGCAAATAAAAAAATAAAATTTTGATATTATTTTTTGTTTTATATAAAAAATGTTACATGTTAGGCAATAAAGATATGGTAAAATCAATAATTTAATCTTTTCTTTTAAATAAATAGCTAATTTGGTAGTAACTTAATTTTTTTAAGAATATTTTAAACTTGATCTAGAACACCGATCAAATCAAATTACACAAATCAATAGTTCATAATTGATATAAGAATTGTTTACACCCTTTTATCTGACAAGTTTACTCCTTTTATATGGGTACTTTTATTAGTATATATAGATATATAGATATAGATATAGATATAGATTTTCTAATTGTTTTTTTTTCCGACAAAAAAAAAACGATAAGATACGTGATTTAGTTTGATGTTTTTAGTTTATATTAAATTTATGTCGATGTGCAATTATCGCATGATCTCACACACAAAAAAAAAAAAAATGATTTTGATGCCATTGCCTCCGTTTTATTATGTGGAACTCAAAGTACCTTAAGTAAGCTGTGAAATGAGTATTAACTTTACTAGTTAAAAAATATTCACTCACAAAAAGTTCCAAATCTGATTGTACCATATACTTTAAGCAGCATACTTCAATCTGATTGTATCTGTGGAATGGTACTATTTGAAGGTCATTAACTCAAAATTCAAAAAGTCCATTTCAAACTCCAAACCAAAAGGAAAGTCAAAAACTCACCGAAAGCAATTTTGCCCAACTTGCTTTGGATCGTTGTTCCAAACGACGATCCAATGTAGGATCGTCGTTTGGAATGACGATCCAAGAGTTCGGACCATTCGTCATTCTAAACGACGATCCAACAACGTTAGTATTAAAATTTCGAATTTTTTTTGTTATTATCAAAATTTAAATGAACAGTAACGTTACTATTAATTTTTTCGGATGTTCTTGCTCCAAAACAGTTCTCTTCTAGTCTCTGAAGGCTTGTAAAATGGCCCCTCAAATTCTCAATTCTCAATATTATCACTGTTTGCAATTATTAGACCAATGTGGATCCTGAGCAGACCAATGGGCTAAAATATATATGGAACGGACCAATATTTTTGGGCTTTAAGCAAACGAATTCAAAATTTGTTGAAATGAAATTATGACCCAACAGTAGAGAACGGTAACTGTTTTAACCGTTATTTCATTTCGTTTCGTTAAAGATTTTGGTTGCGTTTCAAAAACGAAATGATTAACGAAAGGTTGAAACAGTTTCGTCCATGTGTATTTTCATGATTTCAATCGTTTCGTCCAAAATAAAATAGTTAACGAAATTGATAGTCAGTTTCGTGTCCAAAACAAAACGGTTAACGAAACACCTTAGTTTCGTTATCGTTTTGGACGCTATGCAGCCTCATTTATTCCCGTACCATTTAAACGGTCCAAAAAGAAATATTTTTTTTTTCGTACTAACGGCACATATTGCTCTATAATAATGCAATATTATAGAGACCACAAGCAACCTCTTCTGTTATTAAAAAAAAAAAAGTTATGGGACAGCAACAGAAAGATATCATGCACGACTCGTTATGTCGACTTCATACAAAATATGCTTTTTTTTCTATATTGGTAGTGCGCGCAGATGTTCTTTATCTTTTGGGAAGAAAACGATTTTCAACCTTGATTTTAAATAATAACTTTATCTTTTGGCCTTACAGGTGAATATAATTTATCAGGATAATAAAAAAAATGAATAGAATTTAGTAGTCAATGAACACGCATTAATTCGGCCTCAACCACATAATGGTGATAATAACATTGAAAAAGTTCCTAGCGTTATCTTTAATTAATGCATGTTTACTGTTTGGACAGCATCTAACATCCTCAATTAGCAAAATTAACATAAGATGTTAAAGAAAAAAATATATATATGCATATATTTTGTTTTTTCCATTACGCTCAAAGCTCCAAGATCTAGTTTAAAATGACCGATCCAAATCGTCTAATACAATCTGCCTATTGAAGACCAGATTTTATAATTTTTTTGAAATTTTTAAGTATTTTTTTGAAATTTAAAAAAATCGTTAATCTAATTAGTCGTGAACCTTTAAAAAAATCACTTTTTAAAATCTGGTCTGCATAGATATTTCAATAGGGATATCGTATTTGGACGGTTTGGATCGATCATTTTTAATCAGATCTAGAAATTTTTAAGCGTGACTCACGTGAGTCGCGACTCACCATTGCAAAACTCTTTATGTTTTATACATACTTCTACATATTTGAGGGTGCAGAATTTTCTTCAATTTTGGACAAGATTAGTTATCATAATACCACAATGGAAAAACATAAATTACTAATTCGCATATAGGTGACCCTAGGTTAGCAAAATTACATGAATTAAATCTTAGCAATACAGAAATAAACTTTGAGAACTTTAGAAATTATTTCAAATATACCATTCTTTTATTCGGCTTTAATATTTATCCCTATGTAAAAAAAATTAATTAAACTTTGCGATGGCTATTTCATTGTCGCATGCATAATGCATACACGCGTATTATGTATACAAACGTAGTTATTTTATAATGCATGTCACGTCCCGCACCGACGGGTCGCGGGACGCGAGCCTTAAAAGGTATCTTCTGCATCCATCCGACGGTCTGTCAACCTACGTCGCAACAAAAAAACAAACAATGTTAGGTACAAATCTCAATAACCGATTATTTAACGACGCAGTTTCTTTACATTTAATTATTATCACAAAGTTCAATCAGATCGGATTAATCCACATAACAAATAATATATTTAACGGAGATAATCGGGTCGAGACAGTCAGTCAGTCAGAGTGGTCCCTCCCCGATGCCAGGAGGATCAGGACCGGCCCCTCCCAGAACTCAGGAGGATCAGAGCTCAAAATTCGGATTCAATTCCATATCCAATTCCAAACCCGATAACCCGTAAAATATACCAATTCACAATTCAGATAAACAAATTTCAATCAAAATCAAACGATAAATCAAATCATTCAATCAAAACGAAATTAAATACAGAGAAGTCCGATTACCTGATTGATTCAGAAATTATGAACAAATCAGAACACCGACCGACTGTGACGTAGAACTTGAAATTCCAATCAAATATGCAATTATTCTCGAGAAACATCTAGGATCAGAAATTTATTTGGTGAAGCATTATTTTCTAACTGGTTTTGAGTTTGTGCATAACCGTTGGAAAAGGTTCAGAGAGAGATGGAATTTAGCAATTGCTAAAGGAAGAAAGCAAATAAATTAATATATAAATGATTTAGAGAAATGAAGATATGACACGCAATGAGGGCAATTTTGTGTGATTTTTTTTTTAATTCGGTGGTCAACTAGAGATGAAACAATTGTATGGGTCAAAAGTCAAAATATTGGTCAAAATCAGTCAAAATAGTTGGGTGTGGTGTTACAATGCATACATAGCTTACGTGTCAATTTAATTTACAAACAATTTTTGCAGTTGCTCATATTTATTTTGCACTTTCAAGCTTATCTTCTGAACATCCTAAAATATAATGCACACTTAGTCCAAACGTCTAGAGATGTCAATCCTGTAAATTACAAATGGATGTTTTTCATTAAAAGAAATGAAATGAGATTGTGAGATACAAAACAAGATAGTGACATATTGCTTTACACATATATATGGAGTCGATTACGAAGAAATATTTTCACCTGTAGTGGATGCGATAACTCTCAAATTTTTAATAGGTTTACATCGGCTGAAGGATATCCGACAATATCAAAATAAAGAAAAACATTATACACATTGTACTCTTTTTTCCTTATCTAAATTTTTATCTCAATGAAATTTTTTTGGTAAGATTTTTAATAAGGCTGATAAAATGGTTTAGAAGCATCATGTTAATATTGATCCAGAAGTATCATATTAATTGTGTATAATGAAAGAAGAACTTTCAAGGAGAAGTGTTATGAAATTAAATAAATGTGGATTGTTCATCTTCACATTCCCACTACTTATTTATCACCATATTCTCCACTACCTATTTATATCTATGATCTCCACTACTTATTTATTGATCATTATGTGAGATATCATTTGTAGCCTATAAATAGATGAATTGTAAACTTGTGTCTATGTAAGAATGAATAGTTGAAATGAGATAATAAAATTCCGAAATTGAGATTGAGAATATTGTTTTACTTACTCTTAAGATATTCTTTATTGTTTCTTTCTTCCACCATTATTTTACAACATTAAAACATTTCTTTAACTTCTATGTTTTCTTATAAATTTCTCAAACCGATTGTAATGGCCTTACAAAGATAAATAAAAATTCAATTATTTATTTTTTTTATTTAGGAACCGACGTATATTTGCTTGTTCAATTTTCCTTTTTTTTTTGAAAAAAAAAACTCTTAGATAGAGCATAAATTCATCTTTGGCAGGTACAAAAAGGAAATGATGCATTTTAATTTGCGAAAGAGAAATGTGGAATCAAAATCGGTCATATATGCTTTACATAGTAACATTGTACAATTCAAGAGAAGAGATCAGTTTCTCTTCCAAGAGTCGAAAACTCCAGATCATATGAATTTAATGTTTCTAGAAACAAAAGGGAAGTCACTTCAAATAGTACAAGAGAATAGCAAATATCAATACACGCAATAAAGAACAACTTTCAATATATTCATTCGCAGCTTGCAATCCCCTCATCATTTGCATTGTCATGACTTGCATCACAATTTTTTTTGTTTCTGAACTCTTAACAAATTTAGTTAGTCTTACGGAAGAGTTTCTTGTTCTTCGGCAGGATTTGTCTGTTCTTTGTTTTGGATATAGGCTTGATTCTCTTGACTAGTTTTTTGGTCACTATAAATTTTTTCTGTGTTCTTACCCCATAGAACCGCATAGAGTGCTCCAACCATAAGCGCTCCTCCAATGACGCTGTCAAATGACAATAGAGAGATGTTAATAGTTTGAAAACTACTGACTACTCCAATAAATTCTAAATATCTACAGGAGTTGGTTTTATTAACAGTTCAGTACACAGACCAGTATCAAATTAATTGCCTGGTTGTTTTAGATTGATATCTGAATTTGCTTTACTGTAATAATTGTAATAATAGAGTTGCTTTATGGATTCAGGTTTCAAAGAGATGGAGATAATAATGGGGGCACTGGTACATTGGGTTGCAGCCACCAGTGCCGTTTTTGAATTGCTCTGATTTGTTCTCTATAAACGTTTTGCTTTTCGGTCAATGGAAGGTGGCGGGAAATAAAGCCCACTTATTTAAAAAAAAATTTAAAAAACAGTGTTAACTAGAGGAAAAAAATGTTGGGGCTTACATGCATAATAGTGTTCAAAAGAATATAAAATAGTACTGAAAATTTATATATGCACCTTCCCAAGCTAATAATTTCTCCTAGGAGTAGAGAAGAGAGTACGATTGTGAATACTAGGGTCAGAGGCATAGACATCGCCAAGAAAACTGGGCCTTTCTTCTCAATTGCCCATACTTGCAAGTAGTATGAAATTCCACTTACTGCTATACCCTACAATTAAACCACCAAAATGTATCAATTAGTGTTCCAATAAGTTATATATATTATATATTGATATATGTCGAAACAAAAAATAGAATTTTAATATATATATTGTTGAATTTTAAACCAATTTAGATCATTTGTTGGCATAACATACATATATACAGTTTCACTTACTTAGAGGTGTTTGGCAATTATATTTCTCTCTTATAGAATTGAAGAACAATGAAACTTACACTATAAACAACAGTGAGAAGATCCAAATTGAAGCCCAATTTCCATCTGAAGAAGTCCCTCTCCAGAGCAAGAGCCATGAAAAAGGATTGAATTGTAGCAAAAAAGCATTGTAGAGTTGTGTTTAGTACTTTGGATGGATACTCCTCCAACATTGGACCCTTTTGAACAAATAGACAGCCAAACCATAATAGCCGAATGATTAGAATGTTTTATAAGGTACTTTACAAGAATGGCACTTTGAGACTTTATCCGGAGAATGTCCAACGAAAATATTATTTTAAATTATTTAATGAGTAATGCTAGAGTCAAACATGTTTGATCTCAAACGCGGTTCAAGTCTCGACTATTGAAATTTTAAACGGTCAATCCAAACCGCTAAATATATTCTTCAAATTGACATTTTGTATATTTCGGATTGTCTAAGTAGTTTTGTTTTGGAAGCAAGGGAGCCCCTCACTACTGTTCTATTGAGGCAATTGGGCAGAAAAACAGTAAAATCAAAAAATTATATAAGCCGCATACTGAGTTATGGATCCAGTCAAACTAGCAACCTCTTTACTGGTACCAGTATTTATGTGGTACCAGGCTAAAATAATATCAATCTACTCTCTTGGACCCTTAATGATTTTAACCGGAAAAAAGATGTTTCTGATATCACAAATTATAAGCGAATTTTCCTTTTCATCTAGCAGATGATGAGGTAATTCAGAAATGCTACCTGAAGTACTGTCCAAAGAGACCAAGTAATGACCGACAGAGTCATAAGGAAAATCCCTAGAATCCATTTCCACTTGGAGTGAGATGATCCATGGCTGGTTGCACCATGGTTTATACGGAACTGATGGTGGTTTATGGATTTGAATGTTGGTCCTTCATAAAATGCAAGAATTGCAACGCCCACAACGCACAGTAAAATTCCAGATGCTTTTGCAACTCCGTGCCACCTTTTCAAGTTCATAGTCTCCATCCTTCATTCCAAAACAAGCATAATTCCACTATTCAGTATTTATGTCCTTAGAAAATAAATGAAGGAAAGCAAACATAGGCAAAGTGGTTATATATTTTGTCTATAAATTGCAGAAACTTTCCTTTTTAATAAAAAAGAAAAGAACAAAAAAGTCTTGGAGATGTGTCGACAAACTCTGTTTATTTCAACTGGTCATGCCAGTAGTAGCAAGAAATTGTATTTCATAGGTTTGTGTTTTGTAAACCTCAATAGAAGTGCTAGAAGGAAAGCAATGACGGGTAGAAGATTGTATATAGCAGCTCCTGAAGTTGCCGAAGCATAATTGAGGCCAATACTGTAAATATTGATTGAAACAGAGATCCTGAAATGTAACATAATGAAAAGAACCTATTAAAAAGCAGCCTAAAATTGATAAAATTATGGCATATGCAAATGGTAAAATATCATCATAATCAGCCGGAGTGAAATATTTGTACCATGCATACAAGAGCATTTGTACCACTATCAGAAATTTGCATCACTACTGAAAGTAGTGAAATATCATCATAATAGTACTTGAAATATTTGTACACGCGGCGATGGAGGATATATAGTCTTACAGTGTCTTTTTCTAGTACTGGACATGACCTGATACCTCAATTGTATCAAGTTCATTCAACACTGAACTATAAAGAAGGAAGCTAAGCAAATCAAAAGAAAAAAAAAATTGATTTGTACAATATCTGAGAGTATGATATCCTTTTACTTACCCATATAAAGCATGCACAAATAATTTGAAGGTGATTTTATAAGATAGTGGAGGTGCTCTTTTCCTACAAAAAAATAATATGAATCATATATACATACCCTAAGGGAGGTAAGAAAGGAGAAATCAAAATTTAAAGAAAGGGAAGAGCTAGCAGCTGATATTACCGTTCAAGAACAAAAGCGATCGGTATCAAGAAGAGAGAAGCAACCAAATGTCTGTAGAAAACAAAAACAGATGTGCTCATGCCATTGTCGAAGGTAGCTTTTGTCAGTATTTGCATGATTGCATATATAAACCTTATGAGGAACACAATGACATAAGCTTTAGTAGTGTTGCTCATTGCAGTAGAATTTTGCTTGTTATAGGTGTTCTGGTGCCTCATTTTGTGCCTATATTAATAGTGATTTTTATACAAGATGAAAAGAATCACTGATGTGGCAAGAGAGAAAGTGTCTGGCTTTTTTCTTTTTTAAAACAAACTTTTTTAACGCACATTTCATTTGATGACAGAAACGTTGTAACAATTATATGTATAACCTTTACAATTATTTTTTTTTTCAGTTGGCTTTAGATTTAAAGAAAGACACTTCTGATGCTAACCTCAAATGTTTAACGTTTACTGGGAATTTGCAAATAAACTGATTGCAACCGTTGGATCGATCAATTTTATCCTGGGAAATAGAATGCTAGTTGACATTTGGTAATAAAAATTCGCAACCGTCGAATCAATTCTTATGGGATTCTACATTAATTAACGGTCTTTCTTCTTTAAGTAGGTGATCCATTAATAATAAGTTAATTTAGTAATTTTGACAATTGATAAAAAAAAATTTAGCAATGAAATTCAAAATTTGACTTATATTTTGAGAAGTGTTACGGTACCACATATGACATACCTTAAGTTTATGTATACCATGCATATATAATTGATAAATTGTATACAAGTTTTCATATTTAGTGACAGATGAATTTCTTAAGCGATCTAAAATTAATAAGTATTGGATTAAACCATTGATTTTCGATTTGCCAATTTGCAAAATAACATCAAACATCTCAACTAACACTTCATTTTAGTAAAATTTAGTGTATTTACATGATCAATAACTTGAAGCAAGTGTGAAATAAGTTTTGGAGTATCAAGAGATTTCATTAGACTAGCTAGAGTCATTAGTTTAGGCATAAGTAAATCTAAACTAATCTCAATTAGTATGCTGGTAAAATGCTCAGCTTTTCTGTTCAGCGTCATACAACACCATATGATGTTACACAATGCAGAGTTAATTCATTTCGAAATTGCAAAAATCTCTTACAAGGTTGAGATTGTGTCACACAACGCTCAGTGGTATTGTGCAACGCTGCATTACACAACGCTCAATGGCGTTGTGTAACGCTGCATCACATTGAGAGAACCTGGAATTTCTTTTTTGTTTCTCATGTCAGATCGTCATGCAACACTGAATGACGTTGCACAACGATGTTGTTTCACTGTTGTGTAACGTTACTCAACGTTACACAACGCTCCCTTGAGCCAAGATTCTCTCCGCTACTCAAATAGCACTGCTGAACAGCGAAGTCCCATGTAAATAACGATGTCTCATGTTGAGCAGCGTATTTTTCATGCAAATCTGCGGGTTGCGTTGGACAACGGCAAATAGCGTTGTACAATGACCACATTGAGTAACGTCATTCAGCATCGTGTGACGCTCTGTTGACTTTTTGTTGAGTTTGTCAGTGCTGCTCTCTTCTTCCTTACTAAAACGTTATTTAACGATGTCGTGCATTGCACAACGCTCTGATAGTTTTCAACGGAACTGTCGAGTCTGTCTTTTGGCTATTTGCTCTAACGTTGGTCAACGCTATAGAACGTTGCACAACTCTCTGACATTGACAACGGTATTGCCAAGTAGCTGTTTGCTTTTTCAACGGCTATATTGACCGTTGTACAACGCCAAAGTTGATTTTTTGACTGGTTTGGAGCTGGTTCCGCCCTCTATATATACCAACCCATTTGGGACTACTTTGATACTTTTGAAACCTTGCAAAATCTCTTTTTTTGAGCTCCAACCAGCTAGAATCAATTCTCTCTTGTGTTTGAGCATTAGACTTGCAAAATCACTGAGATTAGTGTGTTTAGACCAAATCCTTAGTTCTATTTGCTAAACTTTTGAGTGTTTTGGTTAGAGTCTCAAATCAATTGAGTGTTTGTATTGATTAGTTAGGAGGTTAGCCCGATCAACCTCGAAGTCTTGTGACGAGGCGATTCGGTCTGAACTTGTAGTCCCTTTTGTAGTGGAATTGAATGGAGCGCGCCCTTTCGTGGTAGCGAAACTTCCGGAGATGTACGACTAAGGCTAGGATAATCTAGCGGGTCGGAACTCCGTAATCATATTACGTGTCATCTCTTTCTCTTTTTTTTTATTTATACTTGATTTGACTTGCTTGTGTGATTGTTTGTATTGGACCTTGATTGAATTGAAAAAAAAATTGACCATACCGGTATAGAAAACCAAAATTGCACCTATTCACCCTCTCTAGGCCTTTATTTAGGGACAACAATAAGTTTTAGTAAAACATGTACTAACATTTAAATTGGAGGTTATGTAATACCAAACCAATATACAAAATAAATTTTAAAGTGATAATATTTCTTCATTAAAGTGAAGATCGATGGTTTGAACTTGTTTGCATTATAATTTGAAATATAAATGAAAATAGTAAAATTATGACCTCGATAGATCGACTTGTGGCATAGGAATTAGGATTAATTGTGCGTTTGTTATAGTTATTAATTTTGTTTTTATTCAATAATAATATTTCATTTAAAAATTAGAGTAATGCTAGAATCAAACATATAGGACGTCAAACACGATACAAACGTTGCACATTAAAATTTCGAACGGTCGATCCAAACCGCTCAATATGATCTCTATATTAAAATATCCTTGATAATCAAATTTTATATTTTTTCATATTTTCTAACTATTTTTTTTCGAATTTTCAAAATTGAAGGGTTCAGAACTTTTTAGATTGAGCATATTTAAAATTTCCAAAAAATAGTAAAAAAATTAAAAAAAAATATAAAACTTGGTTTCCGTGAAGATTTTATAACATAGAACAATTTGAACGATTTGGATCGGCCATTCCAATTTTAAAAATTAAAATTTTATCGCGTTGGACAAGTGTACGTGTCCTATATGTTTGACACTAGCCACTCCCTAAAAATTATGCTAATCAAATAAGTTAATTTGTTGCGGTGAATCAATGAATGTCACTTTTTCCTATTTAATATGCATTTGTTTTTTCAAGAACATTAATGCCATGGTTTAGTAATTGCCTCGCTTCTTCCAACGTTCTCTATCACCCACTTTTTTTTTTTTTTTTTTTGAAGATGTGGAAGCCCGTAGGCCAGTGTCCCAAAGCCCCATTGTACGAGGCCCAAGATAAAGAGAAAAAAATAAAAGAAAATCAGAAGGAAAAAAAAAACTTGAACAGGATCTATCACCCACTTTACAACCAGTTGCCGGTGCGCAACACAGACAATATCCATATACTAATATATTCCGACAAAAATACTACGTTGGCTTAAAAGATTAGATCTGAGAATCAATTTTGTCCAATACACGTCCATATGCACCTATTTTTCCATTAAAACATTGTTTATTTAATTAAATATTAATCAAATTGTAATACGTATTTTAGTATTATTCTTTTGGTAAAAAAACAATTTAATACAACGGATATTATGGTGTTCTCAAGTTTTGTCAATTGGACAGATTATAAGTACCTTCATGTTAAATTCATATTTTATGCTTGAATAGGATATACAGACAAAGTAAAAAGTAACTTTTGAATTCCTAGGTACAGTGTACAGGTCACTTTTTTTAATTTTAAGAATAACTTTTGAAAGAGAAATAATTAATATAAAGTAAAAAGTAAAAGATACGCTAAGATATGTATTAATCACATCCATTAGCTATGTCTACACGAACATTATTCTGAAGGCAACTTACATTATTTTTTGGGTTAATGCTATTTCTATATATGGAAGTTCCCGAGGATTAGTGAAGTGTATTGTTGGATGTTATTTTTTTTATTAAATATTCTTTTTAGAGCACCACTACTTTTTTATTAAAAAAATAAATAAAATAAAACTACTACTGATCTACTCCGAATACATTCTGTCCCACTAAAATCTAAACACTCTACTTGCAATACAAGTATTGGAAGAAAGAAACTTCCCAGGGAAGATACGAGAAAATTTATTAGGTTTGAAATAAAAATTTGATACTGATTTGATTAATATCAGAGTATTGGAAAGGCAAAATTAAATTAGATGAAAAGTTAACTCCAGCAATTTCGTTGGTTAGATATTTTTTCTATTTACTTGAAACAAAATAATTAGCTAGCCACTTTTGTACAATCAGAAAGGACAATACAAAGGTAAATATATCAAAGTTAAGTAGCAATTGGTTTTTGTGCTATCAGAAATTGCTAATTTTTTGAGGTTTTGTAAATTAAATAAAAGTCATATATTTCAAGCTCTATACCAAATTGGACTGCAACAAGTAGGGATGAAAATGGAGCGGATAATCCCCGCTCCGAACCGTATCCATATCCGCAAAATAGCGGATTCAGATAATACTATACGTAACCGAACGGATACGGATGCGGATTCGGATTTTTTTAAACGGATATGGATATGGATATGGAAAGTAATGTTAGTGCGGATATAAATATCCGTATCCACATCATAATTGACGATTATGGTTGACATATAGGTATAACTATTTCAATTATAATTGTATATGGTAATGAACACTTTTTTAAAATAACATCATAATTGACATATAGGTATAACTATTTCAATTATATATATAGCATCATAATTGACGATTATTATTTTTTTACTATAAGATGATGCCAATTTTTGTATAAACTTGATTAAAGTTTGCTTTTTGTGATGTCTCAATATGTGCGAATAAGATTTTTTTGTCGTTGTCCTTCTATATTTTTTTGAGTTAATTCTGTAGTAGTCATAAAAACATAAATATTATACTCTTCCGTTTGAATATTGTCTTTTGTTTAATAAAATAAATTGAGCAAAATATTATCCGTATCCGACAAAATATATCCGTATTCGTATCCATATCCGACAGTATCCGAACCGTATTCGTATCCGTTTAACATCCGTGCCGTATCCTTATCCGAACATATTCGTATCCGTATCCGAATCCGAAAAAAAATATGGATACGAATTTGATATGACCACTATCTGCTCCGTATCCGCTCTGTTTTCACCCCTAGCAGGGTAGATATAACAAGTAAAACATTTGCTGCCTCCTCTTAGAGCCATAAAAAGAAGATACCTGAGCAACTTCATAATTTAATATGCAAAAACTTCATTTAATTCCGTCTGGTAATCAAATAAGAAATGGATTCCATATTGGAGGCCACGTTCTTGTTCCATGGAAAATATTATTTCTCTAATTAGAATTATAAATTTACGTAGAAACGTTATGTACCACACTAGCAAACTATTTTATCTACATTCAAGCAATTTGGATATTTTGTGTTTTCTACTCAAGGATTTGACAAGTTTAATCATTTTCAATTGTTCATTTTATTCACTATCAGAAAGGACAATATAACTATAGGGTTCCGCTGCCTTCTTTTTTTCGCTGCCCCAAATGCCACGGATCTGTCACCATTCAATAAGTTTTAATCAACGGCTCGATTGGATCAAAAAAACCATCTATCTTCTTCTATTTATTATTTTTAAAAGAAAGACAACACATTTTCCAATTCATTAAACCTTCCTCCTCTCCATTACTCGCCTGTATTTTCTCTGTTTATCTTGATTCTCTTTTATTTCAAAAGGAGCTGGTCCCAAAATGAAATGGCAACCCCCATTTCTTCGTCCTTGAAGGCATTATAATTATTCTCCTCTCTATCTTTTATTTCGTGCTCTTTATTTTCTATCTTCAAATTCTATTTTAAAGGAACCTGGTGATTTCGCTTCTCCATCCCAAAATGTCTTACTTATCATTACTCTCTAACCCAATATGCAACTTATTACTCAAATTTCACACCTTCCCGATTGAATTTTGTTAAAGATATTTTTCAGTTTATTGAGTGTCGTACTTGTAAATGAACAACATCATATTTTAAATAAATAATGGAAAATAATTAAATCCCATAAAACGCTAATTGAAAAAAAAGGTGGGAGAACGAGGAAATGCAAAAATAAAAAAGACGTTGTATAAACTAAAAAAATGAAACGATGAAAGAATAAGTGAAAGCAAAGGAAAAATTAGAAAGCGTATGTAAAACCGACTCATGAAAATTAATACCAAGTAGTTCTATTCTCGCGCGTTGCGCGATGCATTCTTATCTGAATATGCGACGAAACGATTTTCTACTGAGCGTAAATATGTTATGGATGACATAAATACAGATGAACAAATACAGTAACCTATTATAAATAGTTTGAACAACAAAATTGCACAAAAGTATCATTAATATAAGGAATCCCAAACCAATTGCAACGAAAACAAAATCAAATATTGATCGACAATGGTCAGTTGTCAGCAAACGTGTTGTCACTTTATTTGATTCTATTGCGCACTTTCCAGTATCAGCCTTTTGAACTCCAAGAAGAGAATGATAAAGAAAAGGAAACAACACCTAAAAGCTGCTATTTGAGAAAGGATATCAAAAATAAAATCAGAATTAAAGATTTCCTGCAGAAGCCTTGAGAAGCTGCAGATTTCCATTCCTAAAAGCTGCAGAAGCAGCAGAAAAAACCAAAGACTCAGGCTCAAAATTGAACTCGAACTCAGAATTTCATAGGAAATTACAAAAGGAGTTGAAATTTTTAATGACTTATATAATATTAAGATAACCTGAAATAAAATGAGGTGATATTGTTGATTCCGAAGGAGATTATGTACCTGAAAATTTCAGATTATAAAAGGACTATAATGAGTATCTTACCTTATCAAGAGAACAACAAAACCACAAAAAAGGATGCATGTTCCAGATTATAAAAGGGAATATTTTTAGGTGATGTGGCAATTGAGAAATAGAATAGCAATAGCACCAACTATGCAAATAAATATGAATAATTTCAATTAAGCAACAATTGTGCAAATAAGCTCAAGAAATTGTTTCCTGTAGGTCCATTAAGTTTTTCCTAATTGGGAAAAGTATCTCATCTGAAAATGAGCCACGAAACAAATGAACTGACAAAACGTTACTTATCATGCAAAATTGACAACACAAAACCAAATGACATCAGACCCACTGGTCATATCATATCAAATGAAATCAACATAACCGCCTAATTAGATAAATTGTACCAAAAAATTGTACTGATTTCTCTTCAATAAAATTGGAAATAATCGTTCAACAGTACCAAAAAATGGTACTGATTTCTCGTCAATAGGCCACTGATTTCTCTTGAAAAATTCACAGAATGATCTCATTTATTTTAGAGAATAGTCTAAATATCTCAGAATATATATACGTATGAAGGACCTTTAGTCCTAATTTATTTTCCCTAAAAACATGACTGAAAATAGTCATACTTTGCCAGCTCAATCAAACAACAAAGAAATATAGAAAAATCAAGCAAAATTGGAGATTACAATGGAAGAATGTGATCAATAAAAAAAATGAAACTCAAATTAGACTTAAAAAAATCCAGATCATATCAAATCAGAGCTAAAGCCAATTAAATCTACATAAAAAACCTAGTCAAGAGGGCAGGCAACAGTACCTCGATATACCAATTTCTTGATTGAGTAGTCAACCAATGTTGATCTTATTCACCTGAAAGCAAAAAGCAAATAAATGTCTAAACAATTAATCCTTCAGCTACTGAAATTTTTTTTGAACGAACTGCGTTAGTAAATGACCAGAGTGGCTGCCTTTAACCACATCAATTGTTGTATTAGAGATGAGCTCAGTCCACAGAGGTTGCAACATGTCCCTAATTTGGAGCCAGCCAAACTCCACATCTATATGTACAAAATTACATTTATAAAAATAAATTTAATTTTCTTTGATTTGTTTGCAAAGGGAGAAAAATATGCATGTTCCACGAAACTCACCAACATATTTGTAAATCTAGACAAAGGACATCTCGTGGAGCTGAAAATGAGATCTTGGTGTCCTCTCTGCAAAATACTTGTAAACATGCTCTAAAGCAAAATCACCAAGTTAATATTATTATTTTGACAGTACCAATTATTCACTAACCAAAGTTATACTTGGTGCTTCAGGTCACAGAAAATAACAAAAAGAAAAAATTCTTATAATCAAATGTGTACCTTCACACTGTCAACATAGTCCATGTTCAGGTTCTATGGCGTTGTGGACTTGTTTGTGGTCATGAACTCACCATCTGTTAACCTCAAAAACATCTCAATTTCAGCAGCCAACCACGTCTTTTTTATATTCCATACATCTAAAGAATACCTCAATATTAAGATACAGGATAGCATAAAAATTTTCAAAATTCCCTAATAATACCTTCATTTTTTCCTGGCGAAGCACTTCATGCAAAATAAGACAATGCCAAAGCTCCATGAGTATGTAGCAGAAGCTCTCAAACTGGAAAAAAAAACATTCAAAAACTTAGCAATCAACGGGGATACTTGAGTTGTTGAACACATGAAAAGCAATAGAAGTGCTAAAAAGTGAATTGTAACAGAGACCAAATGTTATTTCTCAAAGTCCTGAAATCTGCCTGCGACTTGTAAAAAAGATATTTTTTTTCTTAAAGCTTCCTATTTTGTCCTTCATATATCTTTTGAGCTGTTCAATTTAATAAAATTTCATAATATAATAATAATAAATACTATATATTTGAGCTGGCATGAACTTGAGAGCCTTCATATTGGTAGTTTATCCTACTGGTATGAGTCGGTATGCTGCAGAACCCTTGTCGCAGTCTTATTTCTAGAGTCCTCATTCAGTTACGTAGCACATAGCACAAAAGCTCCCATGCAGAGCAACAAATTGAACGTATGCTTCATCCGTCTCAGCCGTCCAATCAACCACCTCATCTGGCAGGTCTTCTATCCAACCAGGCAGTTGCAAGGCCTGTGCCATCCCCCCCTTTGACAGCCATCCTGCATTGATGATGTCCAAGCTTCTGCCCAATAATACACAATCGATTTAATTTTCTGACAATAAGTGTCAATAGTAATGGGGTCAGTTTGTTGGAAATAATACTTATTTCTTTGAATCCAACATAACCATACAAAGAGCAACAATCAGAATTTTAGAAAGATCTCTTTGTACCCAATAGAGACTACACACACACTAAACACCAAGTAAAAGGGGAAAAAAAAAGACCAGCTAACCTGAGAAGATGGGAAGAGAAGAGACCAAATCTTGAACCCTGACAGCTTCCCAAACATTACCGACAGCAAGTAGTAAGCCCTGCAAGGAGCAGAAGGGAAGGAAAAACAGATTTTGCGATCAAAACCGAGTGCTATCGGAAGACTGATGGGAATATAATTAAACAATTTATCAAGTATGTGTTCTTCTTAAATTGTATAACAACGCAATCAGATTTGTTACTCCTACTCTTCATATTGGAACAAACATTAATTAGTACACTGAAAGCATATCAGAGGGTAAGTGAAATCCTGAAATCCCACCTTACATTTCCTAGAAAAATTAGACAAAAGTTGTCTAATAAAATCCTGAAATCCCACCCTACATTAATTAATGTGGTACTTTGCTCTCTTGTTTGTTGATGAATACTGCATACGAAGGAAAAAAATTGGAACAAACGATAAAAAAAGTTAGAAAAAAAAGCACCTTACGGAATCAAACATTTAGTAAAAGTTCCAAACCACCGCTGAATCAAAATGTTTCCAGAAAAAAAATGAAACAAAGATAACGATGAGCACTTAAGCATATTCCTCGTTTAAGGTGAGATTGTGTTAGCGAATGGGAGAAAGAGAGTACCTGAATTCGAGAGTTAGAAGGATCGGTCCTGCTCACTGCTGGGAGAAAGTGAGGAAGAAGAGAAGAGAAACGTTGACAAAGCGGAGATGAAACGTCGGTTTTTCCTCTTTCTTTCTTTTATGAATTTTGCGTAAAAGAAAAGAAATGGGGGTATGGCCGGGCGTACGGAGCAAGATGGGGGAGAATATGCTGAAGGATCAAGAATATGCTGCTCCAACGGCCCGGATAAAGGGACGCAAACGAACGGCTAGGATCACGGAACTGTGCTATCTACAGTTCCACGTGCAACTCACGCCGGACAAAATTTATATAGTTTTAATTATTGTTTCATTTCCTTGCTTTCGATTTTAGCCTACGCCTCAAAGAAGAAGATCCTAAGTCTGAGCTTTTTTTTTTTTTGCTAAATTGAACAAGAAAACACTCAAATTTACAGTGGCGAAGTTTTAGAGAGCAATGGATTGCTTCTAGAGTTGGCGAAATGTGATAAGCTGTTTTCACAATGGAGAGCGTCCTCAATAAAATTTAGAGATAAAAAAAATAGAGCACTATAGAGATGGTTACGAAGAGGGTTAGAGTTTTTGTTCAATTTTGGAACCTAAGTTTAATTTTTTGAGTCAATCCTGAGAAAGGGTTGGAATTAACTTCTTCGAAAAAAAATGAGGTGGTAAGACGAAAACAACAAGGTAACAGTAGACGATGAAGGTCATGATTTTTTTGGAAAGTGTGCTATTTTTCTTTAAAATATTAAAGAGAGAAGTTTAGATAGTTTTCTGGGTCGCATCGTAGCCATTGATTAAAAATTATTGAATGGCGACAGATTTGTGGCAATTAGGGGCAACGAAAAAGGGAGGCAGCGGAACCCTCCTCAACTATATAAGGTAACTATCAATTTCTTCTATCTGTTATTTTTTTTAGCTTTTGTATAACGTAAAACACTTTGGATGTGGTGGATCATGTACAAAATGGAAAATTGATATGCAGTTTTGTCATTCATGCCATCGCTAAATATAAAGTGAATATATACAGTAAATAAAATGAATATATAGACTATTTAAGTGAACACATACAAACAAATAAGTTCAAGGAAAATAAGTTGAATATGCATGTAAAAATTCTGAACAAATGATGACAATAATTATTTGTTTGTAAGTGTTCACTTAGATCGTCTGTATATTCATCTTGTTTGCTGTATATGTTCACTTTATATTTAGCGATGGCAGGGATGACAATACACGGTAGTTATCATTCGCGTACAAAATGCGCTCGAGTCTTGTGGTCATTTTATTCATTTTTATATCATGGGCTAAGCCCACTTAATATCATGGGCTCATTTTAGTGGGCTGCTAAATTTCATGTCATCGAATTTGGAACAACTAGATAAAGTGGATCTCAAATTTTATTACATAAATTGTAAAGAAAATAGGAAAAACTTGAATGACCGTTTCAGTTGTCAGATAAAAATGATTGTTGATGTATCTCTACCAAATTACATTACATATATATCAATTCTCAAACTAAATGCGACTCTTTTCAGTTTGCACTTTTCTGTGCTTCTCCAAGTTTGCTTCCTCATCATGATTTTGTTCCTTGATTGTATCCTTTTCTGGGCTTTCTTCTATCCTTTTTCCCCATAAGACATTATAGAGACCTCCAACCATGAGTACACCCCCTATTACACTATTGGAAACACAGATACACAAGCACACCAAACGTAAGTATTGTAACCAAAAATAAATAAATATTTATGCAGTTATATATCAAGCATTTGTATTTTTAATGTGCCGCACTACAATACCCAACAGAAATGAAAAAGTACGGCTGTGTCATATCTTTCAAACATCCGCATCCATACTACCATTAATTCAAGCCTAAAACTAACTAATAGTTGTAAAACTATTATGAATTATAAACTTGCACATGTGCCAGAGAAATTTACACAAAACATGTTCAACTTCAAACTGAAAGGACTGGACAATACCATTATGATATATAACTATTTTCTCGGAAACCAGATATGAGGTACTTCGAAAAATTCCATGTATTGAAGTATTGATCTACTATCAAAATCTTTCAGATAAAAGTTTAAAGGATACTCTACCTTCCTAATGAAATTGCTTCTCCTAAGAAAATAGAAGAAAGCACTATTGTGAAGATTAGAGTTAATGGCATAGACATTCCTAAAAAAACAGGCCCCTGTAATTGAATTGCCCATGCTTGCAGATAATATGAAATTCCACTTAGGGCAATTGCCTGCATTTCAAGACATAAACAGAAGTTAATTTAGTAGTCCATTATTTCTGATTCTGATATGCACTTCTTGTAACAGATAAGACATTAGCAATTGCTGGTTGGCACTCAAAAATACCTGTACAAATCAGTTTATGATGTTTTTTTGCTTGTGTTTATTTGCAACCATTAATCTTACATGAGCTTGAATGGGTTTAGCAGTCGCTCCCTGGTATACTGGAATCATACTTGTTACTGAGGTGTGAACATAACTGATATAGTTGGTACTGACATGTACCAGTGCCATCTAATCAGGTGCTATATGTAACAGTCTGTAGTTAACAAGACCTATACAAATATGTGAATGGAAAAAGAAAACTTACACAGTAAAGGACCGCAAGAAGACATATATCAAACTTAAGTTTCCATTTAGAATAGTCCCTTTCAAGAGCAAGTGCAATGAAGAATGATTGAATCATAGTGAAGATGCACTGAAGAGTTGCTGTTAGAATCTTTGAAGGGTACTCCTCCAACATTGGCCCCTAGGGAAACATATATTATTTCCAAACTTAATACATGTGAAATGCTTTCAGTCAGCTCATACGTACAGAGGTTAACATGTACCCCACTTAATACCAGATATTCTCATTGCACTTAACCAAGGTTGACCGTCGGTTCAACGAAAGATTGATACCCACCAGGGAACTTATGAAAATAGGACGTTCTATGTCTCATATAATGTTCATCACTATAATTTTTTTTTATTTTTTGAACGAAATAGTATCATGTTTAGAGTAAATCTATTGTGAACCATGATGCATAAAGCGCTCCGTGCACCACGACCGTTTGATCGGTGATTTTGCAAATTGACAAATCTAAATTAACCAATCCAATCTAATATATTGAAATCTCATAGCAAACAAAATTTTACATTTTTTATTTTTTTACTATTTTTTTCAAATTTTTTAAAGCTTGCCATTTTTTACTTACAAATTAGTGTATTTATGGCAAAAAAATGTCAAGTTTTAAAAAATTCGAAAAAAATAGTTCTAAAAATTGTAAAATTTTGTTTTCTATGAGATTTCAATATATATATTGGGTTGGTTAAATTAGATTTGACAATTTGTGAAATCACCGACCAAAACTGTCATGGTGCACGAAAGCTTATATGAACCATGGTTCACAATAGATTTACTCATCATGTTTATCTATATATTTCATGGGGACCTACAGGTTGGGTTTAAGATTGTTACTATATGTATATGTTGGCCTTTAGTACTTTTCAGGTTAACACAAGTCAACCATATCAATTGCAATTTCTAACATAGTAGCTTGCATGTTACTTGTCTCTATAAGTTTCATAATAAAAATTACTTTCAGTTTTTGAAAACAGAGCTAACTTATTTTAACAAGAAAAATCATAATTAAGCAAAAATATCAAATTTCAGGTTGAGCTACTTATGATCAACCATCAGTAAGTAATGAAACCTCGACTTAGTGACAGATTATGAACCCACTGGTTCAACTTTAATATGTCAGATGGACTGATGAAACATGCAGTGGGGTCAAGACAGTTTACTTACCATAAGGACAGTCCAGAGAGACCACTGGAAAACAGAGAGAGTTGTGAGAAAAATCCCTAGAATCCATCTCATTTTTGAACCATTGGTTTGTTTTGCTGGCACTGGGTTGTGAATTGGGTGATAGTGGTTTATGGATTTTATAACAGGTCCCTCATAAAATGCAAGGATTACGACACCGACAATACACAGAGCAATTCCTGAGGCTTTCAAGACTCCATGCACCCTCTTCCATTTTAGAGATTCCATCCTATCATTTTGAGGTAATGTTGGAACAAAATAAGATATAACTCTGCGAATTTCGTAAATAAGAGTACAAATTAATAGCATATATTTCTTTCCAAAATGATATGCAAAGATTAGCCCTTTTACCTAAATATGGCAGCCAAGAGGAAGGTCATCACGGGGAGGAGATTGCAAATTGCAGATGATGCTGTGGTTGAAGTATAGCGTAGACCGATACTGAATATATTGCCAGCAATAGAAATCCTATGAAGAAAAACAGGACTAATTAATTTAAAAGGAAAAAAAGTAATAAGAAATGAACGTAATAATAGCTAAAATATTCAATATTATAAATATTTGAGTTAAGTACAACCTTAAAAAAAATTTAATTCATAACAGAGTTGCAGATATTTTATAACTGATATATGAATAATAATAGATCTGATTGATTGCTCATAGTGACAATTACTACATGAACCATTAAGAAGAATTGATAGAAGTATGCTTATTTTATGCTCGATGCAAAATAGCAGCTACTAATATTTGAAGAGTAGAACCGCGGTCACAAAGAAAGATGTTGCCTATTAGGCGTCATAAAACTTACCCATACAAAGAATGTAAGAACAATTTAAAGGCGATCTTGTAAGAAAGTTGAGGAGCTCTTTTCCTAAGCAAGAATGACAAATAAGTCAAATAATCTGAGGTAAGATCATATAAAACGAAAGTAATAAATAACTGACCAAAATATGTGAAAACAGTGCCAAAATATGAAAGATAATTTTTCTGTGGCATAATATGGGGCGCCATATAACTTTTGAAGACAAATTGGGTGTGGTGTCAAGCCTGGCACCATACATTATTTGTCTTTCCTTGGCATTTCTTTTCATTTTGGCATGTTTCATGAAAATAATGTGAAAACTAACATATATATGTGTGTGTATTCGATGATTACCTTTCAATTATAAAAGCAACGGGACCTAACAAAATGGAGGCAATTGCATGCCTGTAGAAAACAAATACTGGTACACTCAAGCCTTGATTAAAGGCGGCTTTAGCAACAACCTGTCCTAGTGCATATAAAAACCTAATTACAAGCACAATAAAATAAGCTTTTGTTTTGCTCATTTTGGATATATGGATCGTTGAAATAGATTTTAGTCCGGCGAAGGCTGGTACTACCTAGCTGGCTAGCTCCTCAATTTATAGCATTAGTTTATCATTTGCGAAAGAGGGAATATAGAGATATTTAATATTTTCAGCATGATTCATACATAGTCTTCAACAAAGTAGACCATTTTTGCTCTTTTATATGTTAATTTTTTGAATGGTCATGGCAATTTTTACTTTACCTTTTTATTTGACCTCTGACCGAATAATTACACTGTCAATGCAAATAGATAGCTATGATTACAAAACAAAAAGAATCGTGTAAAGCGAGGCCAATTGAATCAAGTTCTTCGGTTATTGCGCAAATATTATTTTAAAACTATAATATCTTTTTGAACGATACCAATTGTTTTCCATTTTCCTTTCTGAGAGATAATGTTCGTTCTTCCGTAGAAATGTGCTTGTTTCTGTTAAAGTGGGGAAACTTAGCACCTTGTCCAGTGATTCAAAAGAAAATTCCAAAAAGTTGTTTGTTTCTCTTATAGTTTTTGGTATCAAATTGCATAAATATGCTTTCAATTTCTTTCATTTTTATGATTATGTTTCATCCTAAATTTGGACGTTGGTGCCACCCACTATCCAAAGTAGTCCGGATTCGCTGTTGCGCGACACGCGGTGTAGCGCACTACGAGCCGTTTGATCTTGATCGGACGGTTCACTTTTTACGGGCCTACCAATCTAGGTTACATGCACGGAGCTCCCTTGTCCATTGGATCTTAATCAAACGGCCATTATACCGCGCGACACGCTGTGTCGCGCGGCAGCGGATCACAATTTCTATCCAAAGGGTATTTTTGACCTTCATTCTAATTACAAATTAAAGAATTCTCGGCGCAAGAAATAGTAGTAATTGATTTTAAAAATTATATCGGTTGATAGATGATGCAATTCGAATGATAAATGTATAAATGAATTTGAATCTCTTCGTAAGTTTAAATTTCAGATTATTTGCAAAAGTCAGCATTATCAAGGAAACAAAATGGAGGGTATAAGCCGGTTTATCTCCTATTCCCTCTTCCCGCACACACATGGTATAAGAAATAAGGGATAAATTGACTTATACCTCATTTATTCTTGGTTTAGATGTGGCATCGATCCAAGAACATAGAAATATTGAAAATTTGTTCTCTACAATTTTAACTAATATACGAAGGCATTATAATGAAAGTATCTTCATTAAAACTTATTTCTAATTTTTTAAACATTAAAATGGTTTTCTATGAAATCTAAGCTTCCGATCTGATTCACAATTTTTTTTTTGATTCGTCCGATTCGACTCCTTGGACCAACATTCCACATCGAGTCCAATTTCGATTTTTAAAATTATGGTGCAAACGCATGTTTGTGCCGTTCAATCGATTTGATATGTGCTTAAATATCAATTGGCGGAGGAAAAGATAATATGTTTTGAATTTTTGTCTAATAAGGAAACAACTTGAGCAACATTTACCTATATCACTGGTAAATTGAATAACATATCTTTATAATCTAACATTATTTTATTTTTTTTATTTGTCCAAATATAACGACATTTTTGCTACTATTCATATAAAATATAAGTGAATAATGATTAATGTGATGGACAAAATTTCGTACACGGTAAATAGTTTGTAGGGCTTATTAGTTTTAAAATTAGTTACTTTTTTTTTGGCGATTATTTTAATCAAATAAATCGGAAGTAAATATTGACTTGACCAACTTGACATGTGTGTCTACAGAAATCCAATTCGTAAAACTTATTAACCGAATTATATAACTGTGTGAATGTCGTTGATATGCCGTTAATTTTGTAAATTATTTATTTCAAAAATCAAAATCGCCCTTTACCGTGCGAAAGTCTGTCAGGTCCCTGTCAAACGTTGGAGGTGGAAGCGGAAACAGTCATTTCCGTTTCTGTTTCGTTTCGGTAACGGAACGAAATGGCTGTTTCGTTTCTGTTCTGTTTCGTCAAACGTAACAAATTTCTATTTCGTTTAACGTTCAGCCTCACAATTTTTTATTGATTTCAGCCCATTTTCGTGTTTCGTTTCATTTACATTAACAATTTTTGGTTTTGTTTCCGTTCTGTTTCTGAAAACGAAACCCATTTCAGCTTTTATTTAACGTTCCGTTTCGACGAAACAGAAACGAAAACGTTAAGACGTTTCATCACTGACAGGTCTAGTCAAGGACTTACAAATTAGCATTGTTCGAGGCAACCTGGTGTAGTATAAGTATGCAACTCTTTTGCACCGTGTAACACCTTCACAACTCCTCACTCACAGAAGCTGTTCGACAAAATGTCTGTGAGAGTCTACACCAATCTAACTTCGTACCTCCAAAACCACATGGTCCTCGACTTGGTACCAAAGCAAAAGACCTCCTCACGTCGGGGATGAGGCTTCATGGGCCACCGCGTGGGCTTCAACTAAGCTACCCAGATGTTGCATGTGCCGGGGTCTCATTCGGATTTGGCGCACCAGTTTATGCTTCAAAGGAATAAGACAATTGTCATTTTCCTTCAACAAATTTGCTAACTGTGTCATTTGGCAGGGATAGGATGTATTAATCCTCCAATTTTTACTTTATTTCTAAACATAGTCAATGCAAATTGTTTGTATGCTATATTTAACCCACATTTTTAATCTTGTTGCCAAAAATACCCTCTGAATCCTTGCTACGTGCACTTGTTGTGTATTTTTTTTTTCCCACAATTAGTCTTTTTTTTATTTTTAACCTCTAGATTCCATCAATTTCTCGAAAAGAAGTAGGAGGAAATGGAAGTGTAGTTTCATCTGAGATAACATTTTGAAAGGGAAGAGATGTCAACTCTGCTGATTGGTTTAAAAACTGGAATTTTTTACCTTCAAGAAAAAACATGGTATTGCTTTTTCCTCTGCTTGTGGTTTTACATGGATACATAAGTTAATGTCAACCTTTTACTCTCGTGAAAACTCTAATCTTGGTTTGAAAATTTTTTTGTACAATTGTAGGAAATGTAAGACATGTCTGGAGAGTGATGTGTTGATAGAGGTGAAAGGTTTCTCATTTTGTCAGCATAAGGTAGTTACATTTTACCTTGAACTAAACAGAACAGCTAGCCTTATCACAGAAATTTCTTATTCATTGGATTGTACTTTTGCTGAAAGGTTTTTACCATTTGGCTTTAAGAGACTGTAGACCTTCATGCTGATACTCGATAATTGTTTTCTTTTTTCTTTCATTTATCATGGTGTAGTAGAAAAAGGTAGAGTGGTACCACTCTTTTATAGTCAGCTAGGAAATAGAGGAAAAGTGACTAAGAGATATATGTTGCCATTGAAATAAATTTAAATCAGTTCTTTCAGATACAAGAATCTTTAATTACATTCTGCATATAACAAAAATGTAAACTAAGATATACAATCCAATGTGTTATAAAACAATTTAGTGCACAACATAATACAGTTGATAGGAAATTAGGAATAACTCCTTGCAAATAAAAGTAATTATGTTTGTCATAACATTACATGTTTTGCTGTGATTACATTTTAAACTACTTTAATAGGTATATGTTTTTCTTATTTGCTCACTTATTTAGATTTTTTATTTGTTAAGTTTGTCTTTTTGCGGGTGTATTTCATAAATCACATGGTAATTCACCATTGTCAACGTGGAATGTGGTTAAGTGCATGCTCAGTGACGTTAGAATTCACCTTAGTTTCAGGCAAATGATTAACTAAAACAATATATTTTTTTTTTGCTTGCAGTTTCCGCTTATTTACCACAGCCCCGTTTTGAAAAAACTAATCACTGAATCTTCCTGTGATGAAATTAGACTTTGCACTTGTGCACTTCATGATATTCCCAACGGAGCCAGCTCTTTTGAGTTTGTAGCTAAATTCTGCTACCGTGAGAAAATAGAGCTGACTTCATCAAATGTGGTTCCCCTCCTTTGTGCTGCCTATTACCTAGACATGACTGAGGACTACATGAAAGGAAATTTAATTTCCCAGTTGGAAATTTTCCTGTCAGAAAGAATCTTATCAAATTGGGAAGATACAATTGTGGCACTCCACTCATGTGAACCTGTATTGCACTGTGCTGAGAAGCTAGACATCATATCTGCATGCCTTGAATCACTTGCCTATAAGGCACTATATGGAAAATCATATTACCTGCATCCGCAACAACAAATGCATTGGAATGGGATTGGATACATGGATGAGGCTCCTCCCAAGTTAGTAGGTTCGGGTTCAAGTTTGGATTGGTGGTTTCATGATATTTCCTCACTGAGCCTACACCTCTTTAAGAGATTTATTGGGGCACTGGATTCTATGGGGCATGACCCTTTAGTTATCTCAAATGCAGTTATTTATTATGCAGATAAATACCACACGAAGTTAAACTCTAATTCCACTGGCAATTGGCCAATCGATCAGAGGATGTTGCTTGAAGAAATTGTCAGCTTGTTGCCAGTACAGAAAGGAGTCACCTCCACTAAATTTCTTTTTAGTGTCCTCAACACCAGCATCATGTTAAATGCAAATGTAAAATTCATCCAAAGCTTAGAAAAAAGAATTGGTACGCAATTGGATGAATCTACTATGGAGGATCTATTTGTGCCAAATTTGGGATATGCTAAGGAGGTGTATGATGCAAATTGCATCCAGAGAATAATTGAGCAATTTGTAAAAGAGAACTTTAATGTAAGTGAGATTGCGTGCAATTCAGCCAACAAAGAGTGCTTGACAGAAACTGATTCAAAGCTGTTGGCAGCATTAGTAAAATTGCTTGATGGGTACTTACTAAACGTTGCAGATGATAGAAATTTAAATTTTCAACAATTTCTCTCTCTTGCAAATGCAATTCCCATGGGTTTGAGGCATTGTGATGATGATCTCTACCGTGCGATTAACTCTTACATAGAGGTAACAATCAATTTTATTATTTCCAAAATCAGTAGAATATATCTTCAGCTAGCTAGAATTTATTGGGTTTCGGAAAATGTTATCTGATTCAACTTTGGTACTTCACAGAATAAAGAGTAAATATCTCTGCAAACGTAAAAATGAATTCTTTTGCAATGATGTCCAGAGTACCCCTCTCTAAATAGCTTGTGCAAAATAACTGCAAATACGGAGGGAGAAATTGCACTTTTTTTCTACTTCATCTTTACAGAAATTAAGATGGAGGGGAAGAATATGAGATGTATGCATGGTAATTTTGTTAAATTCATATTGCATTGCATGAAGATTTTCTTGGAAAAGGTTGAACTTGTGCATTAATATCTTCATATATTTTTTGTTTGTGTATGTATATGCAGTGCCATCCACAATTGTCAGATCAACAAAAGGAACGACTTTGCCAGTTAATTGACATACAAAGTTTGTCTGAAGATGTATGCAGAGAAGTAGTGCAAAATGAGAAGCTTCCCCTCAGAGTAGTGGTTAAGGCTCTATTCTTTGAAATGCACCATTTAAAGGGCTCCCTCATCGAACTTGAATCAGACAACCGAATTCAGATGGTTGTTGGACCAGAAACAGAAAATGTAATGGAGTCTGTTGAAGGGAGGGATCTGATGGTGCGGTGTGTTCAATTAAAAAAGGAGTGTGCGGAGCTAAAGAAAGATATGAAGAGAATTAAAAAGGCGAAAAATGTGAAGAAGACAAGCATAACATGGGGTTCTTTTTTTGTTAAAAGGTTTTTCTCGGGAAGAGTTATTAAGGCGCTTTTGGCGGCACCAAAAGTAGGTAATAGGATTGCAAATTAGATTTGAAGAATTTGATCTACACCCTTCTAGAACTCAAAACAAAAAAGAATGGACGTCTTTCAAAATGCTAGTATATTACAATAGTAAAATGAAAAGAAAGCTCATGTGAGGTTCACAAATGAGAATCTAAGGTTCCGTTTGGATAGGTGTGAGAAGAAGGGAAGAAGAAAAGAAGTGGGAAGAAATATTGGAAAGTGTGTAACTTTGTGAAGAGTTTGGATTGTTTATAATTTTTTTTTTCCTTCTTCTTTCTTCCTATCTTCTTCTCAACCCATCCAAACGCTACCTAAGAGGAGAAACTTTTATATTTTCTATTAATAAAGTGAGATGTCAGACATTTTATTCTTTAAATTGTTGTTATTGCAGAATTACATGTCCGAGCTAGTTGACACGAGAGATGTTATTGTAATATATATAGAATTCATGGAGAATAAAAATAAATTATAAATTTTGCTTATTAAAAATTTTCTTGTGATGTTTACAATATTGTATTATTGTTTGTTCATTAACCAGTGTATAGCTTGTTTTACCGAGGATCACATACAATATATTAAACTAAAAAATAAAATTTTGCACATTTTACTCTTGGACTTATCAATTTTTTATTTTTTTTGTGGGATAAAAAACGTGCATTTGTTTCAGACATGTATTGATACATATAAGAATAATGCACAAAAAAGGTTTTGAAAATCAACTTTCAATGTACCTGAGTACCTCTGAATTTCTATCTTATATACAGTAATTTCTAGAAAAACTGGAGAAGTAACTTTCAGTGTATGCATTATAATTTTTTTTTGGGGAGTCCATTGTATGCATTATAATTTATAAATTTATAATTACTAGAAAAAAAAGAAGGTTTTGAATAACTTTCAATGTCTTTATTAAAGTTAATTACTTGAAAGCGTTCAACTTTCAATGTTTTGAATAACTCTCATGTGCGCCCCACATAGTTATTTCTCATCAATGGTCGCTGTCGCCTTTCGAGTTGTCACACCCCGCGCCGACACACCGACACACGGGGCGAGAAGGTGGGACGGTATCTTCTGCATCCATCCGACGGCCCGTCAACCTACGTCGCAAGCAGAAAAAAAAACAAAACGGATGTCAGCTACAAAGCTCAGTAACCGGTTATTTAACGACGCAGCTTCTCTATATTAGTTGTTAAAGCAAATTAAACATGACTGGATTAATCCACATAACAAACCATACATTTTATTTAAGAAAAGAGATGAATGTGATTCGGTGTACTTTCATGAGGAATATCATATAATATAATACGAGAGTATCCACCTTACAAAACTCCAACCCTGCGGGAATAATTCCCGTGCCAAATCCACCCTACATGTCTCAATCCTTACTTAGACCTGGGGAAAAGGTCCCGCGCCAAGTCCACCATATTGTATTTCCTGACCGTACCTGTGCTTAATCGATCCTATCCATCGAGCGTATACCTAATGTATAGACACCCGACCCTGGTTGCTTTGCAACCGCTCCTGCCCTCCACCGTGCACTAAGTGGGGACTAGTATACACCAGTACTGGGTTACTACCGCGGAGTTCCGTGGGGTAGTCCGCTTCCACACACCTAATGGTTCCAGCCAGTCCAACCAAAACGAATATATACCAAATCACAGCTAATCTGCCTAGAGGCTGAATAGCAGAGTAGATCAGTATGTGTTGCCTATGATCGCTATTATAAGAAGACCACCGGCATTAAGCTGGGGTGCAATCTCCCGATAATGAAAATCACAAGTAAAACAACTTAACTACTCGGTCTCATTCTGTTTCACTTTCATCATCCATTTTCTGTTATTCCAAGTCACTTTTATACACATGCAAGCAAAGCCAAGCGGTAATCAAATCAAGCAATACAGAACTAATTATAGAGAAGTCCGGTTACCTGACTGAGCGATCCATAGCACAAGCAAATCGGGATGACTATAACTGCGACGTAGAACTCGAATTCCAAATGGCCGACTATTCAAAGCCAAGGTGGTATTCACAGTTTGCTAGGAAGAGAGAGAAACAGAAATGATATACGAAATGAAATGAAATGAGGCTGGGGTCTATTTATAGTAGAGGTCTGACTAAAATGGTAAATATTCTAGATTACTTAATGGCTAAGTAAGTAGAAAGGAATTACTTAGCTATTATTTTTGAAAATATTAATACTATTTATAAAAATAACTGAGTCTATTTATAAAGATATTAATTATCAGAAATTATTTATATAAATATTGATTACTTAGCTACTAAAAATGTGGATAAGATCAAATAGATATTTTCAAAGTGGATAAGATCAAAGAGATATTTTCAAAGTAGATAAATATGAACATTTATCAAATAGGACCTTAGAATTCGATGTATTGCAAACAGGTCCTAAAATTCAGGGATATCACACGAGTGGTCAGGGATTCGAGTCCCAGTAGGTGGGACGGAATAAAAAGGGTGTGTGGATAGGCTACGGCCTTATATCAAAAAAAAAAAAAAATGGACATTACATTTATATCGCACTTATATACCTAATTCATCGATGAACATCCCCACAACATACACATCTGAGAAACATACACAGGCATGGAAACAGAGAAAAAGGGATACATTGCAATCTTTGCAATTGTAGGTGCCTTTCTTTGTGCAATTCTCTTCTTCAGCATGTGGTCTGTTAAAATTAGCTTCGCCACTTGTGCGATGATCAGTGCTGCTATTATGATAGTTCTTGCTTTGTTCTCCTCACTCTATGCACCAAGGAGTGTAGCTTCTGGATCCTATGATCGGCTTCGACAAACTCTTCATGAAAGCGGAATGTTGTTATAATTAGTTTCTTCTCAAATTTTATTTTTGTTCTTATAATTAGTAAGTTCTTCTCAAATTTTATTTTTGTTCGCTACAATTCGTGTGCTTGTTTCCTTTTTCATTTGGTACAAAAATTGTAATTTTTGTACTTTTATTATTATTATAGGTTTGTACTTGGTAAAGATATTTGTAAAACATAGCTTAGTATTTAAACTGGCAAATTATTACTCTTGGATTGTATTCGATTTTATCTGATGCAAAAAGTAATATGTTTCCGTGGAAAATCTGCTGCAAGTTGAAGTGGTTTCAATTTAAACCTGCTAAATTAATGCAATTTTGAGCTTGAATTAAAGCTTAATTACCTCAACAGTTAATACTTTTTTGTGGGGCTGTAAGTATGAATTCTCAAAAGTGATGTTTGGCACAAATGTAATATGTGAAATTGGATAGAAAGAAGATGCAATAGTTTTTTTTTCTTTTTTTTTGAGTCAAAAATGGGGTCGAGCCACCATCTTTTTATATATAAATAATAGATTTAGCAAGATGCTAAAGTTACAAAAGTGTTAAAGAAAAAAATAAAAATAAAAATAATGAAATCATAGAAGATCTAAACTAAACAATCAAAGGTAAAAGATCAGGAGATGGTGTCAACATGAGACCGATGTGCATGTTTCCGTTGAATCTAATAAAAAAAAATAGAGGATACTGGTAAAGAGTATTAGTTTATAGAATAGTATTTTAGGAAAGTTTAAATAAGTTAGTAGTTTGATACATAATAGTTGTGACTTTTTAGTTTCAAAGAAATAAGTGTCCATGTATTGGCGCATATAGCTTAGAATAGATAAGTTATTTTTGGAGTTGTAATAGTTATAAGTAGCAGGTCAATTTGTATCAAATATGCAAGAAAAAAATATTGTGCGTTTGTGTTCTTCTTTTCTTCTTTGTTGATGGTAAATTTCACCTTTTTACTAGTAAACAACCAACAATTGTGGTATCAGAGAGTTAGGATTTATTATATCTGATAGCTGAAGCGAACAACAACACAATCAATATGTCGGTGCCTCAATTCAAAGGTGAAAATTATGAATTCTGGAGTATCAAGATGATGACTATGTTCAAGTCATATGGTTTACGAAAATTGATTGAGAAAGGTGTTGGGACAGCGACAAAAAAATTGAAGAAAGATGCAAAGGGTTGCTCCTTATTCAACAAGTTGTGCATGATTCGGTGTTTGTAAAGATCATTGCAGCAAAATCAACAAAGGCGGCATGGTCTTACCTAAAAATGACATTTCAGGAGAGTTTTTAGGTGCTCGCTATCAAGTTGCAGGGCTTCAGACGTGAGTTCGAGACGTTGAATATGAACCAAGGTCAATCAGTTCAATTGCTCACTATCAACAGATATGAAGAAAGAGATGACAACAAAACTTTTTACACCAAAGAAGAATTCTCCAGAAATCCACAATAGGATAGAGGACCTGGATGAGAAGGTGGAAGAGGTCAAGGTGATCTCGGTCGCATAGGAAGAGGTAGAACAAGCGATAATCAACAAAATTCTTCTAAACAATTGAAGAAAGATGTTGAGTGTTATTACTATCATAAGTTCTGCCATGTGCAAGCCGATTGCTACAAAAATGAAAAGAGAGGAAGGACAAGCATTTGTTCAATGAATTAGATGAATCATACAAAAAGGCAATAAAGTTTGGTGATGACAAAGAAATTCATGTTGAAGGAAAAAGAAAATCTACATGTTTAGTTAAGCAATCACAGCACACATGCTACATGAGTCTATTAAATTCCCCAATTGACTCAAAACCTTCTCAGCTTTGGTCAGATGATGGACAGTGGCTATACCATCAAGTTTGAAAGAGAAAACTGCAGAGTGGGAGATGCATATACTGGTCAGATGATGGTGGTGTTAAAGAAGACACAAAACAACCTATTTCATTTGGAGATAACAAAGGTTTAGCACAAGGAACATGCGGCCAAAGAAATAAGTGAAAGCAAGATATAGCACTTGAGTAGGATGATATGGGTGTATTTTTTAAGTTACAAGCATGAAACTTTTAGGTTGTTCAAGAAGTTTACACCATGGCTGAAACACAAACAAGGATAAAATTAAAAGCCTTGAGGTCAGATCGTGGTGGTGAGTTTCAATCAAAAGATTTCAAGCAATTTTGTGAAAAAGAAAGAGTTCTACAGCAGCTAACAACTTCTTACACCCCTAAAAAAAATAGTGTAGTTGAGTGCAAGAATCACACGGTAGTTGAATTAGCAAGATGCATGCTAAAATTGAAAAATTTGCCAAATAATTTCTAGGCAGAGGCAGTGGCTACAATTGCATATATGTTGAACTTGCCACCAACCAATGCAGTGATGAACAAGACACCGTTTAAAGCATAGTTTCAAAGGATGTCAAGAGTGAGATATTTGTGTGTATTTGGATGTGTTGCATACGCCATCATTATAATTACCAAATAAAAAAAAAGTTGGATTCAAAATCAGAAAAGTGTGTGTTCATTGTATGTTGTGTGCAATCAGAAGGCTATAGGTTGTATAATCCAGTGACAAAGAAAGATTATTATTGGAAGAAAGTTTGATGAGAATGCTAGCTGGAATTGGTCGATGAAATAAGAAAACTTTCCAATAGCAGAAATAGAAGTGGATGATGATGAAGATAGAAGAGAGCTTCAACCTGAATCAAACGTGCCAAAATTACTTCAAGTCTATACAAGAAGAAGCATTCAACATCCACCGCAGAAGTCTAAAATCTTACAAGAATTGTAGGATACAACCCAAGTGTTGTATGTAGGAGATCCGGTGACCTATGAAGAGACATCAGAAAAGAAGAAATAGTGTCTAGCAATGAATGAAGAGTTGAGCGCAATTAAACAGAATCTTACTTGGCAGCTAGTTGAACTACCAAAAGACCATACTATCATTGGTGTTAAACTGGTTTATAAGACTAAATTTGGGCCATATGGTAGCATTTTGAAACACAAAGCGAGATTGGTGGCAAAGGGCTATGCACAAAAAGAAGAAATAGACTATGAAGAGACAGTCTCTCCGGTAGCTAGATTTGAGACGGTTAGATTGTTGATGGAAGTTGCAGTCCAATTCAATAAACCTATCTATCGATTTGTTGTTAAATCTTCATTTTTTAATGGTGAGTTTTAAAAAGATGTTTATGTTGAGACAAGTTCGTTAGTGCCGTGACATGATGAATGTGATAGATTTTGGATTAAGAGGGAGCGTTGAATGTAATCTAAAAATAGAGGATACTGGTAAAGAGTTTTAGTTTATAGAATTTCATTTGAAGAAAGTCTAAATATGTCGCTAGTCTAACACAGAATAGTTGTGGATTTTTTAGATTGAAAGAAATAGAAAATAAGTGTCCATGTATGGACGCATGCATATAGCTTAGAATTGATCAGTTATTTTTGGAGTTGTAATAAGTTTAAGTAGCACGTCAATTTGTATTAAATATGCAAGAAAGAAATAAAAAAAAATATTGTGCTTTTGTGTTCTTCTTCTCCTCTGTGTTGCTAGTAAATTTCAACTTTTTACTAGTAAATAACTAAAAGATTCCCCACTAGAAAAGGAGCAATATACAAGATTATGTATGGTCTCCCATTCAAACACTGCTTGAGAAACAAGAGCATCCACTTATAGATTGGTACTCTTAAATAAATTCTGCCAAGTAAAGATTTTCATTCTCAGTGGTAATTTCAGTGGCTAGATGGATTCCAGTTCTGAAGGTTCTCTTGGGAAGATTTATAAAGGAAGTGCAGGGGAACAAATCATTGCTTCCGTTTGGATGCGTTGAGAAGAAGTAGAAAGAAGGAAGAAGGGAAGAAAAAAATATATAAACAATCCAAACTCTTCACATAGTTACACACTTCCCAATATTTCTTCCCACTTTTTCCCTTCTTCCCTTCTTCCCACACCTATCCAAAAAAGGAGCCAGCATAGAAATCATCTCAAAGTCTTCCACTCTATCAACACTTCAGGAATCAAATCAGTAGGTGTATTTTCTTGATCTCTAAAAATTCTATTGCACCTCTCTCTCTAAATTACAAAGAAAAAAAATAGCTAAGAGGTCCCTGACTTGAGGAAAAATAGGATTGGCATCCAAAATAGAGTAGTGATGCATGTATAGGCAAAGCAGAATTGTGAAGTACAGGTGAGATGTACCTATCACTAAGAAGTGGCTCTATGAAGCTAATGAAGAAAGTACGTTCACCAAAGAGATGCTATACAACTCAGAATCCAATTTACAAAGAGAGCACCTGTTTGTCAAATATACTCCAGCCTCTCTTTTACAAAATATCAAGGGTAGCCATTTTATTTTAGAACATTTGCCACAGAAAAATCTTGAATAGATATAGATGTCAAACATGCATAGATGGATGGTGCAAAATATAAAAAAAAAATAAAAAGATCGAACAATATGAAAACTTTACAGTCAGAACCTTCCATCGGCGATGATGCCTTCTCTATTTTACCTGCTAGGATGTTAATTTCATTGAAAGTATAACATTGTGGAATTAGGGACATTCCAGTGTTTCTGGAACTCAACATATTCCACTTTTCCAAAATTAAGTTAAAATATGGTAGCATAAATTTCTCTATTTCATGTATCTAGCTATTGGTACCGAACATAAGTTTCCAGAGTTTGTTGGGTATGAAATCTGTTTATCCGTTTATCTTAGCGGTACCATATTAAATAAGGGGTATGAGTAACATTTTATTTTTGTTAGACTAACGGGTATGGATATGAGTAAAGAAAATTTTTCCTGAACTTAACGAATACGGGTACGGATATGGATTATTTCGTGTCCATTATCTAGCGGGTAAAATTTTGTAAACATATACCTATATATGAGCATGGTTCTAGTGCCACACTTATTTGTTTCCACAAATGCCACACTTTACTTTTTTATTTAAAATTTAAAAAAATTAAAATATAATTGTCCAATCCGATCTATTGATTTTTTTCATTTTAACAATGCATGTGTTGACCTAAAATTTCATAATTTTTAAAGTTTATTTGATACTTGATCAACAGATTGAAAAATGGATATATTAGAATTAATCTATTTTAATTATTTTGATTCATTCATTTTTGTCCTTTTGAATAAGCATCAAATAAACTTAAAAAATATTAAAATTTTATGACAACGCATCCGTCCTTAAAATGAACATGATTAATGGTTTGGATTGGACGATTATATTTTAAATTTTAAAATTTAAAATAACAACATAAAGTGTGGCATTTGTGACACCAGAATCTTACTCTCTATATATAATCATGTAAATAGCATATTTCATAAGATGTGGTATTAGTTTTGATTTTCATCGAAATTTATTTATATTGATAAAATAAATTAGTTTGCACTCAATTATATTACAATTTATAATTAGTTATATAGATTTTTTTATTGTCAATTGACATGAGAATAAATTTCATGATTTTTGTTATATGTAATGTATTATCTAAATTTTTTACTTTATATATATATATATATATATATATATATATATATATATATATATATTTATGTTATATATTTAGCACTATATTTTTAGTAAATTATTAATATTATACACTATGTATCATGCATTATCCTACATTTACTGTTAATTCTTAACGGGTACAGATAAAGTTAATTTTTTACGAGCACGGGTAGTATATGAATAAAGAAAATTTTAGTAGGTGCGGATATGAAAATACTATCTACCGTATCGAACCAGCTCTAGCTGTGCGTGTGTGTCTAAAAGGAATGTGTTTAACTGCGAGTACAAAAGAATGGCGGAATAAGCTACGTTATCAATTTCTTTAAAAAATAAATCACTGACAATAAATTTTCATATCGAGCTTAAAAAAAATGCTTTTCGTTTGGCATTCTCGGAAAAGTGATCAATATGAACCTGAACAACGCTTCTCGGATCCGGAGGCATATAGCTTGAGGCAACCGTTCGGAATAACTGCTCGTTTGGCATTCCTGAGTCTACCTCAGCTTCAACGAATGGCTGGTACGGCGTCACAAATTGCTGCGGTGCTTGAAACTGCAATCCGCTACATTTTGATTATCAAGCAACCAAATGATGAATAAATTTCATTCATTTTGATTACATTTTGATTGTCAAAAAGTATTACCTGAAAAGCTTGTTGTCTCGCCGCATTCATTATCTCCTCGGAGTGAATCAAGTCCCTTTTGGTTTTCTCAGCGGCTTCAGCTGCGACCCTGCTCATCAATTCTTCAATCTGGTCTGGTGCCATCCATCCTTCATGCGCATCCTTTCTAAACTTTCTTTTATACACATCTTCCTTCTTGGTCCATAAAGGATATCCCCTGATTCTTCTTGGATGTTCTGGCCTGTCAACCGTCCGATTTAAGACTTCTTGTTCTGGTATTGCCCCGGAATTGATTTCACCAGACATGGCACTCAACCGACTGAATGCCTCAAAAGTCGACGAATCAGAGCTATAGAACGTGTAAGTATCTAACAAGCAACAAACAAATCTTATTAATAATCACAAAACAGAATTTGAAGTTAACATATATAATAAGTATTTACATGTGTAAGTACCTTTATCCTTCGTAGCCACAGTCCTTCCCATGAAATACCTTTGACTCCTCGGTTCCAAATCGCCGATGGTAATGCTCGTGGAACCGGCCCCTTCAGAATCTCCGGGTATGACAATCTTGTCTGTAGGTTTCCATGAACCTTTTTTTCCTCTATAGCCAGTGGAACCCATCCTATGAGGCTCTTTCCATTTCTTTCTCAACTCCTTCGCTTTGTTGCTCTTTTGTACAAAATCTGCACCCGTCCTTTTCTTGAAAAATTCTTCCCATTCCTTTTGTGAGATTGGGTGTTTATCGCATGGATTTTTTGGATTGTTTGGATCGGCATTTGTGATGTACTCCTCAGCAATCCTACTTCTATAAGCCCTGTGACTTATGCTCATCGCTTTGAGAGTATTCTTCATGGCTTTATCATCTTCGATGTTGAACATTTTCTGAAACATAACGAAAAGTTAGTTAATTGGTAGCATAGGAATTTAAATTAGATGATTTAAGTGAAAATTTATTCACCTTGATGTCCAACCACAACTCAAGTTTGTTTTCTTTTGAAACGTCCTTCCGCCAATCATCAATTGTGATTGGCACTCTTGCTCTAGCCAGATACCCGCAATATGATGCAAATTTGTTCACCGCCTCTTCAGTACCAATTGGCACTCCTTCTTTGTCAAATTTAATTTCATACTTTTTCCCAGCAGCTTTTTTTCTCCTAAACTCTTCCATTGTCGTTCTGCTCCTTTTTTTTATTTCGAACGTTGTGACCTCCTCATCGCTGGATTCTGTACCAGCCTGTTCACCCTGTAAATCTCTATCTTGATCTCCAGACATATCTATTAATAAATAATTAACAACAATGAAAGCAATCAAATCAAGTTAACATAAACATAAACAAACATAAACAAACATAAACATAAACATAAACAAACATAAACATAAACATTAACAACATAAACAAAATATATTAACATAAACATAAACATTAAACGACAAGTTCAATCTCAAATAACAAAATACATTAACATAAACATAAACATTCAGTTGGATAAAAAACCCTAATACTAAACCAAACATAAATCTAAATCCTAAAACTAGTCTTCATCATCCGACAAAACAATGACTTCATCATCATCATCCGACAAAACAATGACTTCTTCTCTCCATTCTGTGTACGGTGCCACAAGCCTGTCAATCAAAAGCTTGAAAAAAATTGCATGTTGTTCATATTTTGAGAGGCTCGGTTGCCCCTGGTTTTGAGAGGCTTGGTTTTGGTTTTGAGAGGCTTGGTTTTGGTTTGTCTAGTTTTGAGAGGATGGATTGGCACGAACATTGCGCCTAACATAGACTCGTTCGATCGGTTTTTTCCCCTTTGAATTGCTTCCTTCACCTTTCTCCATTACTACCTAATTAAAACACCATATATAATATATATTAATGTTTGGCGCAATGTTCAATTTATTCAAACATGAACAAGGTTAAAATTCAAATAATTAAAAATACATAAATTTAAAATTCATTTAATTAAAACACAATAATATTCAAACATGATTTCATACACAAATAACATAAACTTCAAATTACATAAATAAAGTTCACACAAAATAACATAGATAATTTTATTAATTCCTAAGACAATTCAACCCTAATTCTTCTCCTCTTCCTTAACCTCCTTATTCTTCTCCATCTCCTTATTCTCATTGGATCCCTCATCTATTTTAACTCCCATACTAAAATCAGGGCCCCTTTCACAGCCTGGAGGAAGACGACGTACAGCCGAGACAGCCCTTCTTTTGGGAGGTCCGTAAAACGGGACCCTTTTTGACACCACCTTAGGTGTTTCCTCCCCAACCTTGGATTCCTCCCCCACCTTATTGATGTTTTGATCCTTCTCCATCTAATTTTCATTTTAAATAAATTTCTTAACTCCTTATTCATAATCAATTCACAATGCATATATATCTACTTAAATTAAATTCTAAATTATCAAGTAATAACATGCACGTATCTATAATCAATTCACAATGCATTTCAGCCGCAATTAAATCCATTATTTGCATTTCAGCCGCAATTAAATTCATTATTTTGCATATTAAACCCCAATTAAGCATTTTGCATATTAAACCCCAATTAAGCATTTTGCATATTAAACCCCAATTAAGCATTTTGCATATTAAACCCCAATTAAGCATTTTGCATATTAAACCCAATTAAGCATTTTTCATATTAAACCCCAATTAATATGCAAAACAGTCCCTAAAACAATTAAAATTATGCAAAACAGTCCCTAAAACAGTTCACATTAATCAAAGCAGTCCCTAAAATAACAAATCAAGCAATACAGTCCCTATTAAACCCCATAAATTAAGCATTTCTGTCCCTAAAACAATTCAAATTAAGCAAAACAGTCCCTAATTTTTCATGTCAGCCCCTAAATTAAAATTTCAGAAAAAATCTTTTTCGGGGATTTCGTGTATTCTATGGTTGTTTCCGCAACCATTGCCAATTTTTTTCTTGGTTATTAAGATTCATAGATAATTCAGATTATTATTTAAAGATAGATCTTAACCTCTTTTTTTTATCTGCTCAAACCGAAATGATTGAAGTTTTTCTATTTGGAATTGTCTTAGGTCTAATTCCTATCACTTTGGCAGGATTATTTGTGACTGCATATTTACAATACAGACGTAGTGATCAGTTGGATCTTTGATTTTCCAAATTTTCTTTTTTTTATTAGTCTCTTTCCTACTGTAGGTCAAATTTCAGTTTGAATTTCACTTTGTTTTTATATAGACGAAATCACACTCTGTAGGATTTGAACCTACGACATCGGGTTTTGGAGACCCGCGTTCTACCGAACTGAACTAAGAGCGCGTTTCAATCAAATCAAAAAAATCTTTTAGGATTTCTATCCTAACGTATTTCTTATACATATAGTATAAGCAAATTAACGAATCCCTCTTCACTTCCTACAGGAGAAGTGATAGGTAGGGATGACAGGATTTGAACCTGTGACATTTTGTACCCAAAACAAACGCGCTACCAAGCTGCGCTACACCCCTTTTTGAACTTGTTCTAGAGTATCATTGTCTGTCTTCTTTTCCATATATATAGTCATTTTTTGATATCTATATCAAACTATATCAAAGTTTGTTGTCATTTATTCTTTCTGGTTTCATATAATAAAAGAATAAAATATCTGAAACCCAATCGAACTTCTAGATGAAGAATTCCTATTTGAACAGTAATACTCATAAAAAGGGCTTCTTTCTTTTGTTTTTAGGCCGGGCAGAAAATTCTGATTGGTTCATCTTCCATAATCAATTTTAGAATTTTAGATAGGAATTCCGCGTAGGAAAAAAAGAAAAATGAATATAAAAAATAGAGAATTACAGCATCTGACCATATATGTATTCCAATCAAGTAAAGAAAGAGAATTTGCAATGCAAGATATCAAAACATATCTCTCTGTGGCACCTGTAATAAGTACTCTATGGTTTGGTTCTTTAGCAGGTCTATTAATAGAAATCAATCGTTTATTCCCAGATGCTTTGTCATTCCCCTTTTTTTGATATTCAATTAAAAAATCATTAATATGTGAAGAAATAAAGGAGAATAGAATTCTGACGATCCTTTTTTCAAATCTTTAGATAGATAGGGGGATATAAAGAAAAAGCTCATTCAAAATGTACTGAATAAAAATCCAGTAAGTCCGCCCAAGATCACATTTAGGAAAAAGATGGAATTAATTAGTTTAGTGTAAGCTACATGAAATCATAGTATAAAAAGAAGAGACTGAAATAAGAAAGTTATGGGGGTTTCGAATAAAACGAGATACTTAGAAAGAGATTGTATTACTTTAATACAAGTAATAAATTACTTTATTAACACTCGAATAATACATATTGAATTTATTAGGTAATTGCCAAAAGATCTTTCGATTCGAAATGGAATAACTAATTAAGAATTCTTATTGATTTTATTCTTCTTTTTCAATTCAAAAACCGGAAATAGGAGAGTTAAAAAAACCAATCAAAATATATAAAGGAGGTTCATGGCTAAAGGGAAAGATATAAGAGTCAGAGTTTTTTTGGAATGTACTAGTTGTGTTCAAAGAAGTGATAATAAAAAATCACTGGGTATTTCTAGATATATTATCCAAAAAAATCGTTCCAATACACCCAGTTTATTAGAACTGAGAAAATTCTGTCGCTATTGTAACAAACATACAACTCATAGGGAAATCAAGATATAGATCGAAGGAAACTAACATAATATCTTCGATCTTTGCAAGCAATACACGAAGTAAGAACTTCACCATATTACTATATTAGATAATAGTAAAGAATATCTATGAATCAAACTTAATCTCATTTTCGTATGGAGATTCTCTCATGAGTATAGATATATAATAGATGGATGAAATAATCAAATTATTTCTGAATGATATCTGATAGATGAATGAAATAATCATATGATATATGAATCAAAACCTATTTTGGTTGGATCTTAAATGAATCAATAAATCGAATTTTCGAGATAAGGAATAAACCATGGATAAACTCCAGCAACCTATTCGTATTCATAAACCCAAGAAACCTCTTGGTAAATTCAAAAACTTTTTTCGTAAATCCAAACAACCTTTTCGTAAATCTCGTTTACGAAAATTTGGTAAAGATATTCCTCTTCGTCAATACCTTATTCTTCGTCGTAAATTTGAATTTTGTCATAAATCTCCTAGATATTCTAAATATCGTAATCGTATTCGTAAGAAATTTTTTCGTAAACGTTTCTTCATTAGATCAAGGAGTCAAATCCATTATAAATGTATAGGTGTAATTAGTCGATTTATTGGTTGGCAAGCAAAAATCATACCTAAAGAAGTTACTAAATTAACCTTAAGACAACAACGACTAATGACTAATGCTATAAAAAAAGCTCGTATTTTAGGTTTCTTACCTTTTGTTGCAAATGAGATATATGCTAGGAAACGCAGGCTAGAGATTTTAAAACGTCGTCTTGAAAATGAAGATAAAAGAAAAAAAAAATCGTGCTAAAATGGGACCAAGAACTCCTCGTCCTAACACTGGACCAAGAACTCCTCGTCCTAAAAATGAAACGGGAACTCCTCCTCCTAAAACTGAACGAACAACTCCTCCTCCTAAAACGGAACCGGGAACTCCTCCTCCTAAAACTAAACCAAGAACTCCTTCTCCTAAAAGTGAACCAAGAACTCCTCCTCCTAAAAATGAAATGGGAACTACTCATCCTAAAACCAAACTAAGAACTACTCGTCCTAAAACGGAACCAAGAACAACTCGTCCTAAAACCAGAAATCCATAAGCATACTTCCCAATAAACTTAAAATCCCAAATTGGAATTCAAGCTAAAATGTAGATTTTTTTTTAAAAAGCTTAGAAAGCTGGTTGGATTCTTGTATTTTAAAAAAAGGAAAAACAATCTTTTTATTGAGAGATGCTCTTAATTGCTACTATTTTTCTTTATCTCAATCGATTTTCCTTTTATATCTTCCCGGAGTTCATTCTCCGGGGAATCCTTTTTTCATCATTACTAATAGATTATTTTAGTATCTCCTCATTTACCTTATTAGCATTCTTCTTATGGCTAGATCCAATCTCCTAGTCCCCGCGGAAAGGAAAAAGAGTTTCACCTTCTTCCTTTCGGGAAGGGAGGATTAGGGAAATCCTATTGATTGCTGCTTTCTCCAGACCCCCCAGAAAAGCATGAAAAAAAAGGCTCGAATAGTACGATCCCTCCGTCACCCCAGAATGAAAGGGGCGATCTCGTAGTTCTTGATCTGTGAAGATGCGTTGTTAGGTGCTTCATTTTATCATTGAGGCCGAACTTATACCTGTGCTCGAGAGATAGGGTTGGTGGCTGTCGGAGTTGAGAGAGCGGTAGAGAGATCTGTAACAGAGAGGAAGGTGAGAGGCGAGTCAGTGAGGGAGAGAGGAAGAGGGGACAGAGAGGGAGAGGAAGAGGAGACAGAGAGGGAAAGGGGTTTACCTTCGAGACGAGGGAGAGAGCGGCAGAGAGAGAGCGCCTATCGGAGTTGAGAGAGCGGCAGAGAGATCTGTAACAGAGAGGAAGGTGAGAGGCGAGTCAGTGAGGGAGAGAGGAAGAGGGGACAGAGAGGGAGAGGAAGAGGAGACATAGAGGGAAAGGGGTTTACCTTCGAGACGAGAGAGAGAGCGGCAGAGAGAGAGCGCCTATCGGAGTTGAGAGAGCGACAGAGAGAGTGCTTGAGAGAGGGAGAGGGCGAGTGCTTGAGAGAGGGAGACGCTAGGGTTTTAAGGAGTAGTTCTCGAGTTTGGAAAGAAGTGACGGAACGACGCGGTTAGGATCTCGATCTATATAAAAAACGTTCACATCTTCTGTAACGGTTATTAGCTAATAACCGTTACAGAAGAGGCTAATATGTAATGGTTATTAGCTAATAACCGTTACAGAAGGTCAAACGTTTTTACATATAACCTTCTGTAAAGGTTATTAGCTAATAACCGTTACAGATTAGCCTCTTCTGTAACGGTTATTAGCTAATAACCGTTACAGAAGGTCACACGTTTTTACATATTAATTTTGTAAAACAGAAGAGGCTAATCTGTTGGTTACACATGAATTTAATTTTGTTTTACATTTTTTCTAACAAAATAAAATTACAATTTTAATTTCTGTGTTGGTTACACATGAATTTAATTTTGTTTTACATTTTTTCTAACAAAATAAATTTACAATTTAGAAAATTAACCAAAAATAAAAATAAATTATCTCCTTGTTAACAAAATTTTTCACCAATTAATGACCTGCAAAAAATAAAAATAAAAATATTAACATAACAATTTAGCACGTCTATGTTAAGAATAATTTATATTAGCACATAACAGTTTTTTAAACTCACATGTGATTATGTAGCTACTTTGTTTTTTTTCCTTCGCGTGTCGACCCACACGCCTTCGGTGTTTTCTGTACGCCTACAACTGATGTATACTGGCTGTGATGTATCGTCGATACCGATAGAAAAAGGAGGTATTTCCTCGAAGTGGTCGTATGCTTCTTCATCTACGACATCACCGACACCGACAATACGTCTTTTTCCTGAAAGTGGCAAGTAATAAATAAGATGAACATTTGTACTCAATAAGGTGAACATTTGTACTTAAATAAGATGAACATTTACCTTGAAGCACAACATGTCTTTTCTTATCCGCCGGATCTTGAATGTAAAAAACTTGCATTGCTTGCTTATTTGCAAGTATAAAGGGATCGTCTCAATAAGCCCTTTTATTGAAGTCAACAGTTATAAATCCCATCTTGTCTTTTTTATCTCCACCGTGACCGTTGTCGATCCATGCACACTTGAATAAGGGTATCTTAAATTTCAGGTAATCTAGTTACCAAATCTCCTCGATCCACCCATAATAAGTAGCTGACCTAACATTATCACTAGATAAAGCTACAACAGTGACTCCACTATTTTGCACGGCACTTTTACCATCCTGTTTCCTTGTGTACCAGGTAAATCCATTCAAGTCATACCCTTGGTATGTCTCGACCACGGCATCAGGACGTCTTGATAACCATTTCACGGTTTCATCGACCTCTCTTCCTTCTTTCAACTGGGACTGGACTTTATCTTCTAGCCATTGGACAAATTTTATTTCATGCTCTATGGTAATCAAGTTTTCGGTGTAAGAAGGGTATTGTTCACGTAACTCGATTAGATGTTCATTAATGTAAGGCGCCACAATAGCAAGATGTTGGAGAACTTTCATATGTGCTTTGGTTCTCATTGAAAGATTCGTTATATGAGTACTAGCTCCAATTGTACCTGTTAGGTGAACATTTGTGCTAAATAAGATAAACAAATATTGTGCTAAATTAGGTGAACATTTGTGCTAAATAAAGGTGAACAAATATTGTGCTTTAAGTGAACATTTGTGCTAAATAAGGTGAACATTTGTGCTAAATAAGATAAACAAATATTGTGCTAAATTAGGTGAACATTTGTGCTAAATAAGGTGAACAAATATTGTGCTTTAAGTGAACATTTGTGCTAAATAAGGTGAACATTTGTGCTAAATAAGATAAACAAATATTGTGCTAAATTAGGTGAACATTTGTGCTAAATTAGGTGAACAAATATTGTGCTTTAAGTGAACATTTGTGCTAAATAAGGTGAACATTGGAAGTTAATATATAACCTTTTCCTTCAAGTCTACCCTCATGTCGAGACTTTGGAAGACCGATTGGTTGTACATCCTGCAAATAATCGGTGTAGTACTCAATAACCTCCTCGGCCACATATCCTTCCACTATACTTCCTTCTGGTTTAGATCGGCTACGAACAAGCCCCTTCAATTGACCCATGGCTCTTTCGAAAGGATACATGTATCGTAGAAATACAGGACCACACATTTTTATCTCTCTAACTAAATGAATGGTCAAATGCACCATGGAGTCAAAAAACGATAGCGGAAAGTACATCTCCAGCTCATATAGGGTTAGTACAACACCTTCTTGTAACTTGTCCAAACTATTTGGATCAATCACTTTAGAGCAAATGGAATTAAAGAAAAAACACAACTTAGTGATGGTTTTCCTCACTTCTTCCCTTAGAACTCCTCGAATTGCGACCGGAAGTAACTGGGTCAGTAGGACGTGATAATCATGAGACTTCATACCAAGTAATTTGTTGTCCTTAATAGAAACTTTTCTTGATATATTCGAGGAATAACCAGTAGGAACCTTAATAGATTTCAGGCATTCTAATAAGCTTTTTTCTCTTGCTTTGATAAATTAAATTGTGCTGCAGGTAGCCAAGTTCGACTTTTTCCCTTATCTTGTGCCACTAGTTCTTGCCGGATCCTCATTTCAACCATGTCCTTCCTCGCATTTACGCCATCTTTAGTTTTCCCTTGAATTTCCAACATGCAACCAATCAAAACTTCACATATGTTCTTTATTATGTGCATCACATCTAAGCAATGCCTAATCTCCAAACTCTGCCAATATTCAAGATTCCACAATATAGACTTCTTCTTCCATATCCCCTTGGGTATCTCATTTGCAAATTTCTTACCAAATTTTACATTAATGTCCTTCACCTGTCGATACACCCCTGAACCGGATAACGGTATTGGGGCCTTGTCTTTTTCTACAGTACCGTCAAACCTTTCCTTGTCTCGACGGTAAGGGTGATTGCGGTTCTTAATAAACCTCCGGTGTCCCAAGTAAACATTTTTTCTGGAGTTTTTCAGGTACACAAAATGAGTGTTTTCCATGCAAATAGGACACGCTTTCGCTCCTTTATTCCTATACCCTGACAGGTTTCCGTATGCAGGAAAATCATTGATTGTGCAAAATATCATGGTACGGAGGTTAAACTCACTTCTAGAGTGGGCATCATATATTTTCACTCCATTCTGCCACAATTCACCAAGGTCATCTATTAATGGAGCCAAGTACACATCTATATCATTACCTGATTGCTTGGTACGAGAAATCAACAAGGGCATCATCATGTATCTCCTTTTCATGCATAGCCAGGGAGGAAGATTGTAAATACACAATAAGACCAGCCACGTAGTCTGCCGGCTACTCATGTTGCCGTAAGGATTCATCCCATCTGTACATAAACCCAATCTCAAATTTCTAGGTTCACTGCCGAAATCTTCAAATTCCCTATCTATATTTATCCAATCTGGAGAGTCTGCTGGGTGTCTGAGTATGCCATCGCCTTTTTTCCTGTAGTCTGCGTGCCATCTTAACAATTTGACATCCTTCGCGTTAGAGAAAAGCCGCTGGAATCTTGGTATTATTGGTAGATAAAACACCACTTTTGCAGCTGGTCCCTTACTACCTTCATCTTCAATTTGATCGTCCCTCGGTTTATACCGTGACGCATTACACTTTGGACATTTATGCAAGTCTCCGTACTGATTCCGGAATAATATGCAGTCATTTGGACATGCATGAATTCTCTCAACTCTAATTTTTAAAGGACATAACATCTTTTTAGCCTTATAAATTGAATCTGGCAACTGGTTATCTTTTGGAAGAAATTCTTTATGTAATAGTTTGAGCAAAGATGTGAAACTTGTTGGAATTGTGTTCTAAAAGTTATCTTATGGTGATTACTTTTATATGTTATATTTATGAATTGGATGTTATTACATTTTGTTCCATGAGTTTATATTCGTATTTAGAAGTGTTCAAGAAGATGCTCTTAGTCTTGAACCGCAGAACTCTAAATAAAATGAATATATATCTCTAAAATGTTCACAGGTCTTGGATATTAGCAGGAACACTAATATGCCATACAAGACTGTCGTGTTGATTAAAAGTACGTTGTAGTTCTGTAAACGTTGATAAAGGATTATCATTTAATAACACGAGTATATAAAAAGTTTCATATATTGAACATACCTAATTGATAAAAATATTATATGGATTGTGTTTGTGTCATTAATATTTTTATCGTGTCATTAATTCTAAGATTGATATGATATATTTTCACATAAGAAATATGCAACGTGATTATTACTTAAAGCCATTTGAAGCTTGTGGTGATAAAAGTAATAGTTCTTTGTATATAACTTGTGTAGGATGGAAATATATATGTCAATAGCTAATTGCCACTCATGAATTGAGGAATGATATTATAAAGGGCCCCTTGGTAAAGTAAGATTATAAATGGATCCAATATAACTGAAGTGCAGTTATAATTATATAATCATACTTATTGGAGACCAAGAAAAGATTATAATACGAAGATGACACAATCCTACTTTGTATAATAATCATAATATCATATGGCAAGGAATAGACACAAGTAATGTTAATAGCATTACTAAAAGGATCGTGTTTCGTAAAAAGATTTGCTAAACATCTATATTATTTGGGTAGCTGTAATGTATGCTAGAGTACCGCTTACAGTTTATGGAATAAAATGTTTTATTCCATTGCCAACATAATATGGATCCTCAATATAGGTCACACCAACTGAATGGGAAACAAGAAATATATTTTTTATGTACAAGGTTTCATGTTGTATGAAACAAAGTGTACAAATAGAAAATTATATCACATGACGTGATTAACTAGCAAGGAATAAATTTATTGAGATGTGAATATTATGAGTATAATATGTGTTTCACACACTATAATAATATATGAATATTATTATAGAGTGCATAAATTTATTTAAAGCCCAAGCCCAAATATTTTTAACAAATGAAGAGAGAAAGAAGGTTTTAAATTCGGGTAAGAATTTGAGCCAACTTTAAACTAACAATTAGTATAGCAAATGATATATGAAAATTGTAGCCCTGGAAGTGTAGAATCCAATGGTTCAAGTTTCATGTCGTTTGGAGTTTCCTACAGAGAGTTAGCAATGTTTTAGTGCTGCAACGTCAGAAATTAAAGTGTTGTTTTAATTTCTGATTAGTGGCTTTGAATGCTATACGAATTTGAAAGGTTTATTCTGATGTTTTAAAGGTAAAACAGATCAGAATTTGAGAACACAAGTAAGTCTTCATGTGTTGAAGCTTTGGCTTTCTCTTCCTCAAAATATTTGTTAAAATATTCTATCGATTAAGCAATAAATCAAGACACGGGTGGTGGAGCTAGGTGTTGACGGGGAGTTCGCTAGCACGGATTCAACTGTCATTCTTGTTTCGAATTCAAGGTGAACCGAAGAGGAATAAAGCTTCGTTAGAGACCATAGGTATGGCTCAACAATCCTTATTATAGGAATATATGTGATTGTGATGCAAATATAATATAGGAAAGTTAGCGATAATAAGAACGGAATAAAGCTTCGTTAGAGACCATAGGTATGGCTCAACAATCCTTATTATAGGAATATATGTGATTGTGATGCAAATATAATATAGGAAAGTTAGCGATAATAAGAACGATCTTAGATGTTATCGGTTAATAAAATTTTTAAAATTAACCGATTCGCATCATGAAATCCTTCAAAACTTGCATCACTCCATCCATTTTTGGCTTTAAGATTGAACAATTTGAAAACAGCATTAAGTTTTGACAATTCACAACCAGGATATAAAGCTATTTTATCTTCTTCACGTAACATACCAAAAATTTCAACATTATCAACAAAATTTTCATCCACATTGTTCACAATTTCTTCTAAATCGGCATTAAATTCTGAGTTATCTACATTTCTATCATCATCTACATTCTCATTATCAAATACATTGACATCATCAATTTCATCATCCAATGATACATTTTCTTCCTCATACACAGAATCCAATACATTTGTGCTAGTACTATCCCCCCCATTCTCTCCATGGAGTGTCCACCGACTATAATCCGGTTGAAATCCATTTATAATCAAATGAGCCTTCAGTTCTTCAAAATTAGACCACTTCAACAAATTCTGACAAACACGACAAGGACAATACATTTTATCATCTTCTTTCATTTTCAAATTCTCTTTAGCACAAACCATAAATTCTTCAAGTCCTCACAAAAATGTAAACGAGCATCGATTACTTAAGTACATCCACGTCCGATCCATCTGAACAACAAAATTTATGCAAATTATTAGGGTTTCGGACCAATTTGTCATATTAGGTTTTCGGACCGGTCACCATCCTAGCCCGCTCTTTGGATACTCTGTCTCATTAGCGAGCGTACGTTAGATGCAATGTGCTATCTGAGAAAAATTCGGCAGCATTTTCCCTTATGTTCCCTGAATAAGCTAACACACGATTGCTCGTGCATACGTATCCGTGGGAACACAAGGGAAATGCCGCCGAATTTTTCTCAGACAACACATTGCATCTAACGTACAACTCGTTGTCCTAAATGAGACAGATCGTATCCAAAGAGCAGTACTCCCGATCTTTCCGAGAGGGCAATGACCTAAATTCAGTTGAGTTCCGGTATTTGGTTCCTATATGACAATACGAAATTCATGCCTATATATATATATATATGCAAATTATTAACGAAATGCAAATAATTTAAAAAAAGAGAAGTTCATGAAAATATAGTTTCAATTGTGTGCCTTCCGATCCGTTGAATCGTGCGACTTATCCGGCCGATGTAAGATCTTCTCCTATTCAATGATATCTTAAAATATATAAAACAACAAAAATAACCATAAATTAATGAAAAAATCGAAATAAATAAGAAAAAAATGTAAAAAAAAAATTACGGTTCAAATTTAATTTTTTTTACCTTAAATCTGCTCTCCTTCTTATTCTCTTTCTAATTATTATTTTTTCAGAATTTTTAGAAATTTTTGGCTATTTTTTTGGAGTGAAGCCACCACCACAAATTCGCAATAAATGAGAAGATCAGAAAAGAGTTAAGTGATGCGGCGCTAGCTGTGAGTTTGTTGGGATGGGGAGGAAGACCTAAATACAGAACTATTCTATAACGGTTATTAAAAAATAACCGTTACAGAATCATAAAAAAATATAAAAAAAAGCCGTTACAGAATCATAAAAAAATTAATAAATTTCGTCCCATATCAGTAACGGTTATTAGAAAATAACCGTTACAGAATCATTAAAAAAAAAACGTTAACCTACTGTAACGGTTATTTACTAATAACCGTTACAGAAGATGGTTGATATTAATATATTTCTTTTTTCTTTTCTGTAAAGGTTGTTGGATAATAACCGTTACAGAATATAAGAAATCTGTAACGGTTATTATCCAACAACCGTTACAGAAGGTTGATGCATTTTTTTCCCTGACCATGACGGAAATGTTATTACGGTTGTTTCATAATAACCGTTACAGATTTGTGGCGCCAATTTTCCCGCCTAATGCTTCACTATTCTGTAACGGTTATTTCAAAAACCGTTACAGAAGTGCCGTTGCAGAAGGTCCTTTTTCCCGTAGTGTAATTAATGAATAGGGACATTTTTTCCTCGAATAAAAAGAATTTTGATGAATAAAATTAATTCAAAACTTTTATCTAGCCGAAGATTTACTCGTCAATTGGATTAAGACTTTTAGTACAAACATTAGGGTCTTTTTTGGATACTTAATTGGGTTTTGTGTGAAAAAAAAAAAAGTTTTTCATTGGGTCCTGACTCATGAAAAGTCTCCCAAAATCTGTGACAAGGTTTCATCAATGTCAGAGATTATGGTCCAGTAGTTGAATTTGTTGTAAAGGCGGAGCCTCGACTAACCCTCATATTTTATATTTTAGAAAAAGTAGCTAAGTCTAATTAAAGACTTTCAGAGACAACGTATAAAAAAAAAAAAAAAAACTCTTGAACAAAGGAAAAGAAGATAATGGTCTGGGAATTAGCCACACCAATTTTATTTATAAAAGGTATCTTACATATAATTATGGAAATTAGTATAGTTTGTGTATATATAATAACAGAAATAAGATGTTAATATTAGTTCCTGATACATTTTATCCAATCCTTTTCTGTCTCTCTCTCTGTAAATATTATCAGAACGATTTTTTTTTCTGGCATAATAAATGAAATGGTTCTTAAACAAAACATATGTGTGAGTTAACGTCTTACATAATTTCTCTATTTATCTATGTACGTATTATTATAACGTACAATTTTTCTGGTGCGAAAATTATTTATCTATGCTTGCGTGAGTTATTGTACGCTTAATTTATAAACCATGAACTGCTGTTATCAATGTGCAATTACTATGCGGCTATGACTATACAAAAAACTCAATAGTTCTAAATCAAAGTAATATATTTTCGCCTTAATATGTCGGTAACGGCACGTGTCAAAATAAAATATCTACATTCTACAATATTAATGAACACGTACGTTTGGGATGGTGAAATCATAACGGTATTCATTTAATAATAATGTACTAAACGACAGCACCGTTATGCATATTACCCAAACAAATTTAGCAGCATTAAATGCCGTGCATCAACGTTATAATGCATATGCATGATGCAAGGAGCAAAAGACACCGTTCTGTATTTACGACAATACACCAAGTCCCACTGTACACTGTGACACCCCGTCGAATACTGTAACTGGACAATACACGATGGAGTGCCCGCCGCGGATGCCTGCTGCACCCGCAAGGCTTACTAATACTTAATTTACCAATTAATATTGATTCTACTCAAATAATATACCAATCAATTAGAAATTTATAATTAATTACTTAAATATAAAGTAAATCCTATAAAGGCCTGGTATATTTAGGTTGCTAACCACAGTATCCAATGGCTCGTTGCTTGTCCTGCTGTCCAGCACTTGACCTGAAACCTGGAACCCACAACCAACCGTGGAAAACAATGCAAAAGCACGGAATGAGATAAATAAAATTTATCTCAGTACGGTATTCAGTTCCAGCCACTTGAGTTTTGATTATCATGTGTTGGAACTAAATACAAGACTGAGTTAAATCAATTCCAAATCAAATTTCATTTCTTTTTATTTCAAATAACATTAAAACTAGACTTTCGATCAAGCAATGCCATTAGACAAATAAATTCAGTACTATTCAAAATCAATTTTCCTTTCTTGAAATTCAAAATATGACAATTATCATTTCAATTACTTGAACAAATAATTAATAACATGTAATAACTAACGTGCAAATTAAAAGCAACCCTTACAACTTGTTTCCAATAGGAATAGCAAGGTCAAATCAATTCAATCAATGCAATATGAAATGTGAGCTCGGCATCAATTCCATAACAATTCAAATATCAATGTATAGCAAAAGCCGACTCATTTGGTTGGGAAATTACCTAATATGCAAGTCTGGTTTATCACAAGTCAATCATTTCAGTCATTTCCTTCAGATACCGCGAACCACCCTATAGATGGATGCCAACGGCCAATTCAATTCATACATAATTCAATCAATTAAATCATCAAAATGTACAAGCAAGCTGGGAACACTCACACTCCGGTCCATTCCAGACTAGACCTACTGAGTCCCGGTACATAAGCGCTTATTACACGGTGCTTGGTAGGATGGGTCATGACTCCACCTCCAAACATTACGAGTGTCTATCTCAACCACACAAGCTGTACTTACCTCAATCAATTCACATTTCAATCGGATTCCATTCAATATGTCACTTTCCAACATTTCAATCGGATACCATTCAATATGTCACTTTCCAATCATGCATCAATATACAATTTCACAAAATGATCTCATGAACAACATTCCAATTATGAATTCAGAATGCATAATGACAATGATAATAATAATAATAACAATAACAACAATCAAAACATATGTCACATATAATTAAAACTCAAGTGAAATCCGTACCTGATAGCAAGGCAAATCCAAAGCAAAAGCAAGCAAGAGCATAAGACAAGCCAAATAATCCAATCAATAAGTACACAAGCAGTTTCTTTGACTCTTCTCGACCTTGACACTTGATTTTCTGACTCTAATACAAATAAATTGTAACCTTAAGTTCTTACTTAATTACAAAACCGAAGTTATAATTATTTTAAGCCTTCAATTAATTCTAATCTTAATTTCAGATTATTTCTAATTTAATTTCCTCCAAATTGCAAGTTGCTCCTAAATTCCGACTCATAACAGTTTGACTCTAAAACAATATAAATTCCCCTTTTTAATTTTTATAACACTCAAAGTATGCTACTTATAATCTTTATCAATTAGGTTATAAACTATGCTACCATGCATCATGATTATGCCATGCATTAGTATCTATGTCAACATATAAGCTATACTTTTAAAACCTAAGTCAAGAGCATGCAAACTTGTTTTATTAAACTTCTCCTTTAACATTTAGATTATGCAATACAACACTTAACTAATATACATACTTTTACTTGTTAATTATTCTTTTAAACCTAAAGTGTTAAATGACCATGTCATGCCATGCAACTCAATTGGTACAATTTAATATACCTCTAATCTCACATGCAACACTTATGCAAAAGCTAATGCAACATTTAGTAAAAACTATTGTATTTAGTTTTCCAATCAATTATAATAAGTATCACTAATTCTAATATGCAAAAATGCATGCATGATATGACCAAGAATTAGGGTTTAATGTCAAAATTCTAATCCAAACCCAATATGATCTCTTTTTACCAAAATAACCCTTAAACCCAAAGAGGTCAATATTGCAACATAAGTAATAATTATCCAATAAAATGCATGTCATGCAAAACCTCATATTTACCCTTTATATACATGCATCTATTTATATCAAAACTAAATGCGATACTTAAATTAAAATAATGTCATATTCTTAACTATGCTTAACAATTCCTATTATGCATAAAATTCCCACATAATAATCATCACACACAAGTATTCAATCCATCTCAATTTCGCATTACTCAGATTGCACATATCAATCAAATTTCATAAATTTCCCGATAAACCCTAAAAATTTCATATACATTCCATCTCAATTAAAACTTGCAATTAAATCAAGAAAATAGCAAGGAATAACAATATAGAACTAATCCAAAGAGATTACTCACTCAATTTCGGTCAAAGACCGGTGACGCGAGAAAACGAGCCGAAATCGCTATTTCTCGATTTTCACCACTTATCCCCGACAAAACCTTGCAAGTTCACTTGGAAATCGATGGAGAGGACCCCAGAGTGCTCCAGGTCGAACGACGGCCAAAACCGACGTGTTCGCTCCATTTCCCTAAAAACTTCCGTCGAGAAATACGACGAGGAGAGGCCACCAATCGACGATCCGAAGGTAGATGGTGCAAGAGAACGGTGAGGCGAACGCGTGGATACTTCGATCCGGTGAAATGGCGGAGAAATGGTGGGGATTGAATTTGAGGGGAGAGGGCTCGGTTTGGGAGAGGAGAGAGGCGCAAGCCTCTCTGTTTGTTCGAAAGAAAACATGAGAGAGACAGAGAGGAAAAAAAGGGTCGGATCCCACTTTACACATTTCCGATTTTTTTTTTTTTTTTTTTTTTTTTTTTTTTTTTTACAAAATTCAAAAATTATCCCATAAACCAAAAATCAATATTCTATGCATAAAAACAATTATGCAACAAAAGAAAAATAGCTAATCTTTTTATAATGCCAACTAAAAATTTTAAAATTTTCATATTCTTATTTTAAGAATACCAGTAAGTATAAAAATTTAATTTCCAGCACAGAAATTATTCAAAATAAAACCAACCAAGTGCACCCAATTTTTATATTAAAAATAATTTCAGAAATCGTAAAAATTTCGGGTGTCACATTCTTCCCTCCTTAAAAAAAAATTTCGACCTCGAAATTTATCTAAATACATAGCAATCATTCAGTCAATAATACAATTAGATGGAATGAACATATTATGCAACAATTATCAAGCAATTTCAAATTAATGCGATGCGAGAGAGCCTGACATTTTATTCAATTCAAAATTAAAATACTAATGATAATACTAGAATGTCGGTCCAATATCGGTAACTTAAATGCAAGCATGGCAATCATAAGTCACAATTACAGGTCAATCAGTTCAGAGTCAGATATCGCGAGTCTCTTTCTCAGAGAGCAACCAGCGATTACAGATATTCGGATACCGTGAATCACCTCAAAAGAGGGTTGCCAACGGTCAATCTATTCCATTTACAATTCAGACAATTCCTTATCATAACATCATAACAATTCAAATAACCAAGCACTACAAGCAGAGAATACTATCACTCCTTACGTTATCATTTAAAAACAAATCTTTCAATTCTTGTAACTAGTAACATTTTGAAATGTCCAGTTCTTTTCTTATCTTTTAGGAAGCACGGTAATATCAAAATTATTTTTGGCTGCCTTGGTGATCAGTCAAGGAAGTAAGAATAATTCTGGTATTATTGAGATTCAATTAACAAGTCAGATGATCAGTCAGCTTGTTTGATCCTTGTGCCAACAAAAGATAAGATTTTTACTCAACTAAGTCACTGAAGCTTTAAAATAACTCAAATCTATTTTTTGAAGTTCTTATCAACATGAATTGCTTACAACTTATGTAAAAACCTCATGCAAAATATATATCTTTACATCTTTAGTAATAGCAAAACTACATTTTCAAAATATCAATGGAGTGTTTATGCAACTGCACCAAGAAAACTAGAATTTAATAAATTCCAAATTTTCCATACAAGATCCTTATGTTATCTTAATTCGAACTATGCACGATAAAATGATTTATGAAAATCAAATTTATGCTCCCTTTAACTAAAATGAGTCGTACTCGACAAACAATGTTCACCAAAGAGTATATTTAAATATAATATAAAATATCATCTTGAGTTGTGACTTCAACTTGAAATTATAACATATCACACCCAATTTTTAGAACCAACATATACAGTCAAACTATCAAATAGTTTCGAACCACCTCATATAAAATATTAAACTATGAATTCAAATATATATTATAGTTTAAAACTATGCAATATAAGCATCCAACTTAATTCAACTATTCGACACGCAAAAAGAACAATCTTTGAGGAAAGTTTTCAAGAATCCAATTTTGTTGCTAAAGTAAGCACTAGAGCAACATGGTAATCAAATATAAAACAATCAATCAATATATATATACTAGTATATATACAAATACAAAGGATCATTAGTACATCATATCATAGTTATAAATAAGTCAAACAAATTTTAAATCTACCATCACAAAAACTATAAAATAAAATCTACTTATAAGAACAACCCATTAGACTTACCCCACTCACGTGTTCTATTGGCCTGGTTCGGTTGCTAAACCATTCTCTGATACCACCTGTGACACCCCGTCGAATACTGTAACTGGACAATACACGATGGAGTGCCCGCCGCGGATGCCTGCTGCACCCGCAAGGCTTACTAATACTTAATTTACCAATTAATATTGATTCTACTCAAATAATATACCAATCAATTAGAAATTTATAATTAATTACTTAAATATAAAGTAAATCCTATAAAGGCCTGGTATATTTAGGTTGCTAACCACAGTATCCAATGGCTCGTTGCTTGTCCTGCTGTCCAGCACTTGACCTGAAACCTGGAACCCACAACCAACCGTGGAAAACAATGCAAAAGCACGGAATGAGATAAATAAAATTTATCTCAGTACGGTATTCAGTTCCAGCCACTTGAGTTTTGATTATCATGTGTTGGAACTAAATACAAGACTGAGTTAAATCAATTCCAAATCAAATTTCATTTCTTTTTATTTCAAATAACATTAAAACTAGACTTTCGATCAAGCAATGCCATTAGACAAATAAATTCAGTACTATTCAAAATCAATTTTCCTTTCTTGAAATTCAAAATATGACAATTATCATTTCAATTACTTGAACAAATAATTAATAACATGTAATAACTAACGTGCAAATTAAAAGCAACCCTTACAACTTGTTTCCAATAGGAATAGCAAGGTCAAATCAATTCAATCAATGCAATATGAAATGTGAGCTCGGCATCAATTCCATAACAATTCAAATATCAATGTATAGCAAAAGCCGACTCATTTGGTTGGGAAATTACCTAATATGCAAGTCTGGTTTATCACAAGTCAATCATTTCAGTCATTTCCTTCAGATACCGCGAACCACCCTATAGATGGATGCCAACGGCCAATTCAATTCATACATAATTCAATCAATTAAATCATCAAAATGTACAAGCAAGCTGGGAACACTCACACTCCGGTCCATTCCAGACTAGACCTACTGAGTCCCGGTACATAAGCGCTTATTACACGGTGCTTGGTAGGATGGGTCATGACTCCACCTCCAAACATTACGAGTGTCTATCTCAACCACACAAGCTGTACTTACCTCAATCAATTCACATTTCAATCGGATTCCATTCAATATGTCACTTTCCAACATTTCAATCGGATACCATTCAATATGTCACTTTCCAATCATGCATCAATATACAATTTCACAAAATGATCTCATGAACAACATTCCAATTATGAATTCAGAATGCATAATGACAATGATAATAATAATAATAACAATAACAACAATCAAAACATATGTCACATATAATTAAAACTCAAGTGAAATCCGTACCTGATAGCAAGGCAAATCCAAAGCAAAAGCAAGCAAGAGCATAAGACAAGCCAAATAATCCAATCAATAAGTACACAAGCAGTTTCTTTGACTCTTCTCGACCTTGACACTTGATTTTCTGACTCTAATACAAATAAATTGTAACCTTAAGTTCTTACTTAATTACAAAACCGAAGTTATAATTATTTTAAGCCTTCAATTAATTCTAATCTTAATTTCAGATTATTTCTAATTTAATTTCCTCCAAATTGCAAGTTGCTCCTAAATTCCGACTCATAACAGTTTGACTCTAAAACAATATAAATTCCCCTTTTTAATTTTTATAACACTCAAAGTATGCTACTTATAATCTTTATCAATTAGGTTATAAACTATGCTACCATGCATCATGATTATGCCATGCATTAGTATCTATGTCAACATATAAGCTATACTTTTAAAACCTAAGTCAAGAGCATGCAAACTTGTTTTATTAAACTTCTCCTTTAACATTTAGATTATGCAATACAACACTTAACTAATATACATACTTTTACTTGTTAATTATTCTTTTAAACCTAAAGTGTTAAATGACCATGTCATGCCATGCAACTCAATTGGTACAATTTAATATACCTCTAATCTCACATGCAACACTTATGCAAAAGCTAATGCAACATTTAGTAAAAACTATTGTATTTAGTTTTCCAATCAATTATAATAAGTATCACTAATTCTAATATGCAAAAATGCATGCATGATATGACCAAGAATTAGGGTTTAATGTCAAAATTCTAATCCAAACCCAATATGATCTCTTTTTACCAAAATAACCCTTAAACCCAAAGAGGTCAATATTGCAACATAAGTAATAATTATCCAATAAAATGCATGTCATGCAAAACCTCATATTTACCCTTTATATACATGCATCTATTTATATCAAAACTAAATGCGATACTTAAATTAAAATAATGTCATATTCTTAACTATGCTTAACAATTCCTATTATGCATAAAATTCCCACATAATAATCATCACACACAAGTATTCAATCCATCTCAATTTCGCATTACTCAGATTGCACATATCAATCAAATTTCATAAATTTCCCGATAAACCCTAAAAATTTCATATACATTCCATCTCAATTAAAACTTGCAATTAAATCAAGAAAATAGCAAGGAATAACAATATAGAACTAATCCAAAGAGATTACTCACTCAATTTCGGTCAAAGACCGGTGACGCGAGAAAACGAGCCGAAATCGCTATTTCTCGATTTTCACCACTTATCCCCGACAAAACCTTGCAAGTTCACTTGGAAATCGATGGAGAGGACCCCAGAGTGCTCCAGGTCGAACGACGGCCAAAACCGACGTGTTCGCTCCATTTCCCTAAAAACTTCCGTCGAGAAATACGACGAGGAGAGGCCACCAATCGACGATCCGAAGGTAGATGGTGCAAGAGAACGGTGAGGCGAACGCGTGGATACTTCGATCCGGTGAAATGGCGGAGAAATGGTGGGGATTGAATTTGAGGGGAGAGGGCTCGGTTTGGGAGAGGAGAGAGGCGCAAGCCTCTCTGTTTGTTCGAAAGAAAACATGAGAGAGACAGAGAGGAAAAAAAGGGTCGGATCCCACTTTACACATTTCCGATTTTTTTTTTTTTTTTTTTTTTTTTTTTTTTTTTTTACAAAATTCAAAAATTATCCCATAAACCAAAAATCAATATTCTATGCATAAAAACAATTATGCAACAAAAGAAAAATAGCTAATCTTTTTATAATGCCAACTAAAAATTTTAAAATTTTCATATTCTTATTTTAAGAATACCAGTAAGTATAAAAATTTAATTTCCAGCACAGAAATTATTCAAAATAAAACCAACCAAGTGCACCCAATTTTTATATTAAAAATAATTTCAGAAATCGTAAAAATTTCGGGTGTCACATACACTACGGGAAAAAAGACCTTATGTAACGGCACTTCTGTAACAGTTTTTGAAATAACCGTTACAGAATAGTGAGGCATTAGGCAGAAAAATTGGCGTCACAAATCTGTGACGGTTATTATGAAACAACCGTAATAACATTTCCGTCATGATCAGGAAAAAAAAATGCATCAACCTTCTGTAACGGTTGTTGGATAATAACCATTACAGATTTCTTATATTCTGTAACGATTATTATCCAGCAACCGTTACAGAAAAGAAAAAAGAAATATATTAATATCAACCATCTTCTGTAACGGTTATTAGTAAATAACCGTTACAGTAGGTTAACGTTTTTTTTTTAATGATTCTGTAACGGTTATTTTCTAATAACCGTTACTGATATGGGACGAAATTTATTAATTTTTTTATGATTCTGTAACGGCTTTTTTTTATATTTTTTTATGATTCTGTAACGGTTATTTTTTAATAACCGTTATAGAATAGTTCTGTATTTAGGTCTTCTTCCCCATCCCAACAAACTCACAGCTAGCGCCGCATGCACTTAACTCTTTTCTGATCTTCTCATTTATTGCGATTTGTGGTGGTGGCTTCACTCCAAAAAAATAGCCAAAATTTTCTAAAAATTCTGAAAAAATAATAATTAGAAAGAGAATAAGAAGGAGAGCAGATTTAAGGTAAAAAAATTAAATTTGAACCATATTTTTTATTTTTACATTTTTTTCTTATTTATTTCGATTTTTTCATTAATTTATGGTTATTTTTTATATATTTTAAGATCTCATTGAATAGGAGAAAATCTTACATCGGCCGGATAAGTCGCACGATTCAACGGATCGGAAGTCACCCAATTGAAAGTATATTTTCATGAACTTCTCTTTTTTTTAAATTATTTACATTTCGTTAATAATTTGCATATATATATATATATAGGCATGAATTTCGTATTGTCATATAGGAACCAAATACCGGAACTCAACTGAATTTAGGTCATTGCCCGTCCGAGATTAATCCATTAGGGATTAATCTCGGATAGTACTCCCGGTAGGGAGTACTGCTCTTTGGATACGATCTGTCTCATTTAGGACAGCGAGTTATACGTTAGATGCAATGTGTTGTCTGAGAAAAATTCGGCGGCATTTCCCTTGTGTTCCCACGGATACGTACGCACGAGCAATCGTGTGTTGGCGTATTCAGGAAACATAAGGGAAAATGCTGTCGAATTTTTCTCAGATAGCACATTGCATCTAACGTACGCTCGGTAATGAGACATAGTATCCAAAGAGCGGGCTAGGATGGTGACCGGTCCCAAAACCTAATATGACAAATTGGTCCGAAACCCTAATAATTTGCATAAATTTTATTGTTCAGATGGATCGGACGTGGATGTAATTAAGTAATCGATGCTCGTCTATATTTTTGAGAGGACTTGAAGAAAGTTATGGTTTGTGCTAAAGAGAATTTGAAAATGAAAGAAGATGATAAAATGTATTGTCCTTGTCGTGTTTGTTAGAATTTGTTGAAGTGGTTTAATTTTGAAGAACTGAAAGCTCATTTGATTATAAATGGATTTCAACCGGATTATGGTCGGTGGACACTCCATGGAAAGAATGGGGAGGATTGTTGTAATATCACAAATTTATTGGATTGAGTGTGTGAGGAAGAAAATGTATTATTGGATGATGAAATTGATGATGTCAATGTATTTGATGATGAGAATGTAGATGATGATAGAAATGTAGATAACTCAGAATTTAATGCTGATTTAGATGAAATTGTGAACAACATGGATGATAATTTTGTTGATAATGTTGAAATTTTTTGTATGTTACGTGAAGAAGATAAAATAGCTTTATATCCTGGTTTTGAATTGTCAAAACTTAATGCTATTTTCAAACTGTTCAATCTCAAACTATTACATAAAGAATTTCTTCCAAAAGATAACCAGTTGCCAGATTCAATTTATAAGGCTAAAAAGATGTTATGTCTTTTAAAAATTGGAGTTGAGAGAATTCATGCATGTCCAAATGACTGCATATTATTCCGGAATGAGTACGGACACTTGCATAAATGTCCAAAGTGTAATGCGTCACGGTATAAACCGAGGGACGATCAAATTGAAGATGAAGGTAGTAAGGGACCAGCTGCGAAAGTGGTGTTTTATCTACCAATAATACCAAGATTCCAACGGCTTTTCTCTAACGCGAAGGATGCCAAATTGTTAAGATGGCACGCAGACTGCAGGAAAAAAGGCGATGGCATGCTCAGACACCCAACAGACTCTCCAGATTGGATAAATATAGATAGGGAATTTGAAGATTTCGGCAGTGAACCTAGAAATTTGAGATTGGGTTTATGTACAGACGGGATGAATCCTTACGGCAACATGAGTAGCCGGCAGACTACGTGGCCGGTCTTATTGTGTATTTACAATCTTTCTCCCTGGCTATGCATGAAAAGGAGATACATGATGATGCCCTTGTTGATTTCTGGTCCCAAGCAACCAGGTAATGATATAGATGTGTACTTGGCTCCATTAATAGATGACCTTGGTGAATTGTGGCAGAATGGTGTGAAAATATATGATGCACACTCTAGAAGTGAGTTTAACCTCCGTGCCATGATATTTTGCACAATCAATGATTTTTCTGCATACGGAAACATGTTAGGGTATAGGAATAAAGGAGCGAAAGCGTGTCCTATTTGCATGGAAAACACCCATTCTGTGTACCTGAAAATCTCTAGAAAGGATTTTTACTTGGGACACCGGAGGTTTATTAAGAACCGCAATCACCCTTACCGTCGAGACAAGGAAATGTTTGACGGTACTGTAGAAAAAGACAAGGCCCCAATACCGTTATCAGGTTCAGGTGTGTATCGACAGGTGAAGGACATTAATGTAAAATTTGGTAAGAAATTTGCAAATGAGATACCCAAGGACATTAATGTTCACCTAATTTAGCACATTTGTTCACCTTATTTAGCACAAATGTTCACCTAATTTAGCACATTTGTTCACTTTATTTAGCACAAATGTTCACTTAAGGCACAATATTTGTTCACCTTATTTAGCACAAATGTTCACCTTTCAGGTACAATTGGAGCTAGTACTCATATACCGGATCTTGCAATGAGAACCAAAGCACATATGAAAGTTCTCCAACATCTTGCTATTGTGGCGCCTTACATCAATGAACATCTAATCGAGTTACGTGAACAATACCCTTCTTACACCGAAAACTTGATTACCATAGAGCATTAAATAAAATTTGTCCAATGGCTAGAAGATAAAGTACAGTCCCAGTTGAAAGAAGGAACAGAGGTAGATGAAACCGTGAAATGGTTATCAAGACGTCCTGATGCCGTGGTCGAGACATACCAAGGGTATGACTTGAATGGATTTACCTGGTACACAAAGAAACATGATGGTAAAAGTGCCGTGCAAAATAGTGGAGTCACTGTTGTAGTTTTATCTAGTGATAATGTTAGGTCGGCTACTTATTATGGGTGGATCGAGGAGATTTGAGAACTAGATTACCTGAAATTTAAGATACCCTTATTCAAGTGTGCATGGATCGACAACGGTCACGGTGGAGTTCAAAAAGACAAGATGTGATTTATAACCGTTGACTTCAATAAAAGGGCTTATCGAGACGATCCCTTTATACTTGCAAATAAGCAAGCAATGCAAGTTTTTTACATTCAAGATCCGGCGGATAAGAAAAGACATGTTGTGCTTCAAGGTAAATGTTCATCTTATTTAAGTACAAATGTTCACCTTATTGAGTACAAATGTTCATCTTATTTATTACTTACCACTTTCAGGAAAAAGATGTATTGTCGGTGTCGGTGATGTCGTAGATGAAGAAGCATACGACCACTTCGAGGAAATACCTCCTTTTTCTATCGGTATCGACGATACATCACAGCCAGTATCGATCAGTTGTAGGCGTACAGATAACACCGAAGGTGTGTGGGTCGACACGCGAAAGAAAAAAAAGAAAGTAGCTTCATAATCACATATGAGTTTAAAAAACTATTATGTGCTAATATAAATTATTCTTAACATAGATATGCTAAATTGTTAAGTTAATAATTTTATTTTTATTTTTTGCAGGTTATTAATTGGTGAAATATTTTGTTAACAAGGAGCTAATGTATTTTTATTTTTGGTTAATTTTTTAAATTGTAATTTTATTTTGTTAGAAAAAATGTAAAAAAAATTAAATTCATGTGTAACCAACACAGAAATTAAATTAAGTCAAAACACTTAATAACATGCATGGATAAACCAACACTGAAAATATCAGTACTAAATGAAATTAAAACAGACACAAACTTTAAAGTTAAAAAAAAATGAAATTAAACTAATCTGTAACGATTATTAGCTAATAACCATTACAGAAGAGGCTAATCTGTAATGGTTATTAACTAATAACCGTTACAGAAGGTTATTAGTAAAAAAACGTTTGACCTTCTATAATGGTTATTAGCTAATAACCGTTACAGATTAACCTCTTCTGTAACGGTTATTAGCTAATAACCGTTCCAGAAGGCTGAACCCTTTATTAATAACCATCCTGCTGGCTTGCGTCTATTCGTCACCGCTTTCTATACTTGATCGGCTGCCTCTTTCTTAAGCCTTTCTCGAACGACAGAAGCAAAACCCTAACTCTCTCTCGCAACACTCGGCGGCTTCCCTCTCTCTCTCGAAGGTAAATCCCTCTCTGCCTCCTTCCTCTCCTTCCTCCTTCCTCTCCTCTTCCTCTCTCTCTCTCACTGACCCCCTCTCACTCTTTGTCTTTCTCTCAACTCCGACAACACCTCGATCCGACAACACCTACTCTCTCTGCCGCTCTCTCAACTCCAACAGCACCTCCCCTCTCTCTCTCAGGTAACTCTCTTTCTCCTCTTCCTCTCCCTCTGTCTCCATTTCCTCTCTCTCTCTCTCTCTGTCTCCTCTTCCTCTCTCTCTCTCACTGACTCCATCTCACTCTTTGTCTCTCTCGGTTACAGATCAACCTCCATCTCTCTCTCTCAACTCCGACAATAACTTCTCTCTCTCTATCATCCGGTTAGCCTCCTCTCTCTCAAATTTTAATTTAATAGGGACTGAAATGCAAATGCTAGGGACTAATGTGCATAATTTGAACTGTTTGGGGGCCGTTTTGGGGATTATATTGGGCTGTTTGTTGCTATGGTGCATAAAGCACAATTTTAGAGACTAATGTGCATAAATTTGAACTGTTTGGGGGCTGTTTTGGGAATTATATTGGGCTGTTTTGTGGTGCATAAAGCACAATTTATTTAATATGGACTAAAATGCAAAAAAATGCTAGTATGGGAGTTAAGAATTGTGAATTGATTATTAGATATATATATGCATTGTGAATTGATTATGGATAAGGAGTTAAAAATTTTATTTAAAATGGAAATTAGATGGAGAAGGATCAAAACGTGAATAAGGTGAGAGAGGAAACATCCAAGGTAGGGGAGGAAACACCTACGGTGGTACCAAAAAGGGTCCCGTTATACGGACCACCCAAGAGAAGGGCTATCTCGGCTGTACGTCGTCTCCCTCCAGGCTGTGAAAGGAGCCCTGATTTTAGTATGGGAGTTAAAATAGATGAGGGATCCAGTGAGAATAAGGAGGAGGACAAGAAGAATAAGGAGGTTAAGGAAGAGGACAAGAATTAGGGTTGAATTGTCTTAGGAATTAATAAAATTATCTATGTTATGTTGTGTGAACTTTATCTATGTAATTTGAAGTTTATTTTATTTGTGTATGAATTCATGTTTGAATATTATTGTATGTTTTAATTAAATGAATTTTAAATTTATGTATGTTTTAATTATTTGAATTTTAAACTTGTACATGTTTGAATAAATTGAACATTGCGCCAAACATTAATATATATTATATATGGTGTTTTAATTAGGTAGTAATGGAGAAAGGTGAAGTAAGCAATTCAAAGGAAAAAAAGCCGATCGAACGAGTGTACGTTAGGCGCAAAGTTCGTGCCAATCCATCCTCTCAAAACCAAACGAACCAAAACCAAGCCTTTCAAAACCAAGACCAGCCAAGCCTCTCAAAATATGAACAACATGCAATGTTTTTCAAGCTTTTGATTGACAAGCTTGTGGCACCGTACACAGAGTGGAAAGAAGAAGTAATTGAAATATCAGATGATGAAGTTATTGTTTTGTCGGATGATGAACACTAGTTTTAGGATTTAGATTTATGTCTTTGTCGGATGAAGAACACTAGTTTTAGGATTTAGATTTATGTTAATGTATTTTGTTATTTGATATTGAACTTGTCGTTTAATGTTTATGTTTATGTTAATATATTTTGTTTATGTTAATGCTAAAGTTTATGTTTATGTTTATGTTTATGTTTGTTTATGTTTGTTAATGTTTATGTTTATGTTTGTTTATGTTTATGTTAACTTGATTTTATTGCTTTCATTGTTGTTAATTATTTGTTAATAGATATGTCTGGAGATCAAGATAGAGATTTACAGGGTGAACAGGCTTTGGAAGAATCAAGCGATGAAGAGATCACGACGACTGAAATGAAGAAAAGAAGCAGGACGACAATGGAAGAGTTTAGGAGAAAAAAAGCTGTTGGGGAAAAGTATGAGATTAAATTTGACAAAGAAGGAGTGCCAATTGGTACTGAAGAGGCGGTGAACAAATTTGCATCATATTGCGGGTATCTGGCTAGAGCAAGAGTGCCAATCACAATTAATGATTGGCGGAAGGACGTTTCAAAGGAAACCAAACTTGAGTTGTGGTTGGACATCAAGGTGAATAAATTTTCACTTAAATCATCTAATTTAAATTTCTATGCTACCAATTAACTAACGTTTCGTTATGTTTCAGAAAATGTTCAACATTGAAGATGATAAAGCCATGAACAATACTCTCAAAGCGATGGGCATAAGTTACAGGGCTTATAGAAGTAGGATTGCTGAGGAGTACATCACAAATGCCGATCCAAACAATCCCCAAAATCCATGCGATAAACACTCAATCTCACAAAAAGAATGGGCAGAATTTTTCATGAAAAGGACGGGTGCAAATTTTGTACAAAAGAGCAACAAAGCGAAGGAGTTGAGAAAGAAATGGAAAGAGCCTCATAGGATGGGTTCCACTGGCTATAGAGGAAAAAAAAGATTCATGGAAACCTACAGACAAGATTGTCATACCCGGAGATTCTGAAGGGGCCGGTTCCACGAGCATTACCATCGGCGATTTGGAACCGAGAAGTCAAAGGTATTTCATGGGAAGGACTGTGGCTACGAAGGATAAAGGTACTTACACATGTAAAGACTTGTTATATATGCTAACTTCAAATTCTGTTTTGTGATTATTAATAAGATTTGTTTATTGCTTGTTAGATACTTACACGTTCCATAGCTCTGATTCGTCGACTATTGAGCCATTCAGTCGGTTGAGTGCCATGTCTGGTGAAATCAATTCTGAGTCAATACCGGAACAAGAAGTCTTAAATCGGGCGGTTGACAGGCCGAAACATCCAGGAAGAATCAGGAGATATCCTTTATGGACCAAGAAGGAAGATGTGTATAAAAGAAAGCCTAGAAAGAATGCGCATGAAAGATGGATGGCACCAGACCAGATTGAAGAATTGATGAGCAGGGTCGCAGCTGAAGTCGCTGAGAAAACCAAAAGGGACTTGATTCACTCTGAGAAGATAATGAATGCGGCGAGACAACAAACTTTTCAGGTAATCCTTTTTGACAATCAAAATGTAATCAAAATGAATGAAAACTATTCTTCATCATCCAGTTGCTTCATAATTTTCAGGACATGAAACAATGGTTGGCCAGTAGCGGATTGCAGTTTCAAGCACCACAGCAATTTGTGACGCCGTACCAGCCATTCGTTGAAGCTGAGGTAAACTCAGGAATGCCAAACGAAGAGTTATTCCGAACGGTTGTCTCAAGCTATATGCCTCCGGATCCGAGAAGCGTTGTTCAGATTCATATTGATCATTTTTCTCTTTTCTCTTTAGATTTATTTTTGGCTTAGCATTAGGGTTTCTGATTGAACTGAATTTCAGGAAGAAATGTCGTGCGATCTCTTTTCTCTTGATCACAACAACCAGAGGATTAAGGTGGCCGAAAAAAATATTATTCCGAGTGTTATTGGTCAGATCGTACACGGCGTGCCTCTAACTGATCAACAATTGTATGTCCATCTTCTCCGAGTAGGCGATGAATTTCGTGAATGGCAAGTCCCTGGTAGGTCAGATGAGCTATTAGGAAATAATATAGGGGGTCGATTCCCATGGCCGTCATTTTTTGTGGAGATAGGCCACAAGGTATCGTTTTATTTAATTATGACAATATATTTCATACATTTCTCCTAATGACTTATTAATATGATGGCATTGAATGCAGAGTTGACCAAAAAGAAGCCGGCCAAAAAGAAGCCAAAGACGAAGGAGGCGGCGAAGAATGTGCAGGAGAGTCCAAAGGTCCCAAGTGCGGGGTCGTTTGTTACTCGTGATCCACTCCTCCCAAAGGATATTATTGACAGGCTGAGTCCATCCGAACTAGCAGTATACAGACTGTTGATGCTCCAACCAGAAGAAGAGAAGAACTTTGAGCTGCCTAATTGCAATCCTTGGGGTACGCAGGATGGCGATGTTAAGTTCAACGTTAATGTCGACGATATTGTCGAATGTTTTAAAAGGGAGGAGCTATCTCAATCGATTGTGAAATTTTACTGCTAATTTGAATTTTTCAACTTTAATGTTTATTTTTTTCTTCATTCAATTCATTCAAAATTGAAATTGTTGAACTTTGATATCTATGTTTGCAGGTTTTGGATGGAAGAACTTTCAACAGGTCAAGAAGAGAATGAGTTCTCCAAGAGCATCACCGTACTAGATCCAGAGTTATTGGCTGAGTGGAAATTCAAACATGAAGAACTCGGTGCGGTGAATTACCTAACGAGAGCATTCATGGATAATCCATCCTCCTATCTTGTTTTGCCGTATAATCAGCAGTAAGAAATATAACCAATATGGCTACTAATGAAAGAATTTTGTAGTTTCCTTTAATTCCACAAAAATAATAAATCTCTATTAATTACAGGTTTCATTGGGTTGTCCTTGTTATTAATGTCGAGAAGCGCACCGTTCACTTTGTTGATTCTTTGGAACGCAAGAATCCAAAGTTATATATTAAGCCATTCATATCTTCGCAAGTTTCCATTTCTGAATTAAGTTAAAGCATGATGAGATTTTTCAAATTAAGAAATATTAGATTTTGTTGTTTTAAATGATATTGCATGCAGGGTATACAAGCAGTATTTAGTGGAAACCGGAAGATATAGCCAAAAGAGCAGAACAAGATTTGATTGGTACCGAATTAAGGTACAGAACTTATCAGTTTAAGATATTATTTGTTTGTGAAATTGAAATTAACTAAAAAAGATTGTGTTTCTTTTGTTGGAATCTTAATTAGGGACCGATACAAAGGGGCGACACAGAGTGTGGATATTTCACAATGCTCAACATGAGGGCAATATTAAGTAGTTGGACTACGGTCGGAGAATTCCCTAAGGTAATGTTAAGCCGATTTATTATTTTAGAATTTCATATTTTTATTGGTTTAGAGCTTAGGGTTTACAAAATTATTTGACTTTATCAATTGTTAATGATCAAATTGCAGTATATTGAGCCGGTTGGACAACCATATAAAAACGAAGACGTTGATGCAGTCGTTTCGGAGGTTATGGACTTCATGTATGGGGTATAATTTTAGGAAAATTTTGACTTGACTTGGTGTTAACTCTATGTATAGTTACTTTGTTAATTTTCGGTACATATTGATATATGTTTTGTGCTTGGTATATATATGTGACATCTGATATATGCATGATATATGTTTGTCTGCTGCATGTTGGTTTGTATGATGTAAATTGGGTACCAATTTGGTACCAATTCGGCTAGCAAAATTGGGCTAGCCAATAAAACAGGCGAAATCCAAAAAAAAAGAAGGTCTTTTGTAACGGTTATTAAGGAATAACCGTTACAGAATTCATAATTTCATTTTTTATATCAACAATATATGTAACGGTTATTCCCTAATAACCGTTACAGAAGACTGGATTCTGTAACGGTTATTAGATTATAACCGTTACACATGATCTAAAAAAATAGTAAATGTAATTTCCGTCAATAATAGGATAACGGTTATTATATAACAACCGTTATAGAAGCCAGTCTTCTGTAACGGTTATTATCTATTAACCGTTACAAATGTTCTCCATAAAACCGTAACCACATTTCCGTCCACAATACCATAACGGTTATTAGATAATAACCGGTACAGAAGATTGGCTCCTATAACGGTTGTTATCTAATAACCGTTACAGAAGCCAGTCTTCTGTAACGGTTATTAGATAATGACCGTTATAGATCTGTAACGGTTATTAGACATTCTGTAACGGGGGCTACTGTAACGTTACGTGTACCGTTACAAATGCCTTTTATTAACCGTTACAGAAGTCGAAATTTCGCGTAGTGATAAATATTTTTACAACCACCGATCTCCATTTTCCAAATCCAATTGGACGATCCTGATGTAAAAGTGCAAACAATTCCTAGAGAAAAGGAAAGATTGCACTGTCGTTTATTTTCTTGTTTCATTTCGTTCGTCTCAATAATGTTTAGAAATTTTCGTTTCGTTTCCATTTCGTTTACAGAAATAAAATTAATTTCCTATTCATTTTCTGTTTTGTTTGAATAGAATTAAAGTTTATTTGATACTTGATCAACAGGTTGAATAATGGACATATTCTAATCTATTTTAATTATTTTGATTCATTCATTTTTGTCCTTTTGAATAAGCATCAAATAAACTTAAAAAATATTAAAATTTTATGACAACGCATCCGTCGTTAAAATGAACAAGATTAAAGGTTTGAATTAGATGATTATATTTTAAATTTTAAAATTTAAAATAACAAAATAAAGTGTGGCATTTGTGGCACCAGAATCTTACTCTCTATATATAATCACGTAAATAGCATATTTCATAAGATGTGGTATTAGTTTTGATTTTCATCGAAATTAATTTATATTGATAAAATAAATTAGTTTGCACTCAATTATATTATAATTTATAATTAGTTATATAGATTTTTTTTATTGTCAATTGACATGAGAATAAATTTCATGATTTTTGTAATATGTAATGTATTATCTAAATTTTTTACTTTATCTATATATTTTTTTATGTTATTTATTCAGCACTATATTTTTTGTAAATTATTAATATTACACACTATGTATCATGCATTATCCTACATTTACCGTTAATTCTTAACGGGTACAGATAAAGTTAAATTTTTACGAAAACGGGTAGTATATGGATAAAGAAAATTTTAGTAGGTGCAGATATGAAAAAATACATTCTACCGTATCGAACCAGCTCTAGCTGTGTGTGTGTATGTGTCTAAAAGGAATGTGTTTAACTGCGAGTACAAAAGAATGGCGGAATAAGCTACGTTGTCAATTTCTTTAAAAAAATAAATCACTGACAATAAATTTTCATATCGAGCTTAAAACAAAATGCTTTTCGTTTTTGACATAAATTTGAAAAAGGCAGGTTCGACAATTGTATTTATAATACCGAATAATTCTTTTATTATGAGTCAGGACCCAATGAAAAACTTTTTTTTTCACGCAAAACCCAATTAAGTATCCAAAAAAGACCCTAATGTTTGTACTAAAAGTCTAAAACCAATTGACGAGTAAATCTTCGGCTAGATAAAAGTTTTGAATTAATTTTATTCATCAAAATTCTTTTTTATTCGAGGAAAAAATGTCCGTATTCATTAAACGATGAATTATCAATGTGCAATTACTATGCGGCTATGACTATACAAAAAACTCATAGTTCTAAATCAAAGTAATATATTTCCGCCTTAATATGTCGGTAACGGCACGTGTCAAAATAAAATATCTACATTCTACCATATTAATGAACACGTACGAGTGGGATGGTGAAATCATAACGGTATTCATCATTTAATAATAATGTACTAAACGACAGCACCGTTATGCATATATTACCCAAACAAATTTAGCAGCATTAAATGCCGTGCATCATCAAAGTTCTAATGCATATGCATGATGCAAGGAGCAAAAGAAAACACCGTTCTGTATTTACGACAATACACCAAGTCCACTGTAAATATTTTTACAACCACCGATCTCCATTTTCCAAATCTAATTGCACGATCCTGATGTAAAAGTGCAAACAATTCCTAGAGAAAAGGAAAGATTGCACTGTAGTTTAATATCTTGTTTCATTTCGTTCCGTCTCAATAATGTTTAGAAATTTTCGTTTCGTTTCCATTTCGTTTTCAGAAATAAAATTCATTTCCTATTTTGTTTTCTGTTTTGTTTGAATAGAATTAAAAGCTTAAACAAAACGGAACATTATTGACAGTGCTAGATATAATATCAAAGTCAAAAAGATTTTTTTTTTAATAACGCCTACCGTTATCCAACGTCCACAAATTAAGGTAAAAATCGAGCGAAAGTAACAAGCCTTTTTTTTCCGTTTATAAGATCAAATTGAAAATTGATGTTAACCTTTCATTTGAATATTACTATCTAAGTATCTAACCATATATAAATTTAATTTTAAAATTCAAAGATCTGAATCATATAAATTAGGAGATAGATGCAGCTTCAGTTAGAAGTTGAATACATCATTGAATAACTCATTTTGCAACAATTAGGAATAATGAGATTTTTTTTAGCTGTTTTTAATAAAAAATCCCTTTGCAAAACATTTTTTTTTAGAAAAAAAGCCAATGCATAAAAGATGGTTCGGACTATTCTTCCCCATTTCTGCCCACAATCAATTAATTAAAATTAGTTTATTACAATTTTCAACTTAGAAAATAATAATGTGATTCCTAGGTTCCCGTGCATATATATACATATGCGCGTGTATACACAAAAAAAAAAAGTTTTTCCTTTGGTATAATGGTATATATTGGGAGTGGCTACTAAGGTATTTTTTTTAGAAAACACTTGGTAGTGGCTACCAAGGTTGTAAGAACTACAATACAATTAATAACTAAAAGCCCTGCTCCTACCTTGTATATAAAAAGAAGTTGAAGGCTAGCTAAATTTCAAATATCTTTGCCTGTCTTATGCATGAGAACCCGCATCACAACATTTCTACTGCCGAAACATTAATTATGCATCATGAAAAGAAATACATCAATGTGAAATGAGATAACGTACGAGCCGATTCAAGCATGTCGCTTATGATTATAAAAGAGAACTACAATTATTATATTTATACATTAAGCTGAAGAATTAATAAAAATATATAATTATGAAAAATTATATTATATTTTGTGATATCTACAATGTATAAGTCGTACATGAATTAATTAATAATGATTTATACAACCCAAAAAGAAGGATGAATTATAGATAATGCGTTGAATCGAGGAGATTGTACACCTGCATACTGATGACTTGATAATTTTTCTCTTTTTTTTTCATATTATCCTGATGTAGTCGAAAAAGGTCCACTCTTTTATAGTCAGCTAGGAAATAGAGGAAAAGTGACTAAGAGATATATGTCGCCAGTGAAATAAATTTAAATCAGTTTCCCCAGATACAAGAATCTTTAATTGCATAATGCATATAACAAAAATGTAAACGAAGATATATAATCCAATGAGTTATAAAGCAATTTAGTGCACAACATAATACAGTTGATAGGAAATTAGGAATATATAACTCCTGGAAAATAAAAGTAATTATGTTTGTCATATGAATTTTTTTTTTTTTTTGAGGGTCATGTTTGTCATATCATGACATGTCTTTCTGTGATTACATTTTAAACTACTTTAATAGGTATGTGTTTTTCTTATTTTCTAACTTAGTAACATGGTAAGTCACCATTGACAACATGGTAAATTTACCTTAGTTTCAGGCAAATGATTAACAAAAACAAAATATATTTTTTCTTTTTTCTTGCAGTTTCCGCTTATTTACCACAGCCCCGTTTTAAAAAAACTAATCAACGAATCTTGTGCACTTGTGCACTTCATGATATTCCCAACGGAGCCAGCTCTTTTGAGTTTGTAGCTAAATTCTGCTACGGTGAGAAAATAGAGCTGACTTCATCAAATGTGGTTCCCCTCCTTTGTGCTGCCTATTACCTAGACATGACTGAGGACTACATGAAAGGAAATTTAATTTCCCAATTGGAAATTTTCCTGTCAGAAAGAATCTTATCAAATTGGGAAGATACAATTGTGGCACTCCACTCATGTGAACCTGTATTGCACTATGGTGAGAAGCTAGACATCATATCTGCATGCCTTGAATCACTTGCCTATAAGGCACTATATGGAAAATCATATTACCTGCATCCGCAACAACAAATGCATTGGAATGGGATTGGATACATGGATGAGGCTCCTCCCAAGTTAGTAGGTTCGGGTTCAAGTTTGGATTGGTGGTTTCATGATATTTCCTCACTGAGCCTACACCTCTTTAAGAGATTTATTGGGGCACTGGATTCTATGGGGCATGACCCTGTAGTTATCTCAAATGCAGTTATTTATTATGCAGATAAATACCACACGAAGTTAAACTCTAATTCCACTGGCAATTGGCCAATCGATCAGAGGATGTTGCTTGAAGAAATTGTCAGCTTGTTGCCAGTATAGAAAGGAGTCACCTCCACTAAATTTCTTTTTAGTGTCCTCCATACCAGCATCATGTTAAATGCTAATGTAAAATTCATCCAAAGCTTAGAAAAAAGAATTGGTACGCAATTGGATGAATCTACTATTGAGGATCTATTTGTGCCAAATTTGGGATATGATAAGGAGATGTATGATGCAAATTGCATCCAGAGAATAATTGAGCAATTTGTAAAAGAGAACTTTAATGTAAGTGAGATTGCGTGTAATTCAGCCAACAAAGAGTGCTTGACAGAAGCTTATTCAAAGCTGTTGGCAGCATTAGTAAAAGTGCTTCATGGGTACTTACTAAACGTTGCAGATGATAGAAATTTAAATTTTAAGCAATTTCTCTCTCTTGCAAGTGCAATTCCCATGGGTTTGAGGCATTGTGATGATGATCTCTACCGTGCGATTAACTCTTACATAGAGGTAGTAATCAATTTTTTTATTTCTAAAATCAGTGGAATATATCTTCAGCTAGCTAGAATTTATTGGGTTTCCGAAAATGTTATCTGATTCAACTTTCGTACTTCACAGAATAAGAGTAAATATCTGTGCAAACGTAAAAATGAATTCTTTTGCAATGATGCCCAGAGTACCCCTCTCTAGATAACTTGTGCAAAATAACTGCAAATGCGGAGGGACAAATTGCACTTTTTTTTTTCTACTTCATCTTTACAAAAATTAAGATGGAGGGGAAGAATATGAGATGTATGCATGGTAATTTTGTTAAATTCGTATTGCGTTGCATGAAGATTTTCTTGGAAAAAGTTGAACTTGTGCATTAATATCTTCATATATTTTTTGTTTGTGTATGTATATGCAGTTCCATCCACAATTGTCAGATCAACAAAAGGAACAACTTTGCCAGTTAATACAAAGTTTGTCTGAAGATGTATGCAGAGAAGTAGTGCAAAATGAGAAGCTTCCCCTCAGAGTCATGGTTAAGGCTCTATTCTTTGAAATGCACCATTTAAAGAGCTCCCTCATCGAACTTGAATCAGACAACCGAATTCAGATGGTTGTTGGACCAGAAACAGAAAATGTAATGGAGTCTGTTGAAAGGAGGGATCTGATGGTGCGGTGTGTTCAATTAAGAAAGGAGTGTGCAGAGTTAAAGAAAGAGATGAAGAGAATTAAAAAGGCGAAAAATGTGGAGAAGACGAGCATAACATGGGGTTCTTTTTTTGTTAAAAGGTTTTTCTCGGGAAGAGTTATTAAGGCGCTTTTGGCGGCACCAAAAGTAGGCAATAGGATTGCAAATTAGATTTGAAGAATTTGATCTACACCCTTCTAGAACTCAAAACAAAAAAGAATGGACATCTTTCAAAATGCTAGTATATTACAATAGTAAAATGCAAAGAAAGCTCATGTGAGGTTCACAAATGTGAATCTAAGAGGAGAAACTTTTATATTATCTATTAATAAAGTGAGATGTCAGACATTTTATTCTTTAAATTGTTGTTATTGCAGAATTACATGTCCGAGCTAGCTAGTTGACACGATAGATGTTATTGTAATATAGAATTCATGGAGAAAAAAAATAAATTATAAATTTTGCTTATTAAAAATTTTCTGGTGATTTTTACAATATTGTATTATTGTTTGTTCATTAACCAGTGTATAGCTTGTTTTACCGAGGATCACATACAATATATTAAACTCAAAAATAAAATTTTGCACATTTTACTCTTGGACTTATCAATTTTTTTTTTTGTGGGATAAAAAACGTGCATTTGTTTCAGACAGGTATTGATACATATAAGAATAATGCACAAAAAAGGTTTTGAAAATCAACTTTCAATGTACCTGAGTACCTCTGAATTTCTATTTTATATACAGTAATTTCTAGAAAAACCTGGAGAAGCAACTTTCAGTGTATGCATTATAAATTTTTTTTTTGAGGGTCCATTGTATGCATTATAATTTATAAATTTATAATTACTAGAAAAAAAAAGAAGGTTTTGAATAACTTTCAATGTCTTTATTAAAGTTAATTACTTGAAAGCGTTCAACTTTCAATGTTTTGAATAACTCTCATGTGCGCCCCACATATTTATTTCTCATCAATGGTCGCTGTCGCCTTTCGAGTGGTCAGGGATTCGAGTCCCAGTAGGTGGGACGGAATAAAAAGGGTGTGTGGATAGGCTACGGCCTTATATCAAAAAGGGATACTTTGCAATCTTTGCAATTGTAGGTAGGCCTGCCAACGGAAACAAAAAAAATGTTATGCCCTTTCGTTTGCTGAAACGGAACGGTAAACGGTACTGATATTTGTTTCGTTTTTTTAATGAAACGGTAAACGGAACATTAAATGGAACAATTTAACATGTTTTTGTACAGGCCGTTTAGCGAAATCATTTCATTTAGTAAGTGGAACGGTAAACGGTAGCGAAATCCATTTCGTTTCGTTAACGGAACGGTAAACGAAACACCCCATTCCGTGTCCGTTTACCACGTTAATCAGGCCTAATTGTAGGTGCCTTTCTTTGTGCAATTCTCTTCTTCAACATGTGGTCTGTTAAAATTAGCATCGCCACTTGTGCGATGATCAGTGCTGCTATTCTGATAGTTCTTGCTTTGTTCTACTCACTCTATGCACCAAGGAGTGTAGCTGATTCTGGATCCTATGATCGGCTTCGACAAACTCTTCATGAAAGCGGAATGTTGTTATAATTAGTAAGTTCTTCTCAAATTTTATTTTTGTTTGCTACAATTCGTGTGCTTGTTTCCTTTTTCATTTGGTACAAAAATTGTAATTTTTGTACTTTTATTATTATTATAGGTTTGTACTTGGTAAAGATATTTGTAAAACATAGCTTAGTATTTAAACTGGCAAATTATTACTCTTGGATTGTATTCGATATTATATGATGCAAAAAGTAATATGTTTCCGTGGAAAATCTGCTGCAAGTTGAAGTGGTTTCAATTTAAACCTCCTAAATTAATGCAATTTTGAGCTTGAATTAAAGCTTAATTACCTCAACAGTTAATACTTTTTTGTGGGGCTGTAAGTATGACTTCTCAAAAGTGATGTTTGGCACAAATGTAATATGTGAAATTGGATAGAAAGAAGATGCAATAGTTTTTTTTTTCTTTTTTTTTTGAGTCAAAAATGGAGTCGAGCAACCATCTTTTTATATATAAATAATAGATTTAGCAAGATGCTAAAGTTACAAAAGTGTTAAAGAAAAAAATAAAAATAAAAACAATGAAATCAGAGAAGATCTAAACTAAACAATCAAAGGTAAAAGATCAGGAGATGGTGTCAACATGAGACCGGTGTGCATGTTTCCTTTGAACGTAATAAAAAAATAGACGATACTGGTAAAGAGTATTAGTTTATAGAATAGTATTTTAGGAAAGTTTAAATATGTTAGTAGTTTGATACATAATAGTTGTGACTTTTTAGGTTCAAAGAAATAAGTGTCCATGTATTGGCGCATATAGCTTAGAATAGATCAGTTATTTTTGGAGTTGTAATAGGTATAAGTAGCAGGTCAATTTGTATCAAATATGCAAGAAAAAAATATTGTGCGTTTGTGTTCTTCTTTTCTTCTGTGTTGATGGTAAATTTCACCTTTTTACTAGTAAACAACTAACAATTGTGGTATCAGAGAGTTAGGATTTATTATATCTGATGGCTGAAGCGAACAACAACACAATCAATATGTCGGTGCCTCAATTCAAAGGTGAAAATTATGAATTCTGGACTATCAAGATGATGACTATGTTCAAGTCATATGGTTTACGAAAATTGATTGAGAAAGGTGTTGGGACAGCGACAGAAAAATTGAAGAATGATGCAAAGGGTTGCTCCCTATTCAACAAGTTGTGCATGATTCAGTGTTTGTAAAGATCGTTGCAGCAAAATCAACAAAGGCGGCATGGTCTTTCCTGAAAATGCCATTTGAGGAGAGTTTTAAGGTGCTCGCTATCAAGTTGCAGGGCTTGAGACGTGAGTTCGAGACGTTGAATATGAACCAAGGTCAATCAGTTCAATTGCTTACTATCAACAGATCTGAAGAAAGAGATGACAACAAAACTTTTTATACCAAAGAAGAATTCTCCAGAAGTCCACAATAGGGTAGAGGACATGGATGAGAAGGTGGAAGAGGTCAAGGTGATCTCGGTCGCATAGGAAGAGGTAGAACAAGCGATAATCAATAAAATTCTTCTAAACAATTGAAGAAAGATGTTGAGTGTTTTTATTGTCGTAAGTCAGGCCATGTGCAAGCCGATTGCTACAAAAATGAAAAGAGAGGAAAGACAAGATTTGGAGTGCTATTACTGTCATAAATTTGGTCATGTGCAGGCTGATTGCTATAAGAAGAAAATAGAAGAGAGTCATGTGAGTTCTGCTGAAGAAAAAACAAGCAACGACGTTTGTTTATGGCCAAAACTAATGGAGAAATATATGCGAATCCAATCTGGTTTCTTGATAGAGAATGTTCAAATCATATGACGAAATTCAAGCATTTGTTCAATGAATTAGATGAATCATACAAGAAGGCAATAAAGTTTGGTGATGACAAAGAAATTCATGTTGAAAGAAAAAGAAAATCTACATATTTAGTCAAGCAATCACAGCACACATGCTACATGAGTCAATTAAATTCCCCAATTAACTCAAAACCTTCAAAGCTTTGGTCAGATGATGGACAGTGGCTATACCATCAAGTTTTAAAGAGAAAACTGCGGAGTGGAAGATGCATATGCTGGTCAGATGATGGTGGTGTTAAAGAAGACACAAAACAACCTATTTCATTTGGAGATAACAAAGGTTTAGCACAAGGAACATGCAGCCAAAGAAATAAGTGAAAGCAAGATATAGCACTTGAGTAGGATGATATGGGTGCATTTTTTAAGTTACAAGCATGAAACTTTTCGGTTGTTCGAGAAGTTTACACCATGGCTGAAACACAAACAAGGATAAAATTAAAAGCCTTGAGGTTAGATCGTGGTGGTGACTTTCAATCAAAAGATTTCAAGCAATTTTGTGAAAAAGAAAGAGTTCTACAGCAGCTAACAACTTCTTACACCCCTAAAAAAATGGTGTAGTTGAGTGCAAGAATCACACGATAGTTGAATTAGCAAGACGCATGCTAAAATTGAAAAATTTGCCAAATAATTTCTAGGCAGAGGCAGTGGCTACAATTGCTTATATGTTGAACTTGCCACCAACCAATGCAGTGATGAACAAAACACCGTTTGAATCATGGTTTCAAAGGATGTCAAGAGTGAGATATTTGCGTGTATTTGGAAGTGTTGCATACGCCATCCTTATAATTAGCAAATAAAATCGAAAAAACTGGATTCAAAATCAGAAAAGTGTGTGTTCATTGTATGTTGTGTGCAATCAAAAGGCTATAGGTTGTATAATCCAGTGACAAAGAAATATTATTATTGGAAGAAAGTTTGATGAGAATGCTAGCTGGAATTGGTCGATGAAAAAAGAAAACCTTCCAATAGCAGAAATATAAGTGGATGAGGATGAAGATAGAAGAGAGCTTCAACCTGAATAAAACGTGTCAAAATTACTTGAAGTCCATACAAGAAGAAGCATTCAACATCCACCGCAGAAGTCTAAAATCTTACAAGAATTGTATGATCCAACCCAAGTGTTGTATGTAGGAGATCCGGTGACATATGAAGAGACATCAGAAAAGAAGGAATAGTGTCTAGCAATGAATGAAGAGTTGAGCGCAATTAAACAGAATCATACTTGGCAGCTAGTTGAACTACCAAAAGACCATACTATCATTGGTGTTAAACTGGTTTATAAGACTAAATTTGGGCCATATGGTAGCATTTTAAAGCACAAAGCGAGATTGGTGGCAAAGAGCTATGCACAAAAAGAAGAAATAGACTATGAAGACAGTCTCTCCGGTAGCTAGATTTGAGACGGTTAGATTGTTGATGGCGGTTGCAGTCCAATTCAATAAACCTATCTATCGATTTGATGTTAAATCTTCATTTTTTAATGGTGAGTTTTAAAAAGAGGTTTATGTTGAGACAAGTTTGTTAGTGCCGTGACATGATGAATGTGATAGATTTTGGATTAAGAGGGGGCGTTGAATGTAATCTAAAAATAAAGGATACTGGTAAAGAGTATTAGTTTATAGAATTGCATTTCAAGAAAGTTTAAATATGTCGCTAGTTTAACACAGAATAGTTGTGGATTTGTTAGATTGAAAGAAATAGAAAATAAGTGTCCATGTATGGACGCATGCATATAGCTTAGAATTGATCAGTTATTTTTGGAGTTGTAATAAGTATAAGTAGCACGTCAGTTTGTATTAAATATGAAAGAAAGAAATAAAAAAAATATTGTACTTTTGTGTTCTTCTTCTCCTCTGTGTTGCTGGTAAATTTCAACTTTTTACTAGTAAATAACTAACAGATTCCCCACTAGAAAAGGACCAGTATACTAGATTATGTATGGTCTCCCATTCAAACACTGCTTGAGAAACAAGAGCATCCACTTATAGATTGGTACTCTTAAATAAAAGCTGCCAAGTAAAGATTTTCATTCTCAGTGGTAATTTCAGTGGCCAGATGGATGCCAGTTCTGAAGGTTCTCTTGGGAAGATTTATAAAAGAAGTGCAGCGGAACAAATCAAAGAGCATAGAAATCTTCTCAAAGTCTTCCACTCTATCAACACTTCAGGAATCAAATCAGTAGGCGTATTTTCTTGATCTCTAAAAATTCTATTGCACCTCTCTCTCTAAATTACAAAGAAAAAATAGCAAAGAGGTCCCTGACTTGAGGAAAAATAGGATTGGCATTCAAAATAGAGTATTGATGCATGTATAGGCAAAGCAGAATTGTGAAGTACAGGTGAGATGTACCTATCTCTAAGAAGTTGCTCTATGAAGCTAATGAAGAAAGCACGTTCACCAAAGAGATGCTATACAGACTCAGAATCCAATTTACAAAGAGACACTACGCGAAATTTCGACTTCTGTAACGGTTAATAAAAGACATTTGTAACGGTACACGTAACGTTACAGTAGCCCCCGTTACAGAATGTCTAATAACCGTTACATATCTATAACGTTTATTATCTAATAACCGTTACAGAAGACTGGCTTCTGTAACGGTTATTCTCTAATAACCGTTATGGTATTGTGGACGGAAATGTGGTTACGGTTTTATGGAGAACATTTGTAACGGTTAATAGATAATAACTGTTACAGAAGACTGGCTTCTATAACGGTTGTTATATAATAACCGTTATTCTATTATTGACGGAAATTACATTTACTATTTTTTTAGATCTAGTGTAACGGTTATAATCTAATAACCGTTACAGAATCCAGTCTTCTGTAACGGTTATTAAGGAATAACCGTTACAGATATTGTTGATATAAAAAAAATGAAATTATGAATTCTGTAACGGTTATTCCTTAATAACCGTTACAAAAGACCTTCTTTTTTTTTGGATTTCGCATGTTTTATTGGCTAGCCCAATTTTGCTAGCCGAATTGGTACCAAATTGGTACCCAATTTACATCATACAATCCAACATGCAGCAGACAAACATATATCATGCATATATCAGATGTCACATATATATACCAAGCACAAAACATATATCAATATGTAGCAAAAATTAACAAAGTAACTATACATAGAGTTAACACCAAATCAAGTCAAAATTTTCCTAAAATAATACCCCATGCATGAAGTCCATAACCTCATAAACGACTGCATCAACGTCTTCGTTTTTATATGGTTGTCCAACCGGCTCGATATACTGCAATTTGATCATTAACAATTGATAAAGTCAAATAATTTTGTAAACCCTAAGCCCTAAACCAATAAAAATATGAAATTCTAAAATAATAAATCGGCTTAACATTACCTCAGGGAATTCTCCGACCGTAGTCCAACTACTTAACATCGCCCTCATGTTGAGCATTGTGAAATATCCACACTCTGTGCCGCCCCTTTGTATCGGTCCCTAATTAAGATTCCAACAAAAGAAACACAATCTTTTTTTGTTAATTTCAATTTCACAAACAAATAATATCTTAAACTGATAAGCTCTGTACCTTAATTTGGTACCAATCAAATCCTGTTCTGCTCTTTTGGCTATATCTTCCGGCTTCCACTAAATACCGCTTGTATACCCTGCATGCAATATCATTTAAAACAACAAAATCTAATATTTTTTAATTTGAAAAATCTCATCATGCTTTAACTTAATTCAGAAATGGAAACTTACGAAGATATGAATGGCTTAATATATAACTTTGGATTTTTGCGTTCCAGAGAATCAACAAAGTGAACGGTGCGCTTCTCGACATTAATAACAAGGACAACCCAATGAAACATGTAATTAATAGAGATTTATTATTTTGGTGGAATTAAAGGAAACTACAAAATTCTTTCATTAGTAGCCATATTGGTTATATTTCTTACTGCTGATTATACGGCAAAACAAGATAGGAGGATGGATTATCCATGAATGCTCTCGTTAGGTAATTCACCGCACCGAGTTCTTCGTGTTTGAATTTCCACTCAGGCAATAACTCTGGATCCAGTACGGTGATGCTCTTAGAGAACTCATTCTCTTCTTGACCTGTTGAAAGTTCTTCCATCCAAAACCTGCAAACATGAATATCAAAGTTCAACAATTTCAATTTTGAATGAATTGAATGAAGAAAAAAATAAACATTAAAGTTGAAAAATTCAAACCAGCAGTAAAATTTCACAATCGATTGAGATAGCTCCTCCCTTTTAAAACATTCGACAATATCGTCGACATTAACGTTGAACTTAACATCGCCATCGTGCGTACCCCAAGGATTGCAATTAGGCAGCTCAAAGTTCTTCTCTTCTTCTGGTTGGAGCATCAACAGTCTGTATACTGCTTGTTCGGATGGGCTCAGCCTGTCAATAATATCTTTTGGGAGGAGTGGATCACGAGTAACAAACGACCCCGCACTTGGGACCTTTGGACTCTCCTCCACATTCTTCGTCGCCTCCTTCGCCTTTGGCTTCTTTTTGGTCGGCTTCTTTTTGGTCAAACTCTGCATTCAATGCCATCATATTAATAAGTCATTAGGAGAAATGTATGAAACAGATTGTCATAATTAAATAAAACGATACCTTGTGGCCTATCTCCACCAAAAATGACGGCCATGGGAATCGGCCCCCTATATTATTTCCCAATAGCTCATCTGACCTACCAGGGACTTGCCATTCACGAAATTCATCGCCTACTCGGAGAAGATGGACATACAATTGTTGATCAGTTAGAGGCACGCCGTGTACGATCTGACCAACAACAGTCCCTAAAACAGTCCCAAATTAAGCAAAACAGTCCCTATTAAACCCTAAAATTATGCAAAACAGTCCCTAAAATTAAGCATTTCCCCAACATTTTGCATATTCACAATTCTGTCCCTATTATTTGTAAAATAGTCCCTAAAACAATTAAAATTATGCAAAACAGTACCTAAAACAGCCCCAAATTAAGCATTTCAGTCCCTAATTAAGCAAAACAACCCCAAATTAAGCAAAACAGCCCCAAATTAAGCAAAACAATCCCTAATTAAGCAAAACAGCCCCAAATTAAACAAAACAGCCCCAAATTAAGCAAAACAGTCCCTAATTAAGCAAAACAGCCCCTAAATTAAAATTTCAGAGAAAGGGGGTTTACCTTCGAGAGAGTGCTGTCGGGAGCAGAGAGGGAAAGGTGGCTGTCGGAGTTGAGGGAGCAGAGATCTGTAAGGGAACAGAGAGGGAGAGGGGACAGAGAGGGAGAGGCGAGTCAGTGAGTCAGTGAGGGAGAGAGGAAGAGGGGAGTCAGTGAGGGAGAGAGGAAGAGGGGACAGAGAGGGAGAGGGAAGAGGGATTACCTGAGAGGGAGAGGAAGATGCGAGAGTGCTTCAGAGAGGAAGAGGCCGCGAGTGCTTGAGAGACAGCGAGTGCTTGAGAGAGGCCGCGAGTGCTTGAGAGACAGCGAGGGAGAGATCTAGGGTTTGGAGAGCTCAGGGTTTTAAGCTTGAGAGTGTTTTCGAGTTTGGAAAGAAGTGACGAAACAGTGGCTAGATGGTGTATATTAAAAAAACGTTTGATCTTCTGTAACGGTTATTAGCTAATAACCGTTACAGAAGATCAAACGTTTTTAATATATATGATCTTCTGTAACGGTTATTAGCTAATAACCGTTACAGAAGATCAAACGTTTTTAATATATATGATCGTCTGTAACGGTTATTATCTAATAACCGTTACAGAAGATCAAACGTTTTTAATATATATGACATTCTGTAACGGTTATTAGCTAATAACCGTTACAGATTTAACTCTTCTGTAACGGTTATTAACTAATAACCGTTACAGATTAGTTTAATTTTTTTTTTTTGCTTTTTGTTTGTTTTCGTAAGCCTTCTGTTCAACAATTTTAAACTTTAATTTAGAACAATTTTAAGTTTAATTTAGAACAATTTAGAATAATTTTAAGTAGAACAAATAATAATTTTAAGTAGAACAAATAATAATTTAGAACAATTTAGAACAATTTTAAGTTCAACAATTTAGAATGTTAAACAAAAATTAAAAATAAATTATCTCATAAATTAGCACATATATGTTAAATTTCACCAATTAATGACCTGCAAAAAATAAAAATAAAAATAAAACTATTAATATATATAACAATTTAGCACATATATGTTAAGAATAATTTATATTAGTTTTTTTAACTCACATGTTATTATGTAGCTACTTTCTTTTTTTCCTTCGCGTGTCGACCCACACGCCTTCGGTGTTATCTGTACGCCTACAACTGATCGATACTGGCTGTGATGTATCGTCGATACCGATAGAAAAAGGAGGTATTTCCTCGAAGTGGTCGTATGCTTCTTCATCTACGACATCACCAACGCCGACAATACGTCTTTTTCCTGAAAGTGGCAAGTAATAAATAAGATGAACATGTGTACTCAATAAGGTGAACATTGTACTCAATAAGGTGAACATTTGTACTTAAATAAGATGAACATTTACCTTGAAGCACAACATGTCTTTTCTTATCCGTCGGATCTTGAATGTAAAAAACTTGCATTGCTTGCTTATTTGCAAGTATAAAGGGATCGTCTCGATAAGCCCTTTTATTGAAGTCAACAGTTATAAACCCCATCTTGTCTTTTTTAACTCCACCGTGACCGTTGTCGATCCACGCACACTTGAATAAGGGTATCTTAAATTTCAGGTAATCTAGTTCCCAAATCTCCTCGATCCACCCATAATAAGTAGCCGGCCTAACATTATCACTAGATAAAGCTACAACAGTGACTCCACTATTTTGCACGGAACTTTTACCATCATGTTTCCTTGTGTACCAGGTAAATCCATTCAAGTCATACCCTTGGTATGTCTCGACCACGGAATCAGGACGTCTTGATAACCATTTCACGGTTTCATCGACCTCTGTTCCTTCTTTCAACTGGGACTGTACTTTATTTTCTAGCCATCGGACAAATTTTATTTCATGCTCTATGGTAATCAAGTTTTCGGTGTAAGAAGGGTATTGTTCACGTAACTCGATTAGATGTTCATTGATGTAAGGCGCCACAAAAGCAAGATGTTGGAGAACTTTCATATGTGCTTTGGTTCTCATTGCAAGATCCGGTATATGAGTACTAGCTCCAATTGTACCTGAAAGGTGAACATTTGTGCTAAATAAGGTGAACAAATATTGTGCTTTAAGTGAACATTTGTGCTAAATAAGGTGAACAAATGTGCTAAATTAGGTGAACATTTGTGCTAAATAAGGTGAACAAATATTGTGCTTTAAGTGCACATTTGTGCTAAATAAGGTGAACAAATGTGCTAAATTAGGTGAACATTTGTGCTAAATTAGGTGAACAAATATTGTGCTTTAAGTGAACATTTGTGCTAAATAAGGTGAACATTGCAAGTTAATGTATAACATTTTCCTTCAAGTCTACCCTCATGTCGAGACTTTGGAAGACCGATTGGTTGTACATCCTGCAAATAATCGGTGTAGTACTCAATAACCTCCTCGGCCACATATCCTTCCACTATGCTTCCTTCTGGTTTAGATCGGCTACGAACAAGCACCTTCAATTGACCCATGGCTCTTTCGAAAGGATACATGTATCGTAGAAATACAGGACCACACATTTTTATCTCTGTAACTAAATGAATGGTCAAATGCACCATGGAGTCAAAAAACGATGGCGGAAAGTATATTTCCAGCTCACATAGGGTTAGTACAACACCTTCTTGTAACTTGTCCAAACTATTCGGATCAATCACTTTAGAGCAAATGGAATTAAAGAAAAAACACAACTTAGTGATGGTTTTCCTCACTTCTTCCCTTAGAATTCCTCGAATTGCGACCGGAAGTAACTGGGTCAGTAGGACGTGATAATCATGTGACTTCATACCAAGTAATTTGTTGTCCTTAATAGAAACCTTTCTTGATATATTCGAGGAATAACCAATAGGAACCTTAATAGATTTCAGGCATTCTAATAAGCTTTTTTTCTCTTGCTTTGATAAATTAAATTGTGCTGCAGGCAGCCAAGTTCGGCTTTTTCCCTTATCTTGTGCCGCTAGTTCTTGCCGGATCCCCATTTCAACCATGTCCTTCCTCGCATTTACGCCATCTTTAGTTTTCCCTTGAATTTCCAACATGCAACCGATCAAAGCTTCACATATGTTCTTTATTATGTACATCGCATCTAAGCAATGCCTAATCTTCAAACTCTGCCAATATTCAAGATTCCAGAATATAGACTTCTTCTTCCATATCCCCTTGGGTATCTCATTTGCAAATTTCTTACCAAATTTTACATTAATGTCCTTCACCTGTCGATACACCCCTGAACCGGATAACGGTATTGGGGCCTTGTCTTTTTCTACAGTACCGTCAAACCTTTCCTTGTCTCGACGGTAAGGGTGATTGCGGTTCTTAATAAACCTCCGGTGTCCCAAGTAAACATTTTTCTGGAGTTTTTCAGGTACACAGAATGGGTTTTTCCATGCAAATAGGACACGCTTTCGCTCCTTTATTCCTATACCCTGACAGGTTTCTGTATGCAGGAAAATCATTGATTGTGCAAAATATCATGGCACGGAGGTTAAACTCACTTCTAAGTGTGCATCATATATGTTTACTCCATTCTGCCACAATTCACCAAGGTCATCTATTAATGGAGCCAAGTACACATCTATATCATTACCTGGTTGCTTGGGACCAGAAATCAACAAGGGCATCATCATGTATCTCCTTTTCATGCATAGCCAGGTAGGAAGATTGTAAATGCAGAACAAGACCGGCCACGTAGTCTGCCGGCTACTCATGTTGCCGTAAGGATTCATCCCGTCTGTACATAAACTCAATCTCAAATTTCTAGGTTCACTGCCGAAATCTTCAAATTCCCTATCTATATTTATCCAATCTGGAGAGTCTGCTGGGTGTCTGAGCATGCCATCGTCTTTTTCCTGCAGTCTGCGTGCCATCTTAACAATTTGGCATCCTTCGCGTTAGAGAAAAGCTGCTGGAATCTTGGTATTATTGGTAGATAAAATACTACTTTTGCAGCTGGTCCCTTACTACCTTCATCTTCAATTTGATCGTCCCTCGATTTATACCGTGACGCATTACACTTTAGACATTTATGCAAGTCTCCGTACTCATTCCGGAATAATATGCAGTCATTTGGACATGCATGAATTCTCTCAACTCCAATTTTTAAAGGATATAACATCTTTTTAGCCTTATAAATTGAATTTGGCAACTGGTTATCTTTTGGAAGAAATTCTTTATGTAATAGTTTGAGCAAAGATGTGAAACTTGCATCACTCTATCCATTTTTGGCTTTAAGATTGAACAGTTTGAAAATAGCATTAAGTTTTGACAATTCACAACCAGGATATAAAGCTATTTTATCTTCTTTACGTAACATACCAAAAATTTCAACATTATCAACAAAATTTTCATCCACATTGTTCACAATTTCATCTAAATCGGCATTAAATTCTGAGTTATCTACATTTCTATCATCATCTACATTCTCATCATCAAATACATTGACATCATCAATTTCATCATCCAATGATACATTTTCTTCCTCATACACAGAATCCAATACATTTGTGCTAGTACTATCCCCCCCATTCTCTCCAAGGAGTGTCCACCGACTATAATCCGGTTGAAATCCATTTATAATCAAATGAGCCTTCACTTCTTCAAAATTAGACCACTTAAACAAATTCTGACAAACACGACAAGGACAATACATTTTATCATCTTCTTTCATTTTCAAATTCTCTTTAGCACAAACCATAAATTCTTCAAGTCCTCTCAAAAATGTAGACGAGCATCGATTACTTGAGTACATCCACGTCCGATTCATCTGAACAACAAAATTTATGCAAATTATTAGGGTTTCGGACCAATTTGTCATATTAGGTTTTCGGACCGGTCACCATCCTAGCCCGCTCTTTGGATACTCTGTCTCATTAGCGAGCGTACGTTAGATGCAATGTGCTATCTGAGAAAAATTCGGCAGCATTTCCCCTTATGTTCCCTGAATACGCCAACACACGATTGCTCGTGCGTACGTATCCGTGGGAACACAAGGGAAATGCCGCCGAATTTTTCTCAGACAACACATTGCATCTAACGTACAACTCGCTGTCCTAAATGAGACAGATCGTATCCAAAGAGCAGTACTCCCGACCGGGAGTACTATCCGAGATTAATCCCTAATGGATTAATCTCGGATGGGCAATGACCTAAATTCAGTTGAGTTCCGGTATTTGGTTCCTATATGACAATACAAAATTCATGTCTATATATATATGCAAATTATTAACGAAATGCAAATAATTTAAAAAAAGAGAAGTTCATGAAAATATATACTTTCAATCGTGTGACTTCCGATCCGTTGAATCGTGCGACTTATCCGGCCGATGTAAGATCTTCTCCTATTCAATGAGATCTTAAAATATATAAAAAACAAAAATAACCATAAATTAATGAAAAAATCGAAATAAATAAGAAAAAAATGTCAAAATAAAAAATACGGTTCAAAATTAATTTTTTTTTTTACCTTAAATCTGCTCTCCTTCTTATTCTCTTTCTAATAATTATTTTTTCAGAATTTTTAGAAAATTTTTGCTATTTTTTTGGAGTGAAGTGGACACCACAAATCGCAATAAATGAGAAGATCAGAAAAGAGTTAAGTGCGGCGCTAGCTGTGAGTTTGTTGGGATGGGGAAGAAGACCTAATTAAATACAGAACTTTTCTGTAACGGTTATTAAAAAATAACCATTACAGAATCATAAAAAAATAAAAAAAAGCCGTTACAGAATCATAAAATAATTAATAAAATTCGTCCCATATCAGTAACGGTTTTTAGTAAATAACCGTTACAAAATCAATAAAAAATAAAAAAAAACGTTAACCTTCTGTAACGGTTATTTACTAATAATCGTTACAGAAGATGGTTGATATTTATATATTTCTTTTTTTCATATCTGTAACGGTTGTTGGATAATAACCGTTACAGAATATAATAAATCTGTAACGATTATTATCCAACAACCGTTACAGAAGGTTGATGCATTTTTTTTCCTGACCATGACGGAAATGTTATTACGATTGTTTCATAATAACCGTTACAGATTTGTGGCGCCAATTTTCCCGTCTAATGCCTCACTATTCTGTAACGGTTATTTCAAAATCCGTTACAGAAGTGCCGTTACAGAAGGTCCTTTTTCCCGTAGTGAGAGCACCTGTTTGTCAAATATACTCCAGCCTCTCTTTTACAAAATATCAAGGGTAGCCATTTTATTTTAGAACATTTGCCACAGAAAAATCTTGAATAAATATAGATGTCAAACATGCATAGATGGATGGTGCAAAATAAAAACTAAAAATAAAAAGATCGAACAATGTGAAAACATTACAGTCAGAACCTTCCATCGGCGATGATGCCTTCTCTATTTTACCTGCTAGGATGTTAATTTCATTGAAAGTATGACATTGTGGAATTAGGGACGTTCCAGTGGTTCTGGAACTCAACATATTCGACTTTTCCAAAGTTAAGTTAAAATATGCCAGAGTTTGTTGGGTATGAAATCTGTTTATCCGTTTATCTTACCGGTACCATATTTCATAAGAGGTATGAGTAAGGTTTTATTTTTATTAGACTAAGGGGTATGGATATGAGCAAATAAAATTTTTCCTTAACTTTCCGAATACAGGTACGGATATGGATTATTTCGTGTCCATTATCTAGCGGGTAAAATTTTGTGAACATATACCTATATATGAGCATGGTTCTAGTGCCACACTTTTTTATTTCCACAAATGCCACACTTTACTTTTTTATTTCAAAATTTAAAAAAAATTAAAATTTAATTGTCCGATCCGATCCATTGATTTTGTTCATTTTAACAATGGATGTGTTGACCTAAAATTTCATAATTTTTAAAGTTTATTTGATACTTGATCAACAGGTTGAAAAATGGACATATTAGAATTAATCTATTTTAATTATTTTGATTCATTCATTTTTGTCCTTTTGAATAAGCATCAAATAAATTTAAAAATTATTAAAATTTTATGACAACGCATCCGTCGTTAAAATGAGAAAGATTAATGGTTTGGATTGGACGATTATATTTTAAATTTTAAAATTTAAAATAAGAAAATAAAGTGTGGCATTTGTGGCACCAGAATCTTACTCTCTATATATAGTCATGTAAATAGCATATTTCATAAGATGTGGTATTAGTTTTGATTTTCATCGAAATTTATTTATATTGATAAAATAAATTAGTTTGCACTCAATTATATTATAATTTATAATTAGTTATATAGATTTTTTTTATTGTCAATTGACATGAGAATAAATTTCATGATTTTTGTTATATGTAATGCATTATCTAAATTTTTTACTTTATCTATATATTTTTTTATGTTATTTATTCAGCACTATATTTTTAGTAAATTATTAATATTACACACTATGTATCACGCATTATCCTACATTTACCGTTAATTCTTAACGGGTACAGATAAAGTTAATTTTTTACGAGCACGGGTAGTATATGGATAAAGAAAATTTTAGTAGGTGCGGATATGAAAATACCTTATACCGTATCGAACCAGCGCGTGTGTGTCTAAAAGGAATGTGTTTAACTGCGAGTACAAAAGAATGGCTGAATAAGCTACGTTGTCAATTTCTTTAAAAAATAAATCACTGACAATAAATTTTCATATCGAGCTTAAAACAAAATGCTTTTCGTTTTTGACATAAATTTGAAAAAGGCAGGTTCGACAATTGTATTTATAATACCGAATAATTCTTTTATTATTCAATTAATTAATGAATACGGACATTTTTTCCTCGAATAAAAAAGAATTTTGATGAATAAAATTAATTCAAAACTTTTATCTAGCCGAAGATTTACTCGTCAATTGGTTTTAGACTTTTAGTACAAACATTAGGATCTTTTTTGGATACTTAATTGGGTTTTGCGTGAAAAAAAAAAATTTCATTGGGTCCTGACTCATGAAAAGTCTCCCAAAATCTGTGACGAGGTTTCATCAACGTCAGAGATTATGGTCCAGTAGTAGTTGAATTTGTTGTAGAGGCGGAGCCTCGACTAACCCTTATATTTTATATTTTATAGAAAAAGTAGTTAAGTCTAATTAAAGACTTTCAGAGACAACGTATAAAAAATAAACTCTTGAACAAAGGAAAAGAAGATAATGGTCTGGGAATTAGCCACACCAATTTTATTTATAAAAGGTATCTTACATATAATTATGGAAATTAGTATAGTTTGTGTATATATAATAACTGAAATAAGATGTTAATATTAGTTCCTGATACATTTTATCTAATCCTTTTCTGTCTCTCTCTCTGTAAATATTATCAGAACGAATTTTGTTTTTCTGGCATAATAAATGAAATGGTTCTTAAACAAAACATATGTGTGAGTTAACGTCTTACATAATTTATTTATTTATCTATGTACGTATTATTTTAACGTACAATTTTTCTGGTGCGAAAATTATTTATCTATGCAAGCGTGAGTTATTGTACGCTTAATTTATAAACCATGAACTGCCGTTATCAATGTGCAATTACGTACTATGCGGCTATGACTATACAAAAAACTCAATAGTTCAGTGACATCTCACCGATTTGAGTCGGTTTTGACTGAAGTTGACTGAAGTTGACCACTTTGACCAGATTTGACCAGTCAAACTTTTTGTCCTGTCTTGAGTTAATGGTTTGTGCACTGGTGCCAACCAGACTATCAACTATATTAGGAACAAATTAATAAATCAATATTTTTTTAAAAAAAAACAGCCTTTTATGTCTAAAAATGAACATAATTGAATTATAATAACAAAATCATAGTTGTATTTAATTTATGTAAAAATGTATAAAATAACCAACCCTTTTATATTCAGTGAAATTTTTGTATTGAGCGAATTTACTAGATATATATCGAGCGAAGGTGGATGTCCAACTCTAGTGAGAATTTAAGAGGAGAAACTTTTATATTTTCTATTAATAAAATGAATAATCAGACATTTTATTCTTTAAATTGTTGTTATTGCAGAATTACATGTCCTAGTTGACACGAGAGATGTTATTGTATTATAGAATTCATGGAGAAAAAAATAAATTAAAAATTTTGCATATTAAGAATTTTCTCTCCCCACTAATCTCCCCCAAAGCCGCAACCCTCTTCTTCTCCAGCTTCTCATCATGGTTCAAAAAATCAGCCGATTCCGATTCGAATCGGTTGAATCGGATCGGAATCGGGGAGTGCCGAGTCGATTTTAGATGGTTTGGGGCGGAATCGTGTTTTTCCATCTGGAATCGGCTGGAATCGTCCGAATCTACCGAAATAGGTCTGAAAAAAGTGAAAAATGAAAAAGAAAATTGAAAGGAAAACTTACCTTCTCTCTTAGATCAAATATTGAAGCCAAATTAGGGTTTACCAAATGGTCCGGTCCGGTCCGGTCCAAACCCCCACGGACCACGGGTTATCACGGGCCACGGGTTAGCACGGGACGGGTTAGCACGGTCCACCTCTCAAACCTTGACCCAAATTCTTGATAGACCCGACCCTAGCTAAACCGGACGGGTAAAGGCGGGCCGATCCGGTCCAGGCCAGTCCAAGGCCGGTTTTTTCCAAATTTTTTATTTTTTCCTTTTTTCATTGTTTTCATCTCAATAATTTATAAAATAAATTTATAAAAATTCGTTAAAATATATTATATTTATAGATCAAATAATTAAGTATAATTTTGTAGTCTATTTTATTTTTTTATTTAATTTTGTAGTTTTTTTCATTGTTTTCATCCAAGCCGGTTGGTTTTTTTTTTAGAATTAGGGGTTGGCCGGGTTTAAGGGTTTATCGCGGGTTTAGGGCAGGTTTAAGGGTCGGTCCGGTCCGGTGACAGGTTAACACGGGTCTATACTAGAAAGTGCGACCCAAATCCTTGATAAACCCGACCTAGATCACCCTCTCGGTCCATCCCGGTCCATGCACGGTCCGGGTCGGTTCAGAAAAAGGGTCGGGTTTATCCCGAGTCGAGTCTGATCCGTCGGGTAAGTGATAAACACTAAGCCAAACCCATCAAAATTATTGGAGGTCTAGAGGAGTGGAGACTGGAGAGAGACTAGAGAGTGAAGAAGAGAAATTGGAGGAGGTCCATTGCTGATTGGAGATCTCTAGAGAGTGGCTAGCCGCCTAGCCCATCGTCCATCGGCCAACGCCCATCGCTGAGCATCAATCTTTCTTCTTTTCCTTTTTTTTTTTACTTTTCGCAAATTGGGTTTGGGTCTGGTTTCGCCCATCTACTGGTTCCGTCTGTAAAATCATGTGCTAAGTTAAACAATGCACAATTATAGACACAGAGCACACTTCATAAATGTACTTATCTCCTGTACTTTTTTTTTTCCTCCAAATGTATGTTGAGTGTTTTATACATATATAGACACCGTTTGGATATAGAAAGAAGGAAGAAGGAAGAAGGAAGAAGAAAGAAAAAAATTATAAACAATCTAAACTTTTCACAAAGTTACACACTTCCCAATACTTCTTCCCACTTCTTCCCTTCTTCCCACACCTATCCAAACGGAGCCAATGTAAGATGATGTGTGTAGTCTGCCTACTTGACTTTAAGACATATTAAGTTATTTTAGTTAATTTTAAGACTAAACTTTAATTTTTTTTACTTATTTGTGAAAACATAATTTTCTCTATTTTTCTAATTTTTAACGGCATAAAAATATGTTTTTAAAAAATTTCGATTTTTTTAGCCGATTCGGCTGATTCTTCAGATTTTTCCGATTTCGGGTCACGGTCCAACTGTCCGATTCCGAGTTTCAAAACCATGCTTCTCATGCTCCCTTTTAGTTAAAATGAGTGTTGTTATATTTCTAAGTTTTGAGTACCGCCATTTTATTTTTAAATTGCACTTGTAGTTAATTGGGTGCATTTCCATTTGTAAACTAAAAAATTGAATATTAGTTGGGACTTGCTTAAATTAATGATGCAAATTTACGGTGTTTGTTTCCAACTTAGAGCCTACAACACCTCTTTACGAACCAAATTTGCATCTTGACAATTTGATAGCTATAAGCTTAAAAATCACCATACAGCATCGCAACATTAGTCTAGAGCTAATCTTTTTACCAAGTACCAACACGGTACTGGTCATCAAAATTCCAAAAAGCACCATAGTGCAAAATTCAAAATTGTGGCAATCAGACCTTATATTTCAAATACGATGTATTAACTCAAAATCCCGACACTCAATAAAGCATGGAAAAGTTGTCTAACAAAATTCAATCAGAAAGTGAATTTGGCCGCTTAGAGAAAGGAATTTGATACAAACTTCATAATCGTTAAGTTGATTTGGATGGATTTGTGAAAAGTTGGACAATAACAGGTCGACGGGATGGAAAAAGAGATAGGTTGTGTCTAAGGAAGGCCGAACGAGAGAAATCCTGGTGCGAACTGGTTTTTTTCCAAATACAAGTTGGAGAATGGAGAAGGAAAAAGAGAGCTCAAGAGAAGCTAGGGTTGCGATGCCTTTGGAAAAGAGAGAATATATTGGAGAGGATAGAAATTTTTGGTGTTTTGAAAATTGTGCTATATATCGTCCTTTTAATTAAATGAAGAGAACATACTGGATGCTTCTCAGATTAAATCAGATCCCTTGATCAAAATTAATTCAACGGTCGCTGATTTGTGGCATTTTGGGGCAGGGAATTTCGGTGGCAGCAGAACCTGCTCATTCGTAACTTTGTAATATAGAATTCATGGAGAAAAAATAAATTATAAAATTTGCATATTAAAAATTTTCTGGTGATGTTTACAATATTGTATTATTGTTTGTTCATTAATCAGTGTATAGCTTGTTTCACCGATCGAGGATCACATACAATATATATATTAAACTCAAAAATAAAATTTTGCAAATTTTACTCTTGGACATATCATTTTTTTTTGTGGATAAAAAACGTGCATTAGTTTCACACAGGTATAGAAACATATAAGAATAATAAACAAAAAATGTTTTGAAAATTAACTTTCAATGTACCTCTGAATTTGTATCCTATATACAGTAATTTCTAGAAAAGGAGCAGCCTGGAGAAGTATTTGTCAGTGTATGCATTATAATTTTTTTTTTAGGGTCCAGTGTATGCATTATAATTACTAGAAAAAAAAGGTTTTGAATAACTTTCAATGTCTTTATCAAAATTTAATTACTTGAAAGCGTTCAATTGGTTCTTTTTTGGTTTCTAAATCTAAAATGATAGCGCAACATCTTTTTCACTCTCATGTGCGCCCCACTTATTTATTTCTCATCAATGCTCGCTGTTGCCTTTCGCAAAAGTAACAAACGATTCCTCATTACATTTATATCGCACTTATATACCTAATTCATCAATGAACCTCCCCACAACATACTCATCTGAGAATCATACAGGCATGGAAACAGACAAAAAGGGATACTTTGCAATCTTTGCAATTGTAGCTGCCTTTCTTTGTGCAATTCTCTTCTTCAGCATGTGGTCTGTTAAAATTAGCATCGCCACTTGTGCCATGATCAGTGCTGCTATTCTGGTAGTTCTTGTTTTGTTCTCCTCACTCTATGCACCAAGGAGTGTAGCTGATTCTGGATCCTATGATCGGCTTCGACAAACCCTTCATGAAAGTGGAATGTTGTTATAATTAGTAAGTTCTTCTCAAATTTTATTTTTTGTTTGGGTACAATTTGTGTGCTAGTTTCCTTTTTCATTTGGTACAAAAATTGTAATTTTGTACTTTTATTATTATTATAAGGTTGGTACTTGGTAAAGATATCTGTAAAACATAGTTTAGTATTTAAACAGGCAAATTATTACTCTTGGATTGTATTCGATTTTATGTAATGCAAAAAGTAATATTTTCCGTGCAAAATCTGCTGCAAATAAATGTGCTTTCAATTTAAACTTCCTAAATTAATGCAATTGTGAGCTTGAATTAAAGCTTAATTACCTCAATAGTTAATGCTGTTTTGAGGCTGTAAGTATGACTTCTCTAAAGTGATGTTTGGCACAAATGTAATAAGTGAAATTGGATGGAAAGAAGATGCAATATAGTTGTCAAACGTGGTTATAGATGGATGGTGCAAAATATAAAAAAGAATAAAAATATGGAACAATGTGAAAACTTTACAGTCAGAACCTCCCATCGGCGATGATGCCATCTCTATTTTACCTTCAAGGATGTTAATTTCATTGAAAGTATGACATTCTAGGGACATTCCAGTGGTTGTGGAACTCAACATATTCCCCTTGTTGGGTATGTAGAAAGACACTTTCATAAAAAGTTAATACATAAGTTGTGTGTAGGACTGTCAACGAAATTCATTTACCCGTTTATCTTACCGGTACCATATTCGATAAGATGGATTTGGATAAGGTTTTATTTTTGTTAGACTAACAGGTATAGATATGGGTAAAGAAAATTTTCGTTAACTTAACGGATATGGACAGGGTGTGAGTTATTTCGTACTCTTTATCTAATGGATAAAATTTTGCAAACTTATATGTATATATAATCATGTAATTAGCGTATTTTCTAAGATATGGTATTAGTTTTGATCTTCATTGAAATTTATTTATGTTGATAAAAAATTTAGTTTGCACTCTGTTAAATTTTTATAATTAGTTATATAGATTTTTTTTCAATTGACATGAAAAAAAATTTCATAATTTTTGTTATATATAATGTATTATCTAAATTTTGTACTTTATCTGTATAGTTTTAATGTTATTTATTTACCATATTATATATTTTTTAGTAAATTATTAATATTATCCATTATGTACTGTTATCCTACTTTTATCGTTAATTCTTAACGGATATGGATAGGATACGAGTAAAGTCATTTTTTAATGAACACGGGTAGGGTATGGATAAAAATAATTTTAGTAGGTGCGGATATGAAAATACCTTCTACCGTATCGTATCCACTGACAGCACTAGTTGTGTGTGTCTCTAAGGTTATGCTCCAGACCGCTGAATCGGAGGGAGAGGAGAGGAGAAGACGACGGAAGTTTACTATACCCGATTGTTTACTCGCTTCATGCAGAGGAGATGACGACGGAAGGTAAGAGAAGACGAGGGAAGAGACACACTGAAATTTCAGAAGTTTTAGAGTAAACTTCTATACCTCGATTTGGAGGATAACAAATTCCGGTCAATCCTTACTCTCCTCTTTGTTCCTTTTCTTTAAGGGCTTGTTTGGATCGATGAGAAGAGCCGCTATTTTCGGAAGAGACTTAGTCCCGGAAGAAGCAACCATCCAAACGAGATGGAAGAGGGGTGGGAAGAGGGGCTCTTTTTGGAAGAGTCTCTTTCATCTATTTGGTGGAATTAGGGATTAGGAAAAGGAAAGAGGGATTAAAAAAATATTTTTCATGTCTCTAATAATTAGATAATTATATATTATAATATAATAATAATATAAAATTAATAATATAATTAGATACTTTATTTAATTCATGTCTCAAATAATTAGATATTTATTATTATATAATATAATAATAATAATAATAATAATAATAATAAATAATAATATTAAATTAATATCAAAATATTATTATTAATTATTTAATTATGATAATGTTCTAATATTATAATATTATATTATTAATTATTTTAATTATTCTGATTATTAAAAAATAATAATTAATATTATTATCATAAGTGAATAAGTGAATATTATGTCTCAAAATAAGTGAATATTGATAATTATTATTATATAATATTATAATAATAATAATAAAAATAATATTAAATTAATATCAAAATATTATTATTAATTATTTTATTATGATAATGTAATAATATTATAATATTATATTATTAATTATATTAATTATTCTGATTATTAAATAATAATAATTACTATTATTATCATAAGTGAATAAGTGAATATTATGTCTCAAAATAAGTGAATATTGATATTTATTAATATATTAAATTAATATCAAAATATCATTAGTATTTAATTTATTATAATAATATTATAAAACTATAACATTACAATATTAATTATATAAAACTAAGACAATTATTTTATAATATCATAATATCAAACAATTATGTAGTGTTATTAATATTATAATATTAATATTTGGCCTAATCATTTACTTAAATTGATATAAAAATATTAAAATTATTAATGAATAAACTACAACAATAAAAAAAGACAAATGAATAAATTATAAATTGATGAAAAAAGATAAATGATTATTTTAATTCAACTCTTCCATTCATTATTTCTAACTCACCATCCAAACAATATTTTCTCTTCCCGGAATAACACTCTTCCCACTCTTCTCTTCTTCCCACCCTTCCTAATTTATCTTCCTAAAATCCCTCTTTCTTCTTGATTCCTATCTCATCCAAACGAGGTCTAATACTAGAGTTATGAAGCAGACCCTAAATGGAATGTGTTTAACTGCGAGTACAAAAGAATGGCGCAATAGGCTATGTTTAGGAAACTGTCAATTTATTTAAAAAATGAATCACTGACAATAAATTTTCATATTGAGCTTAAAACCAATATGCTTTTCGTTTTTAAAAAAAATTTGAAAAAGGCTGGTTGAACAATTGTATTATAATACCGAATAATTCTTTTATTAGTCAATTAATGATCACGGACATTTTTCCTCGAATAAAATAGAGTTTCGATGAATAAAATTAATTCAAAACTTTTATCTAGCCTAAGATATACTCGTCAATTGGTTTAAGTACAAACATTAGGGTCTTTTTGGATACTTGGGTTTTGCGTGAAAAAATAAGTTTTTCATTGGGTCCTGACTCATGAAAAGTCTCCCAAAAACTGTGACGGGGTTTCATCAACGTCAGATTATGGTATACTAGTTAGAATTTGTTGTCCGCCTCTACTAAGCCTCGTATTTTATATTTTAGAAAAAGTAATATTAAGTCTAAATAAAGACTTTCACAGACAACGTATAAAAAAACTATTGAACAAAGGAACAGAAGATAATGGTCTGGGAATTAGCCACACCAGTTTTATTTATAAAATGTATCTTACATATATACTTATGGAAGTTGGTATATAGTTTGTGTATATAATAACTGAAATAAGATGGTATATTAGCTCTTGATACATTTAATGATTTTATCCAATCCTTTTTTGTCTCTCTCTCTATAAATATTATCATAACGTATATTTTTTTCTGTTTAAACAAAACATGTGTGAGTAAACGTCTTACATAATTTCTCTATTTATCTATGTACGTATTATATAACGTACAATTTTTCTGGTGCGAAAATTATTTCAAATAAGCATGCGTGAGTTATTGTACGCTTAATTTATAAACCATGAACTGCTGTTATCAATGTGCATCTTTACTATATATGTGGCTATGACTATACAAAAACTCAATAGTTCTAAATCAAAGTAATATATTTTCGCCTTAATATGTCGGTAACGGCACGTGTCAAAATAAATCTACATTCTACAATCAATGAACACGTTTGGGATGGTCAAATCATAACGGTATTCATTTAATAATAATGTACTAAACAACAGCATCGTTATGACATGCATATTATTTACCAAAACAAATTTAGCGGCATTAAATGCCGTGGACCAAAGACAAATTGCATATGCATGCAGGCCTGCAGGGAGCAAAAGAAGGACCATTCTGTATTTACGACCATACTCCAAATCCACTGTAAATATTTTTACAACCACCGATCTCCCTTTCCCAAATCCAATCACACGATCCTTTTTGTAAAGGTCCAAATAATTTCCAAAGAAAAGGAAAGATTGCACTGTAGATAACTAAGATAAGGGGAGAAATGGAGTATTTTTCGCCTTAATATGTCGCTAACGGCACCTGTCAAAGTAAAATATCTACATTCTACAATGAACACGTGTGGGATGGTGAATCATAACAGTACTCATTTAATAATAAGTTTTTAAAAAACGTCGTTTAAACGCGATTTTTTCCAATAGACTTGGTAGTGGCAGAGTTAGAGTAATTTTTCTTCTTTTTTTCCATCTCTTGATGTAATTTTTTCTTGATTTTAATAAAATTTTCGTCGTCGACTTTCCGCCGGCTGACCTTAAAAAAAAAACGCGATCTTTTCCAAAATAGTAGTATTTTGTAGCCAACGGTACGAACGCCACAGAAAAAAACGATAGAATAACGTACCGCATCATTTATGTTTTTTCGCTGATTAAACGTAAAAAAATTGCATTTTCTTGCCGATTAAACGTGTACAATATGAAAAAATATATCGTGTATTGAGAACCGAATATATTTGGTACATATCGTGAATAAAATGTTTAGAGATGTTCGATATCATGTACCACTGCCTCTCTAAGTACGATATCATGTACTAACCGTCTAAACAAATGTAGTATTGTACACAAGAATACATATGAGTTTGAGACAAATGTTCTCATATACACAATGTTTTTTCACTGAAAAAAAACGCCGCACCATTAAATCAACTCTGCACCGTCATACCGAAAAAAAACGCATTTTAAAAACTTGAATAATAATGTACTAAACGATAGCATCGTTATGCATATTACCAAAACAAATTTAGCAGCATTAAATGCCATGGATCAAAGTTGATGAGAGGATTTTATATATATATATATATATATAGAGAGAGAGTTTTGTTATGGTGAGTTGTAACTCACCAAATTAAGGGTCGATAAGTCGCGCTCAAAGTTTCTAAATCTAGTTCAAAATGACCGATCTAAACCGTATAATACGATCTTCCTGTTGAAATCTTCATGTAGATCAAATTTTACATTTTTTCGAAATTTGTAAGTATTTTTTTGAAATTTTAGAAAATCCTTAATCTAATTAGCTCTGAACCGTTCAAAAACAGCAATTTTTAAAAATCCGAAAAAAAATACTTAAAAATTTCAAAAAAAAATATAAAATTCGGTCTGCATTGAGATTTCAATAGAGAGATCATATTGGACGGTTTGAATCGGTCATTTTGAACTAGATTTATGAGTTTTGAGTTCGACTCACGTCGCCTTTGGTGAGTTGCAACTCAACATAGCAAAACTATATATATAGGCTAAAGTTCTTTGGATAGAATAGAGGGGTTGTCCTATTCAGTTTTTAGACGTTAGATTTCTTTAAGATCCGTGCACAATTGAGATCCGATGGATGTGATTTTTGCGCTGAGAATAGAAACGCATTTAAATTTTGGAAAAATTAGATCCATGCCACTTCAAAGTTGAGAAATTAGAAAAATACCACCCCAAAATTGAACCTTTAAAAAATACCACCCTAAATTCAATCTAATCAGAAATTTGCCACTGTTACCGTATAAAACAGTTATTTCTATACCTTACTTTTGGTATTGACCAAATTGCCCTTATTTTTCTCTCTCAACCTCAAAGACTAATTGTCCGATCTAATCTGCCCCTTTCTATTTCCCTATTCTCCATGTCACTGTCATAGAAGAAATGGCCACCCACGCACCTCCATCACCATCCCTATCTTTGCCTCGCTACACCATCTCTGACTCAATCTCTCATACTTGCCTCTTTCTTCTTCCCTATTCTTATTCTCCCTTTGTTATGACTTGTGGTTTAATTAAAACTGAAACGGAGTTCTCTGTGTCGATCAAGAGGCATGAGCATGCTTTGAATTTAGAATTATTTGCAAGTTTGTTTTTATTTTTTTTCTCATAACAATTAGAACGAGACATTATATTTTCTTTCTTTAAAACATTTTAAGTCTTAATTTATTGAGGTCAATCGCAAGGTATTATTATGGTTTGATCTAGTATGCAACTCATCTCTGGATGTAACTATTGTAGCCTCAAACAAGCATATTAGATCAAACCATAATTATACCTTAATGGCAGTATTAATTTGTTGTTGGCCTGTGTTTACTGCAGACTCACTGTATTACTCTGAACAACACCTGTCCATGTGATTACTCAGAATAACACCTGAACCAAGAAAATCAATCAATCCTCCAAGACTAACAAATCTTCATCCACATCTCAAGAATCCAGAAATTTCTGAATCAAAAATAAAAAAAAAATCAGTCAATTCTCTATGAAATTTTTCCTTAATATCAGTACCTGATTTGAATGGATTGATGATTGTCCATTTGTTCTCATTAGAGGTCACAATTATATAACGAGAAAACCATCACCGTAGACTTCAAACCATTACCTAATTTGAAGTGCAGGTGTGACGGGTTGACAGTGGAGTGGCGGTGGAGTGGCCGGCAAAGTGGTGGCCGAGCAAAGGTGGAAGGGGGGGGGGTGGATCGACAGTAGAGCGACGACACAAGTGCATTGCTTGGTTCAAAATTGGATCTCTATGAAAATATCGTTAATGGAGGGAGATAGTATTCCAGGAAAGGAAAGGAAGAAATAAATTAATTAAACAAAGGGTATTTTGACCATTAAGAAAATAAATAGTATTTGAAAGAGCTTTTATATGGTGGGTGTCGCAAATTTCTAAACAGATGAAGTTTAAGGTGGTATTTAACTAAGAGTGAATTTTGAAGTGGTATTTTTCTAATTTTGAACTTTTGAAATGGCATGAAACTAATTGTCCCCAACTTAAATTTTTCCGTCTCTCTTCTCTGTTCCTCTCTGTCTCGATCTTCGTCTCTCCCACTCTCCGTCTCACCAGAAAAACAGCTCTCACCTTCGAAAGAAAAAGAAAATACCAAAATTTTTTACATTCTAAACTCCTATGTCATTGTCTTCTAGTCATAAAACACCGAACTATGAGTATGTAACCAAAAAAAAATATATAAAAAATAAAATGGAAGAAGAAGAAGAGAAACAAAATCACCTCTGACAAAAGTCTTTCCGAATAACCGCTGCACTGCTGGCGGATTATGAAGCATCGTAGAAAAGCCAGTGGCAAGGAGAAGACAATGACGTCACTCTCGACCCCATTCAGGAGCTCTTTAGCATATCGATTTTGAAGAAAAAATTCTTAAACCAAATGAAAGAAATGAAAAATTGGCTCAATTAAATTAATCTAATCCAAACTTCTTGGATTTGCCATCAATTTGAGTTTGAGACGGGCTTTTTTTTCTTTAATTTAATAAGTTAGCCACATTAATCATTAGGGATTAGGAGAAATTGCCACCTTTTAAGTATATCCTTTCATAACACTTTAATTAATCACTTGTACATCGAGAAATTAATGTGGGGACTTTGATTGTACATAATTTAAATTTATAAAATAAAAGGGTGTCTTTGCAAATTTGGAACAAAAGATGTTTATTGAAGCCCTCTTCTTTTCCATTTGAAGTGGTAACAATCACGGACTATGTCCTCCTAAAACTTGACTTTGCAAAGGCCTTCGACTCGGTCTCCTGGGATTTTTTGATAAGAGTATTAGCAAAACGAGGGATATCAAATGTCTTCATTTCTTGGATCTCTCTCCTTTTACATTCCTCTACCTCGTCCGTCCTTCTTGATGGTGTGCCAGGGAGACCTTTTACTCATAAGAGAGGCCTACGTCAAGGAGATCCTTTGTCTCCTTACCTTTTTATTCTCATCTCTGATGTCTTAGCAGTTATGTTGAATAAAGCAGGATCCGCTTTAGACGAACATCTCACTCAAAGGCTTTCTAAACCTTTTTATCTGTTTCAATATGCAGATGATACTCTTCTTTTCTCATCAGCCCAGACTTTAGCGGTACAAACTCTCAAACAAACTTTAGACTCCTTTTGTTCTGTCTCGGGTCTAAGCATTAACTTCTCTAAAAGTTCTTTTGTTCCTTTGAACCTCACTCAACTTGAAATTGAAGATGTGCAAAACTTGTTAAATTGTAACTCCTCCTCCCTACCTTTGACTTACCTTGGGCTACCACTAACCTCTAAAAAGCCAAATAAGGAATGCTTTCAGCCCCTTCTTGATAAACTAGAAAAGAAACTAGCAACTTGGAAGGGAACTCTTTTGACGAGGGCTGGGAGATTGCAACTGATAACTTCGGTTCTCTCGGCTATTCCGGTTTATCATATGTCTTGCTTCTGCCTACCAAAGTGGGTAATTGACAGAATAGAGGCTCTCAGTAGGAAATTTCTCTGGGCCACAACGGCAGGAGGCATTCCTCTTAAAAATTGGCGCTCTATTTGCCTACCCAAAGCAAATGGAGGTTTTGGTGTTAAGGACCTTGCGCTGCAAAACAAAGCTCTTTTACTGAAGTGGTGGTGGAGGCTTTATACAGAAAAAGATTCTTTGTGGTTCACTTACATGTCTGCTTTATTTGCGAGAAGACATGGACACGCTGCACCACTCAATTGGATTTCTTCTGGCTCTTTCTTCTGGAAAGACCTCCTTGCGCTCAGGCTTTTTTCCCAAATTTCTACTAAATGGGCCCTCGGAGAGGCCAAAGTGCCGTCCTTCTGGTATGATGCTTGGGCTGGACAGCCGCTTGTTTTTCTCACCAAGCCTGCTATTAGCATTGATTGCACCGTGGCCACACCGTTTATCACCCTCCAAAAAGCTCTTCCTCTCTTCCTAAATCTAGTGCCAAGGCCACACAATGCTAGAATTTCAGGCATCGCTGAAGAAGCTGCAGCCCTTGGTTCTACAAACAACCAAGACATCATTCTTTGGAAGTGGACGTCAGCTGAAAATTTTGCCTCAGGACCTACTTACAAACAGCTGGCTTCAGCAGGAAAAACTCTCTCCCCGGATAAGTTCCTCTAGAAGTTAAAAGTACCGCCCAAAGTTAAAATCTTTGCGGTTCTCCTTTTTCAGAGGAAACTACTTACTCAACAAGCCCTGTTACGGCGCTCTATTAATATCCAAACAGGTTGTGCTCTCTGCTTTTCTCATCTGCTAGAAGATGACCTTCACCTTTTCTTTACTTGTCCTTTCTCAAGGGAGGTTTGGAGACACGTGAATCTACTTACTTCTCTTCCAACTCCTTTGGAGAAAGACACGTTAGTTGACACCTCCCTCTCTTCCTTTGGTTGCCATTTTGGTCCACAGAAAAAAATGGAATTGTTTGTTCCTCACCACTCTTTGGGCAATTTGGAGAGAAAGAAACAACAGAACTTTTAGATATCTTCAAAAGCCGGTAAAGGTACTGGCTAGGTTTATAACAGAAGAAGGCGCGCTGTTCTACAATTTTAGTTGATTGTATTTAGCTTTTTTTACCTGTTTCTTCTGTTTTTTTTTTGTTGTTTAACTTGACAGCTTCTGTCAAGATCTCAAAAAAAAAAAACAATCACGGACTATGTGCATGATAGCAATGATTCTTTGCTACTTCACTAGTGTAATTAGAACGTATGACGCAATCTTTTTGCATACATAACATATAAATCATATTATAAACAGTATAAAGAGTTTAAATTTAGATTATTTTGATGAAAAGACTTAGAATGAATCCAGAAACGATAGAAATGCTCAAATGACACTCAGAATTGCATTATTTGTAATTTAAATGCGTAATTACCATATATAATCTCATCGTTTTGAATAAATAATATATAAATCATATTCTAGACATTATAAAAAGTTTAAATGTCGATTATTGCGATGAAATGACATAAAATTAATCCATAAACGATAGAAATGTTCAAATGACACTCAGAATTTCATTACTTGCCCTTTATATGCGTAATTAGAATGTATAATCCAATCTTTATGAATAAATAACATATGAATCGTATTCTAGGCAGTATAACGAGTTTAAATCTAGATTACTATCATGAAATTACTTAGAATGAAACCAGAAATGATAGAAAATACTCTAATGATACCCAGAATTGCTATAATTGCACTTTATATGCGTAATTAGCATAGACAATCCCATCTTTTTAAAAAATAATATATGAATCATAATCTTGACATTATAAAGAGTTTAAATGTAGATTATTGTGTTGAAATATCATAGAATTAATCCAGAAACGATAGAAACACTCAAATGATACACAAAATTGCATTTTTGTATTCTATATGCGTAATTGGCATGTACAAAAAATGACTTATAATGAATGAATAAATGATTGAAATGATTGAAAAAATTTTCAGAATTGCATTACTTGCACTTTATATGCGTAATAAGCATGAATAATCAAATCTTTTTGAATAAATAACATACGAATCATATTCGAAATATTATAAAAAGTTTAAATGTAGATAATTTTTATTAAATGTCTCATAATGAATCCAGAAACGATAGAAATGCTCAAATGACACTCAAAATTGCATTATTTGCAGTTTCAATGCGTAATTAACAAGTATAATCCAATATTTTGATATAAATAACATATGAATCATACTCTAGACATTATAATGATTTTAAATATAGTTTATTGTGATGAAAAAACTTAGAATGAATCTAGAAACGATTCAAATGGTTAAATCATACTGAGAATTGAATTATTTGCACTTTATATGCATAATTAGCATGTATAATGCAATCTTCCAAAAAAATAACTGAGGAATTATATTCTAGACAATATATAGAGTTTAAATTCAGATTATTGTGATGAAATGACTTAGAATGAATCCTGAAACGATAAAAATGCTCAAATGAAACTCAGAATTGCATTATTTGCAATTTTAATGCGTTAATACGAAGTATTATCGAATATTTTGAACTAAATAACATATCAATCGTAATCTAGACATTGTAATGATTTTAAATGTAGGTTATTGTGACGAAATAACTTAGAATGTATCTAGAAACGATTCAAATGGTCAAATGATACTCAGAATAACATTATTTGCACTTTATATGCATAATTAGCATATATAATGCAATCCTTTAAAAAAAATAAATGATGAATCATATTCTAGACAATACATAGAGTTTAAATTTAGATTATTGTGATGAAATGATTTAGAATGAATCCTGAAACGATAGAAATGCTCAAATGACACTCAGAATTGCTTTATTTGCACTTTATATGCATAATTAGCATGTATAATGTAATATTTTAATAAATAAAATATGAATCATATTCTAGACAATACATAGAGTTTAAATTTAGATTATTGTGATTAAATGACTTAGAATGAACACTGAAACGATTGCAATGCTCAAATGACACTCAGAAATGCTTTATTTGCACTTTATATGCGTAATTACCATTTATAATCCAATATTTTTAAATAAATAACATATGAATCATATTCTCGACACTATAATGAATTTAAATATGGATTATTGTGATGAAATATCTTAGAACTAATCCAGAAACGATAGAATTCTAAAAATGATACTAAAAATTGCATTATTTGCACTTTATATGTATAATGCAATCTTTTTAATAAATAAATGATGAATCAAATTCTAGACTATAGAGTTTAAATTTAGATTATTGTGATGAAAATACTCAAATAACACTCAGAATTGCATTATTTGCAGTTTTAATGCGTAATTACCAAGAATAATCAAATCTTTTGATATAAATAACATATGAATCATATTCTAGACATTATAATGATTTTAAATGTTGTTTATTGTGATGAAATAACTTAGAATGATTCTAGAAACAATTCAAATGGTCAAATGATACTCCGAATTGAATTATTTGCACTTTATATGCATAATTAGCATGTATAATGCAATCTTTTTTTTCAAAATAACTGAGGAATCATATCGTAGACAATATATAGAGTTTAAATTTAGATTATTGTGATGAAATTACTTAGAATGAATCCTGAAACGATAGAAATGCTCAAATTACACTCAGAATTTCATTATTTGCACTTTTAATGTGTTATTACAAAGAATTATGGAATCTTTTAAACTAAATAACATATGAATCGTATTCTAGACATTGTAATGATTTTAAATATAGGTTATTGTGATGAAATAACTTAGAATGAATCTAGAAACGATTCAAATGTTCAAATGATACTCAAAATAGTATTATTTGCACTTTATATGCGTAATTAGCATGTATAATACAATCTTTTAAAAAAATAAATGATGAATCATATTCTAGACAATATATAGAGTTTAAATTTTGATTATTATGATGAAATGACTTAGAATGAATACTGAAACGATTGAAATGACATTCAGAATTGCTTTATTTGCACTTTATATGCATAATTAGCATATATAATGCAATATTTTAATAAATAAAATATAAATCATATTGTAGAATGAACCCTAAAACGATTGAAATGCTCAAATGACACTCAGAAATGCTTTATTTGCACTTTATATGTGTAATTAGCATGTATAATCCTATCTTTTTAAATAAATAACATATGAATCATATTCTCGACAATATAATGAATTTAAATATAGATTATTGTGATGAAATTACTTAAAATTAATCCAGAAACTATAGAAACGCTAAAAATGATAGTCAGAATTGCATTATTTGCACTTTAAATGTATAATTAGCATGTATAATTCAATCTTTTTAATAAATTACTGATGAATCACATTCTAGACAATATATAGAGTTTAAATTTAGATTATTGAGATGAAATTACTTAGAATGAATACTGAAACTAATAAAATGCTCAAATGACACTCATAATTACTTTATTTTCACTTTATATGCGTAATTAGCATTTACAATCCAATCTTTTGGAATAAATAATATATGAATCATATTCTCGACATTATAATGAATTTAAATGTAGATTATTGTGATGAAATGACATAGAATGAATACATAAACGATAGAATTGCTCAAAAGACACTCAGAATTACAATAATTGCACTTTATATATGTAATTAGATTTTATATTGCAATCTTTTTTAATAAATAACATATGAATCATATTATAAACAGTATAGAGAGTTTAAATTTAGATTATTTTGATAAAATGACTTAGAATAAATCCAGAAATGATTGTGATGTTCAAATGACACACATAATTGATATAATTGCACTTTATGTGCGTAATTAGCATAGATAATCCAATATTTTTGAATAAGTAACATATGAATAATATTGTAGACATTATAAAGAGTTTAAATGTAGATTTTTGTGATGAAATAACTTAGAATGAATCTAGAAACGTTTCAAATAGGCAAATGATACTCAGAATTACATTATTTGCAATTTATATGCATAATTAACAAGTATAATGCTATCCTTTTAAAAAATACACGATGAATCATATTCTTGACAATATATAGAGTTTAAATTTAGATTATTGTGATGAAATGACTTAGAATAAATCCAGAAACGATAGTGATGCTCAAATGACACTCAGAATTGCATTACTTGCAATTTATATGTGTAATTAACGTGTATAATCCAATAATTTTTAATAAATTACATATGAATTCTATTCTAGTCAGTATAGAGTTTAAATCTATATTACTATCATGAAATTACTTAGAAGAAAATAAGAAGTGATAGAAATGGTCAAATGATACCCTGAATTGCTATGATTGCAATTTATATGTGTAATTGGCATAGATAATCCAATCTTCTAGAATAAATAACATATGAATCATATTCTAGACATTATAAAGAGAATAAATGTAGATTATTGTGTTGAAATATCATAGAATTAATCCAGAAACGATAGAAACACTCAAATGATATTCAGAATTGCATTTTTGCATTCTATATGCGTAATTGGCATGTATAATCCTATCTTTTAGAATAAATAACATAAGAATTATATTATAGACATTATAATGAGTTTAAATGTAGATTATTGTGATCAAATGACAAAGAATGAAACCAGAAACGATAGCAATGCTCAAATGACACTCAGAATTGAATTATTTGTACTTTATATGCGTCATTAGCATGTATACTCCAATCTTTCTGAATAAATAACAAATGAATCATATACTAAAAATTATAAAGAGTTTAAATGTAGATAATTGTGATGAAATGACTTATAATGAATCCAGAAAAGATAGAAATGCTCAAATCACACTCAGAATTGCATTATTTGCACTTTTAATGCGTAATTACCAAGTATAATCCAATCATTCAAAATAAATAACAAATGCATTGTATTCTGGAGATTATAATGATTTTAAAAATAGGTTATTGTATTGAAATAACTTAAAATGAATCTGGAAACGATTCAAATGGTCAAATGATACTCAGAATTGCATTATTTGCACTTTATATGCATAATTAACATGTATAATGCATTCTTTTCAATAAATAACTGATGAATCATATTATAGAAAATATATAGAGTTTAAATTTAGATTACTACGACGAAATGACTTAGAATGAGTCCTGAAATGACACAAATGCTCAAATCACACTCGGAATTGCTTTATTTGAGCTTTATATTCATAATTAGCATGTATGATCCAATATTTAAGAAATATGTCACGTCCCGCACCGACGGATCGCGGGGCGCGAGCTGAGAACGGTATCTTCTGCATCCATCCGACGGCCCTTCAACCTACGTCGCAACAGAAAAACAAACAGAGTCAGGTACAAACCTCAGTAACCGGTTATTTAACGACGCAGCTTCTCTACATTTAATTATTATCACAAAGTTCAACCAGACCGGATTAATCCACATAACAAATAATATATTTTACGGAGATAATCGGATCCAGACAGTCAGTCAGTCAGTCACAGTGGTCCCTCCCCGATCTCAGGAGGATCAGGACCGGCCCCTCCCCGAACTCAGGAGGATCAGGGCTCAAAATTCAGATTCAATTCCATATCCAATTCCAAACTCCGATATCCCGTAAAAATATACCAATCACAAAACAAAAAACATATTCAATCAAAATCAAACGATAAATCAAATCATTCAATCAATGCGAAATTAAATATAGAGAAGTCCGGTTACCTGACAGGGTGGTTTAGAAATCAATAGATAAATCCAATCGACTATCTCGACTGCGACGTAGACTCGATGTCCAATCGGCCGACAAATCAAATATCAACTTGTCTTCAATTATGTGGAAATAATATAGTTCATTTACATGGGATATACACGTAATGAAATCGGATGGTTAAGAAGCAAACTCGAATTTTTAAACAGAAGTATGCATGCTAATAAAAGAGAGATGGAATTGATATATCAAAGGTTAATAAATGACTTAATCGGTGAACAAAGGATTTATAAGAGGGAGACACGTGGGCACGAGGGACATGTGTTGGTTTTTTTTTTTTTTCCATCTCGGTCACAGACTCACAGTGGTCTTAGGCGGTACAAAGATGTCTCTTTAATTTGATCAACTATAGGTCAAACATTGACTAGTCAAAGATAGTCAACATCAATCAAAATTCAGTCAAAACGGTGGGTGTAACAAAATAAATAACATATGAATCGTATTCTGGACATTATATTGATTTTAAATGTTGGTTATTGTGATGAAATAACTTAGAATGAATCTAGAAACGATTCAAATGGTCAAATGATACCCAGGATTGCATTATTTGCATCTATATACATAATTAGCATGTATAATGCAATCTTTTTAATAAATAACTGATGAATCATATTCTAGACAATATAAAGAGTATAAATTTAGATTATTGTGATGGGATGACTTTGAATTAATCCAGAAACAATAGAAATGCTGAAATTACACTCAGAGTTGCTTTATTTGCAATTTATATGCGTAATTAGCATGTATAATCCAATCTTTTTGAATAAATAAAATATGAATTATATTATAGACATTATAATGAATTTAAATTTAGATTATTGTGATGAAATGACATAGAATGAATCCAGAAACGATAGGAATGCTCAAATGACACTCAGAATTGAATTTTTTGCACCATATATGTGTAATTAGAACATATAATACAATCTTTTTGAATAAATAACATATGAATCATATAATAAACAGTATCAAGAGTTTAAATTTTGATTATTGTGCTGAAATGACTTAGAATAAATCCAGAAACGATTGTGATGCTCAAATGACACTCAGGATTGCATTACTTAAAGATATGCGTTATTAACGTGTATAATCCAATCTTTTTGAATAAATAACATATGAATTGTATTCTAGGCAGTATAAAGAGTTTAAATCTAGATTACTATCATGATAACTTACAATGGAACGAAAAACGTTATAAATGCTCAAATGACACCTAGAATTGCTATAATTGCACTTTTAATGCGTAATTACCATGTATAATCCAAGCTTTCGAAATAAATAACATATGAATCGTATTCTGGACATTATAATGATTTTAAATGTAGGTTATTGTGATGAAATAACCTTGAATGAATTTAGAAACGATTCAAATGGTCAAATGGTACTCAGAATTACATTATTTGCACTTTATATGCGTAATTAGCATGTATAATGCAATCTTTTTATTAAATAACAGATGAAACATATTCTAGACAATATATAGAGTTTAAATGTAGATTATTGTGATTAAATGACTTAGAATTAATCCAGAAACGCTGAATTGATAAACAGAATTGCATTACTTGCACTTTATATGCGTAATTGGAATGTATAATCATATCTTTTTGAATAAATGACATATGAATTTTATTATAGACAGTATAATGTGTATAAATGTAGATTATTGTGATGAAATGACATAGAATGAAACAAGAAACGATGGAAATGCTCAAATGACACTCAGAATTGCATTATTTGCACTTTATATGCATTATTAGAATGTATAATCACATATTCTTGAATAAATATCATATAAATCATCTTCTAAACATTATAAACTGTTTAAATGTAGATAATTGTGATGAAATGACTTATAATGAACCCAGAAACGATAGAAATTCTCAAATGACACTCAGAATTGCATGATTTGCTATTTTGATGCGTAATTACCAAGTATAATCCAATCAATTGAAACAAATAATCTATGAATCACATTCTAGACATTATAATGATTTTAAATGTAGGTTATTGTGATGAAATAAGTTAGAATGAATCTAGAAACGATTGAAATGGTCAAATGATACTAAGGATTGCATTATTTGCACATTATGCATAATTAGCATGTATAAAGAGTTTAAATTTAGATTATTGCGATGAAACGACTTAGAATGAGTCCTGATACGACAGGAATGCTCAAATCACACTCGTAATTGCTTTATTTGCACTTTATATTTAATTAGCATGTATAATCCAATCTTTAAGAATAAATAACATATGAATCATATAATAGACATTATCATGTGTTTAAATGTAGATTATTGTGATAAAATTACAGAGAATTAATCCAGAAACGATACAAACGCTTAAATGATATTCAGAATTGCATTATTTGCACTTTATATGGGCAATTAGCTTGTATAATCCTATCTTTAGGAGTAATGAACATGTTAATCATATTATAAACATTATAAAGATTTTAAATGTAGATAATTGTGATAAAATGACTTATAATGAATTCATAAACGATAGAAATGCTCAAATGGCACTCAGAATTGCATTATTCACACTTTTATTGCGTAATTACCAAGTATAATCCAATCTTTCGAAATAAATAACATATTAATCGTATTCTGGAGATTATAATGATTTTAAAAATAGATTATTATGATGAAATGACATAAAATGAATCTGGAAACGATTCAAATGGTCAAATGATACTCGGAATTGCATTATTTGCACTTTATATACATAATTAACATGTATATTGCAATCTTTTCTATAAATAACTGATGAGTCATATTATAGAAAATATAAAGAGTTTAAATTGAGTTTATTGCGATGAAACGACTTAGAATGGGTCCTGAAACGACAGAAATGCTCAAATCACACTCGGAATTGCTTTATTTGCACTTTATATTCGTAATTAGCATGTATAATCCAATTTTTAAGAATAAATAATATATGAATCATATAATAGACATTATAATGAGTTTCAATGTAGATTATTGTGATGAAATTACTGAGCATTAATCCAGAAATGATAAAAACTCTCAAATGATACTCAGAATTGCATTATTTGCACTTTATATGGGTAATTAACTTGTATAATCCTATCTTTTGGAATAAAGAACATTTTAATCTTATTCTAAACATTATTAAGAGTTTAAATGTAGATAATTGTGATGAAATGACTTATAATGAATTCATAAACGATAGAAATGCTCAAATGACAATCAGAATTAAATTATTTGCACTTTTAATGCGTAATTACCAATTATAATCCAATCATTCGAAATAAATAACATATGAATGGTATTCTGGAGATTATAATGATTTTAAAAATTGGTTATTGTGATGAAATAACATAAAATAAATACGGAAACGATTCAAAAGGTCAAATGATACTCAGAATTGCATTATTTGCACTTTATGCATAATTAATATGTATAATGCAATCTTTTCAATAAATAACTGATGAATCATATTATAGAAAATATAAAGAGTTTAAATTTAGATTATTGCGATGAAATGACTTAGAATGAGTCCTGAAACGATTGAAATGCTCAAATCACTCTCGGAATTGCTTTATTTGCACTTTATATTCGTAATTAGCATGCATAATCCAATATTTAAGAATAAATAACATATGAATCATATAATAGACATTATAATGTGTTTCAATGTAGATTATTGTGATGAAATAACTTAGAATTAATCAAGAAACGATAGAAAAGATCAAATGATACTCAGAATTGCATTTTAAACATTTTAATGAGTTTAAATGTAGATAATTGTGATAAAATGACTTATAATGAATCCATAAACGATAGAAATTCTCAAATGACACTCAGAATTGCATTATTTGCACTTTTAATCCATAATTACCAAGTATAATCCAATCTTTCGAAATAAATAATATATCAATCGTATTCTGGACATTATATTGATTTTAAATGTTGGTTATTGTGATGAAATAACTTAGAATGAATCTAAAAACGATTCAAATGGTCAAATGAAACCCAGGATTGCATTATTTGCATTTATATGCACTGTTAGCATGTATAATGCAATCTTTTTAATAAATAACTGATGAATCATATTCTAGACAATATAAAGAGTTTAAATTTAGATTATTGCGATGAAATGACTAAGAATTAATCCAGAAACGACAGAAATGCTCAAACGACACTTAGAATTGCTTTATTTGCAATTTATATGCGTAGTTTTTTTTTTTAGAATTACAATTTTTTTTATATGCGTAGTTAGCAAGTATACTCCAATCTTTTTGAATAAATAACATATGAATTATATTATAGACATTAAAATGAGTTAAAATGTAGATTATTGTGATGAAATGATATAGAATGAATCCAGAAACGAAAGGAATGCTCAAATGACACTCAGAATTGAATTATTTGCACTTTATATGTGTAATTAGAACGTATAATAAAATCTTTTTGAATAAATGATACATGAATCATATAATAAACAATATAAAGAGTTTAAATTTAGATTATTGTGATGAAATGACTTAGAATAAATCCAGAAACTATTGTGACGCTCAAATGACACTCAGAATTGCATTACTTAAAGATATGCTTAATTATCGTGTATAATCCGATCTTTTTGAATAAATAATATATGAATTGTATTCTAGACAGTATAAAGAGCTTAATTCTAGATTACTATCAAGAAATTACTTACAATGAAACCAAAAACGTTATAAATGCTCAATTGATACCTAGAATTGCTATAACTGCACTTTTAATGCGTAATTACCAAGTATAATCCAATTTTACGAAATAAATAACATAAGAATCGTATTCTATCATTATCATTATTTTAAATGTAGGTTATTGTGATGAAATAACTTTGAATGAATTTAGAAACGATTTAAATTTTTAAATAATACTCAGAATTACATTATTTGCACTTTATATGCGTAATTAGCATGTATAATGAAATCTTTTTAATAAATAACAGATGAATCATATTCTAGACAATATATAGATTTTAAATGTAGATTATTGTGATTAAATGAATTAGAACTAATCCAGAAACGATAGAAACGCTCAAATGATACACAGAATTGCATTATTTGCACTTTAGATGCATAATTGGAATGTATAATCCTATCTTTTTGTATAAATCACATATGAATTATATTATAGACATTATAATGTGTTTAAATGTAGATTACTGTTATGAAATGACATAGAATAAATCCAGAAACGATAGAAATGCTCAAATGACACTCAGAATTGCATTATTTGCACTTTATATGCGTAATTAGCATGTATAATCCCATCTTTTACAATAAATAACATATAAATCATACTCTAAACATTATAAACAGTTTATATATAGATAATTGTGATGAAATGACTTATAATGAATCCAGAAACGATAGAAATGCTTAAATGACACTCAAAATTGCATTATTTGCACTTTTAATTCGTAATTACCATGTATAATTTAATCTTTGAACTAAATAACATATGAATCGTATTCTAGACATTATAATGATTTTACTGTGATGAAATAATTTAGAATGATTCTACAAACGATTCAAATGGCCAAATAATACTAAGAATTGCATTGTTTGAACTTTATGTGCATAATTAGCATGTATAATGCAATCTTTCTAATAAATAACTGATGAATCATATTATATAAAATATAAAGAGTTTAAATTTGGATTATTGCGATAAAACGACTTAGAATAAGTCCTGAAATGACAGAAATGCTCAAATCACACTGGAAATTTCTTTGTTTGCACTTTATATTCGTAATTAGCATGTACAATCCAAACTTTAAGAATAAATAACAAATGAATCATATTATAGACATTATAAGTTTTAATGTATTGTGATGAAGTTACTTAGAATTAATCTTGAAACCATAGAAACGATCAAATGATACTCATAATTGAACTTTTTGCACTTTATATGGGTAATTAGCTTGTATAATGTTATTTTTTAAAATAAATAACTCATGAATTACATTATAGACATTATAATGAGTTTAAATATAGATTATTGTGATGAAATGACATAGAATGAATCCAGAAATGATAGAAATTCTCAAATGAAACTCAGAATTGCATTATTCGCACTTTATATGCGCAATTGGCATGCATAATCCAATCTTTTAGAATAAATAACATATAAATCATATTCTAAACATTATAAAGTGTTTAAATGTAAATAATTGTGATAAAATGACTTATAATGAATCCAGAAACGAAAGAAATGCTCAAATGACACTCAGAATTGCATTATTCGCACTTTTAATGCATAATAATTACCAGGTATAATCGATTCTTTTGAAATAAACAACATATCAATCGTATTCTAGACATTATAATGATTTTAAATGTAGGTTATTGTGATGAAATAACTTAGAATTAATCTAGAAACGATTCAAATGGTCAAATGATACTCCGAATTGCATTATTTGCACTTTATATGCATAATTAGCATGTATAATGCATTTTTTTTAATAAATAAATGATGAATCATATTCTAGAAAAACATAAAGAGTTTAAATTTACCTTATTACGAAGAAACGACTTAAAATGAGTCCTGAAATGACAGAAATGCTCAAATCACGCTCGGAATTGCTTTATTTGCAATTTATATTCGTAATTAGCATGTATAATCCAATCTTGAAGAATAAATAACATATGAATCATATTATAGACATTATAGTGAGCTTGAATGTAGATTATTGTGAAGAAAGTACTTAGTATTAATCCAGAAACGATAGAAACGCTTAAATAATACTCAGAATTGCATTATTTGCACTTTGTATAGGTTATCAGCTTGTATAATCCTAACTTTTGGAATAAATAACATATGAATCATATTCTAAACATTATAAAGAGTTTGCATATAGATAATTGTGATGAAATGACATATAATGAATCCATAAACGATAGAAATACTCAAATGACACTCGTAGTTGCATTATTTGCACTTTTAATGTGTCATTACCAATTATAATCCAATATTTCGAAGTAAATAACATATGAATCATATTCTAAACATTATAATGTTTTTAAATGTAGGTTATTGTGATGAAATAACCTAGAATGAATCTAGAAACGATTCAAAAGGTCAAATGATACTAAGAATTGCATTATTTGCACTTTATATGCATAATTAGCATGTATAATGCAATATTTTTAATAAATAACACATGAATCATATTCTAACAATATATAGAGTTTAAATTTAGATTATTGTGATGAAATGACTTAGAAAGAGTTCTGAAACAATTGAAATGCTCAAATGACACTCAGAATTGTTTTATTTGCACTTTATTTGAGAAATTAGCATGTATAATCCAATTTTTTTGAATAAATAATATATGAATCATATTCTCGACAATATAATGAGATTAAATGTAGATTATTGTGATGAAATGACTTATAATTAATCCAGAAAGATAGAAACGCTCAAACGATACACATAATAGCATTATTTGCAATTTATATGCGTAATTGGCTTGTATAATCTTATCTTTTTGAATAAATAACTCATGAATTATATTATAGACCTTATAATGAGTTTAAATTTAGATTATTGTGATGAAATGACATAGAATGAATCCAGAAACGATAGAAATGCTCAAATGCAACTCAGAATTGCATTATTCGCACATTATATGTGTAATAACATATAAATGTAGATAAATGTGACGAAATGACTTATAATGAATACAGAAATGATAGAAATGCTCAAATGACACTCCGATTTGCATTATTCGCACTTTTAATGTGTAATTACCAAGTATAATCGAATCATTCTAATTAAACAACAAATCAATAGTATTGTAGACATTATAATGATTTTAAATGTAGGTTATTGTGATGAAATAACTTCGAATGAATATAGAAATCATTCAAATGGTCAAATGATATTCAGAATTGCATTATTTGCACTTATAATGAGTCCTGAAGCGACAGAAATGCTCAAATCACACTCAGAATTGCTTTGTTTGCACTTCATATTCATAATTACCTTGTATAATGCAATCTTTAAGAATAAATAACATATGATTCATATCATAGACATTATAATGAGTTCAAATGTTGATAATTGTGATGAAATGACTTATAATGAGTCCAGAAACGATAGAAATGCTCAAATAACACTCAGAATTGCATTATTCACACATTATATGTGTAATTAGAACGTATAATGCAATCTTTTTGAATAAATAACATATGAATCATATTATAAACAATATAAAGAGTTTAAATTTAAATTATTGTGATGAAATGACTTAGAATGAATCCAGAAACGATTGTGATGCTCAAATAACACTCAAAATTGCATTACTTGCATTTTCTATGCGTAATTAGCATGTATAATCCAATCTTTTTGAATAAATAACATATGAATCGTATTCTAAACATTATATAAAGTTTAATGTAGATAATTGTGATGAAATAACTTAGAATGATTCCAGAAACGATAGTAATGCTCAAATGACACTCAAAATTGCTTTACTTGCACATTATATGCGTAATTAGCATGCATAATCCAATCTTTTGAAATAAATAATATATGAGTCATATTCTAGGTAGTATAAAGAGTTTAAATCTAGATTATTATCACGAAATTACATAGAATGAAATGAGAAACGATAGAAAAGTTCAAATGATACCCAGAATTGCTTTATTTGCACTTTATACGCAAAATTAGCATAGATAATCCAATATTTTTGAATAAATAATATATGAATAAAATTATAGACGTTATAATGAGTTTAAATGTAGATTATTGAGATGAAATGAATTTTAATGAATCCTGAAACGAGAGAAATGCTCAAACGATACTCAGAATTACTTTATTTGCATTTTATATGCTTAATTAGAATGTATAATCCAATCTTTTTGAATAAATAACATATGAATCATATTCTAGACATGATGATGAGTTTAAATGTAGATTATTTTGATGACATGAGTCATAATGTATCCAGAAACGATAGAACTACTCAAATGACACCCAAAATTGCATTATTTGCACTTTATATGCGTAATTAGAAGTATAATCCAATATTTTTGAATAAAAAACATATGAATCATATTTTAAACATTTTAAAGAGTTTATATGTAGGTAATTGTGATGAAATGACTTAGAATGAATACTGAAACGATATAAATGCTCAAATGTTACCCAAAATTGTTTTATTTGCACTTTATATGTCTAATAGGCATATATAATCCAATATATTTGAATAAGTAACATATGAATCATATTGTAGTCATCATAATGAGTTTAAATGTAGATAATTGTGATGAAATGACTTAGAATGAATCCTGAAATGATAGAAATGCTCAAATGACATTCAGAATTGCATTATTTAAACTTTATATGCGTAATTAGCACGTATAATCCAATCTTTTTGAATAAATAACAAATGAATCATATTATAGACATTATAAAGATTTTAAATGTAGATTATTATGTTGAAATGACTTATAGTGAATGAAGAAACGATTGAAATGCTTAAAAGACGCTCTGAATTCCATTATTTGCACTTTATATGCGTAATTATCCTGTATAATACAATTATTTTGAATTAATAACATATGAATCATATTCTAGACATTATAAAGAGTTTATATGTAGATAATTGTGATGAAATGACTTAGAATGAATCCTGAAACGATATAAATCCTCAAATGTTACCCAAAATTGTTTTATTTGCACTTTATATGCGTAATAGGCATACATAATCCAATATTTTTGAATAAGTATCATATGAATCACATTCTAGTCATCATAATGAGTTTAAATGTAGATAATTGTGAAGAAATGACTTGGAATGAAACCTGAAACGATAGAAATGCTCAAATGACATTCAGAATTGCATTATTTGCACTTTATATGCGTAATTAGCACGTATAATCCAATCTTTTTGAATAAATAACAAATGAATCATATTCTAGATATTATAAAGATTTTAAATGTTGATTATTATGATGAAATGACTTATAGCTAATGAAGAAACGATTGAAATGCTTAAAAGACACTCTGAATTCCATTATTTGCAGTTTATATGCGTAATTAGGCTGTATAATACAATTATTTTGAATTAATAACATATGAATCATATTCTAGACATTATAATGAGTTTATATGTAGATTACTGAGATGAAATGACTCAGAATGAATCCAGCAATGATAGAAAATGCTCAAATGACAATCAGAATTGCATTATTTGCAGTTAATATGCGTAATTAACAAGTATAAACCAATATTTTTAAATAAATAACATATGAATCGTATTTTAGGAAGAATAAAGAGTTTAAATCCAGATTATTATCACGAAATTAAATAGAACGAAAACAGAAACAATTAAAATGCTGAAATGATAACCAGAATTGTTTTATTTGCACTTTATATGCGTAATTAGCGTAGATAATCCAATATTTTTAAATAAATAACATATGAATCATATAATAAACAGTATAAAGAGTTTAAATTGAGATTATTGTGATGAAATGGCATAGAATGAATCCAGCAACGGTAGAAATGCTGAAATAACACTCAAAATTGCATTATTTGCATTTTATATGCGTAATTAGAAGTATAATCCAATTATTTTGAAGAAAAACATATGAATCATATTTCAAAGATTATAAAGAGTTTATATGTATTTTATTGTGATGAAATGAATTAGAATGAAACCTGAAACGATAGAAATAGTTAAATGTTACCCAGAATTACGTTATTTGCACTTTATATGCGAAATATGCATATATAATCCAATATTTTTGAATAAGTAACATGTGAATCATATTCTAGGCATTATAATTAGTTTAAATGTAGAATATTGTGATGAAATGACTTAGAATGAATCCTGAAACGATAGAAATGCTCCAATGACACATAGAATTGCATTATTTACATTTATATGCGTAATTAGCACGTATATTCTAATTTTTTTGAATAAATAAGAAATGAATCGTATTCTAGTCATTTTAAAATTTTAAATGTAGATTATTATGGTGAAATGACTTATAATGAATGAAGAAACGATCGAAATGCTCAAAAGAAACTCTGAATTTCATTATTTGCAATTTATATGCGTAATTAGCATGTATAATACAATATTTTTCAATAAATAACATATGAATCATATTATAAACAGTATAAAGAGTTTAAATTTAGATGATTGTAATGAAATGATTTATAATGAATCCAGAAATGATTGAAAAGCTCAAATGATAGTGAGAATTGCATTTTTTGCACTTTATATGCGCAATTGTCTTGTATAATCCAATCTTGTTGAATGAATAACATATGAATCGTATTGTAGACATTATAATGATTTGAAATGTAGATTATTCTGATTAAAATAACTTGGAATGAATCTAGAAATGATTCAAATGGTCAAATGATACTCAGAATTGCTTTATTTGCACTTTATATGCATAATATGCATGTAAAATGCAATATATTTGAATAAAAAACAGATGAATCATATTCTAGACAATATAAAGAGTTTAAATTTAGATTATTGTGATGAAATCACTTAGAATGAATCCAGAAACGATAAAAATGCTCAAATGACAATCATAATTGCATTATTTGCAATTATATGCGTAATTAGCATGTAGAATCCAATTTTTTTTTGGATAAATAACATATGAATCATATTAAAAACACTATAAAGAGTATAAATGTAGATTATTGAAATGAAATGACTTTGAATGATTCCTGAAACGAGAGAAATGCTCAAATGATACTCATAATTGATTTATTTGCATTTATATGCGTAATTAGAATGTATAATCAAATCTTTTTGAATAAATAACATTTGAATCATATTCTAGACATTATGATGACTTTAAATGTAGATTATTTTGATGAAATGACTCATAATGTATCCCGAAACGATAGAACTACTTAAATGACACCCAAAATTGCATTATTTGCACTTTATATGCGTAATTAAGAAGTATAATCCAATATTTTTGAATGAAAAACATATGAATCATATTTCAAACATTATGAAGAGTTTATAAGTAGTTAATTGTGATGAAATGACTTAGAATGAATCCTGAAACGATATAAATGCTCAAATGTTACCCAAAATTGATTTATTTGCCATTTATATGCATAATAGGCATATATAATCCAATATTTTTAAATAAGTAACATATGAATCATATTCTAGTCATCATAATGAGTTTAAATGTAGATAATTGTGATGAACTAACTTAGAATGAATCCTCAAATAATAGAAATGCTCAAATGACAATCAGAATTGCATTATTTGCACTTTATATGCGTAATTAGCACATATAATCCAATCTTTTTGAATAAATAACAAATGAATCATATTCTAGACATTATAAAGATTTTAAATGTAGATTATTATGATGAAATGACTTATAGTGAATGAAGAAACGATTGAAATGCTCAAAAGACACTCTGAATTCCATTATTTGCAATTTATATGCATAATTAGCCTGTATAATACAATTATTTTGTATTAATAACGTATGAATCATATTCTAGACATTATAATGAGTTTAAATGTAGATTACTGAGATGAAATGACTCCGAATGAATCCAGCAATGATAGAAAATGCTGAAATAACAATCAGAATTGCATTATTTGCAGTTTATATGTGTAATTAACATGTATAAACCAATATTTTTAGATAAATAACACATGAATCGTATTCTAGGAAGAATACAGAATTTAAATCCAGATTATTATCATGAAATTACCTAGAATGAAACAAAAAACGATAGAAATGCTGAAATGATACCCAGAATTGCTTTATTTGCACTTTATATGCATAATTCGCATAGATAATGAAATCTTTTTAAATCAATAACATATGAATCATATTATAAACAGTATAAAGAATTTAAATTGAGACTATTGTGATGAAATGACATAGAATGAATCCATAAACGATAGAATTTCTTAAATGACACTCAGAATTGCATTATTTGCATTTTATATGCTTAATTAGAAGTATAATCTAATCATTATGAAGAAAAAATATATGAATCATATTTTAAAGATTATAAAGAGTTTATATGTAATTAATTGTGATGAAATGACATAGAATGAATCCTGAAACGATAGAAATGGTTAAATGTTACCCAGAATTACTTTATTTGCAATTTATTTGCGTAATAAGCATATATAATCCAATATTTTTTAATAAGTTGCATATGAATCATATTCTAGTAGTTATAATGAGTTTAAATGTAGAATATTGTCGTGAAATGACTTAGAATAAATCCTGAAACGATAGAAATGCTCCAATGACACACAAAATTGCATTATTTGCAATTTATATGCGTAATTAGCACGTATATTGCAATCTTTTTGAATAAATAAGAAATGGATCATATTCTAGTCATTTTAAAATTTTAAATGTAGATTATTATGACGAAATGACTTATAATGAATGAAGAAATGATCGAAATGCTGAAAAGATACTCTGAATTCCATTATTTGCATTTTGTAAGCGTAATTAGCATGTATAATCCAATATTTTTGAATAAATAACATATGAATCATATTCTAAACAGTATAAAGAGTTTAAATTTAGATTATTGTGATGAAATGACTTATAATGAATTCAGAAACGATTGAAAAGCTCAAACAATAGTGAGAATTGCATTTCTTGCACTTTATATGCGCAATTGTCTTGTATAATCCAATCTTTTTTGAATAAATAATATATGCATCGTATTGTAGACATTATAATGATTTTAAATATAGATTATCCTGATAAAAATAACTTGGAATGAATCTTTTTTGGTTCAAATGGTCAAATGATACTCAGAATTGCATTATTTGCTCTTTATATGCATAATTAGCATGTATAATCCAATCTTTTTGAATAAAAAACAGATGAATCATATTCTAAATAATATAAATAGTTTAAATTTAGATTATTGTCATGAAATCACTTAGAATGAATCTAGAAACGATAGAAAAGCTCAAATGACAATCATAATTGCATTATTTGCAATTTATATGCGTAATTAGGATGTATAATCCAATTTTTTTAGGATAAATAACATATGAATCATATTATAAACACTATAAAGGGTTTAAATGTAGATTTTTGTGAAGAAATGACTTAGAATGAACGAAGAAACTATTGAAATGCTTAAAAAGATACTCAGAATTGCATTAAGTGCACCTTATATGCGTAATTAACATGTATAATCCAATCTTTTTGGATAAATAACAAATGAATCATATTCTAACTATATTAAGAGTTTAAATTTAAATTATTGTGATGAAATGACTTATAATGAATCAAGAAATGATTGAAATGCTCAAATGATACTCAAAATTGCATTATTTGCACTTTATATGCATAATTAGCATGTATAATCCAATCCTAAACAAATAACATATGAATCATATTCTTGACATTATAATGAGTTTAAATGTAGATTATTATGATGTAATGATATAGAATGAATCCAGAAACGATAGAATGCTCAAATGATTTTCAAAATTACATTACTTGCACTTTATATGCGTAATTTCCAAGTATAATCCAATATTTTTCAATAAATAACATATGAATCATATTCTAAACAGTATAAAGAGTTTAAATTTAGATTATTGTGATGAAATGACATAGAATGATTCCAGAAACGATAGAAATGCTCAAATGACACTTAGAATTGCATTATTTGCACATTATACGTGTAATTAGCATGTATAATCCAAATTTTTTGAATAAATAACATATGCATCGTATTCTAAAAAGTATAAAGAGATTAAATTTAGATTATATGATGAATTGACTTATAATGAATCCAGAAACGATTGAAATGCTCAAATGATACTTAGAATTGTTTTATTTGCACTTTATATGCATAATTGGCTTGTATAATCCATTCTTTTTGAATAAATAACATATGGATAATATTCTAGACATTATAATGAGTTTAAATGTAGATTATCGTGATGAAATGACTTAGAATGAATTCTGAAACGATAGAAATGCTTAAATGACACTTAGAATTGCTTTGTTTGCTCTTTATATGCGTAATTAGCATGTATAATCCAATATTTTTGAATAAATAACTTATGAATCATATTCTAGATATTGTAATGAGTTTAAATGTACATTATTGTGATGAAATAACTTAGAATGAATCCAGAAACGATAGAAATACTCAAATGACACTCTGAATTGCATTATTTGCATTTTATGTGCTTAATTAGCATGTATAATGCAATCTTTTTCAATAAATAATAGATGAATCATATTCTAGACAGTATAAAGAGTTTGAATTTAGATTATTGTGATGAAATGACTTAGAATGGATCCAGAAACGATTGAAATGCTCAAATGATACTTTAGAATTGAATTGTTTGCAGTTTACATGCGTAATTAACAAGTATAATGCAATATTTTTTAATAAATAAAATATGAATCATATTGTAGATTGTATAAAGAGTGTAAAAGTATATTATTGTGATGAAATGACTTAGAATGAATCCAGAAACGACAGAAATGCTCAAATGATACTTAGAATTGCATTATTTGCAGTTTTATTCGTAATTACCATGTCTAATCCAATCTTTTGGAATAAATAATATATGAATCATATTATAGACAATATAAATAGTTTAAATGTTGATTATTGTGATGAAATGATTTAGAATGAATCCAGAAACGACTTAAAATTTTAAATAATTATTAAATATTACACAATTTAGTATAGAAATTTCTTATTGCCCAATGCATCTAGTTTTCAAGAGCATTCAAGCGGCGCATCTTTTATACTCTCTATATTCGAGTTATCCTTAAGATTACTGTTCTTCAAAAGCATGAAACTGGCAAACAAGTGTTTCCTCTCAAAGCTCTTTGGAAGTTAAAAGTGACTCCTGTTAAGTGTTTTTTTTTTTGCTTTTACTGGCATGCAACAGGCTTCTGACACTAGAGCACTTACACAAGAGAAGCATTACTTCTGTGGCACATTGTGTGATGTGTAATCAAAACTTGTGTGAGACTGCTCCACACTTATTTTTGTCGTGCCATTTTTCTGCTTCACTGTGGCTCCAATTAAAGCGAAAAGTGGATATTCCTAATGTGCATCACAATTCCACTTGCTTGGAAGCTTTGATACATCTTTTCAAAGACAAATTCAAACACCTTTAAACTGATTGTAATAGCAGTTGCTTTTTGGGAGATTTGGTTGGCCGAATTTATTATTATTAATAAATATTATAAAATAATAAATATTTTTAGTAAATCAAGAAAAGATTTAATATCATTAGTAATTTCAAGCCGCCAGAGGGGAAGAGACGCCAATGGTACTGGCGTCTCCTAACAAAGGAGACGTCCGTACCAATAGCGTCTCCTCCCCCTATATATATCGTCCCCTCTTCCCTCCCTCAGCCAAGCCAATTCTCCTCTCTTTAAAACCGGAAAAAAAAACCTAGAAAAAATAAAACGAAAAAATCCTGAAAAATTCCAAAAAACCAGAAAAAAAATATGACAGAATAAAAAAAAAATCAGAAAAAAACCCAAAAAAATCAAGAAATGTATTGTATTAAAAAACCGGAAAAATCAAGGAAAAAACCAGCAAAACTTGGTCGCACATAATAAAAAAATTTTGGTGTAGAATCTATCGTAATGTGTAGGGGACGGCTCATACGATTGACCCTTCGAGTCGAATAGAATGGGTTCAAAGAGTCAGCTGAAGAGGTTCCTCTGCGAATATAGAGCTTATTCACTTTAGCTCTTGGGTTACCCAATTGGAAGAAGAGAGTAGAAATTAGGACGCCCGGTGTTTTTTTCAAGTTAAATTTTGTAACTTTTAGTATTATAATAAAAGTAATGTTATAATTATTTTTGAAAATTATAATTGGATGAAAAGTACTAATGAAATTTATGATTGTGTCAACAACTTGTATTTTTTTTCAATTTTATTTTAAATTGTAATTGATAACAACGACATTTCATTTTTATTATAGAGTGTCTCTCAATTTTAGAAGAACACATAAATTTTATAACCATAATAAAAAGTAAAACACGAAATTAAAAGAAGCAAAAGTTGAAAAGTAAAAAATGAAATTAAAAGAAGCAAAAGTAAAACACGACATTTCAATGTTTCAATGTATGAGTCTCTGGTCTCCAAAACTCTATCAGAGCAGTAATGAGACCAGAGTCCAACTTCACCCATGTTTCTCTATGAACATCTCAAGCCTGCAATTGAAAATATTATGAATAAAATATAATGTCAAACTATTTAGACAATCATTCTAATTATCGCCAATTATAAAATTACCATAGAAAATAAATATTTACCGATCCAACCATAGCTTGGATCTCATCATCAGCCTCGCGCAGTCTAGAGAAATTGTACATTCCTAAATTGTTCAATCTTTTCTCTAATCGTGTATGACCCCTAATGGTAGGCCTATGCACGCGAAATCGAGGCATTACACTCCACTGCATTTATTTTTAGAAGATAAAAATATTACAATTTAATAGCAAATATAATTAACAATGAATAAACTTCAAATTGGTGATTTAATTCATACCCGCGGATCAGTGATAGGAACGTCTGTGCGATGCTCACCCTCTATGAAAAGAAAAATATTTAGGTCCTCTAGGACCGATTGATTTTGTCGAGCGGCATGCGTCGCTTCCGTCCGTCTCCTTCTAGCTGAAGGCTCACCGGGACCGCTGGATGCTTTGCGTGGAGGCATAATCTAAACAAAAAATTCGAAAACAATTTATTACTTAATCTAAACAATTTTGAACAAAATATTAACTATTTTTAATTTACATAAAATTTCATAAATAAAATTTTCTACAATTTCCTACAATAATATACACAATTTTTTTACATAATCTAAAGTTATACAATTAATTCTAAAAATTCAAAAACAATTTATTACTTAATTTAAATAATTTTCAACAAAAATCATAATTCTTTTAAATTTACACAAAATTTTATAAATAAAATTTCCTACAATTATACAATTTTTGGCATTATTTTTTTAAATGGGATAAAATCAGCCACGACTGACGGATCCAACCGACAACTACGATCAAATCTCAATTTTCGAGATTTTAACAATCGATCCAAACCGTTCAATATGTTATCTATATTGAAATCTCGTTGGAGACAAAATTTTATATTTTTCTGAAATTTTTTAGTATTTGTTTGATATTTTACAAAATTCTTAATCTAAATAATTCTGGACCCTTCAATAACTATGATTTTAAAAATCTAAAAAGAAATAGTAAATAAAATCAGAAAAATGTAAAATTTGGTCTCCAATGAGATTTCCATATGGAGAACACATTGAACGGTTCGGATCGACTGTTAGAATCTCGAAAATTGAGATTTGATCGTAACTGACGGTTGTTCGCCAGCCGTGGCTGATTTTATCCCATTTAAGAAAATAATGCCAAAAATTGTATAATTGTAGGAAATTTTATTTATGAAATTTTGTGTAAATTTAAAAGAATTAAGATTTTTAATTACAATTATACAATTATAAATAAATAAATTTTAAAAAATATACCTTTTATCTCTCTTGCAGACGAGCCCCACTAGTTCCTCTTTCCTTCTCTCTCTCTTCCAGGTGGGTCCCACTCTCTCTCTTTTTCTCTCTCTAGATTGTGTGTTGGAGACATTGGGCGTCGCAACATTTTTATAGGGAGGGAGACGCCATTGGTACTGGCATCTCCTATTGGGAGGGAGACGCCAGTACCAATGGCGTCTCCCCTCTATCTTGCGTCTCGAAATTACTAACAATATAAAATAGTTTCTCGATTTACTAAAAATATATTTTTTTAATATTCATTAATAACAAAATATTCGATTTGGTTGGAGAGGAACAACAAAATTTTCAAAGATGAGCAGATCTCTTGGGGCCATACATGATTGGATTGTAGCTGAAGCAACCATGTTTATGAGGAACTGCTAGAAGTGTACTGTTGGGAGTGTTGAGTACTTTTTCTTTTGTTTTTCTTAGTTATTTTCAATTTTTCTTTTTTTGCTTTTTTATTTAACTAGATAGTCTCTATCTAGACTGTCCAAAAAAAAAAAAAATAGACATTGAGCTTCTCACTTCTTTCTGACTACAGTGTAAAAGTCCACCCTATGGCTCTGAATTTACTAAGGTAAAAAGATGATAAAAGCAATTTCTAGTTGTAAGCTATCTTCTTTTCAAAAGCGTTGATAGTTTTGGCTGATAAAGCTTCTCCAAACATCTTCCGCTACATTTATGGACTACGTAAGATTGAAATTTTATGTATATTAATAATAAGAGAAAGTTTAATATACACTATAGTGCATAGAGATTTTTATGCACCGCGAACTTTTTCGCGGGTATTTTTATAAATTGAAAAATCTAATTTAACCAATCGAATCTACATATTGAAATCTCACTAACGGGTTCTCGCGCGTTGCGCGATCTATTTTTTTTATAATCTGGATCAATAAAATAGTATATTGTTAGAACAAATATGTGAAATATTTAAAAGACCGAAAATTAGAAATTTAGAGTAAGTATTTTGAGTATCTAAATAATCATTTGATGGAAAAAAGAGCAAAGAAAGACTTTTAAAAATTACAAATGGAAAAATAAAAATATTCATTTTTCTAAAAGTATTAAAACCATATGATTTTTCTAAAAGTATTAAAACCCTATTCTCATCATTATTTCTCTTTTTAACGTGGTATATATCTAATAGTACACAACCGCTTAAAAATACATGCAAATTTAAAAAAATAATAATAATTAAAATCTTTGCAACATAAGATGTGTATGATATTTGAAGGCCTGTCATAATATGTGTGTGACACCCCGTCAAATACTGTAACTGGACAACACACGATGGAGTGCCCGTCGCGGATGCCTAATGGACCCGCAAGACTTACAAATGCTTATTTTACAAATTAATGTTGATTATGCACAATTAATATACATGCCAAATATAAATTTATAAGTAATTATTTAAATATAAGATAAATCCTACAACTAGTTCATATAGGTTGCTAATCACAGTATCCAATGGTTCGTTACTCGTCTGGCTGCCAACACTTGATCTGAAACCTAAAACCCACAATCAATTGTGGAACACATGAAAAAAAAAATACGGAATGAGATAAATAAAATTTATCTCAGTACGATATTTAGTTCCAGCCACTTGAGTTTTGATTATCATGGGTTGGAACTAAATACATAACTGAGCCAAATAATAATAATTTTTTTAAATTCTGTATTTATTTCAAGTAAACATTAAATATAAAGTTTCAATCAAACAAGGTAGTTATGAAATAAATTTAATGCTCTTCAAAATCATTTAAAATTTAAAGTATGAGAACTGTAATTTCAATTTCTTGAAAAAGCAATTAATAGTATGCAACAACTAACATGTTAAAACATTCACATCTTGTTTCAAGTGGACATAGCAATGTCAAATTAATTAAATCAATGCAATATGAAATTTGAGCTCGACAATCACTTCCATAACAATTCCAAAATCCAAAGTATAACAAATGTTGACTCATTTGGTTGGACAACTATCTAGTACGCAAGTCTGATTTATTTTCTCGTCATCAAAGTCAAATATGTCGCGAGACATCTTCTAAGAGGTCTACCAACAACCAAATAGATATGCCACGAGTCTCCTTCAATGTGGGCTGCCAATGGCCGGACATATATGCCACGAGTCACCTTCTATGAGGGCTGCCAATGGCCGGACAGATATGCCACGAGTCTGACGCCGATCAGATAGAGGTTTCAAGTAGTAAAGAAGTGTAACGATAAAATTCACTCAAGCAGGAGTAACACTCAGCTCTCAAGAGAAAGAAAATAGAGATAAAACTCAAAAATTTATATTCATTTCATAATCTGTCTATTACATCCTCATCTTTAGCTTATAAAGCAATCTATTACATTTAAGACTCACTACCCATTAATACATAACCTCAACCAATTTTTCTAATATCAAAACACATTAAATAAAGTCCTAGAAGACCACAAAAGAAAGCATAAAACACAACAACAGAATATTAACTCTTTTTGACTAATTAAAACAAAAAATAACTCTTAACCAACTAATTAATTTTATTGACTACTTTTTTGACTGAATGACATGGCTGGGATGATTAGTCAGCATCTGACGTGGCTCAAACGGTGTCAGAGTCACCTTCTATGAGGGCTGCCAATGGCCGGACAGATATTCGGATATCGCGACTCACCTTCTAAGAGGGTTACCAACAGTTGATAGCACAATTCAGACAATCGAAAATCAAAAGTACAACAAGTAAAAAATAGTACCAAATCCGAAATGTGAGCGCTTACTTCACAGTGCACAGTCGTGTTAGAACACAATTCAACTGAATACCATTCAATATGCCACTTTATGATCGTGCATCAATATATATATACATAAAATGTCTCATGAATGAAAAGCAATACGAATCGAAAATGCAAAATACGAATATATCATATAATTTAAAACTCGAGTGGAATCCGTACCTTTACCGGAACTTTCACCATAGCGGCCCATCAATCAATGTCTGACTCTATGTCTATGTATTAAATAAAAGGAAAAATCAGCCATATACCCCTCTAATATTCTTCAATCAGCCATATATCCTTCTCTTTTTAAATATTAGCCATATATCCTCCTAATCATTCTTATTGTTGCTATTTACCATTTTTAGTAACTTTAATTATATGTTAATTTTGAAAATTCAGTTTTTAAAATTTAAGACCATAATACCCTGGATTTTTTTCCTCTTAATTCGGTCTGTTTCATCTTCCGCCTAAACTTAGATTTTATTTGATATGAAAAGATACAAATATAATATGGACAGAAATCAATAGTTATAAACGCTTGAGCAATATCTTTTGATAATTGCATTGTCAAAAAACTATTGTAGTTCTTTTGCAAACAAAGTTGAACTGCAACCAAAGCAAAAATTGAAGTGTTCTTTCTCAGAAGTGCAAGAACCGCAACGTTCCCTACTTATCACCTATGTTAGTACAATTTCAATTTATTTACGTTTGCAAATTTATTACTGTCACATTTATTGTTGTAATAAAATTTCTAAAAGTCAAGCGACAGAGGCTATCTATATGGTTTTGATACTAGTAAAGTACAAAATCCTTATCTAATTAAGTTACGTAAATGTGTCGTCTTCAATTAAAAAAAAATGGAGTAAAGGTTCCAATATCTAACCTTTGATTCAACACGTAAGCACTATTTTTTTGCCATTGACTCATTATTAACACAATTCTTAGTTTCAAACAAAAAATTTATTATTTTCTTTTTTTTGCCCCAATCGAGTTTTCACTGGGAATTAAACTCGAAGGGGTTGTTAATGTATTTTGACTCATTATTAACGCAATTCTATTTCATGATCAAACGGATCTCGAAAATTCTGAAACAGATCGAATTAAGAGGAAAAAAGCCAAGGGTATTATGGTCTTAAATCTTAAAAACTGAATTTTCAGAATTAATATATAATTAAAATTACTAGAAAGGATAAATAGCAACAATAAGGATGATTAGAGGGATATATGGCTAATATTTAAAAAAAGAAGGATATATGGCTGATTGAAGAAGATTAGAGGGGTATATGGCTGATTTTTCCTAAGTAAAAACCCATGGTCACACAAACAGCACAGAAAGCTAAAAAGGAGATCTTCGCTATACAAGACAATTTGAGAGCAACAAGATATGACAACAGTGATAGACAACCTATATATTTGGACAGACCACATTGTGGTACCAAATCAGAATTTGTAAGCCAAACTAGAAATATTCAACGCATAAATATATGATTATATCATGGCTCTCTTTAGCAAGACCTGATTATTTGCATCGTGTAACCAATGATATTACTTTCGGATTCTTATATCTTTGGTACCAAACTGTACCAGTTCGGGTTTCAGCCCATTAACAATCTTTTTTTTTTGTGGAATTTTATGTAGTGAACCCTTCTTTAATAGTGTGATCAGCCATACTTATAAGAACCCACATAATCATATTCTTATGTAATACTAATTACAATTAGGAGAAAACAAGAGATGAAAGCTCATATCAAATTCCAGGATAATACTTCATAAATCACTACAAAACCTCATTAGAATTGATAAGAAAATCAGAGAACTTACTAATTCTTTTAATTTACTCCACGAGACATGAAGTAGTTGATTATACCCTCAAACCCAAACTTCCTCTTGAGCTTGAACAGCTTGATTTCGATGAAATTAAGTGGAAATCGGTACAAAGAACAAGCTTTCTAGCTATTTCGGTATTTATTTGTGGATTTTCAGTTTGAAAGAACCAGGTTGCATGACACCATTGAGGTTTGGAACTTACCGTCATGGAGAAAGAAAGGATAAAGAGAGAGAGGCGCAGGTCTTCTTTGGAAAGTTGGTAACTGGGTGAATCCCCATCCGCTCCCGCGCGGGACCGTCCAGCGCAGTCTACGGACCGTCCGATCTAATCTGGACGGTTCGGGTCTATCAATTTCGTTACATGCACGGAGCTCCCTTTGTCATTGAGATTAAATCAGACGGCTGCGATTCTTACGCTGCACGGTCCCGCGCGGGACTAGATTTCATTTCCACTGTAATGGGTTAAACGGGGAGAAAAATAAGGAGAGAGAATATATGGTTGGAGCTAATAGGTTAATGATTTTATGCGGCTGCCTTGTGGGAACCATTTGCCACTCTAATATTTTAACTCATATAATATCCCAGCAATTATTAAAGGAAACGTAATCAACTTGAACTTTGGACTTGTGCGTTGTTCACAACCACCTTAACTTTAACTTGGACATAATTTAATTACTAGAGATTACACAAATTGTTATGAAAATTTTCTAGCTTCCAAATAAAACAAAACTGTAACATGTCTTGAAACATATTTGCTTGCTTATTACAAATTATGAGAAATACAATATGAACCCCACGTCTAAATTAATTGAGAGAAAAACAAGGATTACTTTTAAAAGAAATTTCTAAGATACTAATAAAGTTTTCACATTCCTAACCTAAATAACAGTGATTGTAAAATTTATATTTCCTGAAAATAAAATCACTCAAATTAGAATTTCAGTCATGAATTATCAAAATTTCACTAAAAGAAAAAAAATTCAAAAACAGTGAAAATTCAGGGTGTAACAATGTGCAACATTTTTTTTTTTCATTGATCGTGTATGGTATATAAATTTTTTAAAACATTCGTTATAAAGGCAAATAATTTTTTTAAAATTTCCCTTGAGTAGGTTTTTTGATTAAGCAAAAAAACAGAAACAGATTTGAAAAAATACCTCACATTATTCCAATAGTGCCGACAATTTTAAATGACTGTGTAGGCAGGTTTGTGCTCTCTTCTCTCTCTTCTATTTTTTTTCTTCGTCTTCCTCTGTGAATGTGTAGTTGTGTACTGTTCAAGAGGTTTGTGCTCCCTTCTCTCTTCTATTTTTTTTCCCTTCCTTCCTCTTTAAGACTTTCACTAAGCCCCAAAAACAGAAAAAAGGACAAGAGCATGCAAGTGTGCGTTGGCCGGAACCCTTCCCGATTGGACGGGGCTTTCTCCCGAGCTGCTCCAATTAATTGCCAGAAAGCTCCCACTTCGTAAATTTTCGCGCCATCTGCACCACGTGGCGTTAATCGGCCCCGGTCTCAGACCCTCCTCCCCAACTACCTTGGTTCCTCGAGCATCGGGATTTCGTCGAAGGCGACCTTGCTTTTTATTCTCTCTTCTCTGGTAAAATCCACACTATCCCTTCCCCAAATTAAATTCACTCCATGGCCCCGCGCATGACTGTATTGTTTTGTACGATAAGACTGGTCCCTAATTCCATTTCTCTTCTCAATCCACTTGCAAGTTTGGGTCGGATATGTCCAATATGAGATCAAGCTGGTAATTTTATATCCCGTGCATCTTAATGTGTGATGGGCGCGATGTTAAAATACAATCTCTTTAAGTGGCATTCTGATGACATTTATGCTCTACTGCTATCTTTTCTGTAGGTAACATAGAGGAAACAAGAGCTGAACCATTAACTTGCCCTTTTGTAGGGGGAACTTGGATTGTGCCTAGCTTAAGATAGCACAATGTTTGAAATTAAGAAAGAGAACATGTTGAGATTTCATTGCATTGCTCATTAGTCTTCAGGTAGGTGAGGAAATATTTGCTATCGACTGGCTTAGTGAGCAACAACAACAACAACAACTAAGCCTTTTGTCCCAAACAAGTTAGTGAGCAAAATAGTTAATTCATCTCACTTTCTGGTACTTCTTTTTTCTATTTATTTATGCTGGTATGTGTCATTATTTGGTTGAACTCCCTTGTTATACTTAGTTATTATTAATTTAATTTTTAGTGATAAATTGATTATTACTCATTGGTATAAGTTAATTTAATTCTCATTAAAATTAAATTTTCTCAGAAAACAGGGATTTACGTATTCCCTGGTGCAGTTTTGGGCGCAAAATGACTATTTTACTCCTGCTAATTGAATCAGGGCAATTTTGCCTCTGGCTTTCCTGTATAATAGAGGTTACGTGCTCGAAATCTACTTTTAAAAAAAATATATGGACAAATATCAACCCTGTAAAACAGAAGAGTGATTCTTTGTAATAATAAGTGTTAAATAGGGTATAAGCTTGATTTGCTGTCAGATTGTTAAATAGGGTATACCGGTATAGCACTAAAATGGTTTTAAGAGTCTGTAGGTTATTTTATGCAGAATGTGGGACCACCTTATGATATCTAAATAAAATAACTTTTAGAATTGGGGCTTTATTTTCCTGCCAGTGTAATTGGCCTCCGTAGCGACTTTTGGAAACTGTATAATTGAGTCCGACGTCCGTTCTTTCAAGTTCAGGTTCAGGTTCAACCTTAAGAATTCCGGAACCTGAACTTGAAAAACAATCTGATTGAAACAACACGAGCCACCTGAAACAAATTTGCTCCTAATGGAGGAACTTTGCAAGAGTCAAGCAATTTATTTTACCTTTTGCAAATGGAGTAACTTGGATAGTGCCTTGCTTAGATAGTTCATTGTTATGAAATTAAGAAAGTGGACAATTACACATGTTATGATTTAGTTATATTCCTTAATTATTCTGCAGGTTAATGGAGAGGACATTACTTCGTATTGACTAGCTTAGTCAGCAGAATAGTTACTTCATCTCACTTTCTGGTACTTATTTTTTTAATTTATTTATGTTGGTATGTTGAATCAGTATTTGGTTGAATTCTATATACTTATTTATTATCAATTTAATTTTACTGATAAATTGATTGTTACTCATCACTACAAGTTAATTTAACTGCCATCCAAAATGTGGCTACAAGACTTTCTCAGAAAACGGGGATATACATTTTCCTGGTGCAGGCACAGGGGCAAAATAGACTATTTGCTCCTGCTAAAACCCTGTAAAACAGAAGAGTGTAATAATTAACTGTTGAATTGTGTACGATAATAAGCTTATGTTGCTGTCAGTATATCTTTCTGCTGTGTATTGGACCCAGGTTGACGCTCTATAATGGTTGTAGAATTTGTAGGTTTTCTATGCTGGATATGGGGCAACCTGTCTATGATCTACGAACAATAAAGCCTCTATCGGGCTTTTCAAATGAAAAAAAATAATACATGTTTCAAAAGCTAAAATCATGTGATTGTTTGCAACATTTTAAAAATTTTGGATCCATTATATCTGTGGGTTTTAAAAATTAATAAATTATATCAAAACACAGCTTATATTTGATTATTTTGATTAAAGCATATTTTACACAAATGAATTTGCGTCCAGAGAAGTATCATGTTCATATATCCTGAAAAATAAAAAGAAAAGAGTATCATTCAGTGTCAGGTTCTATCATGTCAAACACCCTTTTCACTTCTTGCATGACCATGATTTCTTTACAGAATACTTTTGGGGGAGAACAACTTGAGAGCTGAGACTAGTCCACCTGTATATTTAGGTGGACCAACAAATGCTAATCAGTGTCTAATCCCAAGAAACTTCTAAAAGCATGATTGAACAAATTAACTTACGTTTCGGAATTTTACCTTGTATTAGATTCCCTACTGATACAAGGCCATTGATATGACCTGATACTTGGTACAATGAAATGATCATGAGACAGGAATTTGAGTTTTCCACTCTAAATTCCACTTTCGATATCAAGGAGTTATGCAACCGATATGCGTTGCTGGGGTTATGGTTTCAAAACTTGTTAATAAAAATAATATAAATTGATAATTCAAACAATTAACAATAAATTACCACACCAGCTAGTAAATCTATATGAAAATTGATTACTGTCATCTCTCAAATTGTCATCGTATGTCAGCGCTCTCTCCCCTCTCCTATACTCACCCAGCGTGTATATTATTTTTTGTTCATTCTGTTATTAGAAGGGCCCACTTTATTTGATATAAATGTTCATTGTATTATAATGTTCGTTCTGTTCAGTGTGTTTATTTTATTTTTTTATTTTTATTCAGTACAAATGTTCTGTTAATTGAGTATGAATGTTCAGTTAGTAGCTATAAAACAATATAAATGTTATAAAGAAAAAGTGCTCATTTTATTAAGTACAAATGTTTAGCTTAGTAAGTATAAATATTTAGTTTAGTAAGTACGAATATTTAGTTTAGTATATATAAATGTTTAGTTTATTAAGTATTAATTTTCTTCTTTTAAATAGGTGCGATATTAAGCGAAGGGGTCACGAATCTAATAAAAAATACATGAAAAAATTAAAAAGGTGTCATGAACGAGTCCGTTTTAAATTAAATTTTTTCTGACTCTGCCCTAACGCACCTCTCTCCGATAGCGCCTCAACGATTCTATATAATAATACCATTAGTTGATGTATTTAATTGAATACTTTTGGTTATTAAACTGAACACATTTAGCTATTAAACTGAACATTTGTAACGGATACTTGTTAGTCATGTGAGACTCACACGAGCGTGCTCTCTATTATGCGATGGCACACGATGGCACTTATCATTCCCGAATCTATATACACTGCATATATACCAATATGGACTGCAATCCAATGGTCTACTTTTGATACGGGCAGTTTGATTTAATTTTAATGGTTAAATTTTTTCGAACCTTACAATCTGATTATAATCATGGGACATTCATTATTGATCAAACCGAAGAGATAAAAGAAGTCCACTGGAGTGCAGTTCAGAGGATTTCGTTCGGTACCCATACAAGTGTAGGCCTGATTGAAGGTTTAGAGAAAACTGAAAGTGAAAAAAAAAATTAATATAAAATAACAATCTTACATCACTATCATTGATAATTTACTTAGCATATGGCAGCGTAAAAACTATATTGTCCTTGATGCTTAACAACTAACTACAAATGTATACACATGTCAGATAAAAGAAATTACTTGATAAGCTCAAATATTACCAGCAAAAGAAGCTTCTTTTCCCTGCAAGTACGAAATATAACAAAAATTTCCAAACAAAAAGAACGAAATATGACGACAAATTAGGACAAAGCACATCCAAATTTTACAGTGATCGGATGAAAATGGGAGTAAATCACCCAAAAATCATATCAGGAGAAAGGGACCAGAAAGAAAGACGACCTAAATTCCACTTGAGCAACTTCGGCAAGATCGAAATTGACAAGTTCAACGAACACGATTATTTACAAATTGACCCTTTGTTTCTCGGAAGGACATTTTATTGACGTCATGTTTGTTGTTATTGCGGCCAGATCCATTGCGAAAAGCCACACATGAAAATTCGCGGTTCAAGGGCCCACTTGAAGGGAGCGACGAGTCTGTTTCTAATCCACTGACAATTATTGAGCTACCAGATCAGACGGAACCTACAAAAAACGACTACATTTCAGAAAGCATCCGAACCATCAAAACATTATCCAACGGCCCAAACATTTTGAGGCATATAATTTATTGCAGTGGAATGGAATTCCCTTTATAAACCGTTGGATGAGAAGCCATACACGACCAAGTGAGTTCAAAATTCCTAATTAAATTTCTCACAGAGACGAAGAAGCATACATCCCCACCCACAGAACTCAGTACCAGCATATTCTCAAATCTCAAGCATGTAGGAGCATTGATTGACTGATTGATTATACCAAATCCAAGTTTGATTATATAAGGGATGCATTTAGCTCTCCTCGCTCAATACAATTCAGCAAGGTATTGAGAGAGGTATTTATGGATGGACTCCGAGGAGAAGGAGGAGCATTTCGCCGCGTTCACGGTTCTGTTGGTTGCGCTATGCGCACTTCTCTTCTTTGGTATGTGGTTAGTACATATTAGCATCATTACTTGTGGCATGGTTACTGCTGCCATTGCGATTGTTCTTGTCGTGCGATGTTATCTCTATATGCCGAAAGATGCATCCGGGTCTGGGTCGTATGATCACCTCGGAACTCTTCTTGAAACTGGGATGCTGTTGTAGCTAGGAATTAGTAATTTGTTGTATGCATATTAAATTTGTATTTTATACTTTTCTTTATAGGATTTATATTTGGTAGAGAATTATTATTATTTTTTTTTGTAAAATATGGTTTAGTCACCTAGAAAGCACCTTTTTTAATTAATTGTAAAGTGATAAGTACTGTTGATTTTTAATTTGATTATATATTATACAAGTATAACCAAAACGATAATTTTTATTTATTTTTTGAGATGGGCTAAAATCAGCCACGACTGATGGATGCAACCGTCAACTACGATCAAATCTCATTTTTCGAGATTCTAACAATCGATCCAAACCGTTCAATGTGTTATCTATATTGAAATCTCGTTGGAGACAAAATTTTATATTTTTCTGAAATTTTGTAGTATTTGTTTGATATTTTACAAAATTCTTAATCTAAACAATTCTGGAACCTTCAATAACTATGATTTTTAAAAATTTCAAAAAATATTAAATAAATCAGAAAAATATAAAATTTGGTCTCCAATGAGATTTCAATATGGAGAACACATTGAATAGTTCGGATCGACTGTTAGAATCTCGAAAATTGAGATTTGATCGTAACTGACGGTTGCATCCGTCAATCGTGGCTGATTTTAACCCATCTCTTTATTTTTTGTAAAAGCTCCTGCAATTTGGAGTCATCAATCAATCTCCAACTATAGGCATTGTTAGCAGGAAAATAGGCCCCACTCAATAGTTCATTCTTTTGTTTGTGCCTGCACTGCTGTAGACATGAAATTCTATAAATTTTGGAGGCTGCGTGCGTAAATAGATGCGTTTTCTAACCGTGAACCTTGAACCAATGGGCAATGGTTGCGAGTATAAAACAGTGACAGAATAGACTACGTCACAAGTTTTTTTGGATAAACTAGGCAGCGACTGCCTAGTGAGACTACGTCACAAGTTAGAACCTTAAATTATGGTGAGAAAGAACTGACTTACAAAATAATTCGTTGTTATTTTGGTATTTATACTTTAGCTCATTAGATAATTAGATGCATTTATAAAGGTTGGTCCAACAAACTTTTAGCAATAATATTATACAGATCATTGTCTTGTTCCAATCAATGGATACAGGCGTCATCCTCAATTTGAAAATGAAAAAAAAATATTACATTGAAATTAGAATCGTTGTCAATACTTTTGACGAGACAAATCATACTTGTTAGTGGCAAAATGTCCAGCACTGGAGTAAAAGGATACTCTATATTAAAATATCTAATTTGGACAGGAAAACTGGAAAAAGAAATAAAGAAGGATAGAGGAACAAAAAAATGGAATCACATTCTCTCATGACCGCAAACCTATGATCCGAACCGTCCGATCAATGATAGATATTCTGTGATTAATATCAGGCCTGTCGACTTGTGCGGGCCCGTAACAATCTGCTCATCGAAATTAGATCGGATGGTTCGGATAAAAATTAGCACTATGCTGACCTTAAAAGTTCAATAGAGGATACTGGTCCACAAAAAATGGTACGCTGGTTAGTCTTTTCCTCTGACAAAATCATTTCGGAGTTCAGATAGTTCTTTTTTTTAGTTATCTTGTCGGATCAAATCAAAACCAAACTTATGGTTATATGGCATATGTCATACATATAGGAAATTTACCAACAACTACATCATTCCTCAGCATGCAAACAACAAATAATTGAATATTAGGGTTCCCGTACTTAAATCACGTCCTCCTTTAATTGAAAGGCCCAAAAGAACCATCTTATTCAATCACTTATGACGTGGGTATCGTAATTCAAATTGTCACTTTCTCATTTACTCTAAAAATTGAAAAGAAAAATAGAAAATAAAAATTTTAATAACAGAAAAGAACCTCTCTGTGCTCTACACTCAGTTACAATACATAACATATATGCAGAAGCGTTTTCAATGAAAAATTGAATTTGCCTGATTACACTTTCTAAGTACGGCCAATAATAAACAAGAAGAGGTATAAACAAGTTCCAAAATCGTGTAGAAGCATGTAGTATTAACAACAATTCATTATGGTTTCTTCGCCTGTATGAAGAAAGTGAAATATTTAGTTATCGTTATTCCCAAAATAACCATTGAACATGAAGTAATTTTTAATATAATGATCAAACCTTTTTGAGATACTTCTTGTGAAGCTTCATGGCTCCACTGCAAGCCTTTTTTGCATCTAAATTTCCTGTTATATCATTTAAAATCTGCAAGATATGGTGTATTAGCAAGGAATTTTGCGACTACATTTTCTTTGAAATGCAGCCACACTACTACTGAATTTTACAGTGGAAATCCCTCCCATTAGAAATGGACAAACGCACAAGTTTGTAAGTTTGTAACATGTATCAACTAAATAAATGCTAGTATGGATGTGCATGTTCTTAGACTAATTTAAAAATAAGGACATCATCATGATTCATCACATGGGTTCTAATGTGGAATTTTATTATTTCTCTTTTAGTTGTAGCGGTAGGTCCACACCAACAAAAAACCTTTACTAAGATGGGACATTGAAGCTTTAAGAGACCAAGACAGGATCAACTCAAAATTCGGGAATATCTGTTGCAGAGCTTCTATGAGATAAATTCTGAGCATGCTTCAGAATATGGTGAAAAACCTCTACTTCCTCACCAACTCTCATTATAGAGGAAAATTGAGCAACACTTTGGATAACCTTTGGAATTTATACATGTATATATGTAAGAATTAAGGAGGAATTAAAAAGCCTTGTATGAACATTTTGAAACTACTTTTGGTCAATGTACAGGGTAGCATCAGATATTTCCCAATTTCTTCAAAGTATGGCCAAAAGGGACCCCAATTTTACTCAACCATGATTGCAATTTTGTACACATATGAAGCTAATGGTAATTTCTCATATTTTCATACCTTAATAACATCATCTATGCCACGCGCTTCTGTCATGAGCTTGGCACTCTTATCCTTTAACACACTTGCCACAAGAAAAACTGAAATTGGCAAAGGTCCATCGGATTTGGCCCCATTTTTTACATTTTCTCTCTCAAACTTCCCGAGTTGACGTGTTGACTTTCCCTTCCCTTTTGATCCCTCTGCCTTTTCAGTTGAAACTCCTGATTCTTCGTACATGGAGAATATGTCAGGATCATACTCTAAGGCCCACATCATCTGTTAGATAACTAAGTTATATACTATAAAAGAGCTTGTACCACTTGTAGTTATGGCAATACATCCTGAATATTGAAACAAACCAATATATCGTGCTCGATGCAAAATAAACAAGAACTAAGTAACTTGTACTGAACCTGTAATTAAATATTTACCCTAATTTGCCCCAAATCAAAACAAGTGGCAGAACCACTTCAGAACAAAGTAATACAAAGTTGTCTCTATAAGTATCAGAATCCTTGGGTAAAATCACGAAGCGTAGAAATGGTATGACTCCATACCATCTGTTATTTGGTACCTAACTTGAATATGAGCGAGGGTTTCATACCTCCCAAAGGTACAATGAATCACCAAATGATAGCTCTCGGCGAAACAACACCATGAACATGCGAAATGCAAATAGATAATCTCCACCTCCTAGTGCATCTGTCATAAGAAATGAAGTAGCTTATTGCATATGCAACTTATAAGGACTGCGCAGTTTGTAACAAAGTAATGCTGACAAGTATTACCAAGGTGTTGGTGAAGCTTTGGGTCAACAACTTGAGTTATAGATGCGAGGCTCTGGAGTTGGTTCTCTACACCAACTGATCTCTCAGTGCATCTAAAATTTCCTCTCTTACAAACAAAAGATAATGATAATTAGGAGATTTTATTATTACCCAAATGGATCTAAAATTTGCTTTCCTACTAACGAGGGTTAATGATAATTAGGAATTTAGGAGATTTTATTATTACCAAAATGCAAAAATATAATCCAAATAGTTTTAATTTTTCTATGCACACAACAAAAAGAATACTATAGCTCTTCTGTGAGCATGTCAAAAAGGCAACAAAATACAAGAGCACAAATCAAAACAATAGAGAGAGAGAGAGAGTACCAGTCTTCGCATCAACCGCTCAAAAGCCCAGAAGGCATCAGCCTCATCATCAAGAAGAATTATCATTGGAGAGCATAAATCACTCATTCCTATAAAAAGTGAAAAAAAAAACTCAGATAAGATATAATCCATTAAAGTAAAATTTGAGTGAATTAGTTCAAAACAGGTCTCACCTTGACAGTATCCGACGTCTTTGTCGATCCATGCATAGACTGCAAGGATATCCCAAAGTTTAGAGAGATTTTCCTTGCTTTCATAGAATACCAGTGTTCGATCTGTTCGTAGCACATCCAAACCTAGAGAAAAAGATTAAAATGGATTACATCAAGGATCGATGCACGAGATAATTTTACCAGCTGATTATATTGGTATGAGGAAGATATATTGCTATTCATCTGAGTTTCTTTCTTTTTCTCTCAAATTTTTAATTTCAAATGACTGACTTGAATTTTTGCATTTATGACATGCCCGCCAACTGTTTAATCATGAGTTTGAAATTACTATGGTACTCCTCATATTTCTTTTCTTCAAATTTATTTACAAATCATACTATACACTTTTCAAAATAGATTGCATAAAAGATATAAACAATCTAATTAATGTTCCATTTAATTGTATAAGTTAAAAATTTATTTGCAATACAGATCATACATGAAATTATACCTTTTGGATAATAATTATGAGTATTTGAAAAAAAAAGTCAAATACTTTATGTTTTCGGATGTATTGCTCAATTTTTATTAGTTTGAAAAGAGTAATTTGACTTGCTTCCCAAATTAGAAAAACAATATTTTCAAACTATAATTATCAACATTCAAGGGCACATTAGTCTTTCACATCCATATTTAATAATTATGACTTGTATGAGCGACTATAAAAAGGCAAAGAAGAATATGTACCAATTTGGTGCAAAGTAAGCTTCCAATCTATAACAGGTTTTTCAAGAGGCGGTTGAGATTTAGCTGGCCCAGCAGCATCTGAATTGCTGGGAATTTCATGTATAGCCTGGCTGGGTGCAGATTGCTGGAGCACTAACGGGTCAGTGATGGGTTGCCCGTCCTCTGTAACTAGTGGGGCTGTTACAATGATGCCACTCCCAACATGTCCATCCATCTCCTTACATTCCTGCTTCCACCTCATGTATTGTATCCTGGTACAATTTCAATTAAATTGGAGATGCTGAGAACTTATGCTGGTTCGAAAAGTTACCACAGTACCAGTCAGCACCAGCATGTGCTTATCATAAGCCAAGAGAAACACAATAAGGTGTAACCATACTGGTCCATGTTCCCCAATGCAGATATCAGGATCTATACAAATAGAAAAACTGGTTTCTACTCGTACAAACTGGTAAGGTAAAATACTAATAACAATTACCTTCTCTTTTGTCTAATCAGTTCTCTATCATCAAAGGAGCTTCGCGGGTCATAGCATCCAAGAAGGAATTCCCAGACCTCACCTCTAATGGTAGGATGAATTCCCTGTGCTTATATAGTAATACACAAAATCAGAAAATTGCAGTGGAAGTACAGACTTTACTAGAAATGATAGAAGGGACAAGACGAAAATACCCCTCGCTGGATGCGGCCAAGCACTGTGGCCATTTCCAAGTGGCCTTCAGGAGTGAAGGCGGCTCGCCACCTCCTAGCACTTAGAGTCTTTCCATTCTGTAATTTTTTTTATAAAAAAAAGGATCAGAAAATACCTTCTTCACTTTCGAAAACAATTTGGAAATAATTGTAAAAGTCTAATGAATGAACTATTTTTTCCACAAAAGAAAAATTGTGAAATTATTTCTGCACTGTAGAAATCATATAGCTATTCAGATAAAAAACTATCATACATTAGTTTGTTTGAATCAGTGTACTCAGTTTTGACCATTTGTTGACCAGCAGTATTCTGGCACTTACATTTTCTGAGACAATTGACTATATTTTTTTAGTTATTACCAGGAACAATTTAATTGAATAAAAGGGTCAATTCAGAGATGCAAAGAGGTATTAATTACACAAAACAATCATACAAGGATGATATAATTTCATTATCAAAGTCTCAGCATGGCATTAAAAAGTAACAAAAATGGCGAATTGTTAGCTGAAATTTAATAAATTTAATCAGAAAATACTAACAAACATGTATAAAGTGATAACCAGAGTTGAAACAAGGAAATTCAATACAACATAAGCTCATAATACAAAATTAGCAAAATAATCAAAAGGAAATTGAATCAGACCCTGATTTTAAACTTGGTTTTAGGCACATCTGTGCATTCAGGCCGAACTTGATAAAAATCATCCGCTGGAATGCCACTATCTTTCCACATTGAAGGAAGCATCTCTTCTCGCTCCCAATAAAAAAACACACGAAAGAGAAATTTCCCAACAAAAAAATCACCACAAAACAATCAGAAAAAGAATGGTACACGAAGAACGACGAAACCAACAATGATTTCAACTCGTAGCTGGGATTGAGATAGACGATTGATCGATTGGGGAAGAGAAGAGAAGAGAACTGGCGATTCGAGGAGAGAGATCACGAGGATTAGATTATTGTTTTGGTTAATGAATGCTCTTCGTTGGAACGATTCTTGTCCGATGGCTCCGCGTGGAAATGAATTCTGATTCCATGCGGCGCTTTTTTGTAGAGAAATTCGTGTGGATACATGATTTGATGTAATTATGTGCGTAGCGACACGAATGGAAGTGTGAGGTTGAAATAGGGAATCCGGGAAGGTAGAAACTGGATTGTTTTCGCGAGACGTTAAAATGTTGCTAATTTGAGACTGAGATAATTAGTGTGTGTTTTATCGTTGATTAATGATTGGAGAAGGTCAGAAGGTGGTTGGTTACTTGGTTGGTTGGATGGATGCCTTGTTCTGTTCTAGTTAGGAATCGCTTTCGGATCTGTTTTTGTCAGCGACTTTCGTGCTTGTCAGGTAAGGTCAACCGATCCATTGCTTCATTTATTACCGAATTTATATTTTAAAAAAATTATTACAGGATTTTGGAGTTTTTAGAATCCTATGCAATTAATTGCAGGTTCTTGTGCAAGTATTGATCTGGCCCGTTCAAAAAAAGAAAAGTGAAAAACATTTTTTAGATCACAGCGGTGTTCAAGGTACAATTGATCAGTTAGAGACCTAGAGCTGATTTGCTTCTTGTGAATTTATCTTATATGTATATAATTTAAAATCAAATTTACAGTTAATTATTAACGAACTGTACACAAATCCATCATGCATATAATACCATATAATAATATAGCAAAAGTGCTGTGTTTCATTATTTGAATTTTGGAACACATAAATTAGAAAAATTAAACAATATGTCAAATGTCACATGTAATTTTCTAATTTATGTGTTCTAAAATATTTTGAACACATTATTTGAATTTTGGAGCACAAAAATTAAACGTTGTTATTGGACGATCTATAATTTTTATATCATAAATTTTTTAAATACAAAAAAATGATAAAAAATTTTAAAAAATGTAAAAAATGTTTTTTATAAGTTTTCAATTTAGACAACATATTAAACGGTTTGAATCCATCATTTGAAATTTAAATTTAAAAATGTGAAACTTGAACGGACCCATCCATGATCATCTAATATATAGGATAGTAGCATAATAAAATATTAAGGTCGTCATTGAAATATTGAATGGAACTTTCCATAATCGCATTTTTCAAATGAACAAAACAAACCCTTGGAAACAGATAATGACGCAAAACCACCCGTGTTTCTCTTCAAGTCCGGGCTTCCCCAGGAACGTTCCGGGGGCGACAACCCGCTGCCGTCCACCAGACGGTCTCATCTCTCTCAAGTTTGCTCCTAGCTGCGGATCGACTTTGTAAACAGCAACACATAAAAGCACAGACTCGCACTTAAGGTGCTTGACGAAATGCGCATGAGAGATTTACCAGAGATGGAGAAACTCTCAAGGCTTCTGTACAACCGTAATATGCAACAGGGCTGATTGGGTTTGCCATGCTTAGGTATGTTATGACTCTCATGAGGCTTGGACTTATTTGTAAGGTGATGTCAGTAAGGTAGGGTAAAATAGAATTTTCTGGGGATGTGTTTGGTTCAATTTGGTTCACAAAGCTGAATTCTTGACTGGCTGTTATCAGGGATTCAGGCTTATTTGTTGTAAAAGAAAATATTGGATTACAAGGGTCATCTAGTAAAAGGACAAAACTCGTTTTGCAAGGGGAAAAAAGGTACAAATAAGTAACAGCATTTGAAAACTTTATTGAATAATACAAGGAAATTTAATCCTAGAGGAGTTCTACTGAGGCCTGTTTTTTCCTATTCATAATCACCTATACAAAAAATTCTCTTCCATGATTCCAAACTTATATACAAAGAATTTTGTGCATCATATAAGAGCTATTTGGCTAAATAGTTTCCATCTCTTACAACAAAATGCCCAAGTATATAAAAAAAGCTGAAATCACAGCCAAAGCCACTCTAGAAATGCCAGACCTCAAGCTATATCCATTACTGATTGGCAGCTGATCTGGGAGTGCACACTCTTCACCATTGAAGTACACTTTTGTGGGAAATCCAGGTCCCTTTGATAGCTTGATATTAGGTCTCTTCTTTTTAGTAAAGGAGATTACTGTTTGCTGTTTTCCTGGGATTTGTGGGTTTTTTGTGGGATCTGTCGCATTTACAATCCCCACCAGGTACTTCAACCCCTCCAATCCCTGCATGAACACTGTATGCTTTGTGCTATTCAAGATTGTACCATTGAAGGAGTATACCTAGTTTTATTCAAAACAAAAGCCATGTTAAATTAGATATAATTTGGTCTATGTTTCTGAACTACTATAGTTAATATAAAATGCTAATTAACAGTAGTTGGTGCAGTTTTCCGGTCCTTTATTTTAGTTTGATTGTCTGTCTCCCACCTAAGGATTGAATATATTTGTACGGCCCAGCAAAAGTTGAAAAGCGAGTCCCTTGGGCCCTTTGGTTATTCGCCTTCCTTGTTTGTTTATATTGATATTCTGATAGTTTATATATCTAAGTCTACCTTAGATATCTTTGATAATTCTCTAATCTACAATACCTTCTGGTAATCTATGAAAACATCATGATCAAGTGTCACAGCAGTAAACCAATCTTTGAAAATGTATTGCTTCCAGTTAAACAAGGTTATACGTGCACTCCAGCCATTGCGGTAGTTGGATACAATATGCCAGTTAATGCTGACGCCACAGTTGTCGCCACAGGGCAGGGGATTGGGTATAGACCTGTGCTTGAGCTTAGCCCAGGCCTTCGCCTTTGCTGTGCGGTTTCTGAATGGGATCAGAAGTGCCTCTGAAGGGAGGAGAAGGGCCTGGGCATCTGGGTCGCATGCAACTGCATCTGAGCAGCCACAGGCACATGTGTTGCAGGGGATCACTGACTCATTATAGTATGCTGAGAAGGAGACACAACACCTGGATTGAAATTTTCATTATAGGACAAGTATATGCCTGGTACTAGTCTTAGTGGGTGATAAGTGGAACGTGGATTGGTTGCTATAGATTGCAGTGCAGACTGACCTATTTTGTCTGGGCTTTGGTCGGGTGATGTTGCAGCCAACCTGCCAGCTGGCGACTGCTGCAGTCTCTGACATTAGTCCACTAGGATCAGGAAACTCCATTGGTTCTACTCTAACAGGAGGCCCACAAACATAGTTTGGGTTGAGCTCACCTTTGATTTTCCAGTTTTGGGGTGCATGCAATGTAGTGCGGTTCAAGTCTGGTGGCATTTTGTAGACCTGAAGCTGGAACATGGCTGTTGACAAGCTTGAATTCATCTGTTTTGGTAGGAGCGTGCCATTCTTACAACAGAATGGTAGGTTGCCTATGTCTTTATCTTTTTCCTGTCAACACTTGGATATTAGATTGTTGATACAGCATATACAGTTAAATTATTGACTCAATATTTCTTTCCTAGTTTTTTCTAACCTTCTTTTCTGTTTACTTGATGTTACCCCCCTACTGATTTCTTATGACTGTACGAGTAATTTCATCATTTGTCAATAATATTATTAGCCTGGCATATTTCAATTTTAGTTCTTACTTCTTACTGGTAGTTTGTTGAACATAACTTCAATGGAACACTCTGGAATAATTGAATCCTTTATCCAAACTGATTCATATTAACATCATATATACCCATAAATTAGATGCTATGCGACATAATAGGAGAATTTGTTTACCCTTTCAGGGGGGAGGTCAACTATTATTGGATTCTTGTCACAACTAATAACAGGAGCAAAATCAAAATCGGTGTAGTAAGAAGCAGCTTGGCTGTAGATGCATGAGGAAGAGTCACGCTTGAGGGTGTAGGCCCCACGCATGCTGTATATAAACTCTCCCCGTTTCCATTCCCATGTGAGGTTCCAGTTGTCGAGTCGGCCAAGTGGATGCCAGTTGTCCATTGTCACCTAATAAGAGTTAAAGATAAACTTCTCCATTAGGGTTAGCCATGCATGATTCTATCAACAAACCATGAATGTATAATTGATTAGCTTTCCTTCAATTAGTTATTATCCTACAATCGTATGATTATAGTTCTTTGCATCTATCACTATTAAACTATATCTTTAAATATTGGATAATAAGAATGTCTTTCTTTTAGGGTTTAGAGCAACTTTAACATTACCTGTGCTAGGTAGTTATTCCCATATGCCTGGAGTATATCATACGCTATAGTCAGGTCAGCCTTCTGTCGTTTTAGAAATTTGGTAGTGTTTGTTTTCTTCTTCATTTTTGGGTCCTTCACACAACACAAATACATTTGACCTCCTGCAAATGGCAGCATAATATTGTAAGAAGAAGATATGATCTATGTAGGGGAAGTCTACCAAATTGTGAAGAGTTTTGGAGGGTGGGGGGGAGTTTGGACACTTAATGCTATGACCAAGAACTTGTTCAATAAATGCTGTTCTTTTGATACATATGTTTTCTATAAATTCATGTTGTGAACTTATGACATAGCTTGTAAGCATGGTGGTGTATAATTGTTTTTTTATTAAAAAACTATGCTTTACGAAACTATGAGGGCACAAAGCAAGGTCTCCTGACAAAAACAAAGAGAAAGTATTACAAATTCTCACCCTTTTTGGTTGGTTCTGGGCATTTGAAACCACTGTTCATCAACTTCATTGTCTTTGGCATGGGCGTGCCAGGTGGTTTCACCCCAAACTGTGTACCCTTAATTTTAATGATTCTCTGTATCTGCTCCATGTCCCCAGCTGTTTCAATGGCATTCAAAAGATCTGAATCAGGAAATCCTGAAAATGTCGTGCCATTTCCAACCTTCACTGGAAAATCTGTCCCATTTGTCAGAACAGCATTCCTAACTGACACCAAAATCTCATCATGCTGAAACCCAACAAAAAATTCCCATGCTTTTAGATCCTCACTCATCGTGTTAAGGATTGTTGCCACAGCATCAAATGCATATGCTTGCGCTGATGCATTTTTCACATGGGGGTATTCCTTTGTTCTTTTAGTGAAGGTGTATGTCAAGAAAACCCCAATGCATTTGTCTTGTTCTGGGTTTGCTGGTGCATTATCACTGTCATCGTAGTCTTGGCTGTTAATGCTGGTGATCAGCAGCAAACAGGTGAACAAGAGGACATTTTTCCACAAAAAATGTGGCATTTTGTGCCTTGTTAAAAAGAAATGAAGGTGATACAGGATTTTTTTTTTTTATGTAGGAGAGAACATTAGATGGCTCTTTTTCTTTTTGACGATCTATTTTTTTTAATTTGAACTTTGAACGGGAATAGAGATGGAAGAGAGAAAGAGAGAGAGAGAATCGTGTACATAAATGGATAAAAATAGATGAAAGTATGGATTTCAACATGTCAGCTCAGTCGTTCACGGACTCCAGAGAAGGAGACGCGCAAGGTAACTAATTTTGTACAATTTTTACTCTGTGTTGCTGTACCACTTCCAATGGAGCAACATTTATAGCTGTCCAAGTGATAATACTTTTGCAAAGAATCAGTTGAATAAATCTTTCAATTTTTCAGTTCATTTATTATTCAGATACTGAAAGGTTATATTATAACGCAAATACAGATGTTCTAAACGCAACAGTCGTAAATCTTAAGTAATAAGAGGAGATTCACCAGAATTCGTACTTCATGTGCATTCCAAAATTAGACATCATGAATTTTTCTGTAAGTACATTAAAAACAAAAGACATACTTCACTAAATTAATAAGCAGTAAACCACACGTTCCCCTCTGCCCCCTAACCCAAAGAGAGAAAATGCCATATATTAATAAGTATTTACCAATAAAAAATTGTCAAAAAGACAGCAATTACAACGATCAGTAGTCTCAAAAGCCCGGCACTTATTCTAACACCATGTCCTTGTGGTATCTCGTCAGGGAGTGCACATTCCACACCATCGAAAAACACCTTGACTGGAAAACCATCACCACGGGCTAACTTTATGTCGGGTGTATTTTTCTTAGTGAATGATATTACTGATTGTTGTTTGCCTGGAACACGTGGGTCAATTTTAGGATTTTTCCCATCCGTTTCAGGAAGAAGATAATTCAAACCCTCTAGCCCTTGCAGAAACAATGTATCATTTGTTGTGTTCAACTTGGTGCCGTTGAACGAGTACACATTTTCGTACCCAAGAAATGCATTGGGGCTCAGCTGCACAGCCGTAAACCAATCCTTAAATGTGTAATCCTTCCAATTGAACAGAGTTACACGAGCACTCCAACCATGCCGATAATTGGAGAGGATGTGCCAGTTGATGCTTACCCCGCAGTTATCACTACAGGGCAAGGGGTTGGGGGCGTCCCGGTGCTTGAGCTTAGCCCAGGCCAATGCCTTTTTAGTGCGGTTTTCAAAAGGAAGCAGAAGAGCTTCAGATGGTAGGAGAAGGGGTTGTGCATCTGGATCGCATGCCATTGCATCTGAGCAGCCACATGCACAGGTGTTGCATGGCAGCACCGAGTCATTGTAGTAAGCTGAGAAGGATACACAACACCTGGATAGTGGCGGCATCAAAGTTGTTATTAGTTGATAACAGATATTAAGTAAATTTTAGCTGGGACATCTAAATTCAAGTTTTTAGATCTAACCTGGACTTTCTTTTTGTTGGGTGGGTGATGTTGCAACCAATCTGCCAGCTGGCAATAGCTATTGTGTCAGACATAAGGCCGCTTGGGTCGGGGAATTCCATCGGGCTAACCCTAATTGGGGGTCCACACTTGTACGTCGGGTTAAGCTCACCTTCGATCTTCCATTTCTGGGGTGGGTACAGTATAGTACGGTTCAAGTCTGGTGGCATTTTGTATACTTGGAGCTGGAATATTGCCTTGGACAGGGTTTCGTTCATCTGACTAGGTAAGAGCGTCCCATTTTTACAACAGAATGGTAGGTTTCCAATGTCCTTATCTTTTGCCTGTTACATGTTTGTTTAATTCTCAGTAATTGTTACCCGCTGGATACTTAAACACTTACAATACTAAGGTAATTTTTTTATTTATTCAATTATATAAATTTTTCTGGTCGCCTATCATTTAGTAGTGTTCAAGTTGAAACTAGATTAAAGTACTTTTTCTACCAATGATGACCATCAAGATACAAAAATTGTTGATCCAGATTTTGCAGAATTGTTATAGATAGCACATGCATATACCAGATCAGTTTAATTACTAGCAAGCCCACTCGTTTACTATAACAAAACACAAAACTTACCCTTTCTGGAGGAAGGTCGACAATGATCGGCTTCTTCTCACAACTCATAACCGGAGAGAAATCAAAAGTAGTGTAGTGAGAGGCTGCCTGTCCATATATGCAAGATGCAGAATCACGTTTGAGTGTGTAAGCCCCACGCATGGAGTATATGAATTCACCGCGCATCCACTCCCATTTTAGGTTCCAGTTGTCAAGCCGTCCAAGGGGGCTCCAGTTATCAATCGTTACCTGTGCAAGGTAGTTGTTTTCATATGACTGTAGCACATCATATGCAATTGTCAAGTCGGCTTTCTGACGTGGCAGAAACTTTGTTGCATTTGCATCCTTGTTCTTGAATTTTGGGTCCTTCACACAGCACACATACATCTGGCTCCCTGTGGAACCCCCACGAAAAGCCGTTAAATGTAAGTTATCACAATTCAGAATAGGTAGGAATTGCTCAAGTAACAAGACAAGAAATAGTAAAGAAAGAAAAAGGAAACACATGAAATACGAAATATATAGAATTTATGATAAGCACTACACTGCTTGGAATATAATTAGTATAGTGCAATCACCTTTCTTGGTTGGGACAGGGCATCTGAAACCGTCATTGACCAGTTTAATGGTTTTTGGCATTGGAGTCCCTGGAGGTTTTACCCCAAATTGCGTGCCCTTGATATCAATCTTTGCCTGAATTTGATTAAGGTCCCCTGCAGTATCAATTGCATTCATCAGATCTGACATGGGGTACCCAGAAATCATTGTCCCATTCCCGACATGTGCTGGGAACTCCAAGCCATCCATTAGCACCGCCGCGTCTGTATTTACCAGTATCTCATTGTGTTGAAATCCAATGAACATTTTCCATGCTTTTAGATTCTCGCTCATTGTGTTAAGGACAGTCGCCTGGGCCTTGAATGCGTATGCCTGTGCAGATGCATTTTTCACATGAGGAAATTCCTTGGCACGTTCAATGAAAGTGTATGTCAAAAATACTCCAATGCATGTGTCTTGTGCTGGGATAGCCGGTGTATTGTCGCTATTATCGTAGTCTTGTGCACTGTGAGTGGCAAATAAAAGGCATAAACCTAGGAGCATTATGTGGGGCCATAAGTGCATCCTCATGGGATTTTAATGGCTGAAAGAGAGTTTTCCTTTTCCCTTCCTTTTCTTTTAAAAAAGTTTTGGAAGAAATTAAATGGTATGTATAACTGTTCTGTTATGAGTTTTTGTGCAGCAAGGAAGAAGAGGGAAATGAGTTAGTTTGTATAAGACAGTTTGGTTTTCGATGGAATTTTTAGATACAGAGTTCTAATTAGGGTTTTGCGTCGGGTTAGTTAGGGGGTTTAAAACAAGCTCTATTATTGGAAAGAAGCGGTTGATTGTTTGACCTTGCCAGCTGTTTAGTTTGTTCTGGAAATGAGTTAAAGTTTTTTTTCTTCAATTGTTGTAAGTATATATATATTGTTTTGTCATACTCAAAACTCTATGTAACGAAGAAATGTAATTTTTTTTTCGTTTTTTTCCTTCCGCCAAATTTGTTCTTTTATTTGAAAAACCGCTTCATTTTAGATGACTGACGCCATTTAATTTCATCCCAAACTTTTTTATTTAAATTAAAGATATGTTTGTCAATGCATTTGAGTTATTACAGATATGTTTGTCCCTGAAATCTAAAATTATCTGTAAAGTGTAAACAACCAAATGGTAATGGTTCTTATAGATCGAAATGCCGTATCAGCTGAAATTTACAGTCATTTTTGGGTTTATTTGCTTAAATATGGAAAAGTAAAACAATTGAGAACTATATAATATAATATATGGACAGTAATTGATGTCATGAGAACTCACACCCAAGCCCAGTAATGCATTTTATTATGCTCAAGGCTCTTGAGGTGCTGTGAGGAGTTGATGGCATGGGTTGACGAGTGGAAAGTTTGACCTAAACGAGGCTGATGGATCAGACTTGTGCTTCTTAGACTTTAGCTGTGGTCAAGCTGGTTATTAGTACACTGCTACAGCATAAACTACCCAATCTAATTATTTTCTAACCAAGGAATTCGTACATATCAGATTTGGCCTAATTTAATATGTTTGTTTTCTAGTTGAAAAAGCTAAAAACAAAATTTAACATTCATACACAAAGAACCAATCACTAAATTTAACAATTCAGCAAGACAACATATCAGTTTGGATGCGTGCAAAAGGTGTTACTGATATTTGGGTTTTATGCGATGTAATTGCAATATTCTGACTGGTTATCTGCTTATCTGATATCCTGGAGGCATGTAATCTAAAGTTTGTTCTGAAGCATCCCAAATACTTGTCAGAAAAAAGGCTACTACCAAAACGTGTGCACTCAGAAATGCTTTATGGGGGAGAAAGATTTATCCTAGATAGTGTATTGCAAACGTGTCGTGTCGTGTAAAACACGTGCGTGTCAGAGTTCGTGTCGTGTCGTGTTGACACGAGTTAATATTTTCAATGTGTCGTGTCGTGTCGTGTCAAATGAAGGAATTGGTTAACACGACACGCGTAATGACACGACTCGTCTAACAAAACGTGTCGTGTCGTGTTGACACGACGTGTTAAACGTGTCAAGCAATATTATAATTTATTCACTAAAAAGTCATTAAAAAACATTTAAAAATTTTTTAAAATAGAAAATATAATAAATTAGAAATTTCATATATTAAAATGAAATAATGATTGAATCAAAATATTATGAATAAAAAATTATTAAATTTATAATATAAACTCAATATAATTTGATAAATTCTAGATAATAATATTTTTTATCGTGTTAACTGGTGTCACGTGTCGTGTCGTGTTGTGTTAAGACGTGTCAATGTCTAGAAATCTCCAACACGACACGACTTTGACACGACACGCTGACACGCACGTATCGTACTAATTCCATAGACGTGTCATGTCGTGTCGTGTCAACAACCATGCGTGTCGTACCAACACGCTCGTGTCGTGTCATTTTGGAAAACACTAATCCTAGATTCATTGTAATGCCTAAATAATGGAGAATGACTATGATCATTAGATCAAGTACTTTCGATTAAATTTGGATTCGAGGAAACATATCAAGGAGAGAACATTTTGAAGCATATATATATGACTGGTATATTTTCTAAATTAAATTTTATTTATATTTCAAAACTTTATGTGACCTCCCATCCAGTTATTGTACTGTAGACATCTTAAACAAACAACTGGATGACCCTAATATATAATTAAAAAACAAATATTAGAGAATGAACCAATTTATGCGCCTAGAACTAGATAGAATACGAAATGGTCATGAATACTTCATGAAATTTTGTTCCTGTGGTAAAACGATAAGAATAAAAACAATAAAAAAGTTATTAAAATACCATAAGGACCATAACAGTACTGCTACCGGTAAAAAAAAAAAATGTAGAGATTGATAGTATTTGAAAGATCAAGCAGAGCTAATAAAAAAAATGATGAAATTTTTATGTTAAGTTTTTCAAGTAAAACGTACTTTGCCTTGATGGAAAATAACCAGCAACTGTAACCATACATGGACAAAACAAAGTTTATACTAAGCAAATACTATAATTGACAGACAATATATGACTATTACGAATAAGCAAATTGCAACATATTTGATTCTTCTTCAACTGGCACCTATGACTGATTGGATGCCCCACTAGCTCCACTGTTTTGAAAACTCTCGTCCATCTCCTTCCTCCAACAACTCTTATTCTTGGGAAAGTTTAGGAGTGGACAATCCACATATTCCACGCACTTTAAATTCTTAAATAAGTCCCCGATATTATTCCAATCAATTTTCAAATATTTCAAGAATCTGAGGCGCAATGTCTCCACTTGCCAGTTGACATTGTTTGTAATCTCTTCAAGCATGCCACCTCTAATATATAGTCTCTTCAAGCTTTTCAGCTCTGCAGCAGGTTTCAGCTTTGTTATCTCAGCTTCTGGATAGCATCTGATGTCCAGCTTCTCCAGATTCTTTGGAAAATAATAGGTTGGTTTTTTATCCTCGCTCTTTGATGCCGTAACTTTTTCAGAATCCTTTTTGCTTCCACTTGCCTCAACTTTTACTGGTTCTTTGGTGCCTTCATCTCCCCTAGATTTTTCAGGTTTTTTCTTGACTCCATTTGCATCAGCCTTTCCAGATTCTCCCCAGGAAATGGTCAATACTAAAAGGCTGTCCAGTTGTTTTAAGCCACTGAAATCTTCAGTTATCAAACTACTGGTGGCAATTCTGATGCTGAGCTTTCTAATCTTCTTCAATTTCGAGAGATCTTGTAGCCGACTGGACTGGCTTTTGTCCCCCCCACTGCGAACCACAAAGCCCTTTAACACCTCTAAATTAGATAGCTCACACACCCATTTTGGCATATGATCTAAAAGATAACACTCTGAAATATCTAAATGTGTAAGCTTCTTGAACCAACTTTCTTGAGGTAATGCCCACCTAATAAATTTTGGTTTTAGTTTGGAACTTGGCTTCTGTGGCAGTTTTTCCAAATTATGACAAGCCCTGAGGTCTAGTATCATCAGGTTTTCTAATTTCCCAATTGATTCATGAAGCTCTTCTATCCTCGAAATTCCTCGCAGGCTAAGGTAAGATATATTTTCTCCCATTTTTCCAAGGAACTCAGTTTCATCAACCTCAATATGGTCCATCAAGTTTGTTTGCTCGGAACTGTTAACGTTGGTCTCTATGTAGCACCACCGACCAAGTTGTACAACATGCATATTATTGTTGTCGCTAATCTCCTTAGAATTAAGGTACCTCTGGTTCAGATTTAGTAATGCTTTTAAATTGGAACCATCACCTCCATAAGTGTGCCAAGTACCTTCTTCATTCTTCTTATCTTTAATAAGCTCTTTCTTCTTACAGGCAGTGATCAACTGCCTATGAATTGTAAGTTTGATTATGCATCGGTCGACTCCTTGATTATGTTCTCTGATAACCGGTATGAGGACACCCTTGTCCACCAGATCAGAAAAGAAGATTTCTCCGAGCTGCTCAGCTGTTCTATTTCTACTCCCCCCCAAAGGTACAAGCCCCAGGCCAATCCACCAGTAAATCATTAGTCTCTTCTTCAGTTCTATGTTTTCTGGAAAAACGCCAAGGCTATAAAGGCAATTCCTCAGCTGAGGGTTTAATGACTTCATGCATTCTAGAAATTCCATAAAACCTTCAGTTTCTTGATTACTGCTGTTTGACGATTCCCCAACCTCAAACGTTTTGCTTTTCTGAGGTAAATCAGATTCCCTTTCACCAGGACTTGTGCCAACCATAAGAGAATTGTCTTTCTGTTTTTCTTTTAGCTGGTCAAGGATATCTTTTAGATCTTCCAATACATTGGGATCATTCCATTCAGCCTTCTCATGACTATCATCAGTCCAATAATCAATTTGCCTCTCTATCTTTCCAAAGTAACTGGTTAGCTCTCGGTCCCAATTTTCTCTACTATCAAGAATATCTTTTGTCTTCACAACCTCAGTACAAATATTCTCAATGATTTTCTCCAGATTTGAATCCTTAGGAATTTTCTCTTTGGCTAATTTAAGGCGTTTCAGTAGCGGTCCGACAAACTCTTGGATACTGGTCTTCAATCTGGGTTCTTTTTGATGGTTGCTCATTGACATGGTTGGTCAGACCTAAGAATCAAGAAATCGGTCTGTTGATATTAGAGGCGAACATGTATAAACTATTAGTAATAGAAGCATGCTGAAATTATTTCTATGAAATTGTATTGCCACAAAATTAAGGCTAGCTATTGTTTTTTATTGGTCAGAATTGTGGCTAGAAAAGTTACAGGAGATGGTGAAGAGTTGGATGTCTGAAATGGAGGGAGAAACCATGCAAGTTGCAGTTGCCTGGTTGGAAAGAAGGCACTGAAGAAGTAACAGTTCTTGGGCTGCTGACATCGGGTTGATGGTGAACTAGTGAGATGTGGGCATAAACAAGGGGACAAAAAGTTCAATTTTGTTCTGTGATGTAATAAATTTGGAATATGAATTGTTTTTCTTTCCTCTTTGTTAGGAAGACCAGCAGCAAATTTTGTGTTAGGAAGAATCGGTTTTTGATGGTTGGGTATATTGAGAATAAATGGTTGAATACTGATACCAATTTAGTAGTAGTAGCTGCTGATAGGGGGTAGAAATTAGAGATAGATGGAGTTGGAATGATGTGAGTTATACTCTAGTTGGCTGTTTTGACTATGCTTTTCTTAATGGAAAGTGGTGAGGGTTAACCTCGCTGATTTTTTTTTTTTTAAAAAAAATGCTGAAATTAACTTGTAGACCAATATAGGAAAAGCAATATACAACAGCAGTTATTACAAGAATCCAATGTACATGGGGGCTTAAGTGGGGCCTGAGTTTGCCAATATGCTCTCTAAACATTAATACAATTGTAAAAAAGATGAGTTGGGAATGCAAATTCATTCATACCAAATTGGAAGTATAATTGAAGTTGAAATTTATTTTGTGACGTTTGTGTTACATCAAATCTTGAACACCACCTTTTTTGGAATATTACTAATAGATTTCTATTGTTAAACTAGAATCACACTATCAAAGTACAAGAACCATAAAAAAAGAACCTCAGATCTAAATTCGCTTGAATTAAGGGAAATCAAGTACCTTGTCCTTACTCTCTCAAGTTCTATAAACAGTATTATAAGAGATTAGCCTTTCGTCTCGTAAGTCCTAATTCTCAAGTTGTTGCTCTGGCTGACCTGTAATTATTTTGTTATGGTTCTGTCCTCTCCATTACAGAAAAAAAAAACTGTAAATATATTTTATGCTGGAATTCAGCCCAAGGTAAATTTCAATTCAATCATCTACATGAGAGATTGAAATTCATCAGTATAAAGATATGATAAAAAGAAAAATGTTGTTTCTCAAATTACAATGTTTTGAAAATTTTAATTAAAAAAAGAAAGAAAGAAGGGACAGAGAGATCGACCTTGCTTAAGAGAGAGAAGCAGCGACGATGGCCGATGCAGAAAGAAATACGTCTTATCTGAAGAGATGAATCAGGATTGAACAAAGAGCAGCTTTTTTTTTTTTCATTATTCCTTCCTTCACATTCGCTTAAATTAAAGTCCCCACTGTCACCAAAAGAAATTTCCCACGCTACCGCGCAAAGCGATGATTTTTGTAATTCAACTATGACAGATGTAGCTTTTACTTTTTGACGGCGTTCCGCTGCCACCATTTTTTTATGCCACAAGTTGCCACAACTTCATATTTTATCAATATTTAAAATAAAAAAAATTCAAACGTTAAATCTAAACCGTTGATCTTGTTAATTGAATGAGGGATGTGTCTCTATATAAATTTTATAAAATTTGAACTTAGTTTAATACTCGATCAAGTGGTCAACAAGTGAACGAATCTAATTAATTATGACATATTGATTCTAATACGTTCATCATTTGATCACTTGATCGATTATCAAACCGCCTTCAAATTTTATAAAATTTAGATAAAAATGCATCACTCATTAAATTGAACAAGATCAACGGTTTGGATTCAGCGTTTGAATTTAAAAATTTTAAATATTGATAAAATATAAAATTGTGGCAACTTGTGGGCTGTGGCCCACAAAAACCAATGGCAGCAGAACACTTCTCTTAATTTTTTTACTTACAATACAATTATTTATGACTTGTAGAGATTTATGATTATAATAAAAGTATAAGGAGCTAGAATGATTCCTTTCACCACATTGAATTCGAATAGCTTAACAAACTGATAAATTCAATATATCTGATAATTCAATGACTTAGATCATCTCCGTAAAATTAATTTATTATTTAGTTCTTTCTTCTAAAGGGTTTTATTTAGAGAAGTGCGACCTTTTGTCTTTGACACAAATTCTTCTCTTACACTCTACAGAATTTACATACACATATATACAAATGGGCTAAAACATAGAAAGCTGAAGTACAACACGACATATAGATGTGGTTTATAAATTGCATCTGATTATGACGGGAAGCTGTTAATGGTGTGTTGGAGACAAGATTTAGTGTAAAGTAGAAATAAATGCTCTTTCTTTTTTTAAAGAATAAAATTAAGATGCTAATGCAGAAAAGTGAGGGAGACAACTTGGATTATCATTGGACAACATGATGCCTCTTTGCATTAAGAAAAAAAAAAAGAAAAAAAAAAGACAGTTCTACAGAGTGCGCGCATATCAACAAATAACAAGACTTGCGTCATTAAACTAGAATAGGTACAGAAATAGAAAATAAAGAAGAGGTAAGAATATGAATTAATACAGAGTTTTATCTTGCAAAAAATGTCCAAGGGATAATCTTTGCATAAATCAAATTTTTTTTTTATATTTTTTACTGAATTTTATTTTAAAATATTTTCTATTGATAATCTTTGAAATCATGTATACTATGGCAGTATGGCGAAATCGATCGATTGATTTTTGTTTGTTAAATTTTTCGTGACTCATTTTATTTTATGCGTCTAAAATTTATTTACATAATGTGAATTCTTAAGTCAAAAAGTGAATTATAAAACTTAAATTAATATGTAATCATTATATAAATGACAATGACAATGACAAAATAACAGCTTTCATTATTTAACCACAGAAACTTTTGTGTCGACCCCATGGTTGGATTTCGGGGTGATTAAGAGGCGCATCTTTTGAAAACCTCTCATCAAGCTATTCTTTTCCTTTTTTCTTGTCCTTCCAGTCAACATTTGCAAAATGCCTCCATGTTGTCATAACTCATAAGCACTTTCACATGCATGGCACCATTAATATTAGCAATTTAGCATGACGCGCAAAAGCACAGCAAAATTATTAAATAGCTTATTTTATTTAGTTACTTTGTACGGAGAAGAGATACGAGAGCAAGATGGCAGGAACAAAGAAACAGAGATAAGAAAGCAGAGACCTACCGTCATCTTTCTTATCAATTATCATGAACCCTCAGTCTTCACATCTTGCACCTCCTAGCACAATGTTGCATTCATTAGAAAAATTATGGAATAAGCTAGAGATCAGGGTGCTTGTGATAAGCAGCCTGAGCCTACAGATTTTGCTCCTCGGCCTTGCTGGCTTCCGAAAGCATGCCATTTCATCCCGGTGGGCCGAAACGACTGCCAGAACATGGCAAGGTCCTCTGTTTCTTATGTTTCACTGGCTCCTCTGGTTGGCGTACCTCTTGGCTGACTACGTGGCCACAGTCGCTCTTGCGTACCTTCCGCATGGCGAAATAAATAAGGAAAATCCTCAAAGTGATCAGACTCAACACCTCCTCATGTTTTGGGCCCCCTTCTTCCTCCTCCATCTTGGCGGTCAGGACACAATCACTGCCTTATCTGTTGAAGATAATGAGCTGTGGGCACGACACTTATTGACGCTGCTATCTCAGGTCGCACTCGCAGGCTATAATTATTTCTCAGCGAACCTGCATGTCGGTGCACTGTGGCCTCCTGCTGCTCTTATGTTTGTCGTGGCATGCTTCAAGTATGGTGAGAGAATCTATTCTCTACAGCGCGCAAGCATGTCTGCCTTGAGGAGCTCCATGATAACCAAACCTGATCCAGGCCCTAACTATGCCAAGTTCATGCAGGAGTACACATCTTCCAACAGAGCGGGGCTTTCTGCCGTAATCAAAGTGGAGGTCGAGAAGCATGAAAGTGTTCTGGAGAGCCGGCAAATCAAATCTCCACAAAGCAAGCCTACCAAGTCTTCAGAAATCAGAGAGGAGGTCGACAAGCTTGAAGATGATCTAGAGAGCCAGCAAACCAAAGAATCTGTACAAAGCAAGCCTACCGAGTCTGAAGAAACCAAAGGGGAGGTCAATAATCAAGAAGGTGGTGTGAAGAGCCAGCAAACCAAAAAATTCAAGCGTATGATCTGCAAACCAAGAAGCAGCGAGGGGAGGTTGAGAAGTAAGGAATATGCTGACACTGTGTACAAAGCATATAAGTTTTTCCCAACATTCAAGCGCCTTTTTGTAGACCTAATTCTGAGCTATAAGGATAGAGAGGACAGCCAGAAGTATTTCGAGGACCTGAAATTCGAGCAAGCTTACAAATTGATTGAAATTGAGCTCTCCTGGATGTATGATATCCTCCATTCCAAAGCATCTCTTATTTTCGCCTACAAGCACTATGGCTGGCTTTCTCGCATGTTCACCCTGGTCATCACTTCTGTCGCCCTCGTTCTATTTGCAATCTCTGACCACAGTGTGTACGGACATTTTGAGATTATCCTAACATATGTACTGCTAGGAGGTGCTGTTGGTTTGGAAATCATTGCATTTGCTTATATGCTTCTATCTTTCTGGACTTATGCTGTCATAAGAGATTCCAAAAAAGACTCCAGAAGAGATTTCAGAGAAGAATCTGGCTATTACAAATGCAGTGTAGAAGATTTCCTTTTTCGCGTTCAAGAAATGATACGGCCAATGGAGAAGTCAAGATGGTCTGATAAAATGGCCCAATATAGTTTGATTACGTACTCGCTTGAGGATCAGCCTTCTCAATTGAAGCCTATAATGAAGGATTTGGGTTTACAATACATTTGGGATCCTCTGTATGCCACCTATATTGCTGTAATGAAGTTTTTCGGTTTGAAAGAAACTTGGGATCATTATCGGTATGCTACCTATGTTACTGTTAGTGATGCTCTCAAACGCCAAGCGTTTCAAGAGTTGATCAAGAAGATGAAAAGCATAGAGGATAGAGCTAGCTACAAGAGAATTACTGAACATAGAGGCCAATGGGCACTTCAGCGCATGGGTTACTACCAAGAGTTCGGTTGGAGCGTGGATGCTGAGTTCGACGAGAGCATCCTTTTGTGGCACATAGCAACTGATCTTCTATTTCATGAGGAAAACTGTACCACAGAGGACCGGTTGATTAGCCAACACATTTCAAACTACATGTTGTTTCTGCTCATTGTGCGACCTTTCATGATGCCTGCTGGCATTGGTCAGATACGATTTGGCGATACCTGTGCCGAGGCAAGGAACTTCTTGCAGTCAGAGGGTAGTATAAAAAAGTGTGATGCTGTAAAAAAGATACTAGGTGTGAGCACAGAGTATGATCCTGGGCTTGTTAAAGGTGATCGGAGCAAATCAGTATTGTTCAACGGATGCAGGCTTGCTCACCAATTAAAGAAAGAATTCACTGATGATGATAAACAAAATCGGGAAGAATACAAGAAGGTCAATTGGGATAGGATGTGGAGATTAATCAGAGCTGTGTGGGTCGAGATGTTGTGCTATGCTGCCAGCAAATGCCGCGGGCAGTACCATGCGAAGCAATTGAGCAAGGGTGGAGAGCTTCTCACTGTAGTCTGGTTCCTGATGGCTCACTTGGGCATGGGAGAACAGTACCGAATTGAGGAAGGCCATGCCCGTGCCAAGTTGATTGTAGCCAAGTGATGCCCTGTACCAATAAGTTCTTTAAATTTGCCATTAATTAGTTTCAGAAATTTTCATATTTGCAGTTTAATCCCGCTTTAGCATGTTTCTGTTTCATCTACCTTTTCAGTTTTCACCAAAGTTTTTATGCCTCTGTTCATGTGCTTCAGATTATCGAAGCCATGTGTGCTGCTGTCATGTTTGATGTTTTCCAATTTACTACTATATTAGACAAAAATGTTTTCAGCTTGCGTCTAATGCTGGATAAATATGCTTCATTTATATGCTATCCTTTCACGAAATTCCCATGTATAAATAGTTGCATTTAGAACCGTAAATTTTTTAATGAATATTAATCAAAATTTAATACTAAACATATAATTTAAATAAATTTAAGAATACGCATCCAGGTGCGCCACTGGATCCGGCTTCCCTGCAATCCGACATGCCAAATGTTTGGCTTCCTGCAATCCGAATTAAACTTCAACCATTCACACAGAAGTACACAACAAAACTCTGCCAATTTTTTAAGATTTAAATACAAAACGTCTGATTTTATTTTAAGTAATATACATCATCTTCATTTTTTTATTTCATATTTATATTTTCCAACTCCAGAAATATATTTAGTAAATAATTTTGAATATTTGGTTAACAATCTAAATTTTTTTTAATATCTTATTATTAAACACGCACAAGTCATTTCAGTTAAGCAAAATGAATAGGACAAATTATGAAAAATGATAATGAAAAAATTAAAATTTTATTACACATATTAATGTACATATTTCATTTCATTCAAATATAAAACATTACAAAATACATTTAAAAATAAAAACTACAATATTAAAAAAATTCAACTTGAGAAAAATACCGTTTCCTAATTACACTCTCAGTTCCGGAATTCCGATCCGGCCCAATTCTATAGACACCACTTGTCTGCTGGAAACTAAAAAATTATGGAGGTTGCATTGTCATCTATAATTATATAAAGTAAATACATAGATAAACAAATTGGACATATAAATGAATAAATTGAACAAATACAAACGTGATAGCATGAGATGACACGTTGAGAGATGATAGATAGTAATTTTTTATTTTTATTTTCATCCAGATCAGATGAAAATATCCTTAAATATTTGATCTACATTAAAACAAATACTAAACCACCCTACAAAGGCAAAAAAAAAATAAAAAAATAATAATAAATAAAAATAGCGCCTTGAATTTCCTAGATAGAAGAATCAGATGATTTCTTCACAATTTTCTTTGTTTCTTTGCAATAGGCAAGAGGTATGTCGTACGTGCATATTTATTATTTTTTTTTCCCCACTGAATTCATGATTCGACAAAGACAAATAAGGGCAGTATAATTGCAGCAAGTTTAATTCTGATCTAAGAAAAGAATAATGTTGAAAGAACGCGAATTTAACATCTTTTGATAAATTATCACTATCAAGAGCAGGAAAAGTATAAAGTGTTGAAAGAACAAATGAAGGAAAGAATAATGTTGCCTTTATTGAATTGCGCTTCGAACATGAACTTAACATCTTTTGATGCATTATCACGGTAGTGATTTTGACACTCCATTTCTCGATAAAAATAACTCCTAAATTTTTTCTAAAGACTAAAATACCCTCTTTCAATTAGACAATTGAAGTAATAAAAAAGTTACGAAATTGCTTAGGACCATTCTAAGCTTCTACCATCCCCATCATCCCCGTGGATCCAGTGCTGAATTAATTAACTCATTCTAGCGTACGCTGTCCCTCTCCCCCCTCCTCCCTCCTCCTGTGTACGCTATCCCCCTCCCCCTCATTCCTCCTTCCTTCCGCGTACGATGTCCTTCTCCCCCCTCCCCCCTCCCCCCTCCCCCCTCCTCCTTCCTCCCTCATCCCTCCTCCCTCCCGCTGTTGTCCCTTTTCACCCCTCTCCCCTCCCACACACTTCATAATTGTTGAAGTCAATATATACAATTGTTGAAATTATTATCGTAACTGTTGAAATTAATATATATAACTGTTATAGTTAATATATATAACTATTGAGGTTAATATCCTAATTGTTGAAGTTAATATTTATAATTATTGAAGTTAATATCATAACTGTTGAAGTTAATATATACAACAGTTACGATAATAATTTCAAGAATTGTATATATTGACTTCAACAATTATATATTTAAGTTTAACAATTACGATATTAACTTCAACATTTATGCATAATAATTTCAACGGTTATGAAGTGCGAGGGAGGGGGAGGGGGAGGGGGAGGGGTGGGTGAGACATCGTACGTGGGATGGAGAGGGAGGAGGGGGGAGGATGAGGGAGACAGCGTACGCGTTCGCGAGAGGGAGGGAAGCAAAAGAGCGGAAAAGGATAGCGAAACGGAGGATGATAGCCAAAAATAGAAAATGCGTAGAGCCAAAAATAAAAAACGCATTTAATAACTGATGGGAATGATAGAGATGGTGAATATCGGAGATGATCCTTATCACCTCCGAAAAAGTTACCATAACTGATAAAATTCTCTACCCGCCATTTAGTACCGGAATAGTACCACCCTGTACAAAACAAAAACAAAAAAAAAAAAAGTACGCGCACACACAAATACTCTGAGAAGAAAATTTACTTTCAGTTTCTCTTGTTTTTTTACAAGCTCATGGCAAGAGGTATGAAATATTTTCAATTTCTTTTTAGTTTGTGAAAGTGTATAAATTAGGAAAACCTATTTAGCGGACTATAGAATTAGGATAATTTAGATCGGTTAAAATCTGATATTTTATTAGAGATGAATCTGTAGCCTTGGTTTCAATAAAAAAAATATATATTTTTTACATTTAGCAACAGAGAAAATAGATGGTCACTTGTTAATTTAATGATGCGAGAAATATTATACCGGAATAAAGAAAGTATTAGATATCTATTATTTATTTCAAGATATTTCATATGGACGGAACTAAAGATTTGTATACAAGCACAATGCAAAGTCATTTGTAAACTAAAGCGTATAACACTTAAATATACGGCGTTTTATTTTTAAGTTTATTATTATAACAATTTATTTTAGGTTGGCTGGTACAAATGTTGTATCAATTGCTTTCTTTTCTAGCTAGTGTTATTAAATCTTGTTATCTTTATTTATTTGTAGATGGGTCCAAATAATGAAGAACAAATTGAAGTTCGAAAATTGTGACAAATTGTTTGATTGTGTTCGGTCATGTTGGAGGATTTTCATGCATACATTTTAATCCAGTTTAGACCTTTAATTAATTAGCTTTAATTTCATGTTGTTAACGTAATTTGATAACTTTTAGTGTAAAATGAGGTGCAGTTGTAGCCCGACCCATATTTTGTAGGATCATCGCTCGATTGGCACAACGAATCGACAAAGAAGTAGAATTCCAAAAAGATGGAACGGACAAGCCCACCGATAGGACGGATCGCCCTGATAGAGGAGAAGGTCAGAGAAAAACAGTAGATAGAATGGATAGTTACTGCATGTTTTAGAAAGTTTATTATAAGATTTTTTTGTCTAATGATACTCGTTTAAGACCTTTAGTTATTTAAATATTAGTTATCGGATAGAACGGATTTGTCTTGTGTTTTTGACTTAAAATGTTCAATTCTTGAATTGGTACCACTAATTGATATCTCTCGATTGAGATCTCGAGAAGAATTTGTGTATTTAAGGTTCCGTTTGGATACGTGTGGGAAGAAGGAAATAAAATTTATTATAAACAATTCAAATTCTTCACAAAGTTACACACTTTCCAATACTTCTTCCCACTTTTTCTCTTTTTCCATTATTCCCACCCCTATCCAAACGGAGCCTAAGATCTGTGGAAATGCTCATCGTTAATTACTCGTCAGCTTCCTTGTTATATATATGTCTAATATCTTAATTATATAATTCATATATTTATATATCTCTATTTACAGATTCTAATACAAGGTCTCTTTTTATTATATGCAACATGTAATATACCAGTGCGTATTCAGTTATTCCACCGTGCGTGACCATGATAGAACCAATATCTGTACGTACTATATGTGCTATATATATGATGAGAGATGAGAATTAATTGTTTGGACTAAATCAGCTCAAATAAAATACTCTTAAGTTGAAATTTGTTGAATTATCTAATTAGCTTGCAACTGTGCCGAAGAGATTAAACAAGGCAAGTAAGAGAGCATGGAGTGGAGAGAGAAAGTTTGCACGTTATTAGAAATTAAATACATGGAGTGTTTAAAATAAAAGAGTATTTTCGTCATAGAGGAGTGTTTTATCAAGTGGGAGTGTCAAAATCATATCCCCGTTATCACTACTCAGAGCAGAGAAATAAAGTCTCGCAAGAACGAAACAAGGAAAGAATAATATTGTTGCCTTTTTTAAATAAAAATATTCTTTCGTGATATTTGTTGAGATGATTGTTTCTTTCAATGGAAACCTTGAAATGTCGGTGAGAAGGAAAAGACGACCTCCAAATAAATAACAGCGGGTCAAGTACAAAGGCACAAATTGGGACAAATATGTTGTCCTCAGACCTCAGTACCTCTTTCTCACATCTTATGGCCGGTCTGGCTTTGAGATTTTCTCAATTTGGTCGTCCTTGAATTATCGGAGAAATCCTGCTAATTTGCAACAAGATAAGACTCCTATGGCTGTGCGCCGCCTCGACCCAACTTCTTCCAAGCCACCCCTTGTCGGGTTTGAGGCTGATATGAACAAAATCTTGGAGTTTATGATTAATCCTCGTTTAGAGAAACTTTCCGTTGTTGATATTGTTGGACCACGCGGTGTTGGCAAAACTTATCTTGCCAAGGAAATTTATACAAGGTTTGTTAGTTTTTTCATGAACATGTACATACACCTCTTACTTTTTCTTTTTTTTTAAAAAAAAGAGAAAAAATTTATGTCACTGCAATTTTTTTTAAATTGAAATATATCATTTTTAATTACGAATTAGAAATATCTTACCCTAAAATCACTATAATTAGTTATATAATATTAATTCCTCTCAAAACACAACTAATTAGAGATGTAAACACTATAATTTGTATGATCTTTTTGAAAATATCTAAATGATCTTTGTAGGACAAAAATCTTTCATAAAAAAAATTAGATCCATAACATTAAAAAATTATTAAGAAAATCAATTGATAAAAAAATTTAATAAACTGAAAGCTTTTGAAATATTAAAATATTGATATTTAAAATTTAAAATATCAAATTTTGAAAATTGAAATTAGTAGTAAACTCTTGCTTTAATATCTGGGTCAACAGACACAAGTCAGTTTAATAATTATTGATCGTAAGAGTCTCTTATGCATATTTTGCTGTGAAATTAATAAATTTAACAGTTCGGAGGTCCAGAGGCATTTCGATGTGCGCTTATGGCTTCCTATTCATTATGATGATATTTTCTATCGTACAACTTGGGCAATTAAAGATATGAGAGAGCAACTCTCAATTGAGGCCGAGGCCGATATATCAAATTTTCTAAGGGGCAAAAGATACTGCGTAGTAATTGACAACCCCAACGGTGGTTATTCTGCAGACGATGGATCGAACTTAAGGTACGCAATCCTGAGAGAACTTCCAGACAATAACAACGGGAGCAGAGTCCTTGTAACACGCACACAATATTATCGCGAGTGGTATTCTATTCCTATACCAAAATTGCTGATACTTGGTTCAGATTACTATGGCGAGTGGTGGAGTAATCCTATTCCTGTACTAAAATTTCTGTATGAAGTTGGTCCCCGAAGCAATGAAGAAAGCCTCGAGATGCTGCACAAAGCGGCTTTTCGAAAAGATCCATGGGATGGTTGTCCAGCTGGCGAAGTGGATGACCTGGCGACGAAATTCGTGCCTAAATGTGAGGGCCTGCCTTGGCCATTACGATTCCTTGGAGGTCTGCTCTCTCAACTTCCTTGGAACGAGGTCCTGGACAAAATCGAGGCGTTAGAAGCTGCAGGAATGAGCTTTGTAGAATTCGCAATGAGATACAGGGACCTGCCACGTTATCAGCATAGAGTAATTTTCCTGTATTTTCTTACTTTTCCTCGAGACGCTGAAATCCATGCAAAGTCTCTTTTGCGTATGTTGGAGGCGGAGGGCATCAGATTCAATATCGTAGGAAAAACAGAAATTTTAGAAGATCTCGCTGAAAGGTACACAACTAAATTATTTAATAACACTATTATAAACAATATATAAAAATTTGTATCGTTAATTTTTTTAAATTAATATATAGATGATTTTGAATAAACTGATATTATTATCACGAAAGAAAAGTAATCATTCTAAAATTATAAATTATAAATTACTTTAATATGTTATATTTATGAATTGAATGTTATTACATTTGGTTTCATGAGTTTATATTCGTATTTAGGGGCCGTTTGGATCGCTTAGGAATTTGAGGAATTTGAGAAAGTTGCAATTCCTAGGAATAAATTTATTGGGAAGTGTGTAATTTTGTGAAGAGTTTGGATTGTTTATAATAAATTTATGGTAGGAAGATAAAATTCCCCAAAATCCCATGGGGATCCAAACGGCCCCTTAGAAGTGTTCAAGAAGATACTATTGATCTTGAACTGTAGAACTTTAAATAAAATAAATATATATCTCTAAAATGTTCATAGGTCTTGAATATTAGCAGGAACACTAATATGCCATACAAGATTGTCGTGTTGATTAAAAGTACGTTGTAGTTCTGTAAACGTTGATAAAAGATTATCATTTAATAACACGAGTATATGAAAAGTTTTATATATTGAACAGATCTAATTGATAAAAATATTATATGGATTGTGTTTGTGTCATTAATATTTTTATCGTGTCATTAATTCTAAGATTGAAATGATATATTTTCACATAAGGAATATGCAACGTGATTATTACTTAAAACCATTTGAAACTTGTGGTGATAAAAGTAATTGTTCTTTGTATATAACTTGTGTAGGAGGAAAATATATATGTTAATAGCTAATTGTCACTCATGAATTGAGGAATGATATTATAAAGGGTTCCTTAGTAAAGTAAGATTATAAATGGATCCAATATAACTGAAGTCCAGTTATAATTATATAATCCTACTTATTGGAGACCAAGAAAAAATTATAATATGAAGATGACACAGTCCTACTTTGTATAATAATCATAATATCATATGGCAAGGAATAGACACAAGTAATGTTAATAACATTACTAGAAAGATCGTGTTTCTTAAAAGAATTTGCTAAACATCTATATTATTTGGGTAGCTGTAATGTATGCTAGAGTACCGCTTACAGTTTATGGAATAAAATATTTTATTCCATTGCTTACATAATATGGATCCTCAATATAGGTCACACCAACTGAATGGGAAACAAGAAATATATTTTCTATGTACAAAATTTCATGTTGTATGAAATAAAATACAAATAGAAAATTATATCACATGACGTGATTAACTAGCAAGGAATAAAATTATTGATATGTGAATATTATGAGTATAATATATATTTCACATACTATAATAATATATAAAGAGGTTTGCTAAAATGCTATGCATAGTAGGGATGACCTTCATGCTATGGATTCATTCTTGCATTTCGTACTTCAAACAACCAATCCAAACCGTTCATTATCTTCTTCATATTAAAATCTCATTAGAAACCAAATTTTACATTTTTTTTCAATTTTTATCAGCTTTTTGAAAATACTTAATCTAATAAATTCTGAACCCTTCAATAACAGTGAATTAAAAAAATCTGAGAAACATAGTAAAAAAAATTTTAAAAAAATGTAAAATTTGGTTTCTAATAAGATTTCAATATGTAGAACATAATGAACGGTTTAGATCGGTTTGTTTGAAGCATGAAATGCAAGAACGAATCCATAGCACGAAGACCATCCATGCTATGCATAGCATTTTAGCAATCGTCATATATAAATATTATTGTAGAGTGTATAAATTTATTTAAAACCCAAGCCCAATTATTTTAACAAATGAAGAGAGAAAAAGGCTTTAAATTCGGGTCAGAATTTGAGCGAAGTTTAAACTGAAAATTAGTATAGCAAATGATAACCAAATTGGACAAATGATATATGAACATTGTAGCCCTGGAAGTGTAGAATCCAATGATGCAAGTTTCATGTTGTTTGAATTTTCCTACAGAAGATTTATCTATATTTTAGTGCTGCAACGTCAGAAATTAAAGTGTTGTTTTTAATTTCTGATAGTGGCTTTAAATACTATACGAATTTGAAAGGTTTATTCTGATATTTTAAAGGTAAAACAGATCAGAAAAATTAGAACACAAGTAAGTCTTCATGTGTTGAAGTTTTGACTTTCTCTTCCTCAAAATATTTATTAAAATATTGTCACACCCCGTAACCAACAAGCACGTGACAATCCCCGCCGCGACTACCACACGATAGACGCAAGGCATAACAATTTATTCAATAAACCATACAACAAGTTATATCACCACAATTTAACATGAATCAAGCCAACTATAAGAATTAATAGAGTTCAAATCCAATACTTTGTCTCATCATTCAATAGTACATGAAGAATTTGAGATGATTAGTGTTGTACTAAACGTCTCTAGGTTTGTCGATTGCAAAACAATATCATTTGGCATTTAACAATCTTCTTTGAGTTTTATAGGAAGAAGATACAATTTATGAGGACTTGGATAAAAGCCTTAAGAAAGATCAAGATCAAGTCATTAGAGAGCTTATAGGCTAGCTTAGACTAGGATAGAAGGTTTACTTTAGTCCTTGTTTATCCTTGAAATGGTCTAGATAGCGAAAAGCTCAATAAACCAGCAAAATCCTGTTTTCTGTGACCTAGCGTCGTACAACGCTAGATAGAGTTACACAACGCCCGAACAGCTAAATTCTTACTTTTGTGAATCAACGTTGCACAACGCTATATAGAGTTAGGCAACGCTGATTCACAACGTTGTACAACGCTGAATAGAGTTGTACAACGCTGCAGTTAAAAAACTTGGAAAATTTCCTGAGTACCATCGTGCAACGCCATATAGCGTTGCACAACGCCACAAAAATCCCAAGTTAGCTGGCTGTTCAGACAGCGCTCTGTTAACGTTAGCCAACGCCTTTCAGCGTTGGGTAACGTTAGCGTTGTGTGACGGTATATAGAGTTGTACAACGCTCTGTTGAATCTGTCAGAGTTGTTCCTTTTGTCTCCCTTTAGCGTTGTGTAACGCCATTCAGTGGCAAGCAACGCTCTGACAATTTCCAACGGAATTGTCGGAGCTTTCCTTTGGTTTTACACTCCTGCGTTGTGCGACGGCATATAGCGTTGCACAACGCTCTGACAGACCAACGGCTATATTAAAGAGCCGTTAGAATTTACAACGGTCATATTCCAGCGTTGTATAACGCTATTCAGCGTTGTACAACGCTGGGGCCTGTTTTTGCTGGGGAACTGCTCATTTCGAGCCCTATATATATCCACCCCTTGTTCTCTCTCCAAAGTGAGTCTTGCCTTGCAAAATTAGACCAGAATTGAGCCTTTGAGCACAGGAATACTCTCCCACTTGAGCTTTTCATAGCTAGACCATCTTGAGAGATTTAGTAGCCTCAAACACCACCGCCCCGACATTGTCGCTAGGTGTAGGTTGGAATAGGTTGAGAGCTCTTCTCCTTTGAGGCCGTTGTGCCATTCGAGTTAGGCCGATCCGCCTCGAGTGTCCTTGTGACGAGGTGATTCGGTTCGAAGTTGTAGTCCCGTTCTTGTTGGAATTGAACGGAGCACGCCCTTTCGTGGTAGCGGAACTCCCGGAGACGTACGACTAAGGCTAGCTTCTTCTAGCGGGTCGGAACTCCGTAATCACATCGCGTGTTCAATTTTTCTCTCTCTTTTTCTCTTTATTATCTTGCTATACTTGAATTGCTTGTGTGCTTGCTTGTATTGGGTACCAATTGAATTGTGTTAGGGTAGTTCATACCAAACCGGTCCAAAACCTTAATCGCTTCCGCTAAATCTTGATTAAGCCGCCTCCATTAGGGACAACAAAGTGGTATCAGAGCGGGAACCTCGATTAAGCTATTCTTAATCTCGGTTTTCGGTCATGGCGGCTCGATTTGTAGAGAGACCGGACAAATTAGGCCAAAATTGTAGAAATTTCTCTTTTTGCAAGTGTCACAAGCTTTTCCCTCAAGTGCAAACCGACAAGCCAAAGCCTAAGCACAAGAAGGAAAAGAAGAAGGCTCAAGCCATGCATGCCTTGTGGGATGTTGAATCCGAAACAAGCTCATCCGATTCGGATTCTCATGAGGTGTATGCTTTGGTGGCAAATGTGGAAGAGGTGGTATTCTCAACGGATGATGTGGAGGATGACTTCGTGAAGGACATCCTCAATGAGTTCAATCAAGGGACAAGATTTGTTCATCCGCTACTTCAAGCGCGTAATGCAACACCACCTCCATCTCCACCACCTTCGCCAAAGGCATGCTCTCCAAAGGTATATCTCCCTCTCAATGAATCTCTTAGTAGTAGTGATAGTGAGAGTGATGATGAACCAACTAGTTCAACTCCATGTGTTGATTGTGATAGGTTGAACTCTATTCTTGATGCTACCCATGATGCCTTGGTTAGGAAAGCCGATACCATAGAAACTTTAAAAACCACGGTAGATGAGCTTACTTCTAAGATGGGTGAGTATGAGGCTAAAATTAAGGAGCTTGAAAAACAACTTGAAAGACAACTTGAAAAACCGATTTTAGCTCAAGCTCCTAAAACGGATTTGAAAAACCTTTTCAAAGGTCAAAAGCCTCATGACAAGTCCGGTCTTGGTTACCAAAAGCCTTATCAAACCAAGAAAAGGAACTTGTCACACAATAATGGGAAACAAGTTGCACACAACACACAATTTCAAAAACCTAGGAATTCTCGTGGTCATGCACATATGTACCAACGGAAACCTAGAAACACTAGAGTGCAAAACGAAAAGAATTTGCAAAATCAAGAAAAGAAGGTTTTTGTTCCAAAGGCGTCCAATAAAATTTATTTTAGAGGACCCGATGGATGGTTTTATGAATTTAAAGAGCAAAACTCTTCTCAAAACCACAAAGCTCAATCCAATGGGCATAAAATGAATGTTTCCCAACATTTCCAAAAGGATCGCAAAAAGCATTTTAATGCCTCATCCTATGATCCTAAGAAGAAGGCCGAATACCTTAGAGCCCATTACTATTCTCATTTTGTCAAGGGTTCTACCATGCCTAAGCCAACCAATGCATATTGCAACTATTGTTGTCAAAATGGTCATATCTCGTTGGAATGCAAACTTAGGAAACCAAATGGTGAGTCTAAAGGTAAGTGGGTTCCAAAAGCTTGTACCTCTAGTGGTACAACTAGTGGTATAGTAACCAATGTGGTCTAAATACCAAGTTAACCCCCCGGTCTTATAAGCCAAATCTTTAGGGGGAGTCTCTTTATTTCTATCTTATTTTTTGTTTGAGAGGTTAAATTTGGTCACACTACTTTGTGTAGTGCTCTAAATTGGTTCTCCAATTCCTTTTCTCCAAAATTAAGGGGGAGCCATAAATTTAGGGGGAGTTTGCTACAATTTTCACTTTTTGTCGATTTACAAAAAGGGGGAGAATTGTAGTAAAGCTTGTGAAATGCCAAAATTTAATCGCTTTACTAATGATATTGTTTTGCAATCGACAAACCTACAATTTTCACTTTTTGTCGATTTACAAAAAGGGGGAGAATTGTAGTAAAGCTTGTGAAATGCCAAAATTTAATCGCTTTACTAATGATATTGTTTTGCAAATCGTCAAAAGGGGGAGATTGTTGTACTAAACGTCTCTAGGTTTGTCGATTGCAAAACAATATCATTTGGCATTTAACAATCTTCTTTGAGTTTTATAGGAAGAAGATACAATTTATGAGGACTTGGATAAAAGCCTTAAGAAAGATCAAGATCAAGTCATTAGAGAGCTTATAGGCTAGCTTAGACTAGGATAGAAGGTTTACTTTAGTCCTTGTTTATCCTTGAAATGGTCTAGATAGCGAAAAGCTCAATAAACCAGCAAAATCCTGTTTTCTGTGACCTAGCGTCGTACAACGCTAGATAGAGTTACACAACGCCCGAACAGCTAAATTCTTACTTTTGTGAATCAACGTTGCACAACGCTATATAGAGTTAGGCAACGCTGATTCACAACGTTGTACAACGCTGAATAGAGTTGTACAACGCTGCAGTTAAAAAACTTGGAAAATTTCCTGAGTACCATCGTGCAACGCCATATAGCGTTGCACAACGCCACAAAAATCCCAAGTTAGCTGGCTGTTCAGACAGCGCTCTGTTAACGTTAGCCAACGCCTTTCAGCGTTGGGTAACGTTAGCGTTGTGTGACGGTATATAGAGTTGTACAACGCTCTGTTGAATCTGTCAGAGTTGTTCCTTTTGTCTCCCTTTAGCGTTGTGTAACGCCATTCAGTGGCAAGCAACGCTCTGACAATTTCCAACGGAATTGTCGGAGCTTTCCTTTGGTTTTACACTCCTGCGTTGTGCGACGGCATATAGCGTTGCACAACGCTCTGACAGACCAACGGCTATATTAAAGAGCCGTTAGAATTTACAACGGTCATATTCCAGCGTTGTATAACGCTATTCAGCGTTGTACAACGCTGGGGCCTGTTTTTGCTGGGGAACTGCTCATTTCGAGCCCTATATATATCCACCCCTTGTTCTCTCTCCAAAGTGAGTCTTGCCTTGCAAAATTAGACCAGAATTGAGCCTTTGAGCACAGGGATACTCTCCCACTTGAGCTTTTCATAGCTAGACCATCTTGAGAGATTTAGTAGCCTCAAACACCACCGCCCCGACATTGTCGCTAGGTGTAGGTTGGAATAGGTTGAGAGCTCTTCTCCTTTGAGGCCGTTGTGCCATTCGAGTTAGGCCGATCCGCCTCGAGTGTCCTTGTGACGAGGTGATTCGGTTCGAAGTTGTAGTCCCGTTCTTGTTGGAATTGAACGGAGCGCGCCCTTTCGTGGTAGCGGAACTCCCGGAGACGTACGACTAAGGCTAGCTTCTTCTAGCGGGTCGGAACTCCGTAATCACATCGCGTGTTCAATTTTTCTCTCTCTTTTTCTCTTTATTATCTTGCTATACTTGAATTGCTTGTGTGCTTGCTTGTATTGGGTACCAATTGAATTGTGTTAGGGTAGTTCATACCAAACCGGTCCAAAACCTTAATCGCTTCCGCTAAATCTTGATTAAGCCGCCTCCATTAGGGACAACAATTAGATAATACATGAATAAGAAAGTTAAGACAAAGCATAGCATTTGAACTTACATCAATATAACATTTGTAATAATAAGCCATGCCACCAAATATAAATCTACCACAACAATTCATACATCACACATCTAAGTACCAAGTGATGGTACCAAATCAAGAACATATAATCATACATCAAAATATATCCATGGTACCACACCACACGGTACACACAAAATGACAATCAAGTAAACTAACCTACATAGCCTAAATAAAAATAATGCAAGTCATATGTCATAAATACCAACCAAAAGGCCAATGGACTAATAGTGGTGATAATAACTCGAGACTGGGCCTACTCCTCGCCAAAAACCGCCTCTGACCCCTCCTCAAAACCTGGAACCCACAAAGTGGAAGCGGTGAGAAATAAAATTTCTCAGTGCGGTATTCAGTTCCAGCACATGAACTCTACGCTTTCATGTTTGGAATTAAATACCCGCAAAAAGAAACAATCAAGTAATAAGCAAGTACATAATAATAATAATAATGATGCACAAGTATGATGCAATGCCGACTTATAATTTCAATCATATCAGATTTCCATATCAAATAAACACAAAGGTCGGCAATTTAAATTGGTCCATACCATGCAACTACAAGTCTGGTTTGTAATCAATCAAATCACACATAATTCAATCCAGTTCACTTCATTGTTCCAAAACAATATCAAATTACCCTACTTGACATTCCAGAATCACTCCCCTCATACCCCGTCTAGCTCGGGTATCTGAGTCCCATGTAACAGCGCTGACTACATAGCGTGCACCGGTAGCTAGCCGGCTTCCGCACGATGTTTCGTGAAACTGGCCAACCGTACAAGTAGTAACATAACCAATACACAATTCAGTCTTTCCATTTCACAATTTGAATACCATACAACATGCAAATAATTCAATTCAAGTCACAATAATATAAGATAACAATTTCAGATGCAAAAGTCATATGGTAGTCATGCAAACGTCAAGGAATCAACATGCATAATAAGTAAATAATTCCTACTAATTAAAAGCATTGAGTTCATGTGAATCCGCACCTGAACTCCACAAGAAAAGAACCTGACTAACGTGAACTCGAAGCACCAACGTCACCCGCACTATATCCCTCGTCTCCCAAATCTATAAAATAGCAAAATCCTAAATTAAACCCTTTAAATTCATAATTAGGTTAAAAATTCCAGATTTAAAGGTTCTATAGTTTCTCTCATAAATTTTATCCTACTTTGCAAAAATCAAATGCTAAAGCGCATAAAATGATCCTAAATATTAACCTAACATCTAATGATACTAAACAAGTCATTATAACTCATTTATCATGCTAAAACTCATGTAATTTAACGCACTTCTTTGCTGTACAAAAAGTACAATAATGAGGTTATGCATGCAAGATTATCTTACTACAAGAATACCCTAAAATACAACATTATGATGCCATTATGTAAAAATAAGCTTGCTGAAATTTTTCTCTAAAACCCAAAACTTTTTGTAAAGCTTATACAACTCTAGATTTCACACAATATCAAGTACTCCAAATAACATACCATATATATTATCCAAAATCCCAAAAAGAAGGGTTAAATTCGGGTAAAATGATTATTCAAGCTCAAACTTAGTTTTAAATTCCATTTTAAGCTAAAAGAAACTATTTCCAAGCAACAACAACTATATACAAGTTAAAAATAGCTAGAAAACCTTCATGCAACACTTAATTTCATCCAATTTCGGAATATTTTCCAAAAATCCGAAAATAGCCAAAAGAATTTCAAGAGAAGTGCAAGACCTCACTATTTGGCACCATAATCACAAACTAATCCCATTTTGCAACCATTTTCAACCATGCAACTCAAAAATCCGAAATAAATAGAGAAAATTAGAAACTTACATGAATATAACTTGTTTTTGAGAATAGAAAGCTTGCATGCATAGATCTCTACTTCAACTCACCATTTCTGATTTTTCCCGATTTTTTTCAGATTTTATTCTATTTTGTTTTGAGTTGATTTTGTATGGAACCAAATGGGATTAAGAGAGAAAAGAAGGCAGAGGGGTGTGCGCAAGAGAGAGAAAAGAGAGGTTTTTCCTCTCTGTTGCACGGGTGGGGAAAGGGGTTGGGATTTTCCTTTTTTTTTTTAACTAAAAGCCTTTTTGTTACACCACTCCAAAATGCACCCACAAACAACATATGAATATAAATCCAAATAACATGTGCAATAACTCAAACCATGCAATGAAATGATGCTTAATTAATTTATCTTCACACTAACCATATCTAAAATTAGCTAAGCAAATCCTTTAAATAAAATTTTCTGAAAATATAAACTTTAAAATTTTCATGAATGTAACATCCACCCCCCCTAAAAGAAACGTTCAGTCCTCTGAACGGAAAACGTACCTGAGCTCTCAAACAACTCGGGGTAACGGTGCCTAAACACATCCTCGGGTTCCCACGTTGCTTCTCTCACTGAGTGACGACTCCACTGGACCAACACAAAACGAATCGTCCGGCTACGGAGGCGGTGCTCCTTCGTGTCTAAGATCCGTATCGGTCGCTCCTCGTAGGACAAGTCATCCTCGAGTTGCAACTGAGAGTGTTCCAACTTGTGTGACGGATCCTTGACATAGCGTCTCAACTGTGAGACGTGAAACACCCGGTGAAACCGACCTAAAGCCGGGGGTAAATCTAGCTCATAAGCCACAGTCCCAACTCGAGCGGACACAACAAAAGGTCCAACATAACGAGGACTGAGCTTCCCCGACACACCAAAACGATGTACCCCTTTGATCGGAGACACCTTCAACCACACTTCATCGCCAACCTTAAACTCCAGCGGTCGTCGCCTCACATCAGCATACCGCTTCTGACGATCCTGAGCCGATTTCAAACGGCTCAACACAATTCTTACCTTCTCTTCACTTTGGGAGACTAGGTCGGGACCTGTCGGTTGGTACGTGCCCTTGAGTTTCCACTACAGTGGAGTACGACAAGGCTCACCATACAATGCCTCATAAGGTGGCATGCCAATACTTGCATGAAAACTGTTGTTGTATGCAAGTTCGGCCAAATGCACATGATCCACCCACGAGCCACCAAAACTCAAGGCACACGCGCGCAACATATCCTCCAAAGTCTGGATAGTGCGCTCAGACTGACCATCTGTTTGGGGGTGATAGGCTGAGCTAAAGTGAAGTTTCGTTCCCAAAGACTCTTGGAAACTTTTCCAAAAGTGCGAAGTAAAACGTGTATCTCGATCAGAGATGATCTCACGTGGGCATCCATGGTACTTACACACACTTTTGAAGAATAACTCAGCCATTGAGCTTCCTGAGATGTCAGAACGAACGGGTATAAAGCGAGCCACCTTAGCAATCGGTCCACAACAACCCAAATAGCATCCACGTGACCTTTTGACATAGGAAAACCCGACACAAAGTCCATCGTCACTGACTCAAACTTGCCTTGTGGTCTCCTCAGATTTTGCAAAAGACCGGCACTCTTTCGCCGATCGGCCTTAACTTGTTGACAAACTTGGCACTTCTCCACATATTTTGCCACTTCACGCTTCATACCCGGCCACCAAAAGCTTCTTTTCAGATCCTTGTACATCTTCACCTCGCCGGGATGAATCGAATACCCCGACTCATGAGCCTCAGATAAGATCAGCCTTTTCAACTCAGGATCATCTGGAACACAAACCCGATCACCAAACCTCAACATCCCTGTCTCATCAAGTCGAAATGGGGTCTCGGGCTTAGTCTCCATGTCCTCTCTGAACTTTTGGAACTTCGGGTCGGCATGCTGTGCCACAACTACCCGATCGTGCAAGTCTGGATGCACCTCAATAGCGGCCAATACAATCGCAGCTAGCAAAGAGGAAGAAGATGTACTAGCTGAGGTCGAATTGGTGCTACAACTTGGTAAGGATGCTGCAACCTCCGCTGTCACCCCTACACTCAAACTCATCAAACGCATCTCTTCCAATAACTTTGGCTCACAAGTAACCAAACTAGCCAGATTAGCTCGGGTCTTGCGACTTAGCGCATCCGCTACTAAGTTTGCCTTGCCCGCATAATACTGGATATCAAGATCATAGTCCTTCATGAGCTCGAGCCACCTACGTTGTCTCAAGTTCAATTCTTTTTGAGAGAACAAGTACTTCAAGCTTTGATGATCAGTATAGATCCGACACTTCACACCATACAAGTAGTGCCGCCAAAGCTTAAGTGCAAAGATCACCGCGGCCAATTCAAGATCATGGGTTGGGTAATTCTCCTCGTGTGGTCTCAACTGTCGAGAGCCATACGCAATCACGTGGCCATCTTGCATGAGCACACAACCCAACCCTAATCGTGATGCATCTGTATACAAGTCAAAGTCCTTTCCTTGCACCGGCATTACCAAAATAGGCGCCGATACCAACCGCTTCTTCAACTCCTGAAAACTAGCCTCTTGCTCAAAACCCCACACAAAAGGAACATCCTTGTGCAACAACTGAGTCAAAGGACGAGCAAGAGAAGAAAATCCAGACACAAAGCGTCGGTAATAGCCCGCCAATCCAAGAAAACTACGGATCTCAGTGATTGTTCGCGGTTGACTCCACTCTGTCACCGCTTGCACCTTACTTGGATCTACTGCCAAGCCAGCACTCGAGATCACATGACCTAAAAAGGCCACCTTTTCCATCCAAAATTCACACTTCGAGAACTTAGCGAAGAGCTGGTGCTCCCGCAACTGGCTCAAAACAATCCGCAAATGCTCAGCATGCTCCTCAAAAGACCGAGAGTACACAAGAATGTCATCTATGAAAACCACCACAAATGAGTCTAAGTACTCTCGAAACACCCGATTCATTAAGTCCATAAATGTTGCTGGCGCATTTGTTAACCCGAATGGCATCACTAAGTACTCATAATGACCATAACGGGTGCGAAAAGCCGTTTTCTCGACATCACTTGACTGAATTCTCAATTGATGGTAACCCGTCCGCAAATCGATCTTCGAATAAACTGAAGATCCCTGCATCTGATCAAACAAGTCATCAATGCGCGGCAACGGATACCGATTCTTCACTGTCACTTTGTTCAGCTCTCTATAATCCACACACAACCTTAAGGTGCCATCTTTCTTTCTCACAAACAACACAGGGGCACCCCAAGGCGATGTACTAGGCCGAATAAAACCCTTGGCTAACAACTCCTCAATCTGCACTTTCAATTCTTTTAGCTCGGCTGGTGCCATGCGGTATGGTGTCTTGGAAATCGGCACTGTGCCCGGCATCACTTCAATGCCGAACTCGACCTCCCTCGGTGGTGGCAATCCTGTAATCTCCTCAGGAAACACATCAGGGAAATCACGGACTACCGAAATCGAGGCTAAGTCTGAGGTCTCAATCGTTGTGCACTCCACCGCCACAAGATAAGCACTACATCCGGCTTCTAAAAGATTTCTTGCCTCAACTGCTGACATAAGAAGTACCGGGTCTCCAGGTGCCCGACATCTAAGCGAATAACGAGAAGGCCCGCACCGATCAAATCGAACCAACCTCCGAGCACAATCTACATGAGCCCCGTACCTCGCAAGAAAATTCATGCCAAGCAAAACATCATACCGAGATATATCCATAACTAACATATCAGTGACTAACTCACGTCCGGACACTAAGATCCTCAAATCTCTACACCAAACCACTACACGGTCGGTCTGTCCTAACGGTGTCTCTACACTCAATAACTGATCACATGGTCGGGTAAGTAATCCACACCGCTCAACAAAAACTCGAGAAATGAGCGAATGGCTACAACCTGTATCTACCAACACAAATGCAAGGTGACCAGAGATCGAAAGAGTACCTGTCAGTAACTCGGCACTAGAATCAGGATCTGCCTTGACCTCAGTCTCAACTGATACGTCAGGCGCTGCTGCAACAGCATGAACTGCCACTCGGCCACCTAATCGGCCTCCACGTGGTGCTGGACCACCTCTACCACGGCCACCAGAACCTCTCAAACCTCCCTGTATGGTCCCCTGCTGCAACTGTGGGCAATCTCTCTTCCAATGGCCTGTTTGGCCACACTGAAAGCATGCCTTATTCGAGAACCGACACTGAGACTCTGGATGTGGCTGATTGCACCTACTGCACCAGCCAGTGGTCCTCTGTCCCTGAGAAGGCGAAGTAACTACAGCCTTGCCTTGCGGCTTTTGAGTCCCAGATGACTGCCCCTGTTTTGGCCGCACATTACGGCCCTTCTCCTCCTCGATACCCCTCTTGCGATGCGACTCTGCTATCTCAGCCTGTCGCATCAAACTAGGAACAGTCGGTGATGCAGGATTATCAACAGCCAAAGCAATCTCATGGTTCAACCCATTAACATAACGACGACGGTAACGATAAGGATCTGCAACAATGTCTGGAGCATAACGAGCCAAGGTCACAAACATCTTGTTGTACTCGGCCACAGATCGGCCCTGCTGCTTGAGCGAAAGAAACTGCTCTCGCAGCTCCTCTCGATGCAACTCACTAAGGAACCGGTCTGTGAACTGATGCTCAAACCAAGTCCATGGAATCCTCGGCAACTCGCCATCATAACCCAACTGAGTACTCTCCCACCAGAACTGAGCTGTACCCTCCAAAAACTGCACCGCTAGCTCTACATGGTCCTCCTCGGGAGCTCGACAAAGACGAAACTTGGCCATTATGCTAGCAAGCCAATTCTCAGCCGCTCTATAGTCACCCTCGCCATCAAACGTCGGCGGCCTCAATCGACTAAAGGAGTCAAACAACCTCCTAAAGGCATCCTCCTCAACAACCGGCTGAGCAGCTGGAGCTGCCCGCTCGGCTGCCTGGCGGCCACGCTCATAAGCATCAATCAATCGCTGCTCATAAGTGGGCTGAGGGCCACGAGGATCGGGTACATCCTGCCCCGCTCCTTGATCACCTGGGGCCTCTTCCTGTCTCTGACCACGACCACGATTTGCTCGTCGCCCACGGTTCATGGCGTGCTTAACTCAACCTGTTACACACAAGTTAGTACACGCACAAGAAACAAAAACAAAACAAATCAACCTTTACTTAAGCTAACCCCACTCAAACGTTCTTTAGGTCTGGTTTAGGTAGGGTAACCATTCTCTGATACCACTAAAAAGAACTGTCACACCCCGTAACCAACAAGCACGTGACAATCCCCGCCGCGACTACCACACGATAGACGCAAGGCATAACAATTTATTCAATAAACCATACAACAAGTTATATCACCACAATTTAACATGAATCAAGCCAACTATAAGAATTAATAGAGTTCAAATCCAATACTTTGTCTCATCATTCAATAGTACATGAAGAATTTGAGATGATTAGATAATACATGAATAAGAAAGTTAAGACAAAGCATAGCATTTGAACTTACATCAATATAACATTTGTAATAATAAGCCATGCCACCAAATATAAATCTACCACAACAATTCATACATCACACATCTAAGTACCAAGTGATGGTACCAAATCAAGAACACATAACCATACATCAAAATATATCCATGGTACCACACCACACGGTACACACAAAATGACAATCAAGTAAACTAACCTACATAGCCTAAATAAAAATAATGCAAGTCATATGTCATAAATACCAACCAAAAGGCCAATGGACTAATAGTGGTGATAATAACTCGAGACTGGGCCTACTCCTCGCCAAAAACCGCCTCTGACCCCTCCTCAAAACCTGGAACCCACAAAGTGGAAGCGGTGAGAAATAAAATTTCTCAGTGCGGTATTCAGTTCCAGCACATGAACTCTACGCTTTCATGTTTGGAATTAAATACCCGCAAAAAGAAACAATCAAGTAATAAGCAAGTACATAATAATAATAATAACGATGCACAAGTATGATGCAATGCCGACTTATAATTTCAATCATATCAGATTTCCATATCAAATAAACACAAAGGTCGGCAATTTAAATTGGTCCATACCATGCAACTACAAGTCTGGTTTGTAATCAATCAAATCACACATAATTCAATCCAGTTCACTTCATTGTTCCAAAACAATATCAAATTACCCTACTTGACATTCCAGAATCACTCCCCTCATACCCCGTCTAGCTCGGGTATCTGAGTCCCATGTAACAGCGCTGACTACATAGCGTGCACCGGTAGCTAGCCGGCTTCCGCACGATGTTTCGTGAAACTGGCCAACCGTACAAGTAGTAACATAACCAATACACAATTCAGTCTTTCCATTTCACAATTTGAATACCATACAACATGCAAATAATTCAATTCAAGTCACAATAATATAAGATAACAATTTCAGATGCAAAAGTCATATGGTAGTCATGCAAACGTCAAGGAATCAACATGCATAATAAGTAAATAATTCCTACTAATTAAAAGCATTGAGTTCATGTGAATCCGCACCTGAACTCCACAAGAAAAGAACCTGACTAACGTGAACTCGAAGCACCAACGTCACCCGCACTATATCCCTCGTCTCCCAAATCTATAAAATAGCAAAATCCTAAATTAAACCCTTTAAATTCATAATTAGGTTAAAAATTCCAGATTTAAAGGTTCTATAGTTTCTCTCATAAATTTTATCCTACTTTGCAAAAATCAAATGCTAAAGCGCATAAAATGATCCTAAATATTAACCTAACATCTAATGATACTAAACAAGTCATTATAACTCATTTATCATGCTAAAACTCATGTAATTTAACGCACTTCTTTGCTGTCCAAAAAGTACAATAATGAGGTTATGCATGCAAGATTATCTTACTACAAGAATACCCTAAAATACAACATTATGATGCCATTATGTAAAAATAAGCTTGCTGAAATTTTTCTCTAAAACCCAAAACTTTTTGTAAAGCTTATACAACTCTAGATTTCACACAATATCAAGTACTCCAAATAACATACCATATATATTATCCAAAATCCCAAAAAGAAGGGTTAAATTCGGGTAAAATGATTATTCAAGCTCAAACTTAGTTTTAAATTCCATTTTAAGCTAAAAGAAACTATTTCCAAGCAACAACAACTATATACAAGTTAAAAATAGCTAGAAAACCTTCATGCAACACTTAATTTCATCCAATTTCGGAATATTTTCCAAAAATCCGAAAATAGCCAAAAGAATTTCAAGAGAAGTGCAAGACCTCACTATTTGGCACCATAATCACAAACTAATCCCATTTTGCAACCATTTTCAACCATGCAACTCAAAAATCCGAAATAAATAGAGAAAATTAGAAACTTACATGAATATAACTTGTTTTTTGAGAATAGAAAGCTTGCATGCATAGATCTCTACTTCAACTCACCATTTCTGATTTTTCCCGATTTTTTTTCAGATTTTATTCTATTTTGTTTTGAGTTGATTTTGTATGGAACCAAATGGGATTAAGAGAGAAAAGAAGGCAGAGGGGTGTGCGCAAGAGAGAGAAAAGAGAGGTTTTTCCTCTCTGTTGCACGGGTGGGGAAAGGGGTTGGGATTTTCCTTTTTTTTTTTAACTAAAAGCCTTTTTGTTACACCACTCCAAAATGCACCCACAAACAACATATGAATATAAATCCAAATAACATGTGCAATAACTCAAACCATGCAATGAAATGATGCTTAATTAATTTATCTTCACACTAACCATATCTAAAATTAGCTAAGCAAATCCTTTAAATAAAATTTTCTGAAAATATAAACTTTAAAATTTTCATGAATGTAACAAATATTCTATCGATTAAGCAATCGATCAAGATACGGGTGGCGGAGCTAGGTGTTGACGGGGAGTTCGCTAGCACGGATTCAACTGTCATTCTTGTTTCGGATTCAAGGTGAACCGAAGAGGAATAAAATTTCGTTAGAGACCATTGGTATATTTCAACAATCCTTCTTGTAGGAATATATATGATTGTGATGCAAATATAATATAGAAAAGTTAACAATAATAAAACCGATCTTAGATGTTATCTGTTAATAAAATTTTTAAAATTACCTTATTTGCATCATGAAATCCTTCAAATAATACATTGAATAATAGTTCAATTACATATTTTAAACACAAAGCAATCAATCAATATATATTCTAATATATATATATGCAAACACAAAGCATCGTTATTATATCATAGTAAAAAAAAATAAGATAGACAAATGCAAAACATTCTCACATGAGCAAACTTATCAATAAGTTAAACAAATTTTAAATCTACCGTCACAAATACTATGAAATAAAATCTACTTACAAGAACAACCCATTAGACTTACCCCACTCACGTGTTCTATTGGTCTGGTTCGGTTGCTAAACCATTCTCTGATACCACCTGTGACACCCCGTCGAATACTGTAACTGGACAACACGCGACGGAGTGCCCGCCGCGGATGCCTGCTGCACCCGCAAGGCTTAGAACCACTCATTTTACAAATTACTGTTAATTATACACAATTAATATACATGTCGATTATAATTATTTACTTAAACATAAAATAAATCCTACAAAGGTCTGGTACATTTAGGTTACTAATCACAATATCCAATGGCCCGCTACTCGTCTTGCTGTCCAGCACTTGATCTGAAACCTGGAACCCACAACCAACCGTGGAAAACAATGCAAAAGCACGGAATGAGATAAATAAAATTTATCTCAGTACGGTATTCAGTTCCAGCCACTTGAGTTTTTAATATCATGTGTTGGAACTAAATACGTGACTGAGTCAAATAAATTCCAACTTAAATTTCCATATTTATTTCAAATAACATTAAATCTAACTTTCGATCAAGCAATGCAATTAGAAAATAAATTCAGTACTCTTCAAATCATTTAAAAATTCGGAGTTTGCCAATTGTCATTTCAATTTATTAGAAAAGTAATTAATCATATGCAACAACTATCGTGTAAAAACATTCACATCTTGTTCCAACCAGAAATAACAATGTCAAATTAATTAAATCAATGCAATATGCAATGTGAGCTCGGCAATCAATTCCATAACAATTCAAATTCCAAAGTATAACAAATGCCGACTCATTTGGTTGGACAACTTTCTAGTATGCAAGTCTGGTTTATCACAAGTCAATCATTTCAGTCATTTCCTTCAGATACCGCGAACCACCCTATAGATGGATGCCAACGGCCAATTCAAAGTCAATATGTCGCGAGCACCTTCTACGAGGGGCTACCCCGACCAATTCAATTCATATACCATTCAATCAATTAAATCAACAAATGTACAAGCAAGCTGGGAACACTCACACTCCGGTCCATTCCAGACTAGACCTACTGAGTCCCGGTACATAAGCGCTTATTACACGGTGCTTGGTAGGATGGGTCATGACTCCACCTCCAAACATTACGAGTGTCTATCTCAACCACACAAGCTGTACTTACCTCAATCAATCACATTTCAATCGGATACCATTCAATATGTCACTTTCCAACATTTCAATCGGATACCATTCAATATGCCACTTTCCAATCATGCATCAATATACAATTTCACAAAATGATCTCATGAACAAAATTCCAATTATGAATTCAGAATGCATAATGATAATAATAATAATAACAACAACAACAACAATCCGAATATATATCACATATAATTAAAACTCAAGTGAAATCCGTACCTGATAACAAAATGAACATCAGCAAGCAAACAAATAATCATACAGACCCTCAGTTGCACCAGCCCTATTCGGCTTGAAAACCTGCCCCGACTCTACATAGACAATACTAGGCTAAGTCCTTATTTAAGCAAGCAAACAATAACAATTCACATTCAACAAATTCGTAGATAAAGTGACGGATTTGATTTGATCCTTAGTATACCATACAATTATAGTACACCTTATTAGTTGTATCAGTAGATGATTTCAAAGGCTAGACAGTGGTTAACAATGTTAAAAATCAGCACACAATGGTAAAACACAAGTGCTGGACAAATTCTGGTACAAACAGTAAAGGGTATTTCTGACAGTTTACAAAAATCCTTTTTATTTCAAGAACGGCTGAACGGAATCAAATGAAAATTTAACTGTGAATGAAACATGATAGGACTCATCTACTGTAAAAATTTCATGATGTTTGGACATACAGATTAATTATAATGAATTTTCGAAATCAGACAGAATCAGGTTTCAGAAAATCTGTTCCAGCAAATTGTGCCAGTAAATACGTCTGAAAGTTCCTGCCTTGAAACCCTTCAAATAAATCTCTAAAAATTTTGTAAAATTTACAGAATCTGCCTCTAGATGTCTAGTTTTATACCTAAAAGTTTCAAGTCCTAAATGCAAACAGAGAATAAATGAAAAATGAAAAACCACACTGGGGTCTGTCTGTTCCAGAAACTGATTTTCAAAAGTTGCCCTGGTTTCAAAAATCTTGTAAAAATACCAACCAATCTCAGAAAAATTCACTTTAGATACCAAAATTTTCATCTTGAAGTCTAGTTTCAAACAAAACTATTCTCACATCCAAATTCGAAATAGAATAACGACAGTTACTTAAAAACTGAAGCAAGGTCACAGTGGTATGTAAAATCAGAAATGTACTTATTCAATTTGACCCTTCAACAAAAATATCGATTATCTTTTCCTTTAACTTACTTCACTTGAACAGGAACCACAGATGTTTCTCTTGTCATCTAAATCATTTAGTTAGAACATAAAGAAAGTAGAAAATACCAAATTTAAAGAGCTATCCACTTCGGCTCAGGGATTGCCGCGGCTCGAGAATCTGCTTCCTAGGACAGTTCCTATCTTTCTTTGAATTTTCCTCTATCTTTTTCACCATTAATATGGCCGAAATTTTTTTTTGAAAGTTGGGTACGGCACAAAATGTAGCTCACTTGGAGAAGAGGGAAAAGGAAAATAAAGAAGAGGGAGGCGTTCTAGGGGACTGGGGACCAGATCCCAAATTCCAGGAGTAAAGCTTCTCTACTCCTTTTGTTCATTTGCACATGGTGCATCCTTAATCCCATGAACCTAAGACATACTACTATGGGTCCTACTTGGAAGGAAACCAAAATTGTAAGGAATACTCAATTTAAGGACATAATTAATCCAACGATTTAGAGCCAGGAAAATATGTAAATGTACTTTTATTTCAATTATTACTGTTTCACCATAAACATCCAGCTAATTCAGTTTGTAGAAATTTATGATGAATAGCAGCAACCTTTATGATACAAGGTGAAGTTACAAATTTTTATGTTCTTATTTCAAAAAAATAAGAGCGAGTATAAAATTTAATTTCATGCATGGAATTTACTCAAAATAAAATCAAGCAAGTGTGTATAAAATTTTTTTTTTTAAATGTTAATATAAGCAAAATATCTTGCATTACCAATATAGAAAACGTTCAATTTCAGAAAATAAAGTCACTCAACTAATAATTCAGTAATGAATTATCGAATTTCACTATAACAAAAGTTCAAAAACAGCAAAAAAATTCAGTTGTCAAATTTTACAAGAAATTCATAAATAGCAAAAAATTCAAAACGTCACATTCCTCCCTCCTTAAAAAAAAATTTCGTCCTCGAAATCATCTAAACACATTGCAATTATGCAACCAATAATACAAGTAGATAGCATGTACATATTATGCAGCAATTACAAATTTATGCAATGCAAGTGATCCCGACATTTTATCCAATCTAAAATTCGAATACTAATGATAATACTAGAATGTCAGTCCAATTTTGGTAACTCTCAATGCAAGTCTGGTAATCATAAGTCTCAATCGATTCAGAGTCAGATATTGCGAGTCTCCCTCTCAGAGGGCTACCAGCTATTATAGATATTCAGATACCGTGAATCACCTCCAAAGAGGGTTGCCAACGACCATTCAATTCCATTTACAATTCAGACAACCGTGTACCATATCATTATAACAATCCGAGTAACAAACATACTACAAGCAGAAAACACTATCACTCCTTATGTTACCTTTTTTTTTTAAGTCTTTCAATTCTTGTAACTTGTAACATTTTAAAAGGTCTAGTTTATTTCTTATCTTTTAGTAAGCACGGTAATATCAAAATTATTCTTGGCTGCCTTGGTGATCAGTCAAGGAAGTAAGGATAATTCTGGTATTTTTTAGATTCAATTAACAAGTCAGATGATCAGTCAGCTTGTTTGATCCTGGTGCCAACAAAAGATAAGAAGATCTTTACTCAAAAGCACAAAAGTTTCAAAATAACTGAAATTCTTGCTTTCTGTAGAAGACGTAACATAAAAAAAAACTTCATGCAAAAAGTATCTTTACATCTTTCTCAATAGAAAAAGTATATTTTTCGAAACATCAACAGATATCTTATGGAACTATATTATGAAAACAAAAATCTAAGCAACCTCCGAATTTTCCAGACTAGATCCTTAAGTTATCTTAATTCAAACTATGCACAATAAAACAATCGAAGAAAGTCTAATTTATGCTCCTTTGACTAAAATGAGTCACACTCGACAAACAATGTTAACCAAAGAGTATTTTTAAATATATAATAGAAAATATCATCTTGAGTTGTGACTTTAAATTGAAATTATAACATATCACAACAAAATTTTTTTTTCAGAACCAACATATACAGTCAAAATATCAAAGAGTATCGAGCTACCTCATATAAAGTATTAAACTATAAATTCAAATATATTATAGCTTAAAACTATGCAATATAAGCATCAAACTTAATCCAATTGCTCAACACACAAAAAGAACAATTATCAAAGAAAGTTTTCAAGAATCCAATTTAGTTGCTAAAGTAAGCACTAGTTAAAGCACTAGAGCAACAGGATAATCAAACATAAAGCAATCAATCAATATATATTCTAATATATATATATGCAAACACAAAGCATCGTTATTATATCATAGTAAAAAAAAATAAGATAGACAAATGCAAAACATTCTCACATGAGCAAACTTATCAATAAGTTAAACAAATTTTAAATCTACCGTCACAAATACTATGAAATAAAATCTACTTACAAGAACAACCCATTAGACTTACCCCACTCACGTGTTCTATTGGTCTGGTTCGGTTGCTAAACCATTCTCTGATACCACCTGTGACACCCCGTCGAATACTGTAACTGGACAACACGCGACGGAGTGCCCGCCGCGGATGCCTGCTGCACCCGCAAGGCTTAGAACCACTCATTTTACAAATTACTGTTAATTATACACAATTAATATACATGTCGATTATAATTATTTACTTAAACATAAAATAAATCCTACAAAGGTCTGGTACATTTAGGTTACTAATCACAATATCCAATGGTCCGCTACTCGTCTTGCTGTCCAGCACTTGATCTGAAACCTGGAACCCACAACCAACCGTGGAAAACAATGCAAAAGCACGGAATGAGATAAATAAAATTTATCTCAGTACGGTATTCAGTTCCAGCCACTTGAGTTTTTAATATCATGTGTTGGAACTAAATACGTGACTGAGTCAAATAAATTCCAACTTAAATTTCCATATTTATTTCAAATAACATTAAATCTAACTTTCGATCAAGCAATGCAATTAGAAAATAAATTCAGTACTCTTCAAATCATTTAAAAATTCGGAGTTTGCCAATTGTCATTTCAATTTATTAGAAAAGTAATTAATCATATGCAACAACTATCGTGTAAAAACATTCACATCTTGTTCCAACCAGAAATAACAATGTCAAATTAATTAAATCAATGCAATATGCAATGTGAGCTCGGCAATCAATTCCATAACAATTCAAATTCCAAAGTATAACAAATGCCGACTCATTTGGTTGGACAACTTTCTAGTATGCAAGTCTGGTTTATCACAAGTCAATCATTTCAGTCATTTCCTTCAGATACCGCGAACCACCCTATAGATGGATGCCAACGGCCAATTCAAAGTCAATATGTCGCGAGCACCTTCTACGAGGGGCTACCCCGACCAATTCAATTCATATACCATTCAATCAATTAAATCAACAAATGTACAAGCAAGCTGGGAACACTCACACTCCGGTCCATTCCAGACTAGACCTACTGAGTCCCGGTACATAAGCGCTTATTACACGGTGCTTGGTAGGATGGGTCATGACTCCACCTCCAAACATTACGAGTGTCTATCTCAACCACACAAGCTGTACTTACCTCAATCAATCACATTTCAATCGGATACCATTCAATATGTCACTTTCCAACATTTCAATCGGATACCATTCAATATGCCACTTTCCAATCATGCATCAATATACAATTTCACAAAATGATCTCATGAACAAAATTCCAATTATGAATTCAGAATGCATAATGATAATAATAATAATAACAACAACAACAACAATCCGAATATATATCACATATAATTAAAACTCAAGTGAAATCCGTACCTGATAACAAAATGAACATCAGCAAGCAAACAAATAATCATACAGACCCTCAGTTGCACCAGCCCTATTCGGCTTGAAAACCTGCCCCGACTCTACATAGACAATACTAGGCTAAGTCCTTATTTAAGCAAGCAAACAATAACAATTCACATTCAACAAATTCGTAGATAAAGTGACGGATTTGATTTGATCCTTAGTATACCATACAATTATAGTACACCTTATTAGTTGTATCAGTAGATGATTTCAAAGGCTAGACAGTGGTTAACAATGTTAAAAATCAGCACACAATGGTAAAACACAAGTGCTGGACAAATTCTGGTACAAACAGTAAAGGGTATTTCTGACAGTTTACAAAAATCCTTTTTATTTCAAGAACGGCTGAACGGAATCAAATGAAAATTTAACTGTGAATGAAACATGATAGGACTCATCTACTGTAAAAATTTCATGATGTTTGGACATACAGATTAATTATAATGAATTTTCGAAATCAGACAGAATCAGGTTTCAGAAAATCTGTTCCAGCAAATTGTGCCAGTAAATACGTCTGAAAGTTCCTGCCTTGAAACCCTTCAAATAAATCTCTAAAAATTTTGTAAAATTTACAGAATCTGCCTCTAGATGTCTAGTTTTATACCTAAAAGTTTCAAGTCCTAAATGCAAACAGAGAATAAATGAAAAATGAAAAACCACACTGGGGTCTGTCTGTTCCAGAAACTGATTTTCAAAAGTTGCCCTGGTTTCAAAAATCTTGTAAAAATACCAACCAATCTCAGAAAAATTCACTTTAGATACCAAAATTTTCATCTTGAAGTCTAGTTTCAAACAAAACTATTCTCACATCCAAATTCGAAATAGAATAACGACAGTTACTTAAAAACTGAAGCAAGGTCACAGTGGTATGTAAAATCAGAAATGTACTTATTCAATTTGACCCTTCAACAAAAATATCGATTATCTTTTCCTTTAACTTACTTCACTTGAACAGGAACCACAGATGTTTCTCTTGTCATCTAAATCATTTAGTTAGAACATAAAGAAAGTAGAAAATACCAAATTTAAAGAGCTATCCACTTCGGCTCAGGGATTGCCGCGGCTCGAGAATCTGCTTCCTAGGACAGTTCCTATCTTTCTTTGAATTTTCCTCTATCTTTTTCACCATTAATATGGCCGAAATTTTTTTTTGAAAGTTGGGTACGGCACAAAATGTAGCTCACTTGGAGAAGAGGGAAAAGGAAAATAAAGAAGAGGGAGGCGTTCTAGGGGACGGGGGACCAGATCCCAAATTCCAGGAGTAAAGCTTCTCTACTCCTTTTGTTCATTTGCACATGGTGCATCCTTAATCCCATGAACCTAAGGCATACTACTATGGGTCCTACTTGGAAGGAAACCAAAATTGTAAGGAATACTCAATTTAAGGACATAATTAATCCAACGATTTAGAGCCAGGAAAATATGTAAATGTACTTTTATTTCAATTATTACTGTTTCACCATAAACATCCAGCTAATTCAGTTTGTAGAAATTTATGATGAATAGCAGCAACCTTTATGATACAAGGTGAAGTTACAAATTTTTATGTTCTTATTTCAAAAAAATAAGAGCGAGTATAAAATTTAATTTCATGCATGGAATTTACTCAAAATAAAATCAAGCAAGTGTGTATAAATTTTTTTTTTTTAAATGTTAATATAAGCAAAATATCTTGCATTACCAATATAGAAAACGTTCAATTTCAGAAAATAAAGTCACTCAACTAATAATTCAGTAATGAATTATCGAATTTCACTATAACAAAAGTTCAAAAACAGCAAAAAAATTCAGTTGTCAAATTTTACAAGAAATTCATAAATAGCAAAAAATTCAAAACGTCACATTCCTCCCTCCTTAAAAAAAAATTTCGTCCTCGAAATCATCTAAACACATTGCAATTATGCAACCAATAATACAAGTAGATAGCATGTACATATTATGCAGCAATTACAAATTTATGCAATGCAAGTGATCCCGACATTTTATCCAATCTAAAATTCGAATACTAATGATAATACTAGAATGTCAGTCCAATTTTGGTAACTCTCAATGCAAGTCTGGTAATCATAAGTCTCAATCGATTCAGAGTCAGATATTGCGAGTCTCCCTCTCAGAGGGCTACCAGCTATTATAGATATTCAGATACCGTGAATCACCTCCAAAGAGGGTTGCCAACGACCATTCAATTCCATTTACAATTCAGACAACCGTGTACCATATCATTATAACAATCCGAGTAACAAACATACTACAAGCAGAAAACACTATCACTCCTTATGTTACCTTTTTTTTTAAGTCTTTCAATTCTTGTAACTTGTAACATTTTAAAAGGTCTAGTTTATTTCTTATCTTTTAGTAAGCACGGTAATATCAAAATTATTCTTGGCTGCCTTGGTGATCAGTCAAGGAAGTAAGGATAATTCTGGTATTTTTTAGATTCAATTAACAAGTCAGATGATCAGTCAGCTTGTTTGATCCTGGTGCCAACAAAAGATAAGAAGATCTTTACTCAAAAGCACAAAAGTTTCAAAATAACTGAAATTCTTGCTTTCTGTAGAAGACGTAACATAAAAAAAAACTTCATGCAAAAAGTATCTTTACATCTTTCTCAATAGAAAAAGTATATTTTTCGAAACATCAACAGATATCTTATGGAACTATATTATGAAAACAAAAATCTAAGCAACCTCCGAATTTTCCAGACTAGATCCTTAAGTTATCTTAATTCAAACTATGCACAATAAAACAATCGAAGAAAGTCTAATTTATGCTCCTTTGACTAAAATGAGTCACACTCGACAAACAATGTTAACCAAAGAGTATTTTTAAATATATAATAGAAAATATCATCTTGAGTTGTGACTTTAAATTGAAATTATAACATATCACAACAAAATTTTTTTTTCAGAACCAACATATACAGTCAAAATATCAAAGAGTATCGAGCTACCTCATATAAAGTATTAAACTATAAATTCAAATATATTATAGCTTAAAACTATGCAATATAAGCATCAAACTTAATCCAATTGCTCAACACACAAAAAGAACAATTATCAAAGAAAGTTTTCAAGAATCCAATTTAGTTGCTAAAGTAAGCACTAGTTAAAGCACTAGAGCAACAGGATAATCAAACATAAAGCAATCAATCAATATATATTCTAATATATATATATGCAAACACAAAGCATCGTTATTATATCATAGTAAAAAAAAATAAGATAGACAAATGCAAAACATTCTCACATGAGCAAACTTATCAATAAGTTAAACAAATTTTAAATCTACCGTCACAAATACTATGAAATAAAATCTACTTACAAGAACAACCCATTAGACTTACCCCACTTACGTGTTCTATTGGTCTGGTTCGGTTGCTAAACCATTCTCTGATACCACCTGTGACACCCCGTCGAATACTGTAACTGGACAACACGCGACGGAGTGCCCGCCGCGGATGCCTGCTGCACCCGCAAGGCTTAGAATCACTCATTTTACAAATTACTGTTAATTATACACAATTAATATACATGTCGATTATAATTATTTACTTAAACATAAAATAAATCCTACAAAGGTCTGGTACATTTAGGTTACTAATCACAATATCCAATGGCCCGCTACTCGTCTTGCTGTCCAGCACTTGATCTGAAACCTGGAACCCACAACCAACCGTGGAAAACAATGCAAAAGCACGGAATGAGATAAATAAAATTTATCTCAGTACGGTATTCAGTTCCAGCCACTTGAGTTTTTAATATCATGTGTTGGAACTAAATACGTGACTGAGTCAAATAAATTCCAACTTAAATTTCCATATTTATTTCAAATAACATTAAATCTAACTTTCGATCAAGCAATGCAATTAGAAAATAAATTCAGTACTCTTCAAATCATTTAAAAATTCGGAGTTTGCCAATTGTCATTTCAATTTATTAGAAAAGTAATTAATCATATGCAACAACTATCGTGTAAAAACATTCACATCTTGTTCCAACCAGAAATAACAATGTCAAATTAATTAAATCAATGCAATATGCAATGTGAGCTCGGCAATCAATTCCATAACAATTCAAATTCCAAAGTATAACAAATGCCGACTCATTTGGTTGGACAACTTTTTAGTATGCAAGTCTGGTTTATCACAAGTCAATCATTTCAGTCATTTCCTTCAGATACCGCGAACCACCCTATAGATGGATGCCAACGGCCAATTCAAAGTCAATATGTCGCGAGCACCTTCTACGAGGGGCTACCCCGACCAATTCAATTCATATACCATTCAATCAATTAAATCAACAAATGTACAAGCAAGCTGGGAACACTCACACTCCGGTCCATTCCAGACTAGACCTACTGAGTCCCGGTACATAAGCGCTTATTACACGGTGCTTGGTAGGATGGGTCATGACTCCACCTCCAAACATTACGAGTGTCTATCTCAACCACACAAGCTGTACTTACCTCAATCAATCACATTTCAATCGGATACCATTCAATATGTCACTTTCCAACATTTCAATCGGATACCATTCAATATGCCACTTTCCAATCATGCATCAATATACAATTTCACAAAATGATCTCATGAACAAAATTCCAATTATGAATTCAGAATGCATAATGATAATAATAATAATAACAACAACAACAACAATCCGAATATATATCACATATAATTAAAACTCAAGTGAAATCCGTACCTGATAACAAAATGAACATCAGCAAGCAAACAAATAATCATACAGACCCTCAGTTGCACCAGCCCTATTCGGCTTGAAAACCTGCCCCGACTCTACATAGACAATACTAGGCTAAGTCCTTATTTAAGCAAGCAAACAATAACAATTCACATTCAACAAATTCGTAGATAAAGTGACGGATTTGATTTGATCCTTAGTATACCATACAATTATAGTACACCTTATTAGTTGTATCAGTAGATGATTTCAAAGGCTAGACAGTGGTTAACAATGTTAAAAATCAGCACACAATGGTAAAACACAAGTGCTGGACAAATTCTGGTACAAACAGTAAAGGGTATTTCTGACAGTTTACAAAAATCCTTTTTATTTCAAGAACGGCTGAACGGAATCAAATGAAAATTTAACTGTGAATGAAACATGATAGGACTCATCTACTGTAAAAATTTCATGATGTTTGGACATACAGATTAATTATAATGAATTTTCGAAATCAGACAGAATCAGGTTTCAGAAAATCTGTTCCAGCAAATTGTGCCAGTAAATACGTCTGAAAGTTCCTGCTTTGAAACCCTTCAAATAAATCTCTAAAAATTTTGTAAAATTTACAGAATCTGCCTCTAGATGTCTAGTTTTATACCTAAAAGTTTCAAGTCCTAAATGCAAACAGAGAATAAATGAAAAATGAAAAACCACACTGGGGTCTGTCTGTTCCAGAAACTGATTTTCAAAAGTTGCCCTGGTTTCAAAAATCTTGTAAAAATACCAACCAATCTCAGAAAAATTCACTTTAGATACCAAAATTTTCATCTTGAAGTCTAGTTTCAAACAAAACTATTCTCACATCCAAATTCGAAATAGAATAACGACAGTTACTTAAAAACTGAAGCAAGGTCACAGTGGTATGTAAAATCAGAAATGTACTTATTCAATTTGACCCTTCAACAAAAATATCGATTATCTTTTCCTTTAACTTACTTCACTTGAACAGGAACCACAGATGTTTCTCTTGTCATCTAAATCATTTAGTTAGAACATAAAGAAAGTAGAAAATACCAAATTTAAAGAGCTATCCACTTCGGCTCAGGGATTGCCGCGGCTCGAGAATCTGCTTCCTAGGACAGTTCCTATCTCTCTTTGAATTTTCCTCTATCTTTTTCACCATTAATATGGCCGAAATTTTTTTTTTGAAAGTTGGGTACGGCACAAAATGTAGCTCACTTGGAGAAGAGGGAAAAGGAAAATAAAGAAGAGGGAGGCGTTCTAGGGGACTGGGGACCAGATCCCAAATTCCAGGAGTAAAGCTTCTCTACTCCTTTTGTTCATTTGCACATGGTGCATCCTTAATCCCATGAACCTAAGACATACTACTATGGGTCCTACTTGGAAGGAAACCAAAATTGTAAGGAATACTCAATTTAAGGACATAATTAATCCAACGATTTAGAGCCAGGAAAATATGTAAATGTACTTTTATTTCAATTATTACTGTTTCACCATAAACATCCAGCTAATTCAGTTTGTAGAAATTTATGATGAATAGCAGCAACCTTTATGATACAAGGTGAAGTTACAAATTTTTATGTTCTTATTTCAAAAAAATAAGAGCGAGTATAAAATTTAATTTCATGCATGGAATTTACTCAAAATAAAATCAAGCAAGTGTGTATAAATTTTTTTTTTTAAATGTTAATATAAGCAAAATATCTTGCATTACCAATATAGAAAACGTTCAATTTCAGAAAATAAAGTCACTCAACTAATAATTCAGTAATGAATTATCGAATTTCACTATAACAAAAGTTCAAAAACAGCAAAAAAATTCAGTTGTCAAATTTTACAAGAAATTCATAAATAGCAAAAAATTCAAAACGTCACAGAGAGAATAAACAACTAAATTTATATTCGATTCTTCGAACTCTTTCTTGCATATCATCAGAACAAACTCCTTTTATATTAACTCCTAACTAAATTCAACAACAAAATTCCAAATTAACCCCAGAAAAATATTGTTTTCTTTGAAATATACCAAATAGACGAAAGGACAGAAATGAAGTTCTCTTAATTTCGAGAAACTCAGATTGGTGAGCAGGTACAGCTTTGCTTACAAAGTAGAATTATTAATTCTGTTTTTAATGAACAAGCAAAAGTTGGAGATCTGCTTTAACTATAGCGGTGGACACAATTAACATTAGTATGTTTCCGATCCTAGATAATATCACGTTAAATTCATGAAATTGTAAAATACTTTCTATTTAGTTTGTTCATCCATTTATTGTCTTACGGAATGAATTTTTACTAGAGAGATAGTAAAGGATAAATAAATTAATTAATCGTGTGTGGTAATAAAATAATGCGATGGATTTTAATCTCCTGCGATATTGGAATGGTAATGTGCAGGTCAATAATTAAAGTCACAAAGCGGTACTTGGACGGTTCTATCAAGTGTTGTCGGCTTCATGATCCTCTTTTTCATTTGTTGGCAATCCACGAAGCCAAGGAGAAAAGATTTATACGGACAAATAACTCTTTTATCATAGATCTGTTTGATGCACGAAATAGGCTGCCATCGGACATTGTAAAAAAAAATTACAAATTTGGTGACAAAACCATGGATGTAGCAGAGCTGGCTGACGTTAGTTGTGTCTTCAATTTTGGTGAGAATTTCACTCTTGAAACTCCAATAATGTCAGACAGAGTGCTGAAAATTGATGATACTAAAAGTATTGGGGATGTAGTGAGAGAGGTAAATAAGAGGATAGAGTTAAATTACTTTGATTTGAGTAATTTAAGGTTGTTGCCTCCATTAAATGAATTACTGAGAATGAGATCACTAGAGTCACTGACAACTTTAGATGTTGGAGGTACAGCTATTGAGACCCTACCAGATTCTATTAACTACCCGAATTTAAAAACTCTTTTATTGAGAAATACAAAAATATGCGAGATTCCTATATCCTTTGAGAAACTGGAGTACCTCGATGTTAGGGACACATTTGTCCGGTCTTTACCTGTGACACCCCGTCGAATACTGTAACTGGACAGTACACGATGGAGTGCCCGCCGCGGATGCCTACTGCACCCGCAAGGCTTACTAATACTTAATTTACCAATTAATACTGATTCTGCTCAAATAATATACCGATTAATTAGAAATTTATAATTAATTACTTAAATATAAAGTAAATCCTATGAAGGCCTGGTATTTTTGGATTACTAACCACAATATCCAATGGTCCGCTACTCGTCTTGCAGTCCAGCACTTGATCTGAAACCTGGAACCCACAACCAATAGTGGAAAACAATGCAAAAAGCACAGAATGAGATAAATAAAATTTATCTCAGTACGGTATTCAGTTCCAGCCACTTGAGTTTTGATTATCATGTGTTGGAACTAAATACAAGACTGAGTCAAATCAATTCCAAATCAAATTTCATTTCTTTTTATTTCAAATAACATTAAAACTAGACTTTCAATCAAGCAATGCAATTAGACAAATAAATTCAATACTCTTAGAAATCAATTTCTTTTCTTTGAATTCAAAATATGACAATTATCATTTCAATTACCTGAACAAATAATTAATAACTTGTTTCCAATAGAAATAGCAAGGTCAAATCAATTCAATCAATGCAATATGAAATGTGAGCTCGGCATCAATTCCATAACAATTCAAATATCAATGTATAGCAAAAGCCGACTCATTTGGTTGGACAATTACCTAATATGCAAGTCTGGTTTATCACAAGTCAATCATTTCAGTCATTTCCTTCAGATACCGCGAACCACCCTATAGATGGATGCCAACGGCCAATTCAATTCATACATAATTCAATCAATTAAATCATCAAAATGTACAAGCAAGCTGGGAACACTCACACTCCGGTCCATTCCAGACTAGACCTACTGAGTCCCGGTACATAAGCGCTTATTACACGGTGCTTGGTAGGATGGGTCATGACTCCACCTCCAAACATTACGAGTGTCTATCTCAACCACACAAGTTGTACTTACCTCAATCAAATCACATTTCAATCGGATACCATTCAATATGCCATTTTCCAACATTTCAATCGGATACCATTCAATATGCCACTTTCCAATCATGCATCAATATACAATTTCACAAAATGATCTCATGAACAAAATTCCAATTATGAATTCAGAATGCATAATGATAATAATAATAATAATAATAATAATAATAATAATAATAATAACAACAATCAGAATATATAACACATATAATTAAAACTCAAGTGAAATCCGTACCTTATACTGCAAGCAAAATCCAAAGTATAAGCAAGCAAGCAAGCAAAATAATTCTACAGTGGCTCTGTCAAGTCAGCTGCTCCTAATTCCGACACATAACCACCTAACTCTAAAACAAATATAAATCTTCTTTTAATTTTTATAACACCTAATGTATGCTACTTATAATTTTTATAAATTAGAAACTATACTACCATGCATATATGTCATGATTATACCATGCATTTACTAGACTCAATAATCGTAAGTCATGCAACTCATTTATAGATCATGTAACTCATTTAACAAATGTAAGAATGTACAACTATTATAAATCATGCTATGCATTATTTAACTGAATGTCATCTTAGAATATTAGGCATTTCTAAGACACCATGCAATGAAATGTATACTAGTGTATGACCTCTGTTTTTTTTTAAAATCTAAATCAACATGCAAACTATTTTATTAAACTTCTTTTATAACCTCAACCATGCATGGCAATAATTCAATATAATTATTCATATTGTTAAATGGTCTTTTAAATCCATATGTTTAAATATCCAAGACATGCCATTCGACTCAAATGGTATGACCTCGTACCAAATACGCATCCGACCACACATGCAATGCAATATTAATCTTTATACTTTCTAAGCAATTCCAATAAACATGATTTATCAATTTTACTAATCCATTATCTAATTTTAAATACACATGCATGTATGATAAAATTAAACCTTAAAATCCATAAAAATCCAGATTATAACACAATCAACAATTATCCCCATGCAAATACATGACATGCAAAACTTCTGATTTATCTTTTATATGCATGAAAATCATCTTTTTTTTTTTATTAAAAACCATACAAGATCTAAATCTATTCAATACCATATGCTTACTAATTCCAATATTTCATAAAATTCCCAAATATCCAACATTTATCAAAGCAATCAATCCATTCATCAATTGATGACATATCAACACAAGTATTCAATCCAACACAAATTCCCATTACTCAAATTACACATACTAATTAGATTTCGTGAAATTCTCGATAAACCCTAGAAATCCAATACACATGCAATTGGCAAGAAAATGATAATTAACTCAAGAAAATTGGGAAGATAGCTTTTATACCATAAATCAATGAAAAGAAATGCTTACTTAATTTCGGCTAAAGACCGATGACGCAAGAAAGAGGCGAATTCGCTATTTCTCTATTTTCACCACTTATTCCCGGCAAAACCTTGCAAGTCCACTTGGAAATCGACGGAGATGGCCGTAGAGTGCTCCAAGTCGAACGGCGGCCAAATCCGACGAGTTCGCTTCGATTTTCGAAAAACTTCCGTCGAGAAATACGACGAGGAGAGGCCACCAATCAACGATCCGAAGGTAGATAGTGCAAGAGGGCGGTGAGGCGAACGCGCGAATACTTCGATCCGGTGAAACGGCGGAGAAATGGTGGGGATTGAGTTTGAGGGGAGGGGCTCGGTTTGGGAGAGAAGAGAGGCGCAAGCCTCTCTGTTGGTTCGAATAAGAGAGAGGGAGAGAAGGTCTGCTAACCTTTATTTCCGATTTTTTTTTTTTTTTTTTTTTACAAATCAATATCTCATCCAATAAATTAAAGATCAATACTCCTTGCATAAAAATAATTATACAACATAAGAAATATAATTAAACTCTTTATAATGCAAACTAGAAATTTAGAAAATTTTCATATTTCTATTTCAGAATAAGCAATAAGTTTACAAATTTAATTTCATGCAAAGAAATTACTCACCATAAAACTAAGCAAGTGCACCCAAATTTATATAAAAAAATAATTTCAGAAACAGTAAAAATTTCGGGTGTCACATTCTTCCCACCTTAAAAAAATTTCGACCTCGAAATTTATCTAAATACATAGCAATCATACAGCCAATAATACAATCAAATGGTACAAACATATTATGCAACAATTACAGATTTATGCAATGCAATTCAGCCCGACATTTTATTCAATTCAAAATTAAAGTACTAATGATAATACAAGAATGTCGGCCCAATCTCGGTACTTAAATGCAAGCATGACAAATCATAAGTCACAATTACAGGTCAATCAATTCAAACTCAGATATCGCGAGTCTCTTTCTCAGAGAGCAGCCAGCGATTACAGATATTCGGATACCGTGAATCACCTCTAAAGAGGGTTGCCAACGGTCAATCAATTCACTTTACAATTCAGACAATTCCGTATCATAACATTATAACAATTCAAATAACAGAGTACTACAAGCAGAAAATACTACCATTTCTTACGTTATCATTTAAAAAACAAATCTTTCAATTCTCGTAACTAGTAACATTTTGAAATATCCAGTTCTTTTCTTATCTTTTAGGAAGCACGGTAATATCAAAATTATTCTTGACTGCCTTGGTGATCAGTCAAGGAAGTAAGAATAATTCTTATATTATTGAGATTCAATTAACAAGTCAGATGATCAGTCAGCTTGTTTGATCCTTGTGCCAACAAAAGATAAGAAAATCTTTACTCAAATAAGTTCCAAAAGTTTGTGCATACTATAGTAAATTCAGAAATCCTTAATATTCCAATTAGCATTAATATAACATAGAACATGCTTACTATAATAACCAAAATCCTTTAACTTGCCATACCAACTCTTTTTTTTTTTTTTTTGTGCACTTATCAAAATCACTTTACATTTCAAACATTAGAAAATAAGCTCTATTAATTTCATCCACAAAAAATTGTTACAACCTATTAAACATAACTTTTAAAATTACAACACATATATAAAATAATCAAGCAACTATAAACAATTAATATATTAGATATATACAAATACAAAGCATCTGTATCCAATAATACTTATAACTTAGCTAGAAAAATATTATTTTGCTAACACAAATAGTAAGAAATCAACTTACCAACAAAACAACTCTTTAGACGTACCCATTCTAACGCAATCTATTAGTCTGGTTTGGTTGTTAAACCATTCTCTGATACCATCTGTGACACCCCGTCGAATACTGTAACTGGACAGTACACGATGGAGTGCCCGCCGCGGATGCCTACTGCACCCGCAAGGCTTACTAATACTTAATTTACCAATTAATACTGATTCTGCTCAAATAATATACCGATTAATTAGAAATTTATAATTAATTACTTAAATATAAAGTAAATCCTATGAAGGCCTGGTATTTTTGGATTACTAACCACAATATCCAATGGTCCGCTACTCGTCTTGCAGTCCAGCACTTGATCTGAAACCTGGAACCCACAACCAATAGTGGAAAACAATGCAAAAAGCACAGAATGAGATAAATAAAATTTATCTCAGTACGGTATTCAGTTCCAGCCACTTGAGTTTTGATTATCATGTGTTGGAACTAAATACAAGACTGAGTCAAATCAATTCCAAATCAAATTTCATTTCTTTTTATTTCAAATAACATTAAAACTAGACTTTCAATCAAGCAATGCAATTAGACAAATAAATTCAATACTCTTAGAAATCAATTTCTTTTCTTTGAATTCAAAATATGACAATTATCATTTCAATTACCTGAACAAATAATTAATAACTTGTTTCCAATAGAAATAGCAAGGTCAAATCAATTCAATCAATGCAATATGAAATGTGAGCTCGGCATCAATTCCATAACAATTCAAATATCAATGTATAGCAAAAGCCGACTCATTTGGTTGGACAATTACCTAATATGCAAGTCTGGTTTATCACAAGTCAATCATTTCAGTCATTTCCTTCAGATACCGCGAACCACCCTATAGATGGATGCCAACGGCCAATTCAATTCATACATAATTCAATCAATTAAATCATCAAAATGTACAAGCAAGCTGGGAACACTCACACTCCGGTCCATTCCAGACTAGACCTACTGAGTCCCGGTACATAAGCGCTTATTACACGGTGCTTGGTAGGATGGGTCATGACTCCACCTCCAAACATTACGAGTGTCTATCTCAACCACACAAGTTGTACTTACCTCAATCAAATCACATTTCAATCGGATACCATTCAATATGCCATTTTCCAACATTTCAATCGGATACCATTCAATATGCCACTTTCCAATCATGCATCAATATACAATTTCACAAAATGATCTCATGAACAAAATTCCAATTATGAATTCAGAATGCATAATGATAATAATAATAATAATAATAATAATAATAATAATAATAATAACAACAATCAGAATATATAACACATATAATTAAAACTCAAGTGAAATCCGTACCTTATACTGCAAGCAAAATCCAAAGTATAAGCAAGCAAGCAAGCAAAATAATTCTACAGTGGCTCTGTCAAGTCAGCTGCTCCTAATTCCGACACATAACCACCTAACTCTAAAACAAATATAAATCTTCTTTTAATTTTTATAACACCTAATGTATGCTACTTATAATTTTTATAAATTAGAAACTATACTACCATGCATATATGTCATGATTATACCATGCATTTACTAGACTCAATAATCGTAAGTCATGCAACTCATTTATAGATCATGTAACTCATTTAACAAATGTAAGAATGTACAACTATTATAAATCATGCTATGCATTATTTAACTGAATGTCATCTTAGAATATTAGGCATTTCTAAGACACCATGCAATGAAATGTATACTAGTGTATGACCTCTGTTTTTTTTTAAAATCTAAATCAACATGCAAACTATTTTATTAAACTTCTTTTATAACCTCAACCATGCATGGCAATAATTCAATATAATTATTCATATTGTTAAATGGTCTTTTAAATCCATATGTTTAAATATCCAAGACATGCCATTCGACTCAAATGGTATGACCTCGTACCAAATACGCATCCGACCACACATGCAATGCAATATTAATCTTTATACTTTCTAAGCAATTCCAATAAACATGATTTATCAATTTTACTAATCCATTATCTAATTTTAAATACACATGCATGTATGATAAAATTAAACCTTAAAATCCATAAAAATCCAGATTATAACACAATCAACAATTATCCCCATGCAAATACATGACATGCAAAACTTCTGATTTATCTTTTATATGCATGAAAATCATCTTTTTTTTTTTATTAAAAACCATACAAGATCTAAATCTATTCAATACCATATGCTTACTAATTCCAATATTTCATAAAATTCCCAAATATCCAACATTTATCAAAGCAATCAATCCATTCATCAATTGATGACATATCAACACAAGTATTCAATCCAACACAAATTCCCATTACTCAAATTACACATACTAATTAGATTTCGTGAAATTCTCGATAAACCCTAGAAATCCAATACACATGCAATTGGCAAGAAAATGATAATTAACTCAAGAAAATTGGGAAGATAGCTTTTATACCATAAATCAATGAAAAGAAATGCTTACTTAATTTCGGCTAAAGACCGATGACGCAAGAAAGAGGCGAATTCGCTATTTCTCTATTTTCACCACTTATTCCCGGCAAAACCTTGCAAGTCCACTTGGAAATCGACGGAGATGGCCGTAGAGTGCTCCAAGTCGAACGGCGGCCAAATCCGACGAGTTCGCTTCGATTTTCGAAAAACTTCCGTCGAGAAATACGACGAGGAGAGGCCACCAATCAACGATCCGAAGGTAGATAGTGCAAGAGGGCGGTGAGGCGAACGCGCGAATACTTCGATCCGGTGAAACGGCGGAGAAATGGTGGGGATTGAGTTTGAGGGGAGGGGCTCGGTTTGGGAGAGAAGAGAGGCGCAAGCCTCTCTGTTGGTTCGAATAAGAGAGAGGGAGAGAAGGTCTGCTAACCTTTATTTCCGATTTTTTTTTTTTTTTTTTTTTTACAAATCAATATCTCATCCAATAAATTAAAGATCAATACTCCTTGCATAAAAATAATTATACAACATAAGAAATATAATTAAACTCTTTATAATGCAAACTAGAAATTTAGAAAATTTTCATATTTCTATTTCAGAATAAGCAATAAGTTTACAAATTTAATTTCATGCAAAGAAATTACTCACCATAAAACTAAGCAAGTGCACCCAAATTTATATAAAAAAATAATTTCAGAAACAGTAAAAATTTCGGGTGTCACATTCTTCCCACCTTAAAAAAATTTCGACCTCGAAATTTATCTAAATACATAGCAATCATACAGCCAATAATACAATCAAATGGTACAAACATATTATGCAACAATTACAGATTTATGCAATGCAATTCAGCCCGACATTTTATTCAATTCAAAATTAAAGTACTAATGATAATACAAGAATGTCGGCCCAATCTCGGTACTTAAATGCAAGCATGACAAATCATAAGTCACAATTACAGGTCAATCAATTCAAACTCAGATATCGCGAGTCTCTTTCTCAGAGAGCAGCCAGCGATTACAGATATTCGGATACCGTGAATCACCTCTAAAGAGGGTTGCCAACGGTCAATCAATTCACTTTACAATTCAGACAATTCCGTATCATAACATTATAACAATTCAAATAACAGAGTACTACAAGCAGAAAATACTACCATTTCTTACGTTATCATTTAAAAAACAAATCTTTCAATTCTCGTAACTAGTAACATTTTGAAATATCCAGTTCTTTTCTTATCTTTTAGGAAGCACGGTAATATCAAAATTATTCTTGACTGCCTTGGTGATCAGTCAAGGAAGTAAGAATAATTCTTATATTATTGAGATTCAATTAACAAGTCAGATGATCAGTCAGCTTGTTTGATCCTTGTGCCAACAAAAGATAAGAAAATCTTTACTCAAATAAGTTCCAAAAGTTTGTGCATACTATAGTAAATTCAGAAATCCTTAATATTCCAATTAGCATTAATATAACATAGAACATGCTTACTATAATAACCAAAATCCTTTAACTTGCCATACCAACTCTTTTTTTTTTTTTTTTTGTGCACTTATCAAAATCACTTTACATTTCAAACATTAGAAAATAAGCTCTATTAATTTCATCCACAAAAAATTGTTACAACCTATTAAACATAACTTTTAAAATTACAACACATATATAAAATAATCAAGCAACTATAAACAATTAATATATTAGATATATACAAATACAAAGCATCTGTATCCAATAATACTTATAACTTAGCTAGAAAAATATTATTTTGCTAACACAAATAGTAAGAAATCAACTTACCAACAAAACAACTCTTTAGACGTACCCATTCTAACGCAATCTATTAGTCTGGTTTGGTTGTTAAACCATTCTCTGATACCATCTGTGACACCCCGTCGAATACTGTAACTGGACAGTACACGATGGAGTGCCCGCCGCGGATGCCTACTGCACCCGCAAGGCTTACTAATACTTAATTTACCAATTAATACTGATTCTGCTCAAATAATATACCGATTAATTAGAAATTTATAATTAATTACTTAAATATAAAGTAAATCCTATGAAGGCCTGGTATTTTTGGATTACTAACCACAATATCCAATGGTCCGCTACTCGTCTTGCAGTCCAGCACTTGATCTGAAACCTGGAACCCACAACCAATAGTGGAAAACAATGCAAAAAGCACAGAATGAGATAAATAAAATTTATCTCAGTACGGTATTCAGTTCCAGCCACTTGAGTTTTGATTATCATGTGTTGGAACTAAATACAAGACTGAGTCAAATCAATTCCAAATCAAATTTCATTTCTTTTTATTTCAAATAACATTAAAACTAGACTTTCAATCAAGCAATGCAATTAGACAAATAAATTCAATACTCTTAGAAATCAATTTCTTTTCTTTGAATTCAAAATATGACAATTATCATTTCAATTACCTGAACAAATAATTAATAACTTGTTTCCAATAGAAATAGCAAGGTCAAATCAATTCAATCAATGCAATATGAAATGTGAGCTCGGCATCAATTCCATAACAATTCAAATATCAATGTATAGCAAAAGCCGACTCATTTGGTTGGACAATTACCTAATATGCAAGTCTGGTTTATCACAAGTCAATCATTTCAGTCATTTCCTTCAGATACCGCGAACCACCCTATAGATGGATGCCAACGGCCAATTCAATTCATACATAATTCAATCAATTAAATCATCAAAATGTACAAGCAAGCTGGGAACACTCACACTCCGGTCCATTCCAGACTAGACCTACTGAGTCCCGGTACATAAGCGCTTATTACACGGTGCTTGGTAGGATGGGTCATGACTCCACCTCCAAACATTACGAGTGTCTATCTCAACCACACAAGTTGTACTTACCTCAATCAAATCACATTTCAATCGGATACCATTCAATATGCCATTTTCCAACATTTCAATCGGATACCATTCAATATGCCACTTTCCAATCATGCATCAATATACAATTTCACAAAATGATCTCATGAACAAAATTCCAATTATGAATTCAGAATGCATAATGATAATAATAATAATAATAATAATAATAATAATAATAATAATAACAACAATCAGAATATATAACACATATAATTAAAACTCAAGTGAAATCCGTACCTTATACTGCAAGCAAAATCCAAAGTATAAGCAAGCAAGCAAGCAAAATAATTCTACAGTGGCTCTGTCAAGTCAGCTGCTCCTAATTCCGACACATAACCACCTAACTCTAAAACAAATATAAATCTTCTTTTAATTTTTATAACACCTAATGTATGCTACTTATAATTTTTATAAATTAGAAACTATACTACCATGCATATATGTCATGATTATACCATGCATTTACTAGACTCAATAATCGTAAGTCATGCAACTCATTTATAGATCATGTAACTCATTTAACAAATGTAAGAATGTACAACTATTATAAATCATGCTATGCATTATTTAACTGAATGTCATCTTAGAATATTAGGCATTTCTAAGACACCATGCAATGAAATGTATACTAGTGTATGACCTCTGTTTTTTTTTAAAATCTAAATCAACATGCAAACTATTTTATTAAACTTCTTTTATAACCTCAACCATGCATGGCAATAATTCAATATAATTATTCATATTGTTAAATGGTCTTTTAAATCCATATGTTTAAATATCCAAGACATGCCATTCGACTCAAATGGTATGACCTCGTACCAAATACGCATCCGACCACACATGCAATGCAATATTAATCTTTATACTTTCTAAGCAATTCCAATAAACATGATTTATCAATTTTACTAATCCATTATCTAATTTTAAATACACATGCATGTATGATAAAATTAAACCTTAAAATCCATAAAAATCCAGATTATAACACAATCAACAATTATCCCCATGCAAATACATGACATGCAAAACTTCTGATTTATCTTTTATATGCATGAAAATCATCTTTTTTTTTTTATTAAAAACCATACAAGATCTAAATCTATTCAATACCATATGCTTACTAATTCCAATATTTCATAAAATTCCCAAATATCCAACATTTATCAAAGCAATCAATCCATTCATCAATTGATGACATATCAACACAAGTATTCAATCCAACACAAATTCCCATTACTCAAATTACACATACTAATTAGATTTCGTGAAATTCTCGATAAACCCTAGAAATCCAATACACATGCAATTGGCAAGAAAATGATAATTAACTCAAGAAAATTGGGAAGATAGCTTTTATACCATAAATCAATGAAAAGAAATGCTTACTTAATTTCGGCTAAAGACCGATGACGCAAGAAAGAGGCGAATTCGCTATTTCTCTATTTTCACCACTTATTCCCGGCAAAACCTTGCAAGTCCACTTGGAAATCGACGGAGATGGCCGTAGAGTGCTCCAAGTCGAACGGCGGCCAAATCCGACGAGTTCGCTTCGATTTTCGAAAAACTTCCGTCGAGAAATACGACGAGGAGAGGCCACCAATCAACGATCCGAAGGTAGATAGTGCAAGAGGGCGGTGAGGCGAACGCGCGAATACTTCGATCCGGTGAAACGGCGGAGAAATGGTGGGGATTGAGTTTGAGGGGAGGGGCTCGGTTTGGGAGAGAAGAGAGGCGCAAGCCTCTCTGTTGGTTCGAATAAGAGAGAGGGAGAGAAGGTCTGCTAACCTTTATTTCCGATTTTTTTTTTTTTTTTTTTTTTACAAATCAATATCTCATCCAATAAATTAAAGATCAATACTCCTTGCATAAAAATAATTATACAACATAAGAAATATAATTAAACTCTTTATAATGCAAACTAGAAATTTAGAAAATTTTCATATTTCTATTTCAGAATAAGCAATAAGTTTACAAATTTAATTTCATGCAAAGAAATTACTCACCATAAAACTAAGCAAGTGCACCCAAATTTATATAAAAAAATAATTTCAGAAACAGTAAAAATTTCGGGTGTCACATTACCAGACTTATTATGGAGCAAACTAAGGTCCGTACTTGCCACTGACACGTTGCAACATCTTGATGGACCACCAACTTTATTCAAGGAAAAAAAAAGAATAATAAATCTTGGTAGACGACCACGAAATGACTTTATCCACGACTATGACCGGATAAAAACTCTGAAAACTGTACACGTTACAAAAGATTGGGTCAAAAGTATACCAAGGTTTCATTCTAGTGCAATGACAAAGTTGGGGCTCTCTTACTTTCAAAATAATAATACCCCCGAAAATGCATTAGATTGGAATATAATAACCAGAATCCTAGAATATTTAGGCAACCTATCCTCTTTAAAGATACAAGGAAGCAATGTTCCTCCAGAAATAATTGATTTGCGGACCTGTCCAAGCTACCAGTGGCACTTAAAGAAGCTGAGTGTAGGCGGGTCATACTCTGTGTTCAGTCTAAGTGGCATTGAAATACCTCGGATGTTAATCACCCTCACACTGGAGAATTTTGAGTTTGAAGACGATCCTATGCCCGCTTTAGGGAAATTACAACACTTGAAGACTCTTCGGCTAAGGTGGTTGCTGTACAATGCCCAGACCAAAAAGATGACTTGCTCAAATTGTGAGTTCCCTCAACTGGAGACGCTGCAGCTTTATCATATCTCTGGCCTTGAAGAATGGTCAGTGGAGAGAGGAGCACTGCCCAAGATCACACATGTTGTCATCGAGAGATGCAAATCACTCAAGGATCTTTCTAGACCTTTAGTAGATCGCTGGATACCCCTAAAGGAGTTACACCTGAATGCTATGCCACCTGGATTTACAACAAAGTTCTCCCATCTTCCATTTGTCAAAATAACGGAGAATTAGATTTAATGGTAGCGTGCCCCTTTCGCTCTACGTTTCCAAATGGTATGTTTCATTTAATATGTTTTATTCTCCTTTTAACTTATCCCTCCCTGTTCTTTTATCCTCCAGTAGTGTTCAAGTACTAGAGAACTTTCGTTCTGCTTGACAGTATTGTTCAGTAGTTTACCAGAAAATTAACACCAAGGTTTACCGTATCAGAACCATTTTTTTGCACTCAAGAAATGATTCAATCATTTTTTTTAAAGAAAATCCAATGTATGCCTTCTGGTATCAAGTGAAGTCAATTAATAGCCAACAGAGCATCCTCGTCCAGAAAAATATCCAATCGTTCTTATCCACTGTTTCCACTTTGTTCTGACACAAGTTCCCCAATAAATGTTTATAAGGTATAAATTTAGGATGATGATCGCAATTTCATAATCACCAGGTCAACATACGGGATGTTTTCTGAAGATTAAAGTGCATTGTGGCTGAAGCTTGTTTTCAGTTTTTGGATGTTTGCGTTCTGTTATGATGGATTGCTTCTCTTTTATTTATAAGCATTATAAAATTTGTTTACTTCCGCTCTTGTCTGTACCAGATTGTTTGTATTTCTTGTTCAATTTGTTGGAACTTGTTTTTGATATGCAATACTCCTGAAGATGTTTAAACTATTTCGTTTAATGAAAACTTATATATACCGAATGGATTAGCATATTATTTAGGAAGTTCAGCATTACATACAAGGTTTAAATAAAATGCACACTAATAAATGGCTACAGAGCCTACGGGCTTTGCTGATAAAAAATAAATAAATAAATGGCTACAGAGAGCAAGAAAATGGTACATCATTAAACAACAAAAAAAGAAATTAATTTCTCCACCTGTATGTGAAACTGGGTACAAACATAGAAATAACAGTTGATATATGCCTATGGGCCCAATTTAAAAAAAAAATAATAATAACAGTTGATATACGGTAGAAATAGTGTATCAGTCCAGCCTTTAGAACTTATCTATACGTTGCTTGGTAATCAAATCACAAATAAGATTTCTTTAACTCCCTTCAGACAGGAAAGAGGCAGCAAGGACTAACAATTAATGGACTAGTCTCACAAGCCACAACCATAGCATCTCACCCCAAAATATAAAAATATTAAGAACCGGAGAACCTTCAAAATCAAAATTCGTATAAGTTGGTCAAATATTCCCAAATGATTTGTCGTCGCCATTTATTAGTTGATCAGTATAAGGGTCTGATCGGAATGGCTACCATCAAGAATTCATTTCATTTTAATTGAACAGAGTTCAAAAAAAATAATTTTTCAATTGAAATTTGTGATCGGAACCAATATGAAAAGAATTGAAAGGAATTGAATGGGACAGGAGGGGAGAACTAATTCTTAATCCCCAAATTTGGGATGATAAAATTAATCAAAATTGTATAGAGTGATTCTCCTCTCTCTCCCTCATTCCCACTTATTTCCACTAGACTTTTTGTGTTCTGGAGCAGGTGAATCTTTCGGGCAGTGGCCCTCCTCTTCCTTTCACCCCCTCTGCCATCGTCTGGAGCAGGCCCTTAGTGATTAGAAACCATATAAAATAAGAGGAAATGATTTCGCACCTTGACATTTGACTATTTTATCCCCATCATATTTTATAAATCTCTTTATGATAAAGCTCCATAAAAGTTCTAGTACTCTACAAACAACAAATTATCCTAATACGTTTTTAAAATTTCTAAGAAGGACATAACCGCATAAGAATAAAAAAAGAATCACAGAACCGCTCAAATTATAGGGAGAAGAATTGCGACTCAGTTTCTTCTCAATTTTGTTTCGATCGCAAGTATAGAGCAGTCCTCTTGATTTAGCCCAAGTGCAACTATTAATCTCTGATTGAAACTTCGTTCAATAATGAAGTAAGAAATAAAAAATGTTCAAAGCACCCATTTTAAGAAAATAAAGACCCCATTAGCAATAACATACCTACCGCCGTGAGAGAGAGAGAGACTGTAGGAGTAGAGCAGCTTGCTAATGCAAGGGAGACTTGATTGAGCAAGGTCAGTCGTTGGAAGAGGCAAAGAAATTGAGAGAAGACATTGATGGTGTTGGTGAGATGAGCATCGGAAAGGAGGAGGGCAATATGGTCAGAGCGAATTCGTTGGTGAGAATTCGTTGGGCCAATTTTTTCTCTCTAAATCGCGAATACTCGGCACCGCTTGCTCATTCCGATCAGGAAAAACGGTCAAATAGAATTCTATTTCTAATTCTCGCGGTGTTTTTTTTCATTCTGATCAGACCCTAAATGTATAACGCATATAACCGAGGCGAATTTAAGACAAATCCGTAGGATAAAATCGAAATAGAAAATTGAATGAAAAATATAAATGCACGCTGAAATGCAGCGCAAGCATGGATACACAGGTTGCAGGATCTTCTGCCCCCATATTTGTAATCATTGGTGTTGTGAGCGAACATCGAAAAGATTTTTTTAATTTATGCTCACAATTTCGAATTTCCATGCAGGTTACATGTTTAATTTTATTTTTATTTCAATATGAAATATACTAGCAAAAATAAGCGCGACAAATTTTTTAAAATAATTTTTGATTAAAAAATAAAAAATATAAAATAGAGAAATATATCACCGAAACTTTTATAATTATTCAAGAACATCTATGAAATTTTATGCAAAAAAAAATTAGAAGACTTGTAAAAAGTTAAATAAAATAATTAAAAACTTGAATGAGTTGGTTAAAAATATAAAATTTCATTTCTTATGAGATTCAATATATTTTGAATGAGTTGTTTAAATTAGATTTATCATTATAAAAAGAATATGAAAAATAAACTAATGATGCACAAAATAGCCTGTTCATCATGATGCACTATAGCATTACTTCATTATAGTGTTTTTTTTAATTATCACATTATATATAACAAAAAAAAATGGTTTGTGTATCATGTATGGATATAAAATAAAAAAATATTTTGTGCCAAATCACACAAATGAAGATCATCAAATAACTTTTTATTTGTTTTATAATTAGATGAATTTGTTGGGTACCAATCCAAGCCATGTTATTCCTCCAAAGACATCCCAATATTTAATGCAAGAGCATAGGAAAATTCTTGAGCATCCAAAGCTAGTAGAGGAAAACTATGCCAACATCCTTTTCTTTGTTCATGATAGATGGTCGAACATAAACATAAAAACAAAAAATTGGCCAACACGATAGAAACATAGCAAGAAACAAAGAAATAAAAGACCATGAAAACTGAATCTGACAAGAAAAAATTTAGAAGAACGAACAAAAACCAACCTAAATAGGAAGAAATAATAACCTCATGAAAAACTCATGACTGCCTTAGCAGTAGAGGCCTCCAGCTCGGCATTCCCCTGGTTAATTCGAAGAAAAGAAATACACAAATGAGGCATAATAAACCACCAATTAAAAAAACCTCAAAATTTATGAAATTAATCTTTGGGCGTGAAAAGAAAAAAAGAGATGAAGACACCTTGCGAGGTCTAAGCAAGATATTAGATTAAGAACACAAATTAATCTGAGCTTTAGAGAAACAGACATTTGGAAGAAAAAAAAAAGACAAAAAGAGTTCAAACAATAAATAACACAAATTAATGAGTCAGAAGGTAATTAAAGTACTGATATTAGATTGACAACCTCCTCGGATGGGAGTTCAAAAACTAAGCTCTTGCATATCCCTATTCATCATTTTTTTTAATTTATTTTCTCAGACTATTCAGAAGACAAACAAAATTAGAAAAAATTATCTAATTATTTTACAATAAAAGATGAAAAATTAATAAAAGCAGCAGCAAAAATTAGATTATAAACATAAATAAAAAAACATCACCAAGAAATCACAATATATGTTTGCATGACTGTCATGGTGAGCATAAAGCTGTAAACCCAAAAAGTCTGAAATCATAATTAGAATGGGTATACTTATTAAGGTATACATAGTAAACTCGTTGAAATGTTTCGAAAATGATAAACTGAAATCAGTAGTTCCAATTTCAAAAAAATTAAGGTAAGAAACCTGCAATTGAAACCCCATCGGAAAATTAAGGCAAGAAATCTTAGTTCCATTCCCTCTACTTCCAAGGCTCCAACCAAGAAATCTGCAATTGAAGGAAAAACTAATCCCATCAGACTAAGATTTAAGACAGATTAGAACCCCGTCGCAAAATAAGAAGAAGAAGAAGAAGAAGAAGAAGGAAAATCGATAAAAAATCAAAGATAAGTAAACATGAGAAAATGGGAAATGCAAAGAAAAACTGACCCAGATAAGAAGAAGTAAAAGAAGAGGAAAAGGTACAAAGCAGTGAGAGAAGAAGATGGATGATGGAAGAAGTACAAAGCACCCAAAATTCTGAAGCGCTAAAGGAAGAGGGAAAAAATTCAACCTGCACAGAACATAAATTGCAAAATCAATAGAGAAATCGAACGGCCCGATTGACAGCCCACGCAAAGCAAACGTCACCCTAACGTCACAAGGAGCAATGTAGATAAGTTCCCTAGTCTTACAGTATTTTTTGATGATTACTCCATCCACTAATACAAAAACTAATTATATCAGGTACTCCACACATGACCTGTACAAAAACGGACACAGCAAATTTGCAAGAAGAAATAATTTCTACCGACTAGTACTTTTAATTCTCGGCCAGGCAAGGGCACCCACGAAGCGCGATTACAGAATTACTTAGGAACATCCTAAGTTTTTATCATCTCCATCATCCCTACCGACTACAGGAAACTGCAGCAGTTGCATGGGCCCTTTGCATCCGTAGTGCTGATGCAGCATGCGTTCTGCATCAGCTATACCGATGCAACTAGGCCGATGCAACTGGCTTTGATGCAAATGCTCAATTGCATTGGCATTTACAGTTGCATGGGCGTATTTAGTTGCATCCGCTAAACCGATGCAAGGTTGCATGGGCAAAATAGATGCAACTGATGTACTTTGCATGGGGTTTGTCGGATGCAATTGAATTATTTAGCATGGGTTGAACTGATGAACTTGACTTCTTTTGCATCCATTTTGCCAAGACAATTGACTTCTCTTGCATGGGATTAGATGATGCAACTAACATTCATTGCATCCGCTTGGTTGATGCACTTAAAATGTTTAGCATGAGTTGGGCTGATGCAATCAACCTCTTTTGCATTCATTTTGCAGAGGCAATTGACTTCTTTAGCATCAAATTAGTCCATGCATCTGACATCTTTTGCATTCGATCTACTGATGAAATTGACTTCTTTTGCATGGACTTACCAATGCAGTTAACTTCTTTTGCATTCGTTCTTGCATTGAAAATAAATTAATTGGCATGGACTTAACGAATGCAACTGACTTCTTTTGCATCCATTCGTACTATCAAATTGACTTATTTAGCATGGACTTAGTCGATGCAACTCACTTATTTTGCATTCATACTGCCGATGTAATTGCCTATTTTGTATGAGCTTAGCGGATGCAATTAACTTTGTTTGCATCCGTTCATCTCTTATAAGTGACTTATTTTGCATGAGATTAACCGATGCAATTGACTTGTGTGATTTGTAATAGATTCAACAAATACAATTGCATGATTTTACCAATAAAAATAGTTGAATATTATCTTCATTCATATTAATTGTTTACAAATATCACATTCAATAAAATTAATTAAAATAATGCATTAAAATTACCACACAAAATGGATACATAAAAAACAATCTAAAATAGATATCATCCAACCCAAAATTATACCAAATATTGTCACAAGAACCAACAATTATACCACCAAACAAAAATGCAAAAGAACCAACCATCTATGCTACTCATCATCACTAATATCGGAATTAAAAGGGGACTCATCATAATCATCTGCATCAAACTCATTCTTATCAAAAATAGTTCCAGCAATAGTTATAACATCCGGCACATTGTTGATATCGTCTTCTTCTTCTTCTTCATCCTCATCTTCGTCTCCATCTTCATTTTCATCATAATCTTCATCTTCGTCATCATCTTCATCTTCATCTCCATCTTCATCTCCATCTCCGTCACAATCCTCATCTCCATCTTCATCTTCATCTTCATCATAATCTTCATCTTCATCTTCCTCTTCGTCATAAAACATACCCCTACCCTTTCTTCCAAAAGATGTTGAACGTGACTTAGTAGGCTGAAATAGAAACATGAAGTCAAACAAAAATGTGACTAGTCAACAAATAAATTATTTATTTATTAAAAAAGTACATAGTAGAAGTACTCATCCTATGTCTAAGGAAGCTAAATTAAATTAAAACGAATTAAAACAAGATGTTGAAGGTGACTTGATTAAATTAAATCAAATTATGCAAGTTCTGGTTACACCGAATGCACCTAAGACCAGTACTGTACTAGTAAATGAACACACGCAATTAGTTTCTTTGATTGGGAAATGAGAAAAGAATCCATAAAAAATAATTCAAAGATACAATTCATTATGATGGAATTGTAATAGTTAAAACCGGTGGGAGAAACACATCTTACATAGATGACAAGAGTGCCCTTCTTTACTGTAAATAAAACATACAAAAATAAATGAAAATAGCAGGCCAAATAAATATATCCGTTTATTAGCTATTTCTTTTAAGCAGACAATGGGCAGCAGTGAACTGATACGACACATAAGAGACACTCAAATCATTTATTCATGCGGTAGAGCAAAACTGACTATTGTCTACTCCACAAAATTAACTCAGCCAAAAAAAACTATTGAAATGTTACCGCATCTAAGACGGGGTTCTTTGATTTGTTTCCTCCTGGTAAGCTATCTGAGTCAAGTATTGCCGGGATCCCGTATAATCTGCCATGGCTCTTTCCTCCTGATGCTTCAAGCCAAATAAATATATCCGTTTATTAGCTATTTCTTTTAAGCAGACTATTTCTAGCCAACAAATGACTTGTCAATGGGCAGCAGTGAACTGATACGACACATAAGAGACACTCAAATCATTTATTCATGCGGTAGAGCAAAACTGACTATTGTCTACTCCACAAAATTAACTCAGCCAAAAAAAACTATTGAAATGTTACCGCATCTAAGATGGGGTTCTTTGATTTGTTTCCTCTTGGTAAGCTATCTGAGTCAAGTATTGCCGGGATCCCGTATAATCTGCCATGGCTCTTTCCTCCTGACGCTTCAAGCCATATGCACTTATCAAATTTCGGCCACTTTTTATCATTTGTACCGTACTTTTCAGTCATCAGCTTCTCATATGTTTCCTAAAAATATAACATAACACTAGTCTTCAATTTAAATAGTATTTAAAATAATAACAAGATTAATACAAAAGAATATATTTAATAACCTTGATTTTGCGAGCTTTAGCATCATAAAATTCATTTTTGTTGTCGCTCCGCACATGTGTTTCGACAAATGCTTTCATAATAGTCACTGGCCGTTTCAACTTTTTTTCCTATAAACACAATTTAATACTTGATCAAGCAGAACAACTAATATGTTAAAATAATAAGTAATCAATTAATCATTAAAAATGAAAAGCATACCATGTACAAAGCATAATCATATGCATTGATAGACCCATGGCGATGGTATGTACCAATACCTCCCTTCATACGATTTTGTTTATGTCTCGCTGACTTAGCTTGCCATTCAGGGGACCTCCAAATGTCGCACATCTCTTTCCAGTGATTTGGATGGCACCATTCAGGGCAAAATTTTTTCCATTTATTCGGGTCCTTGCTCTTTGCTTTTTTTGCCAACTTATCCCTTAGCTTAGTGAGAGTGTTTGAATAATGCGTAGCTGCGATGCGGTGAAAAACTTTTGAGCAGTTTACAGACTCTTTCTTCTTGCCCCATCTATACTTATGCTACAAGGAAAGAAAATGAAACAATTGTAGTGACCCTAAGAATAAACAAGCAATAAAAATTCATGCATCTGGTCCATGTCTTATGCATCTATAAATATTTTTATTTTTATAAATTTATTTTTGTTGTCATAACTGTCATACAATCTTATGTTCTGATTTTAGAAATATTAAAAAAAGTATGCCTTTTCTCACTTAAGACTTGTACTACTCAGGCAATCGCACAAACTAGAATCCCCCAAAACAGATACCAATTAAGCCATTTAAGTGACAATACATATGACCCTCATTACCAGTGATAATAGGTTGCAATACCAAGCAATAATAGTAATAACAATATATATATTCTGACCCTCATTAATACAATACTAAATAATAACAGTAAGCATGACCCTCATTATCCATTTTTCCTCAAATCAAGCAACAAAGGCGATATATATATTTTGATCTAACATTTGACTATAGACAATGTATTGGAACATTCTTGCATGGTTGTCTGACAAAAATAGTTCTTGGAATATAAATTCAACAAAAATGAAAATTCATAATATATAAAATTTGTTACCAAGAATGCACGCAAGCACTCCTTCTTTTCGCCGGGTGTAAATTGTGAGTATACCGTATAAGGCCCTCCCACATTACTGAACACAATCTGAGTGATCGTGTTCGCGACCTTTTTGTCGAAAGGAACCGACTTGAAAGCCCTGTCACCTAACACAAAAAGTTTCGGGCGTTTTCTTCGTGGAACATTTTTACCTAAGCGTTGCTTACCCCTGTATTTGCGCTTTTTCACCACAGGTTGCTCCTGTCTTCGCTCATCAGTGAATGGATCTGACCTAGATTGGTCTGATTCCGAACCAGCATCAGATAAGGCATCCTCAAAGATAGCCTCCTCAGCTCTATGTTCCTCGGCCACATCCTCGACTTGAGGCTCCTCGGCAACATCCTCCTCATCTCCAGCTTCCATGGCCACATCCTCGCCAACTCTAGCTTCCTCAGCCATAGCCTCATCGACTATAGTCGAACTTCGGCGATTTTTGGCAGCAGCCCGTTTTTTGTTGCGTCTCTTGATTGCCATCCTAACAAATCAACATAATCAATGTTTAATCAAAGAGAATAAATAAATTAAACTCTCTTTCTGAACTAGAAATATTTCAAATAATGGATGCACTTTTAAATTATTTAAATTATAGTTGAGAGGCAAAAAAAAAATAATGAATAGAAAAAGTTGAAACTGATTAGAAAGGAAAAACAAAAATCGCCAGAGATTTAAACATTTCATTCATGTAAAGGGGGTAACGAGAGATTTAAACATTTCATTCCTTACACGGGGTAGAGAGAGAGAGAGAGAGAGAGAGGGGCCAAAAATTCAATTCCTCCTTCAAATTCCTGTTCACTCGATTGGCAAAATAGATGGAATTACCTTTACTTAGCAGGAGCGGTGAGAGAGAGGCAACGAGATAAAAGAGTTCTTATTTTTTTTAGAATTCTGAGAGGGGAGGATTTTTACTTATGGCGGAGAGATAGGAGGGGCAAGTGATTAATTAGACAGATGAAAACTTAAATGCATATTAATGATTTGCAAGGATCTGTTGTTTAAATTGTACGGAAGTGAAGAAAAGATAATTCTACATATTGCAATTGATATTGACTACAGTTTATTTGATTTTACACAATTACAATCAAATGATTAATCAATCTAGAATATTTAGGAGGGGAAATTGTTTAGGTTTGGCGCTTAATTTTGTTATGGCGCTTAATTTTATTTGGTAGCATAATTATTTTTTTTTTGAAGAATGATAATTTTTTACTAATCTAATAACTTATTGATAAATCAGTCAGATATTTATATTTGATTAAACTCTTCAAAATTTATATTTTTTTATTGATGTTATTTACTGATATTTTTATAATATCTTCAAAATTTAAAGTAATACTAATTAATTTGATAAAAAATTGCTCAAGTATTTGGTTTCTAAAATATTTCATTATAAAGATGAGATTGAGCGCCTTGGATCGTTTATGTGAAGCATAATTTTTTTAGAACGAACTCGTAGATAATGAAAATATATGATTCCTAAGTGCTAATATTAAAATACAAATTTGAGTTATACTATTCATTCAAAGATTATATATACACACACATAACCGATGACATGTAAATTGATACGTAATGAAATGGTAATCTATTAACCTTGCTTGAAAACTATTAATTACTCTTAGAAAATACAAATTGGTAATCTAATAATTTCATGATAAATCCCTTAGATATTTATATTTGATTAAAATCTTCAACATTATTAAGTACAAATAATTAATTTGATTAAAATTGTGAAGGTACTTTAAATTATTAATTTGATGAATTCGTCTTTGTATCACATAACATTATTTTTTTGTGTCCAAATATATGTGCATTGTTATTTGTCGTGTAACTTGTATTGTTTGATATAGGGTCACAAGCAAAACTTGAATTAATATAAGCCATAGCAATTTATTGATGTTATTTACTGATATTGTTATAATATCTTCAAAATTTAAAGTAATACTAATTAATTTGATAAAAAATTGCTCAAGAATTTGGTTTCTAAAATATTTCATTATGAAGATGAGATTGAGCACCTTGGATCGTTTATGTGAAGCATAATTTTTTTAGAACGAACTCGTAGGTAATGAAAATATATGATTCCTAAGTGCTAATATTAAAATACAAATTTGAGTTATACAATTCATTCAAAGATTATATTTCTACACATATTACCGATGACATGTAAATTGATATGTAATGAAATGGTAATCTATTAACCTTGCTTGAAAACTATTAATTACTCTTAGAAAATACAAATTGGTAATCTAATAATTTCATGATAAATCCGTTAGATATTTATATTTGATTAAAATCTTCAACACTATTAAGTACAAATAATTAATTTGATTAAAATTGTGAAGGTACTTTTATTATAACATAAATTATTAATTTGATGAATTCGTCTTTGTATCGCATAACATTATTTTTTGTGTCCAAATATATGTGCATTGTTATTTGTCGTCTAACTTGTATTGTTTGACATAGGCTCAGAAGCAAAACTTGAATTAATATAAGCCATAGCAATTTATTGATATTATTTACTGATATTTTTATAATATCTTCAAAATTTAAAGTAATACTAATTAATTTGATAAAAAAATTGGTCAAGAATTTGGTTTCTAAAATATTTCATTATGAAGATGAGATTGAGCGCCTTGGATCGTTTATGTGAAGCATAATTTTATTATAACGAACTCATAGGTAATGAAATTATATGATTCTAAAGTGCTAATATTAAAATACAAATTTGAGTTATACTATGAGAAAACCTATTGTGCATACTAATGTACAGAAGCTTCGGTGCATACTGATCCGAACTCTTAGATCTGCTTCAAAATGACCGATCCAAACCGTCCAATATGATCTCCCTATTGAAATCTCCTTGCCGACCAAATTTTACATTTTTTCGATATTTTTAAGTATTTTTTCGGATCGGTCATTTTGAAGCAGATCCAAGAATTCGGATCAGTATGCACCGAAGATTCCGTATATTAGTATGCACGATATGTTCTCTCTTATACTATTCATTCAAAGCTTATATATATATACATTACTGTGACAGTGAATTGATATGTAATGAAATGGTAAACCATGAACTTTAAACTTTTCATGTAAATTCCATATAAACCATGAACTTTAAACTTTTCATTTTGCAAGTCGATATTTTTTGAAAATTGTGTTTAATAAGTGAATTTATGAGAGGGTTATATTTATTGGCGCATCAATGCCAGCGTGCAATGGTGTCTCTTCGTTGGAACTAAATATATTTATTTCATTCTTTAAAAGTCTAAAAGTTACGGTGGGTAATGAGAAAGAGTTTGGCGGCAGATATAATTGCCGCCTTAATATATTTTTTGATAATAAGTATATCGGTTGGTCTAGTCTAAAGTTCTGTGATTTTTGACAAAAAGCATAGTTCAAGGATCGGTCAATATAGAATTTAATAAAGAACTTAAAGTTTGAGATATGGATTAGTATTGAGAAAACAAGGACGTGCACAATTATTTAAGTCAACATAGAGCCGGTATAGCGCAAACTACTGTACCGGCTTACTTTCTTTGCGCAATTATTTAAATACACAGTTAGCTTACTTTCTTTGCAAACCAGGACGTCCCTGAAGTGTATACCATAAATATGTGATGTAAACTTTTGCACAGGACGTCCTGTGTTCAATTAGTGTTTTTTTTTTTTGCACAAATTAATCATGTACTGTACGGAGATAATCTAAAAAAAGCCAATACCAGATTACGTTGTCTTTAATATATCTGACCCTTAATTAATTTGAGACATCCACACAAATTAATCATCCCTGCGGTAACCTTCTTACAAGCAACTGAAAGATCCATCAACCCTATATGAAAATTGTAAAATATCCACACTAATTTTCACCACTGGACTACTTCCAGGACCTAAAGTGAAACTTGACAAGTACTGCTAGCAACATCCACCAGGTTTTGACCTAAAATAAAACAATAAACTCATATCAAAATAATAACTAGAACAGTAAGGCTTGTCCCTGGGAAGTGGGAACAACCAGCAGCTGCTCATCAACAGTCCTTTATGCAGTGCTGAATGAGATGCAACTGCTCTCATCTCCACCCAGGATTGTCCCTGAAAAATGACATTAAGGAGTGACAAATTAAATATTAATATCATAAAAACTGAAACAAAAACTAAACTAAATAATCTTCAAGTCTTTCTACTAAATCCTTATAAAACTAACTTTTGGTTCTCACAATCCAAACTGTCTTTTACAATGAGATCCCTATAAACCCCATAAATTACAAATCTAGTTTTAGAAAATAAGCTAGATAGCCACCCGTCTAGTATATAAAAAATCAATCAGCTTATGAAAGACATTTTCAATAAGTATCAGCTTATAGAACCAAGCTGTTACATTCATAGGCACTGATTTTACACTAAAAATTTGATACTGTTTTTTCCCTAGACTATGTAAGAGGAATTGAAGTCAAGACTTACTCATTCAGAATCAGAATCAGTAATATCATCATTATTGGGACCTTCTTCGTTATCTGTGTTGTCATAATCTCTTTGGTCTTCGCTTTCGTACTCACTTTCTGACATCTCGATTTCATGATCAGCAAGACCTATTTGTTGGTCAATATATTCAATATCAGCGTTGGATAAAGGTTCTACGGCATCTTCATGGTTGAGCGTCTCCGGAATATCATCTCCTGCACCAATTGTGAACGGGCAACAAGGACCATCTTCTTGAAAGAAGTCAGGATTGATGGGTGCTGAATTTTCATCTTGCTCTTTCAACAATAAGTTTGGTAAGATTTTAGATTTTACCTTAATAGGAACCCACCAATCTTTTCTCTCTCGCTTAGGTGATGGATAAGATAGATAATAAACTTGGACAGCATCAACAGCAAATACAAACGGCTCATAAGTAGAAAGGTTGGAATTATGCTTAACTTCAATCAGACCATGAACCTTATCAACCTTCACTCCTTTTGAAACATCAAACCATCGACATTTGAAAAGAACAACCTTGTTATGAAATCCACGATACTCTAACTCTACAATATCTTCCAAAATTCCATAATAATCATGCTCAGTACCATCATACAAACCCCCTTTTACACAAATTCCACTATTAATTGTCGCCTTCCCATGACCATACGTTTCAGTATGGAATCGATATCCATTGACATCATATGCACCATAACAAGAAACATTTGGATACGGCCCAAGACCAACATCTCTGATATTACGTTCTATTTTATGGTCAGTTGTAACTATCTCTTTAAACCAGGAGACGAATTCCTCATCACGAAACTTGTCAAGTTCTTTATCTGAAATACTAGGTTGTCGTCGTCTCACCATTTCATCGAATTCTCTACAAAATAGAAAGTACACATTATAATATGCTTGGATAACTAAAATCCAGAAATAAATATAACAACTGATACTAAAGTAAATTCTTACTCAACATAGTTTTCAACTTCAGGACAGTTCATCAACACATACAATTGTGCCGCATCAGCTTCTTTTCGTTCGAGACTCCTATAAGTACACTTCCCAATTGGTCGACCAGGATGGGCAAAAATGGAGACTTGGCCCTTAGGCAGAGGGGATCCACCATCATCATGCCTTGGATTTTGGTTTAGACGTGTGCAAACTGTATCAGCAAAATAAATTGAACAAAAATTTGAAATTTCTTCAATTATATATGCCTCGACCATGGAACCCTCTGGATGTGCTTTATTGCCAACTTTTTTCCTCAATCTTCGCAACTCCTTTTCATAAATATTACAATACTGTTAGGTAAATCCAAAATAAATTTTAAAGAAAAATGAAAAACAAAATAGTTGTGATACTTACCTTTCAAAAGGATACATCCAGCGAAAAGAAACTGGACCACCGACTCTAGCCTCATATGGCAAGTGCATAACCAGATGTTCCATTGAGTCAAAAAATCCAGGAGGAAAGATTTTCTCCAACTTGCATATTGTTACAACAATATTAGTTTCTAATTTTTTCAAATGGGAGACGTCCAACTCGGTTGCACACAAGTCTCGAAAGAAATTGCTTAATTCCGTCAATGGCTCCCATACATAATTAGGGAGAAAATCACGAAACGCCACAGGTAATAACCGCTCCATAAAAATGTGGCAATCGTGACTCTTAAGCCCTTGGAACTTGCACTCTTCAACATTTACACATCTCGACCAATTTGATGCATATCCATCTGGAAATCTTAATTCCTTCAACCATTTGCAAATCATTTGCTTCTGCTCTTTTGTTAGACAAAAAGAGGCCTTAGGCTTAACCCATGATCCATTAGCACGCTGTTGCAACTCTAGTTCTGGCCGATCACACCACTGAGCCATATCAAGACGAGCTTTGACATTGTCCTTGGTTTTGTCTGTGTCCAAGACGGTGTTGTAAAAGACATTACCAAATCCATTCGCCTCAGTGTGCATATAATCTATGTTGTGTCGAATCAAATTGCTCGACCAATATGGCAAACTCCAAAATATGCTCCGTTTCTGCCAATTGTGTGTCTTTCCATAGCCCGAAAACTCTTGACGTTTCTTTCTTGATTTACCAAAGACTGCATCTGGAAGAGCCCTGAAAAACAGAAATTAATTATAGTCATCAACATATTGCTAGTATGAGATTTCAAAATTTACACTCTGCCATATATTGTCTATCATACAACATCCTTTTATGTAACAATATGGAACTATTTAAATAAACTATTTAAGTGTTAATATATAGTACAAACAACTCAAGATAACTCATGGCTGTCAGAGAGCATGAATTAATAATATCTAACGAGCCTAAAAAAGAACCATGGGTACGAACCTTTTTACTTTCGACACAATATACTCCAAGCTTTGAGAAATCTACATTTTTTTTTCAATCAACTGAAGACAAAATAAAGTTACGGATTAATATTTCAATTAATGAACAAAAACAATTTATCATGGGATATGTAGCAAGTAAGTAAGCTTCCAGTAAGATGGAAGCAAATTAAGTAACTAAAAGAATTTATGATGGGATATTTTAATTAAGTAAGCTTCCAGTAAGATGCATGAATTTGTTTTACTGAAACCTAATTGCATTATGCAAATCCGAAATTAAAGAAGAGATCAAAGAAAATGACTTTTCCCAACAAACTCCTATAAATTCATTGATATTCTTCTAAGAAAAATAAAAAAATAGCTGTATGAAAAGAGACTCGGTTATCCTCTAATTCTATCTTAGAAGTAATTTTAAAGAAAATTTTATTACAGTGAGCACTTACTTAATAAAGAACATGATAACAGTGAGCACTTACCTTACCACTCGATGCATGTCTTTGCCACTTAGCCGCCTTGGAGGCAGCTCAGACACTCGGATGCCCTTCTTAAATTTTTTTATGTTCGCACGGAGTCCATGACGTCTTGGCAAAAACATCCTATGATCAAACCAAGAAGCTTTTCTTCCCTTTCTCAGTCGAAACGCTTTAGTTGACCCCATGCAAATTGGACAAGCTAATCTTCCATGCGTACACCAGCCAGATAACATTCCATATGCCGGGAAATCACTAATTGTCCAAAGAAGTGCTGCTTTCATTTGAAAATTCTGTTTAGAAAAACAATCAAATGTTTCTACTCCATCATTCCACAAGATTTTCAATTCTTCCACCAGAGGTTCTAAGAAGATATCTATATCTCTACCTGGGCTTTTCGGACCTGGAATGACAAGAGTCAAGAATATATATTCACTTTTCATTGCAACTCCTGGTGGAAGGTTATATGGGACCATAAAAACAGGCCAGCATGAACAATTTGGAGCAGCCATACTAAAAGGAGTGAAACCATCTGTTGCTAAACCAAGACGAACATTTCGCACCTCTTCCATGCTTCCCCATCAGCTGGATGTATCATTACTCCTTCCTTTTCGCGGATTCCGCTCTTGTGCCACCGCATGTGCTCTGCAGTAGCATGAGACATGTACAGTCTTTGTAATCTCGGTGTTAGAGGAAGATAATGCAATATTTTCCGTGCTATAGGTTTTCCTGTCTTCTTTCTTGTGTCACTTTTGTATCTAGGCTCACCACAGATATCACATTTCTCTTTGAACTCACGATCATTGAAATATAACATGCAATCATTGGGACACACATCAATTTTTCTGTACTTCAAATCAAGCCCACGTAGTAGCTTCTTAGCCTCATAGAAGTTGGGAGGCAATATGTCCTTCTCAGGAAGTATCTTCTTGATAATTGATATCATCCGATCGAAGCATTCTCTAGGTAGTTGGAAGTCTGATTTCAAATTCAACAATTCAGGCACAACCGACAATAGAGATTCTTTGCACTTCAAATTGATCTCACTAGCTTCCAACTCCCACAAAGGCTTATCTGCTGCTTCAAGCATTTTATAGAACTCTAATGCTGTGGAATTTGGAGCACTTTGATCTGTTGCGTTCGGATTGAAATCTGGACCAGCAGCATCTAACACCATCTCATTAGTCCTATTCATCTCCTCCCCTCCTTCATTATCTGACAATCTATTGGAGCCCTCGTCGGCATCTGTCTCGCCGTGCTTGCGCCAACAAGTGTAATAGAGAGTAAATCCTTTCTTACACAAATGTTTTGTAACTTGGCCAGCCGTTCGGAACCTTGTGTTGTCACAAACTTTGCAAGGACAGCGGATCCTTTCCTTATTGCCTCTTACACGTACGCTTGCACGATGCTTAAAGGCTGCTTCAACAAAACTTTCAACTCCAAGCAAAAAATCTGGATTATAATCTCCATTACGAAATCTTCTATACATCCATCTGCGATCCCTCGACATTTTTAACCTGCGATGTACCAAAATGATATGTAAATTATTGTATTGTTGTACTATTGACAGAAATAATTGGTAGAGATCTTATCTACTCTATGCACCAGCTATTCCGTTTCATGTTATAATTTTTTTTTGATGACCAATGCCTTATAATTACAGATATGTGAAATTTTATCCAGTAAGTTGACCTAACTTGTTTGTAAAAAAAAGTTCTTAAGTAACTAATTAGTATATTCCTGAAGAAATATTGATAAAATTTTTTAAAGCTTCAGGCTTTGAAGCATACTGATTAACCAAAGTAAATAGTTCAAGCTGATTCTACTTAATAAGTTGCATAGATTATACAGTAACAATAGCAATATTATGTAAAGTTCATTTAGTTCACCCACAGTAAACTTTATTTTGAAATAAGAAAATTATTATCCTATAATGTTATGTCAGTTAGGTCAGGGAATAACTGTGAGTTCCCAAATAGTTTGCTTCTAGCCCAAAACTAAAATTTCATTGATAGGTTTTCTAATATGAAACAATTAATCGACTGATCATTGCAATTGAAGGGATTGATTGGTGATTGATGACAAAAGTTGTCAGATTCATTACCTAGGCTCTAGAAGCGACACAGGAGCAATTGACAAAGAGCAAGAGGCAAATCGATTTAGGTGGTAGAGAGATTAAAGAGTGGGAGTTGGAGAGGGTAAAACCTCTGTCACATGGGCCCGCTTGACAGAGTAGGAGTCGATTGAGTCTAGTCGTCGCCCGTAGAGGAAAAATCACCGATCAATTCTGAAGAGAGGGAATTGGGGGAGAGGCAACAAGCAAGTAAGGGAGAGCAGAAGTTAGAAAGTTTCTAACTTGGATAGAGCACACAGGGAGTTGGAGTAAGGATTCTAAAGAGAATAACGCAAAGAGGAAAAGAAGTGATGGCTTGTGGAGTTCGCAAGGAAGAAAAATATCACAAGGCAAAAGGAGAAAACTGGCAGGTGGGTTCGCCTGTCAGTCTCTCAAATTGTTCAATTCTTTCTCCAAGTTAAGAATAAGATAATTAACTTACTTAAAGAAAATGAATACTTATCTGTTAACCTAATCAAAACTTTCTAATATTCCTTGTACAAATTAACAAGAAAATTTAGATTAATATTTCCATGTTAATATTCATGGATAGAAATTAAATTATAATTGTTTTAATCTACACGAGTTCATAAAATTATCAATTAAAATTTCTTCATGTTACTTTTTCTTATCATACGTTTTTAATTAAATATTTAGTTAATTCTAATTTTCAGTAATCAAGTACATAAATCTTATTAAGGACATTACCACAAAACTTGTTTAATCATAAAAATTGGACAAAAACATCTATGAATTATTAAAATCTAATACTCGTATTGCTTTACTCAACAAATTCATATTTAATTGCATTGGTGATATCGTTATTATTTGATGGTATTGGGACCATACTTAGCACCTAAATTACATTCAAACCATTAAATTATTTGATAAAATGCTATGTGTTTCCAAGAATTGGCTTTGTCGTTGTCTCTCTTCTTATTTTCAGGGTTCTACTTGGTTTTTGATGGATTTACAAGCTCTAGATGGTTTCCGGCACAAGACGAATGCTAGACGACTCATTCCTAGCACGAGAAGACGATTTTCAGACTACAACTCGGACCGAGATGGAAGCAACTCGGACCGAGTTGCACAAAGAATGTGAAACTATGTTAGGCTAAGTTTGAGTAGTCTTAGGACTGACCGTACTATGTTAGGCTAAGTTTGAGTAGTCTTAGGACTGACCGTACTATCGACGACCCGGCAACATAAGCTTAAATCAAGACTCCGCACGTCCTTCACATTCTTTGTGCAACTCGGTCCGAGTTGCTTCCATCTCGGTCCGAGTTGTAGTCTGAAAATCGTCTTCTCGTGCTAGGAATGAGTCGTCTAGCATTCGTCTTGTGCCGGAAACCATCTAGAGCTTGTAAATCCATCAAAAACCAAGTAGAACCCTGAAAATAAGAAGAGAGACAACGACAAAGCCAATTCTTGGAAACACATAGCATTTTATCAAATAATTTAATGGTTTGAATGTAATTTAGGTGCTAAGTATGGTCCCAATACCATCAAATAATAACGATATCAAATCCCCCCAAACTTAAACTTTGCTTGTCCTCAAGCAATGCCCTAAGATTATAGAACCAGGCAGTACCTAAATCTAAAATCAATTCAATTCTCAAACCAAGAAATTTTGCCAAGAAAATCAATTGCTCATGTTAAAATTCTCACACTTAAATCAAATAAGTCAAAGTGAGATTTATTTCAAGAACCGAGTTTTGTGTTCTACAAATTAAATTATGCAACTCTTGGTCCTAAATGAAAAGATTTTCTCAAATTCAAGAACTCTAGCTTCTCTCTATTATTTCAAATGCGATCTCATTTTCAATTACCCGTTCCTTTTCATATTTCACAAGAATTTGTAAAGTCGTTTATCAAAGTCGGAAATTTTATAATGAATTTCTCTTAAAAGCAATTTCAATTTTTCACCAATTTTTCTTTTTGTGCAAGTCGAGCCGTGGGGCTTTACACCCGAGAGGATAATGCGGTATCATTGGCCTTGAGTTTGCTACTAGCACATGACGCGCTAGGGAGGTTGGACGGGTGTTGCTCGACTATGGCCACAGTACACTTGGGCCATAATACTCAACAACTCCTTTACCAATGCTTTCGCAACGGGTCCGGTAGAATTAAGCATAAGTTGTGAAAACCCGGCTCCTCCACTGAACGAAGCGCCATAGTTTAACCTCCATATGGGCCTGATTGCATCCAATTATTTCTCGCTTTCTTTGAGTTGTAATTCCTAACAATTCATACTTAACCCAATACCCTCCAATTTGTGGCTAAGTTGGTGGAAAAAGGCCTCAGTGCGTCCTCGTTTTCACAGCTATTTTGATTTTAATGTCACATTAAGATTGCTCGTTGGTGATTCAAGCGATTAAAAGAATTTTCAACAAGACCAAATTCATTCTATAATTTCCCAAGTCGATAAACTTCTTTTCAAAAGTTTGTCAAAACACGAATCAGTTCACTCGGTAAAAACTTGTGAGAATCGACTAAAAGTGATCTAATAGTTCTAAGCATCCAAAAATCAAGTCCTATCCTTGTGAAATTCCTTCAATTTTTGTCCATTAGTGCAAGAGTTAATTTGAGATATCAAAACATTTTAAGGTTCTTTGCGAAAAATTTAATGGTTTGAATGTAATTTAGGTGCTAAGTATGGTCCCAATACCATCAAATAATAACGATATCAATTGGTCATGCTTATGCAATTGAAAATATCAGTAGCATTGACATCACCCATGCAATTCATATTCAATTGCATTGGTCATGTCTATGCAATTGAAAATATCAGTTGCATTGGCATCACTCATGCAATTCATATTCAATTGCATTGGTCATGTCTATGCAATTGAAAATATCAGTTGCATAGGCATCACTCATGCAATTCATATTCAATTGTATCGGTTTCACCTATGCAACAAAATGATAGAGAGCCGGCTCACTTAAGTGAAATTGACATTTATTTTCATCAGTCCAAGCCGTTGTAACTGGTATTCACTTGCATGAGTCTTGTGTATGCAACAGAGTAAAAAATCATTTGCATTGTCGGTCCCAATGCAATTATATATGCCGATGCAACTGATTTTTCAATACCGATGCAACTGAAAAATGCTCATGCAACTGCTGCAGTTTCCTGTAGTGCATTGTACAACGCTATGTGGTGTTGTAAAACGCCGAAATAGCCATTGAAAAATCAAACGGTCTCAGACAATTACGTTGTGAGTTGTCAGAGCGTTGTGTAACGTTCCATAGCGTTGCACAACGCTTTAGTAAAAGTCCAAAGCAGATGCTCGACAGTTCCGTTGGAACTTGTCAGAGCGTTGTGCAACGCTAAGGCGAGTTGCCCAATGGAGCAATGAAAGGAAGGAAGACAGTTCTGACAGACTCAAACAACATTTGATAATGGCATAAATCTAATTATAAATTAACAGTAACATATTCCTAATTAACTATTTTTCACAATGCATAAAACCAATTAATCCTAATTATATTATGTGATTTATTTATATGACAATTATAAATTAATAATTCATATATTAATTATCATAATTGAATAATTGTTATTTTATTGTAATTTATTATTGTAATTATATCATTTATTTTTATCACACCTCAGAAGTTACGTGTCAACTCTACCCTTGCCACGAGAGAGATTTTACCGCTCTCGTAACGCTAACAGACAGAAGGTAAATATTTTTCCTTTCATAAGTTCAATTCCAACATTGCATGCAAAACAGAAATATTTCACATTATTTCAAACAATATTTACATCATAGTTTTTCACACCAAGTATATTACATTTTATTTCTTGCTAGGTCCTATTATACCCCTAACCTAACAGTCTGCTAGAAATATTATACAAGATACTGACTAGCAAATTCTCCTCCTAACCTATCACTATTAGAATCCGGACTATTTTCAACAACACAAGAATAAGAAATTTGGATATATGAGAATAAGGATTTAGATAAGAATAAGGATCAAATTCTTTATTCTTGTGCCAACCTAAACAACACAAGAATAATAAATTTGGGCCCTTATTCTTATACTAACAAAACCATGGTATAAAAATTAAAAAATTTGAACAAACACGCATACCGAAATTTCTTATTCTTATTCCCTATTCAGCTCTCATCCAAACACCGAGACTGATATGGGACATCCTACTATTTTGACATCCCATTACATCCTATTGGACCTTAGTGATTTTAGGGCTAGATTGGTCACACAATAATTTATCATCTCTTTGTTATTAACATATCAGGCGGTATTTCCTACTAGTTTTAGTTTAACCTCACCTCATCGTGTTTTCCTTAGTATTTTCCCTACTCTTGGTACTTTTAAGGCAGGATGATTCTATTGGCTAAACTAAATTGTTCAAAAATTACGCACTAAAAGTTAATATCCTTAAGTTGATGTATTAAGTGATACCTTTATTAATTAAAGTTTTTAAACAGTTTTAATGGTCTGGTAAAATTTCCCCCTAATTTGCACACCTTGCTCTGATACCAGGATGGAGGATCGATCAGAGGACTTCTTCAAACTTCAGTTGGTTACTATGAACACGAGAAGAATGAAGCACACAAGCACACAAGCGGAATTTTATTTATTTTAGAATATGTTACAAGAGATAAGTGGTGAGAGGGAAAGAGAAATTGAGAAGTGAAACTTGCTCGTTCTGAGCTTGTTTCGCAACTCTGCAAACAAACTCTTATATAGAGACTCGGGATAGAATCTCAATTATCACACCGGGTGCTCATTGGGCCCCATCGTCATGTGATTAAAGGATTTTCACAAACCTTTGTCTCCCACTCAGCTAATAATAGTGCATCCACTAACCGAAAGTGGAGCGCAGTAACATAATTTAGTGGGTATTCTGTCCACTTTTATAAAAAAAAAGCACACTAAAAGATAAATTAGTGGGTATCTTTCCCACCGAAAGTTGAATGGATGGTTATCAAACATGGGTCCACCACGTTCTAAAAACAAAAATAAGAAAAAGTCCGTAGTTTTTTCCGTAGATTGCCACCAGACTAATTATTACACCATATTTTGGAGTATCTTCTCCAGTTGTTTCTCCATTTGAGTAATCTGTTCAATTTGCTCCTTTTTTATCCAATATGCATCCCCTGCTACACAATCACAGTTTTTGTAAATGCGCGTATATGAAATTTCTTTTTCTATCATGGATTTTAATGATCTAACATTATCCAAGGTGTTTCGCACTTGTAGTTCTTTGATTTGGTTTCTAATGTACCCATGTAGTTGGACTTCATTGAGAGGGCCTCCTCTGATTTCTGTATTATGGTGCATGGCATGAATATTGGAGAGGCTATCACAGGGAAGTGGGCCTCTATTCGTTCCTGTAAGGAATGGAGCAGCTTCTCTGGGACTTTCTTGTCTGCTAGTTCCTCCAGAACTAGACCTAGTTTGTCAATGAGATTTTCTTGCTCTGCTGTGAGACATTTAGCATGAAGTGTATAGATTGTTAAGCGAGAGAGTGTATTGGCTAATGTGTTTAATCTTCCCTCGATATGCTCAAAATTTACATGCACTCCAGTACCTGTTACAAAATCAACAAATTTAATCCATCTTACCCTTGATGGTTTATTACATGAAGCTTTATTATAGAAGCTAATAATAGCTTGACAATCCGTGCTTAGGGTAATTTCGGATTTATCCAAATAATGGATTTTCATTGCCGAGAGTGTTTCTGTTGTCCCTAATTAAAGGCCTAGAGGGGGGTGAACATGCACAAAAATAACTTTCTAAACCGGTATGGTAAACATTTGGTTCAATTCAAGTTTGGTCTAACAACAACAACAAGTCACAAGCAATTCACAAAGCAATGAAAGTAAAGAGAGAAGAAAAGAAGTGACACGCGATATATTACGGAGTTCCGACCCGCTAGGAAGAGCTAGCCTTAGTCGTACGTCTCCGGGAGTTCCGCAACCACGAAATGGGGCGCGCTCCGTTCAATTTCACACGAACGGGACTACAACTTCGAACCAAATCACCTTGTTACAAGCACTCTCAAGGTGGATTGGCCTAACTCAATTAGATAAACACAAACACTCAAAGAATTGAGGCTCTAACCAAATCACTCAACAAATCTAGAAATTAGCACTAGTGGATTAGTTGACACACTCTAATCTCAATGATTTTGCTATTTTAATGCTCAAACACAAGATAGAATAATGTCTAACTGGTTGGAACTCAAAAAGAAGGAATTTCAAAAGTTTCAAAAGTATCTAAATAGTTCCAAGAGGCCCAATATATATAGAAGACGCCAACAGCTCTAAACACCAGTCAAAACAGACTCTACCATTGTACAACGCTATATGGCGTTGTAAAACGCCGAAATAGCCATTGAAAAATCAAACGGTCTCAGACAATTACGTTGTGAGTTGTCAGAGCGTTGTGTAACGTTCCATAGCGTTGCACAACGCTTTAGTAAAAGTCCAAAGCAAATGCTCGACAGTTCCGTTGGAACTTGTCAGAGCGTTGTGCAACGCTAAGGCGAGTTGCACAATGGAGGAATGAAAGGAAGGAAGACAGTTCTGACAGACTCAAACAACATTGTCAGAACGTCATACAACGCTGAAGGACGTTACACAACGTTAGCGTTGCCCAACGTTGTATAGCGATGGCGAACGCAACCAGCAGTTTTACGTGCAAAAGTTGTTAACTCGTCTGCGTGTTGCATGTATAGAGCGTGGGTCATGCATGCAACAATGCTATTGAGCGATGTCTGAGCGAAGTAGAGGGCAGTTCTCAGACTCACGTTGTGTAACGCTTTGGGGCGTTAAACAACTCCAACGTTGCACAACGCCATACATCGTTGGCGAACGGAACCCGCAACTTTGCACATAAAAACATTGGATTGCCTGCATGCTGCATGCATGTGACATGGGTCATGCGTGTAGCAGCGCTGTCTGAGCAATGCAATGTTGTCTGCTTCAGAGCATCATTGTACAATGCTACTTAACGTTGCACAACACAAAAACTGAAATATTGTGTAACGTTATATAGCGTTGTATAACGTTCTAACAAAAAAGATAACAGATTTAACAAGTTAAGAACAAAGGAAAGAGCATTGCACAACGCTATTGAGCGTTGTGTAACGCCCTTTCGATCTTGTCAGAATTTTTGTAATTTAAGAACGAAATAAACTGAACGTTGTGTAACGGCAGGTGGCGTTGTATAACGCTTGACAGAAAAACTGAACATTTTACCAACAAATTGATTGAGATTAGTTTAGGGTTTAATTATGTCTAAACTATTGACTAACTAGTCCAAAGCAATCTCTTGAAGTTTCAAAACTTGTGCCACACTTGCTCTAATCCATTATTCAAATAATCTAGCTATTAATCACTAAATAGAGATGTTAGTTTGAGGTTTTGGTGTTGTTTTACAAATTAGAAAATCGAGAGAAAATATTTAACCAGCAGTTTCCATGCATGCATGGATTTCAGCATCAATTGTTGATTTTATCGTCGGAAATTTCCCACTTGCATAGGCGCAGATCTTTTCTGTTGATCTCGGATCGCCTTTCATCCTTTTCTATTTGCAAATTTCTCCCCATCCTTCCATACATCCATCAGTTTCTAAAACAATATAAGCATCTTCTGGGGGGAATTTCAAATTTGATAAATTCTGGACTAATTCCTGAATTCTTTTGATAAGACTTATATCAGATGATTTTAAGCCTTTCATGATGACTTGTTTTTGAATAAAGTGGGCCTAGGAGAGTTCCAAGGTTAGAAATATAGGATCTGGCATAATTTAGGATACCTAACCATGATCTTAATCCTTTCTTTTCTTTTAGCATTTCTATATCAAAATTTGCAATTTTCTTGATAATATTGTTAGAAAGTGTGCTAATTTTCATTTTTTATGCTAATTACCAATTAATTAACCAAGCAAACAAAGCACACACAAGATCTAGTACACAAGCTATTGAAACACACGAGAAAAAGGATTGGAAGTATACCTCTCTTGGTATCGCAACCAAGAGGCTCGTTCCAATGCGTTGGTGTCGGTGGCGTGCTATCCAAGAACCTCCACGCCGTGCTCCTCGAGTCCACTAAGGAATTAACCACCTTCTCTAATCAATTATGCTAGTAATTGAGAGAATTGTGCCTAATTCCAAAGCTTTCCCTTTCTAGTTAATTCTCCAATTAATTTAGTGGAAAAGCTTGCTCAACACATGAGCTAGGTGGTGTGTGGAAGAGAGAAAGGGAATGAAAAATTCTGAAATTTTTCTTCCCTTGGTGTGAGGTGCGGCCAAAGAGAGAAGGAGAGAGAGAGGAGTGTGGAGGCTAGGGATTTGCTCCCAAAGAACACCCCTTTATATAGGCCACTCAACCTAGCTCTCATCCAACATTACATGGACAAAAATGCCCCTTGCCCTAGCCGCACCTACCTACCCCATATTTGGGTTGGGCCTCAAGTTAAGTTGAGCCCAATACTCTTCCATTTAAATGCACCTTCCATTGGACATTAAATTAACCAATTAATTTAAAGCCCAATTAGCTCAAATAATTAAATGTGTTGATTATAATTAATTATTAACTATTTAATAATTAATATGGAATTAGTCAATGCATTAAATTATTTCTATATGATCTATTTGACTTAATTAATCATAACGGTCCATAACGGCATACGATTAATTAATCAACTTATCATATTTTGCAAAACCAATTGTTGCAAATAAATAATTAATGCACGTGTGGTTAAACACCTTATTATGTGTGACCCTTTGAGGATTTATGCTATGTTGGACATGGAATTAAATCGCTATTTAATTCCAATAATCATAAGCGGTATCTAGCAACACGTTATGATTCCCAATTCACATAAATAGTGTACTGCTACAATATTTCAATCCTGCATAAGAGAATAATCAGTTTCTCAATTTTGATTCTTATGTCTCACGATATCATCGTATAATCCAAGATAGGAATGTGTCATTCTTGCAGATTATACGTTTCTTGATCTAGAGATAATTGTATAAAGTTGCATGCAAACAATCTATCTCCATCAAGGGGCCCAAACAGATATCGTCACTCACTAAGTGAATTAATGAGGGACATACGGTTTTCTTGATGATTAACTTTTCCCCGCACAATTCAAGAGAACATAAATAAAGTCCGTATAGCAGCCCTTATCGGGAATCAGCGGTAGACAGTATTTATTGAACCTATCCTCATGTGGAAAAGATAAACATCTCAAACTTAGAACCAAAATCACAACGAAATAAACAATGACACATAACACAATCCATATGTTTATTTCGATGGGTCAAGTCCTGTGCTATGTTCCATAACATACACATATGCAACTAAGTTGGTAACTCTTTACCTATGATTAGTAGAACTTAATCATCACTTTGTTGTACTAAACGTCTCTAGGTTTGTCGATTGCAAAACAATATCGTTTGGCATTTAACAATCTTCTTTGAGTTTTATAGGAAGAAGATACAATTTATGAGGACTTGGATAAAAGCTTTAAGAAAGATCAAGATCAAGTCATTAGAGAGCTTGTAGGCTAGTTTAGACTAGGATAGAAGGTATACTTTAGTCCTTGTTTATCCTTAAAATGGTCTAGATAGCGAAAAGCTCAATAAACCAGCAAAATCCTGTTTTCTGTGACCTAGCGTCGTACAACGCTATATAGAGTTACACAACGCCAGAACAGCTAAATTCATACTTTTGTGAATCAACGTTGCACAACGCTATATAGAGTTAGGCAACGCTGAGTCACAACGTTGTACAACGCTGAATAGAGTTGTACAACGCTGCAGTTAAAAAACTTGGAAATTTTCCTGAGTACCATCGTGCAACGCCATATAGCGTTGCACAACGCCACAAAAATCCCAAGTTAGCTGTGCTGTTTTTACATGCAAAGTCTCTGGAGACGTTAGCCAACGTCTTTCAGCGTTGGGTAACGTTAGCGTTGTGTGACGGCATATAGAGTTGTACAACGCTCTGTTGAATCTGTCAGAGTTGTTCCTTTTGTCTCCCTTTAGCGTTGTGTAACGCCATTCAGTGGCAAGCAACGCTCTGACAATTTCCAACGGAATTGTCGGAGCTTTCCTTTGGTTTTACACTCCTGCGTTGTGCGACGGCATATAGCGTTGCACAACGCTCTGACAGACCAACGGCTATATTAAAGAGCCGTTAGAATTTACAACGGTCATATTCCAGCGTTGTATAACGCTATTCAGCGTTGTACAACGCTGTGGCCTGTTTTTGCTGGGGAACTGCTCATTTCGAGCCCTATATATATCCACCCCTTGTTCTCTCTCTTAAGTGAGCCTAGTCTTGCAAAATTAGACCAGAATTGAGCCTTTGAGCACAGGGATACTCTCCCACTTGAGCTTTTCATAGCTAGACCATCTTGAGAGATTTAGTAGCCTCAAACACCACCGCCCCGACATTGTCGCTAGGTGTAGGTTGGAATAGGTTGAGAGCTCTTCTCCTTTGAGGCCGTTGTGCCATTCGAGTTAGGCCGATCCGCCTCGAGTGTCCTTGTGACGAGGTGATTCGGTTCGAAGTTGTAGTCCCGTTCTTGTTGGAATTGAACGGAGCGCGCCCTTTGGTGGTAGCGAAACTTCCGGAGACGTACGACTAAGGCTAGCTTCTTCTAGCGGGTCGGAACTCCGTAATCATATCGCGTGTTCAATTCTCTCTCTATCTTTTTCTCTTTATTATCTTGCTATACTTGAATTGCTTGTGTGCTTGCTTGTATTGGGTACCAATTGAATTGTGTTAGGATAGTTCATACCAAACCGGTCTAAAACCTTAAATCGCTTCCGCTAAACCTTGATTAAGCCGCCCCCCTTTGGGACAACAAAGTGGTATCAGAGCGGGAACCTCGATTAAGCTATTCTTAATCTCGGTTTTTGATCATGGCGGCTAGAATTGTAGAAAAACCGGGTAAATTGGACCATACTTGCACAAATTTCTCTATTTGGAAAAATGGTATGGTTAGCTACCTTACAAGCATGGGTGTTTGGTATATTGTGGCAAATGAATCTAAATTTAAACCAAATACTAACAAGTTTACCACCGAGGCCTTGAGGGAAAAGGAGGACAATGACTATGCGGTCAATGTCATCCTAAGCTCGGTACATGAATCAATTGGTAGCACAATTGCTTGCGATTTTGATATAGCTAGGGACATATGAAGAGCCATCTTGAGTTGTTTCGAAGGAAGCCGAATGGGAGGAGTCCACACGGATTCGGAGCTCGATCCATGTACATCCGATTCGGACAACTACGAAGAACATGCATTCATTGCCAAAGAGATGGAATCCTCGATTCTTTCAAATCATTCCACTCCATCAACTTCACCAAAGACATGCTCTCCTAAGGTATATCTTCCTCTCAATGAATCTCTTAGTAGTAGTGATAGTGAGAGTGATGATGAACCAACTTGTTCAACCAAATGTGTTGATTGTGATAGGTTGAACTCTATTCTTGATGCTACCCATGATGCCTTGGTTAGGAAAGTCGATACCATAGAAACTTTAAAAACCAAGGTAGATGAGCTTACTTCTAAGATGGGTGAGTATGAGGCTAAAATTAAGGAGCTTGAAAAACAACTTGAAAAACAACTTGAAAAACCGATTTTAGCTCAAGCTCCTAAAACGGATTTGAAAAACCTTTTCAAATGTCAAAAGACTCATGACAAGTCCGGTCTTGGTTACCAAAAGCCTTATCAAACCAAGAAAAAGAACTTGTCATACAAAAATGGGAAACAATTTGCACAAAACACACAATTTCAAAAATCTAGGAATTCTCGTGGTCATGCACATATGTACCAAAGGAAACCTAGAAATACTAGAGTGCAAAACGAAAAGAATTTGCAAAATCAAGAAAAGAAGGTTTTTGTTCCAAAGGCGTCCAATAAAATTTATTTTAGAGGACCCGATGGATGGTTTTATGAATTTAAAGAGCAACACTCTTCTCAAAACCACAAAGCTCAATCCAATGGGCATAAAAAGAATGTTTCCCAAAATTTCCAAAAGGATCGCAAAAAGGATTTTAATGCCTCATCCAATGATCCTAAGAAGAAGGCCGAATACCTTAGAGCCCACTACTATTCCCATTTTGTCAAAGGTTCTACCATGCCTAAGCCAACCAATGCATATTGCAACTATTGTTGTCAAAATGGTCATATCTCGTTGGAATGCAAACTTAGGAAACCAAATGGTGAGTCCAAAGGTAAGTGGGTTCCAAAAGTTTTTACCTCTAGTGGTACAACTAGTGGTATGGTAACCAATATGGCCTAAATACCAAGTTAACCCCCGGTCTTATAAGCCAAATCTTTAGGGGGGGCCTCTATATTTCTATCTTATTTTTGTTTGAGAGGTTAAATTTGGTCACACTACTTTGTGTAGTGCTCTAAATTGGTTCTCCAATTCCTTTTCTCCAAAATTAAGGGGGAGCCATAAATTTAGGGGGAGCTTGCTACAATTTTCATTTTTGTCGATTTACAAAAAGGGGGAGAATTGTAGTAAAGCTTGTGAAATGCCAAAATTTAATCGCTTTACTAATGATATTGTTTTGCAAATCGTCAAAAGGGGGAGATTGTTGTACTAAACGTCTCTAGGTTTGTCGATTGCAAAACAATATCGTTTGGCATTTAACAATCTTCTTTGAGTTTTATAGGAAGAAGATACAATTTATGAGGACTTGGATAAAAGCTTTAAGAAAGATCAAGATCAAGTCATTAGAGAGCTTGTAGGCTAGTTTAGACTAGGATAGAAGGTATACTTTAGTCCTTGTTTATCCTTAAAATGGTCTAGATAGCGAAAAGCTCAATAAACCAGCAAAATCCTGTTTTCTGTGACCTAGCGTCGTACAACGCTATATAGAGTTACACAACGCCAGAACAGCTAAATTCATACTTTTGTGAATCAACGTTGCACAACGCTATATAGAGTTAGGCAACGCTGAGTCACAACGTTGTACAACGCTGAATAGAGTTGTACAACGCTGCAGTTAAAAAACTTGGAAATTTTCCTGAGTACCATCGTGCAACGCCATATAGCGTTGCACAACGCCACAAAAATCCCAAGTTAGCTGTGCTGTTTTTACATGCAAAGTCTCTGGAGACGTTAGCCAACGTCTTTCAGCGTTGGGTAACGTTAGCGTTGTGTGACGGCATATAGAGTTGTACAACGCTCTGTTGAATCTGTCAGAGTTGTTCCTTTTGTCTCCCTTTAGCGTTGTGTAACGCCATTCAGTGGCAAGCAACGCTCTGACAATTTCCAACGGAATTGTCGGAGCTTTCCTTTGGTTTTACACTCCTGCGTTGTGCGACGGCATATAGCGTTGCACAACGCTCTGACAGACCAACGGCTATATTAAAGAGCCGTTAGAATTTACAACGGTCATATTCCAGCGTTGTATAACGCTATTCAGCGTTGTACAACGCTGTGGCCTGTTTTTGCTGGGGAACTGCTCATTTCGAGCCCTATATATATCCACCCCTTGTTCTCTCTCTTAAGTGAGCCTAGTCTTGCAAAATTAGACCAGAATTGAGCCTTTGAGCACAGGGATACTCTCCCACTTGAGCTTTTCATAGCTAGACCATCTTGAGAGATTTAGTAGCCTCAAACACCACCGCCCCGACATTGTCGCTAGGTGTAGGTTGGAATAGGTTGAGAGCTCTTCTCCTTTGAGGCCGTTGTGCCATTCGAGTTAGGCCGATCCGCCTCGAGTGTCCTTGTGACGAGGTGATTCGGTTCGAAGTTGTAGTCCCGTTCTTGTTGGAATTGAACGGAGCGCGCCCTTTGGTGGTAGCGAAACTTCCGGAGACGTACGACTAAGGCTAGCTTCTTCTAGCGGGTCGGAACTCCGTAATCATATCGCGTGTTCAATTCTCTCTCTATCTTTTTCTCTTTATTATCTTGCTATACTTGAATTGCTTGTGTGCTTGCTTGTATTGGGTACCAATTGAATTGTGTTAGGATAGTTCATACCAAACCGGTCTAAAACCTTAAATCGCTTCCGCTAAACCTTGATTAAGCCGCCCCCCTTTGGGACAACACACTTAACTTGCATACTAATCTTATAAGATAATTAATGTTCCTTGTTAATTATCAAGATCATGGACCGTTTAGATTTATTATTGTCATTCTAAAGAATGATCCACAGAGATCTACTATTCAGATCCTCAACCTGAATGATCTGTCAATAATAAACCTAGGAACAGATGATAAAATATCATCCAAAAACATAAACTAATAATTAAGTCATTAAATTATTGACTTCTAGGACATAACTCTAACAAATATGAGGTTGCAGTTTGATTTTTTCTCTGTTGATATGCGTCCCTAGGAACTCAATTTCTGGTACAGTAATTTTCATTTTTGTTGGAGATAGTACTAGGCTGTGTTTTTCACAAATTGAGAGCATTACTTCAAGGTGGCCTGCATGTTCTTCCTCATTTTTGGAAAATACTAGAATATCGTCAATATAGACAGCTATGAATGATTCTGTGCCTTTGAAGCAATTATCCATTTTTCTTTGAAAGATAGCAGGAGCATTTTTCAATCCGAATGGCATTATCATCCATTCATAAAAGGCCTCCAGGGACTATGAAAGCTGTCCATGGAATAGAATCCGGATGCATTGCAACTTGATGAAATCCACTTTTTAAGTCAAATTTCGAGAAGATTTTGCTGTTGCTGATCTTCTTTAGGATTGTGTTTATTCCCGGTAAAGAGTATTGGTCCTTATGGGTGTTGTCATTGAGGGTTCTGTAGTTTAGGACCATTCTTTCTTTTCCTTTCGTTTCTTTTCTGGTTTTTTGGTTTATTGTGGTTTCAGAATTTACTATGAATGCCATAGTACGATGTCTGCTCTTCCTAGGTCGGATAACTCTAATATCTAGTAAGGCTTTGATATGATGGTTGAATTGCTCTTGCATTTTTGGTGTGACATGCTTCAATGGTTTATCTTCTATTGTTAAATCTGGGTTTATGATATCCAACTTGCACACCACTTTATTTTTTGACCAATGTTGAAGAGGGTTATCACCAAAGAATCCTTGTTCTTTTAGTCTCCCTAATAAGGTAGCAAAACGGTTTCCGATGTTTTTTTTTGTGGATTGAATTTGGTAATACATAGATTCTTGGATTGTAAGGTATTCGATTTCTTCAAGACTCAATTCCTCAATTGCCATAGTGTTTGCAACGGTTTCAGTGCTGGTTTGTACTACCGTTACATTCTTGTAAAACGTTATTATATACCCTTGAATCCTTAACCCTCCTTGCATTGAGCGTATAAAGTTATACCCAATCAACATTTGAATTCCATCTCTCATACCCATAGTGAAGCTGTAGGTAAAAGGTATTCTGAATTTATTTTCACCAATCGTCATTTGTCCTCCTTTCAGCTTCTTTGTGGCAATCTGCCTTGAGTATACACCGGTTATGCGTACAGGATATGGGCTGTCTTCCAAAGCCTCTACTGGTACAGCTGTTTGACATATGGAACACTTTGTTGCACCAGTATCAAGAATTGCTCTTATCTCGAATGGCTTTAGGTTGGGAATTTCAAACAGTATCACCAGGTTGTATAGGCGGTTGATAATTTTTCGTTGACCTGGTCTGGAAATCTCTTCTACTTTATATTGCTCTTCTTTTATTTGGTGTGAGGTTTTTTCTGTGAACATAACATGGATATCTTCAAATTCATTTTCAACTTTTTCTTTTCCCTTAGAAAGGTTTAGCTCCTCAAAATCTTTAGAAAGGTCTTTGATTAGTTTTTCTTCGGTTAGGTTTTTCAACTCTTCATTCAGCCTTTCATTTTCAGCCTCCAGGTGTTCGATATATTTGAGTAATTCTTGAATTGCTGCTCTTGCAATATTTCCCTTTCTGCAGTCTCTGGCAAAATGACCTTCTTCTCCACAAATAAATATTTACATTTTCGAACTCTATCCGAGTGTTTTCTTTTAAATACCCGGACATGTGAATTATGTGGTTTTTCTTTGTAGATTTTTGCCTTTCTGAGACCAAATTTCAATCGGTTGGAGCGGTAGTCTCCTGGTATGGGAATTTTACTACAGATTGTAAGATCGTTTAGACTCCTATGTAAAGCAGCCTTTTTATACATTTCTGCCAAGTATTGGTAAGAAAAGTGTATCCTTGGCATTACTCCCATATTATTATTTGGGAATTTTGCCTGGAAAGCCTGCTCTAATTCTTTTCCGATAAGTGGTGGCATTTTTCTGAAAAATTTCTCAGAAAGCTCTGGAGAAATATACATACGACCCGATTTTGCTGCCAACACTTTGAAATCATTCATGTAGAGGAAGAGATCTTTCATTTTTTCACACGATAATCATTCTAGATCATTATAAGCTCGATCTTGTTCCTCATTAGTTCCTTGATATGGATCTTATAATAATAATACCCTTCTTATTTGAGATATGACATTTTGGGTATCATCAACAATTGCGATCCACTGCTCATATTCTGTTGCAAATTCAGTTTTCCACTGAATCCATATCTTCTTTTCTATCTCACCCAATAAATTTTCGATGTATCTCACTTTTGCTTTATTATCATCGAAAATTTTTTTACTTAAAAGGTTTAGGGTGATAGATTCCCAACGGGATATTGTATATATCATGGTATAGGCCAATATCTTCTGGTAATACCAACATGGCTCCTTGTGTTTGACTTGCAGTTGGTAAATTCCATTGCTCATTTTGGTGTCTACCGATTCCACCGGGTAAACCCCTTGGCCTTATCCCTTGGAATTGGGATGAGGATGGTCCTGCGTTTGTCCTCAGTCTTCCAGGTGGGTAGGTTATTGGATCCATTATTGGTTCAGGATGTGGTCTATAGTTTGAGATGACACTTGAAAAAACTTTTTCTTGTATTGGTATTTCTTCTAGGAATTGTTTTAGTTTTGGATATTCCAATTCCATCATGAGGGTTGTATCATGGCTTTCAATATTTGTTTGGGCTGTAGTTGAGGCATTGGTTTCATGTTGCGTTTCAGTTTCGGCTGTAGTTGAGGTTTTGGTTTGAGGCTCGAATTGTGTATATACCCCACGACCTTTTGCAAAAGGATTGATCCAATCCTCTTCATCTTCATGATTGGTATCCCATACGGGGCCATCATTTTGTATAACAGCAGGTTGTGCCATTATTTGCAAAGTTTTCCAAAAAATTTCAGTATCATCTTCTGGTTCTTCATCATCTTCTGCCCAAAACATTAATGCTGTTTCTTCATCAGATAGTTGTTCCTCATCATTAGGATCGACGGAAGGTCCTTGGGGAGTCGGAGTAGCCGCATAATTTTTTAATAACCATCAGTTCTAGTCTGTGATACTGCTTCTTGAGGGTGTTGTATTTCTGGTTGTGGTGAGGGCCTGATAATCCACTGTCTTCCTCGTAATTCAGTGGTTGTGTATCTTTGTCAGCCTGAACACCTCTACTTGCTAGGTAATCAGATACATTTGAGACATTATATTTGAATCCTCTATAGCTCGTGTTTGAGAGTCTGCCAATTAATGACCTTGTTAATAGCAGATTGCTCTCACCTGCCTGCCAGGTATCATACTCATGTGTTTGAATCACCAGTTGGATATGATTAAACAAATCTCTGATTGATAACATTATGTTTGGGGCGATGTAGGCAAGTTGTGTATCATGAGTGAGATCTATTTCCATGGTGCCAATAATAGATCTGTAATCTGACCATCGTGTGTCTCTGAATACTACTAGAGCGTTTACTCCAGCAGCTCTTCTATGTAATGTGAAGAGTCTGATCATGATCAGGCCTATATGCAGGTGTTGTAGTCCTGATCATTGTAGCTCTTCGAACCTCTGTTGTGTAATGAATGGCAATTCGAGTTGTTGATTGCCTGTAACAGAGATTCTTTGGTCAGAGTAGTGTTGATACACTTGATGTTGTGTTCTGAACAAGCCTCCTGCTTGATACAGAATTTCAGCGGGCACTGTTTGTACACGTCTGAATTGTGAGATATTAAGTTCAGCATCTGGATTTAGTTGTGATTCAAGCGTTCTTTGATATCCCCTTGGTCTCAGGTGCAATCTTCTGTTCAGCTCATGTCTTGCTCTGTGGCCTAGTCTGTAGCCACGGATTTGATCTTCTATGGTTGGGGTCTGTTCTCGAGATTGTTCATCACGATTTGATACTGATGGTCGTGATTCCATCGTAGTTCGGATTCTTGTTTAGCTCATTTGAAGAAGATTTATTTTTCTCCTCTTCAATTATTTTCTTTGGGTCCTTAAACACGTAAAAGGGTATTTCTTTCTTTCTTGGTTTTTGTATGGACTCGCCTAAGGATAGCTTTTGAAATCCTTTTTGCAAATCTGCTAAGGATTTTGAGATATCTGAGGAAGTTCCAGCGGATGATTGGTCCGCTACGACCCTTTTGATATCTCGGATTGCTTCTTTGCAATCGGAGAAGTTTTCACTTATTTTTACCAACAGTTGAATGATTGTGTTGTTTTGCTTTATAATTGTCGTGGTACTCTTTTGTGTTACTTCTGTAGGTTTAATGAAACCTACAGGGGGTTCTTCGATGGATTCTGTAGCTGCGAGAGCACTTCGGTATGGTTCGGTTTGAGAAGTAATACGTCAGTCGTTCATAAAGAAAATTAAATATTAGTGGTGTTCTTAACGATATTATATGTCCAATCTTAATTTCCAAATGGCTTTTATTCAAATATTTTAGGTCAGCATTTTGGCTTCGATTATACCTTCTATGAAAAATTTATGTTTAAAATTTTATCCTTATGTTATTTCTTTTAGGTACATTATTAGAGTCTTGAATCAATTAAAAATCTAACTAAACAAATTCAATCTATATATTGAAATCTCATTACAAACCAAATTTTATATTTTTTTTTTGGAATTTTGTTTAGTATTTTTTTCGATTTTTTTAAAACCTGCCATTTTTAGAATTTCTTTATTATTAATTGGTTTCCAAAAAAGGAAAGTTTTAGAAAATTCGAAAAAAATAGTAAATAAATTTCAAAAAAATATTAAATTTGGTTTGTAATGAAATTTCAATATGTAGATTGGATCAGTTTAATTAGATTTGTCAATTTATAAAACGGTTGACGGATAATGATCGCGATGTACAAAAGCCTCAATACATCGCGATGCACTATAGCATATCCCTATATATATATATATATATAGTTTTGCTATGGTGAGTGACAACTCACCAAAAGGTCCGTGAGTCGCGCTCAAAATTACGAAATTTAGTTCAAAATGACCGATCCAAACCATCTAATATGATCTCCCTATTGAAATCTCCATACAGATCAAATTTTATATTTTTTCGAAATTTTTAAGTTTTTATTTCGGATTTTTAAAAATTTTGTTGTGCTAAATTAAAATTGTATATAGTATTCTTTCAATACTGGTAATTTAGTGGATTTTGGTGGTCATTTAGTGATAATTTGGCGGACTTTAGCAGTTATCTAGTAAAATTAGCAGCCAACATTAGTATTTTGCGCGTATCTCTTGCGTTAAAGCTCTGATTGACGTGATTCAACATTTTATCGAAAGTTTAGGGGGAAAAAACAACAAGTTTATATTTTGATTTAATAAAAAATTAACTATTTGATGGTCAAAATGACGTATGAAAGGAGCGTGTGCTTTGATTAGCATTAATTAATTATTTGAAAATATTGTAATAGTTTGATGGTTAAATATTTTTTTTAATGTGAAGTAGAGCTATAGAAGACACATTAGGTTTATCATTTAGAGATTATTAAAATGCAATATGATGTTAAATTTTAATTAAAGTAAGAATCTGATGAAATAAACTAGAATACCTAGTATATCTAATAGTGTCCGCTATAATCTACTAGCACTTAGTAAATGACCACTATCTGCTATTTGCTATAGCATAAATATGTCCACTGTCCCATATTTAAATCTTTGTTTAAAAAAATTAAATGAAGGGTGTAAAAAATTTCATACCAGTGCAAAATATGGATCATTGATTCTTAAAACCTGATTTCATGGTGGTGTAGACGGTAAGTCTCAATAATCATGATCTTCTACCTTTCATATTTGTAAAGTGTGATTTCAATAACATTATAAAGTTGAATAAAAGTAAGAAATATACTGCTAAAATAATTTATTTTGAAATATCGTGATCTCTTAAGAGAAACTCTTTTTTTTTCGAAATCGAGAACATTTATAATTTTACAAGGCATGCATACTCCTGTCATTGAAGGTGGTATAATATTATACTCTGAATGGCCTTCAAAAATCAATACATACTTGTTGCGTTAAAGCGACTAAAATTCCTCAAATTAACATTAGTATATTTCTGATGCAAGATAATAACCCCTTAAATTTACAAAATTGTAAATTATTTTCTAATTAGTTTGTTCATCCATTTATAGTCAAATCATGAATTCCCACTCGAGAGATAGTAAAGAATAAATTAATTAATTAATCATGTGTGGTAATAGAATAATGCGATTGATTTTAATCTCCTGCGATATTGGAATGGTAATGGGCAGGTCGATAATTGAAGTCACAAAGCGGTACACCGACGGTTCTATCAAGTGTTGTCGGCTTCATGATCCTCTTTTTCGTTTGTTGGCAATCCACGAAGCCAAGGAGAAAAGATTTGTCCAGGCATATGACAATGATACGGTAGATCTGTTTGATGCACAAGATGTGCTTCACCCCTACATGGTAAACATGATAAATCGCAAATTTGATGGCAAAACCATGGATGTAGCAAAGCTGGCTGACTTTAGTTGTATCTTCAATTTTGGTGAGAATTTCCCTCTTGAAACTCTGTCACTGTCAGACAGAGTGCTGAAAATTGATAATACTAAAAATAATGTGGATGTAGTGAGAGAGTTAAATAAGAGGGGAAGGTTAGAATACTTTGATTTGAGTAATTTAAGGTTGTTGCCACCATTAAATGAATTACTGAAAATTAGATCACTGGAGTCATTGACAACTTTAGATATTGGAGGTACAGCTATTGAGACCCTACCAGATCCTATTAACTGCCCGAATTTAACAACTCTTTTATTGAGAAATACAAAAATATGCAAGATTCCTGTATCCTTTGAGAAATTGGAGTACCTGGATGTTAGAGACACATTTGTCCGGTCCTTACCAGACTCATTATGGAGCAAACTAAAGTCCGTACTTGCCACTGACACGTTGCAACATCTTGATGGACCACCAACTTTCCTCAAGGAAGAAAATAAAATAATAAATCTTGTTAGACGACTACGAAATAATTTTACCTACGACTACGACCGGCTAGAAACTCTAAAAACTGTACACGTTACAAAAGATTGGGTCAAAAGTACACCAAGGTTTCATTCTAGTGTAATGAAAAAGTTGGGGCTCTCTTATTTTCAGAATGATTTTACCGTCGACAGTGAATTAGATTGGAGTATTATAACCCGAATCCTAGGAGGTTTACACAAGCTTTTCTCTTTAAAGATACAAGGAAGCGATGTACCTCCAGAAATAATTGATGTGCGGACCTGTCCAAGCTATAAGGAAGACTTGAAGAAGCTGAGTGTAGGTGGGTCATACTCTCTGTTCAGTCTAAGTGGCATTGAAATACCTCCGATGTTAATCATCCTCACGCTGGAGAATTTTGAGTTTGAAGAAGATCCTATGCCCACTTTAGGGAAATTGCAATACTTAAAGATTCTTCGGCTGAGGTGGCTGAAGTACAATGCCCAGACCAAAAAGATGACTTGCTCAAATTGTGAGTTCCCTGAACTGGAAAGGCTGCAGCTTTATCATATCTCTGGCCTCCAGGAATGGTCATTGGAGGAGGCAGCATTGCCCAGGATCACACGTGTTGTCATCGAGCGATGCAAAGCACTCAAGGATCTTTCTAGACCTTTGGTAGATCGCAGGACACCCCTAAAGGAGTTACACCTGCATGCTATGCCACCTGGATTTACAACAAAGTTCTCCCATCTTCCATTTGTCAAAATAACGGAGAATTAGATTTAATGGTAGCATGCCCCTTTCGCTCTACATTTCCAAATGGTATGTTTCATTTAATATGTTTTATTCTCCTTTTAACTTATCCCTCCCTGTTCTTTTATCCTCCAGTAGTGTTCAAGTACTAGAGAACTTTTGTTCTGCTTGACAGTATTGTTCAGTAGTTTACCAGAAAATTAACATCAAGGTGTAATCAGTACCGAATCAGAACCATTATTTTTGCACTCAAGAAATGATTCAATCACTTTTTTTAAAGAAAATCCAATGTATGCCTTCTGGTATCAAGTGAAGTCAATTAATAGCCAACAGAGCATCCTCGTCCAGAAAAATATCCAATCGTTCTTATCCACTGTTTCCACTTTGTTCTGACACAAGTTCCCCAATAAATGTTTATAAGGCATAAATTTAGGATGATGATCGCAATTTCATAATCACCAGGTCAACATACGGGATGTTTTCTGAAGATTAAAGTGCATTGTGGCTGAAGCTTGTTTTCAGTTTTTGGATGTTTGCGTTCTGTTATGATGGATTGCTTCTCTTTTATTTATAAGCATTATAAAATTTGTTTACTTCCGCTCTTGTCTGTACCAGATTGTTTGTATTTCTTGTTCAATTTGTTGGAACTTTTTTTTGATATGCAATACTCCTGAAGATGTTTAAACTATTTCGTGTAATGAAAACTTATATATACCGAATGAATTAGCATATTATTTAGGAAGTTCAGAATTACATACAAGGTTTAAATAAAATGCACACTAATAAATGGCTACAGAGCCTACGGGCTTTGCTGATAAAAAAAAAATAAATAAATGGCTACAGAGAGCAAGAAAATGGTACATCATTAAACAACAAAAAAAGAAATTAATTTCTCCACCTGTATGTGAAACTGGGTACAAACATAGAAATAACAGTTGATATATGCCTATGGGCCCAATTTCAAAAAAAAATAATAATAACAGTTGATATACGGTAGAAATAGTGTATCAGTCCAGCCTTTAGAACTTATCTATACGTTGCTTGGTAATCAAATCACAAATAAGATTTCTTTAACTCCCTTCAGACAGGAAAGAGGCAGCAAGGACTAACAATTAATGGACTAGTCTCACAAGCCACAACCATAGCATCTCACCCCAAAATATAATAATATTAAGAACCGGAGAACCTTCAAAATCAAAATTCGTATAAGTTGGTCAAATATTCCCAAATGATTTGTCGTCGCCATTTATTAGTTGATCAGTATAATGGTCTGATCGGAATGGCTACCATCAAGAATTCATTTCATTTTAATTGAACAGAGTTCAAAAGAAATAATTTTTCAATTGAAATTTGTGATCGGAACCTATTTAAAAAGAATTGAAAGGAATTGAATGGGACAGGAGGGGAGAACTAATTCTTAATCCCCAAATTTGGGATGATAAAATTAATTAAAATTGTATAGAGTGATTCTCCTCTCTCCCTCATTCCCACTTATTTCCACTAGACTTTTTGTGTTCTGGAGCAGGTGAATCTTTCGGACAGTGGCAGGGCAGCTGCCCTCCTCTTCCCTTCACCCCCTCTGCCATCGGAGTCGTATCCTCTGGATGGTTAATAAAAACCATCCAGTGGACGTCTCGCGTCATAAGCCGTCCGATACAAACGGACGGTTGGATCTCTGAATCCATCGAAAAAAATAAAATAAAAGAAAAATGCGTATACGCTTCGTATATGTCTCTTCCCTTTCGTATGTCTCTTCGTTTCTGAAATCCAAAATCAAATTCGCACGCAAACCCTCTCAGAGATTCATTCGTTCTCTTCTCTTCTGTTCGCCCACACACAAAGATTCATTCTCGTGTCTTTTTCTTACAATCCGTTGCTTGCTCCGACGAGTCAGTCCGGCTCTTTCGCCATTTCCAAACTATTCCCGAATTGCAAGGTCTTTGTCTTTTCCCTCTATCTATGACTGAATTTGTTTCTGTGCTTTCAGTTTTAGAATTCGTTCGGAAGCAATAGTGATCATGAAATTGATATATAAAGTTGTGGTTGGTCAAATGCTGATGATTGATCTTGTCAGGTTAAATGCAAGTGTACATTCAATCATTGGAATTACAGTCCAGTTTGGTGCCCAAAATTTGTCTATATTCTGATCAGATTACTGCATTTCCGTTTTTATTTTGTAATAGGATGTTGTTATGTGACTATTATGTGCTGTCAATTAATTGTGAAAACTTTGATGCTGTCATTTATTTTGATACAGTTTTTGGTTTTAATTATGTGGCTATTATCTGTTATTGGTTTACCATGAAGCGCATGGTATAGGTATCATTGCAGGTACTGTACCGCTATTATCCAAGCTGGTACATTACCCATTTTTATTTAGTAATTAGTATTTATAATAAACCAATGGAAGTATGTACATTATCCCACTTGTTTTGGATCATTTTGGCCATATTTTGGAGGCAAGAGTAGACAAGTTGTTTTAGAGCATTTTGGCAACATTTTGTAAGAAGTTATATTAGTATAGTGTTGAAAGAAGTTTATGTTGTTATTTTGTAAAAATCAAGGACACAATTGCATAAAGTTGCGGTGTTATTTTGTCATTCTTCTCTTTGGATCCGAATTTGTAAATCTCCTGTGTTGATAGGCTTAGCAATGTACTAAAAATGTATTAGTATAGTGCAATTGCAAAGAAGTACCTATCCTCAGAGGTACCTCGGGGTACAGGTACCTGTCCTCGGTTTTAAGAGTGCAAGGAGCTTAATTGTTTCATTCTATGCTTATGCTGGTTACTTCAATGATTTTCTGGTTTCATTTTTTGCTCATGCTAGTTACTTCAATGCGTGGCATGTACAATACCTTTCGGTCATAAAATTAAAGTCTTTTATATGGACTCAGGTACATGCTTAACAGCAGGTACATGTTATATGGACTCAGGTTCCAAAAACATTCTTAACAGCAGATATATGCTATTGAAGTCTTTTATATGGACTCGTCCAATCCAAAAAAAAAAAAGAAGAAACTTAAGCATGCAAACATGCACTTCTTAATAAAAATGACGCATACAAGCAACTTCAAAATAAATATGCAAATTAACCCAACTAAATAAATTGGAGAATTAAATTAGTGCTTATAAATACAATAGAATCTGTTTCCTTATAAATACTTCCAATTCGTGCTTTACTGATAACACAATAGAACTTCACCAGAAACAGAAAATAAAAAACTGAATAGAACTTAGTAACACAAAGGGCTTTCATGCAGTTTGCAATTTACAATTCATCAGAAACAGAAATTCATCAACGAATACATCCACAACAACAACAACAACAACAACAACAACTAAGCCTTTTGTCCCAAACAAGTTGGGGTAGGCTAGAAAAAAACCCAATAAGAGAACACATCGAAAAAAAAAAAAAAAAAAAAAAATAAAAAAAAAAAAAAATAAAAAAATAAAAAAAAAAAAAAAAAAAAAAATAAATAAATAAATAAATAAAAAAAAAAAATAAAATAAAAAAATAAAATAAAAATAAAAAAAAAAAAAAAAAAAAAAAAATAAAAAATAAAAAATACTAATAGTAAGACTAGCCATACTAATAATAATACCTCTAATAATAATAGTAATAGTAGAAACCTAGACCATCAACGAATACATCCCACATTAGAAATTCATAAGAAACAGAAATTCTAAGTGTTGCAATTTACAATTCATCAATGAATACATCTATCAAATACATAGTAAGAATTCATCCCAGAAACATGATGGACAGAAATACATAGCAAGAATTCATCAGAGGAGGCCAGGGATATTCTTTGGGTGGTAGAGAAGCGGCTCAATGTGCTCAATGGACAGAAATACATAGCAAGAATTCAGCATCTGTGAAGCAAGGATCGATGTGCTTTCACCGACATCAGCAATTGCAGCGTAGCCAGAGAAGAAAATAGTAGAGGATACTGTGGATACTAAACTACGCCTGTAATGACATGATATATGGGGTGCACAAAATCAGAGATGAATAGTCGTGTCACCCTCAGATGCATCTGGTTAACTGTGTTAGGCTTACTGGTTTAATTAGTTTCGTTTATTTACTTCATTTATGATGTCTGGGGTGACACGATCTGTACCAGTAGCACTCTTATCTCAATCGAACCCACCATCTATACCAGTAATCAGCCCCAATAACAATAGTCTATCTTATTTCTTTATTGCATAAAAGAAACTACAAGCAAATTCAAAATTTAACTCCACGATTTGATTCATCATAGCCTTGTTGTTGTCCTTCTCTTTCAGTACCTAGGAATCAAAATCAGAACCTTAGTATAGAGTACACATTTGTTAAAAAATTATAAGTTATAATATGGATCAAGAGAAATGAAAGGGACCAAGCTTGAACAATTGTCTAATATTACTTAAGGCCCATATGCTTTAAAATATTTCTAATGAAATCATAATGTTTTGTACTGCTAAGGAAAATAGTAAGTTCTTAATTATGTAAAGCATATCACCGATGCAAAGTAAAGGGAGGCAGGATCAAATGTTTTTTCTTATCGTTTTCTCTGTCATTTCAAACGATTTTACACAAATGTTTTCTCTTTTCTGCACCACAGAAAATTTGAAACCGTAAGACCATATTCTATCTTAACAGAGAAAGATACATCTTTAACTTGCCCCAAGCCCCCAATTTGCATCCTTTCTTCCAAACTTAATATCACAGGCCACTAGCAGACAACTAGCATTTGACATAGAAACGAACAAATAACTGATGACACTACAAAAATCACAAAAGTAGAACCATGCTCTCGTTCTTTTCTGATAGAACTAGGATTTTGAGATAGGGAAATACAGGTACCTGTCATGAAGGGGAGGCAGAGAGAGAGAGTTGACGAATAACAAAAAAAATGGTTTGTGTATCATGTATGGATATAAAATAACAAAATATTTTGTGCCAAATCACACAAATGAAGATCATCAAATAACTTTTTATTTGTTTTATAATTAGATGAATTTGTTGGGTACCAATCCAAGCCATGTTATTCCTCCAAAGACATCCCAATATTTAATGCAAGAGCATAGGAAAAATCTTGAGCATCCAAAGCTAGTAGAGGAAAACTATGCCAACATCCTTTTCTTTGTTCATGATAGATGGTCGAACATAAACATAAAAACAAAAAATTGGCCAACACGATAGAAACATAGGAAGAAACAAAGAAATAAAAGACCATGAAAACTGAATCTGACAAAAAAAAATTTAGAAGAACGAACAAAAACCAACCTAAATAGGAAGAAATAATAACCTCATGAAAAACTCATGACTGCCTTAGCAGTAGAGGCCTCCAGCTCGGCATTCCCCTGGTTAATTCGAAGAAAAGAAATACACAAATGAGGCATTATAAACCACCAATTAAAAAAAACCTCAAAATTTATGAAATTAATCTTTGGGCATGAAAAGAAAAAAAGAGATGAAGACACCTTGCGAGGTCTAAGCAAGATATTAGATTAAGAACACAAATTAATCTGAGCTTTAGAGAAGCAGACATTTGGAAGAAAAAAAAAAAGACAAAAAGAGGTCAAACAATAAATAACACAAATTAATGAGTCAGAAGGTAATTGAAGTACTGATATTAGATTGACAACCTCCTCGGATGGGAGTTCAAAAACTAAGCTCTTGCATATTCCTATTCATCATTTTTTTTTAAATTTATTTTCTCAGACTATTCAGAAGACAAACAAAATTAGAAAAAATTATCTAATTATTTTACAATAAAAGATGAAAAATTAATAAAAGCAGCAGCAAAAATTAGATTATAAACATAAATAAAAACGCATCACCAAGAAATCACAATATATGTTTGCATGACTGTCATGGTGAGCATAAAGCCGTAAACCCAAAAAGTCTGAAATCATAATCAGAATGGGTATACTTATTAAGGTATACATAGTAAACTCGTTGAAATGTTTCGAAAATGATAAACTGAAATCAGTAGTTCCAATTTCAAAAAAATTAAAGTAAGAAACCTGCAATTGAAACCCCATCGGAAAATTAAGGCAAGAAATCTTAGTTCCATTCCCTCAACTTCCAAGGCTCCAACCAAGAAATCTGCAATTGAAGGAAAAACTAATCCCATCAGACTAAGATTTAAGACAGATTAGAACCCCGTCGCAAAATAAGAAGAAGAAGAAGAAGAAGAAGAAGGAAAATCGATAAAAAATCAAAGAGAAGTAAACATGAGAAAATGGGAAATGCAAAGAAAAACTGACCCAGTTAAGAAGAAGTAAAAGAAGAGGAAAAAGTACAAAGCAGTGAGAGAAGAAGATGGATGATGGAAGAAGTACAAAGCACCCAAAATTCTGAAGGCTAAAGGAAGAGGGAAAAAATCCAACCTGCACAGAACATAAATTGCAAAACCAACAGAGAAATCTAACGGCCCGATTGACAGCCCACGCAAAGCAAACGTCATCCTAACGTCACAAGGAGCAATGTAGATAAGTACCCTAGATTTGAAGTATTTTTTTGATGATTACTCCATCCACTAATACAAAAACTAATTATATCAGGTACTCCACACATGACCTGTACAAAAACGGACACAGCAAATTTGCAAGAAGAAATAATTTCTACCGACTAGTACTTTTAATTCTCGGCCAGGCAAGGGCACCCACGGAGCGCGATTACAGAATTACTTAGGACCATCCTAAGTTTTTATCATCTCCATCATCCAGCGTACGCTGTTTTCTCCCTCCTTCCATGTACGATGTCCCCTTCCTAGCGCGATTACAGAAATTGACTCTCATACCGCTAGAGTCTCGAATCCAATGAAAGCCCATTTAACAGCCTGCATAACCAATCCATCTGCTTCACAGAAAATCAAAGTATCATCAGCATATTGCAAATTAATTACGGGCTTCCCATTATCTATTGGGGGACCCAATCCTTTGATAATCCCTCTATCTTGATCCTTTTTAATAATTTGGTTTAGACAATCAGCTACTAAGTTAAAGAGAAGTGGCGACATAGATCTCCTTGTTTGAGACCTCTATACACTGTGAATAGTTTGACATTTTTCCATTGATATCAACACAAACTTGTCCCCCCACTAGTAGTTCCTGAACCCACTTAACTCACCTATTGGAGAACCCTCTAGATTTAAGTATCTCAATTAAAAAAGTCCAATTAACTCTGTCGTAAGCCTTTTCTAAATCTACTTTTAACACTAATCTTTTTTTTCCAGATATCTTTGTGGAATGTAAAATTTCAGATGCACAAATCACATTATCTAAAATAAATCTTTCTTCCAGAAAAGCTGCATCAGATTGATCTAATATTTTATTCACTATAGGAGATAATCTAGTGGTCAACACTTTAGTGATCCATTTATAAATGCAGTTTAACAGTGCAACACCCCGTCGAATATTGTAACTGGACAACACGCGACGGAGTGTCCGCCGCGGATGCCTGCTGCACCCGCAAGGCTTAGAACCACTCATTTTACAAATTACTGTTGATTATCCACAATTAATATACATGTGAATTATAAATTTGTTATTATTTACTTAAATATGAAATAAATTTTTCAATATTCCGGTTCAAATACCATAAGTTGCTAACCACAATGTCCAAAAGTCAACTACTCGTCTCGCTGTCCAGCATTTGATCTGAAACCTGGAACCCACAACCAATGGTGGAAACATGCCAAAAAGTACGGAATGAGATAAATAAAATTTATCTCAGTACGGTATTCGAATCCAGTCACTTGAGTTTTGATTATCATGCGTTGGAACTAAATACAAGACTGAGTCAAATAAATTCCAATCAAATTCCATATTTATTTCAAATAACTTTAAATGTAACTTTCGATCAAGCAATGCAATTAAAAAATAAATTCAGTACTCTTCAAAATCATTTAAAATATGCAAGAAACTTCAAAAATTGGCTAAAAATGCCAATCATGCTCTGAAAATTCCAGAAAAAACACCAAAATCCTACATAGGATGTACAAAATTATGGAAGCTTCATAAATGTCAAACAATACCCATGACCCTGAAAATATGCAAAGGACCCCCCCAAACTCATGAAAAATGAATAAAATGTTTCGGAGGGTCTTTTCATGAAATTCTTGGCATCATAAAATTCTACATAATTTTGTGAGTCTCCACACCAAATCTCATGAGAAAAATCAAACCCAAAGGCTGTCAAAGAATTTATTTTGATTCAGCCAAAATCCTGAAGAATGAATAAAATGCTGGAATGGAGACCAGCAATAAGGAACAAATGGAGAAGAGGCCTGTGGAGGATTTAAAGTTCCCTCCGTACAGAACAGAAGAGAGATACGCTTGGTTCTGTGTGAGCCGTATGTAGCAGCAGGGAAAATGACGCGCGGTTCACAAAAGCCAGATGCACCCAAGAAGAGGGAAAAGAAGAGCGCGTCGCTGAGGCGTCTCAATTGAAATCGCTCCCCAAAGAAGACGGATAAATATGCGTGGCTCATGCAAGTGACAAAGGAAAGGAAACTAAAGGGTCTCACAGGCAGCGAAACGGAACACCATACACCAAGAATTGTCAAGAAAAGGAAAAGAATAGGAGAAAAATGTCCCCAACAGAAGTTGTTAGAAGAAGGGGAATGGCGAAAACCGCCGGGCTTCTGGAAGATGCATCGAACCTGGACGGAAAAGAAAGCTAGAAGCGCTGCCTATAAAGAGAGGCGAGAAGAGAGAGACAAGAGGCAGCAATTCAGATCCCGAGAGAGAGAGGGATTATCACCCAAATTTAGGATTACACACGAATACACACACGGTTGTAAAGAGCATTTCCACAAACACTTAGCAAGCATTAGGTTTAGGGTAAGATTAGAGGAGATTGGCAGAGAAACTAAGAAGATCCGCAAGAAATAGGTAAGAATTGGAGAAGTTTGTAAGAAGGATCTTGTATTCTGAAGTTGATTTTGATAATGAAGTTGATTCTTTGAAATACCGTGGATCTCTTCCTTTCTTTGATCTGATCTTTGAAGTTTCGAAGTTCTTAGCAAAAAGGAGTTCTTTTCTTTTGATTCTTGGATTCTTTAAACTGAATTAGAGAAAAAGGTGAGAGAGTTCGACGGGAAGCACAGCCTCCTGTTTAGTTCTCGAATCCAAAACTCTATATTCTAGCTTTTCTTGCAAAAATTTAGTGGCTTTCTAAAGTTATTTCAAAATTGATCGTTTCTTCTTCTTCCTGGAGCTCAAGTTAGAAAGAGAGGTGAAGGAATTCGGCAGGGAGCACAGCATTCTGCTTAGTTCTTGATCCTTGATTTCTGACTCCTTGGCGTGTGATTCAATTCTTGTTGTTTAGGGTTCTTGTAGTTGTAATTTTTCGTTCTTTGACCTGGATTGAGAAGTAAATGTGATCGATCTGATGGCATGCTTAGTACACTGTTCAATTCTTGAAATTGATCCATGACTTGGTCGAATTGTTGCATTATTCTAATTTCTTGTAAAATCCCATGAATTCTGTTGTTTCTTTTTTTTCTTTAATTACATCTCTATGGTTCGGCGGAGGGCACAGCCCACTGCTTAGCCTCTTGATTCGGGGGAAGGCTCAGCCTTCTTCTTAATCCTCTTCATTGCTTGGTGGGGGGACTCAGTCCCTTTGCCCAGCACTTCTACTGTCACCGATCAGGATCCCTTTTGATTAATGATGATGAACTGCTTTTGCCATCTCTTAATAGGAGAAATCTTAATTTGAGATGGTGAAATTAGTATAGTCGTCATTAATTAAAATAAATTTTGATTAGGGATGGTGAAGCCAACTTTACTGTTTTCAGTCAAGAGAAATCTTGGATGAAAACAGTAAGGTCAGTGTTGCCATCGCTAACCAAAAGACAATCTTGATCAGTGAAAGTAAAAGAAATGAAGGGGATTAAGGAGAATGTTGTTCATTTCATATATATATGTATATATTTCTGTCCCAAACTGAATATATCTTGGTCTACTCTTTTCTTGCTGATTAACTCAAAGAATAATCTGTGAAGTTATAATTGTGTTTTTTTTAAGGACTGTTATAAAGAAAAATAATAAGTGTTAGTATCCTTGAATGGCGATTCCTAGTAAGAGTACAGCTAGGAACAGTTTCCCTTTTTCTTCTGGATGGAGTATTTACTAAGTAGAAGATATAATTGACCAATTCCTGGAAGCGCCAGGGTGCTTTGCGTAAAAGTGTGATGATGTTTACCTTTGTTTGCTAATTGAACTGACCTTAAATAGAATATGTAAAGTGAACTTGTACTTGATGATGAATAGTATAAGTTAAAGGACTAAATGGTAAAAGTGGAAGTCAAGCTTTGTCAGAAGCAAGTGTAAGAACACAGCTCCATGGTGGAATCGTCATGACCATCAGAACTCATACCTAGAGTATAGTGCATTCATATAAGTATAACCTAGGTGTTTGACAATTAAGTTATAAAGTAAGTGTGACTTTTGGTGAACTAATTTTACTTTAATACTCTAGCCTGATGAAGATACAAAACGCAATATGACAAACCAGCTTTATGTTTATTCATCACTTAATTGGCTTCACCAAATTACGTGTACGTCAAATTGAACTCATTCGTACTCTCTCAGTATCCCTTCGATGTTGATAAATCCCTCTCTGGTACCGATAAATTTTGCTTAATACCGATCGACACTAAACCAAGGACGCCATACCAGCCAGTGGTACTCCCACCGAATGGCAACGACGCGACAAAAACGGAGGCCGCCACTGTGTTATTCTCACTTCCACGATGCTAACGAACCCTCTTTCACTGGTTGCAATGGCTTGGATCATTAGCGGATCTGAACCCGTCGTCTGACGAACCCGATAGCGAAGAAATCGAACCCGTCTTCTTCAAAAGTCTCAGCGCTCATGATATCTTCGATCTTTTGTGACAAAAAACGGATAAACCCATTTATAAAATTCTAAAACTAAAACTAAATACTTTTGAAATAAAAATTCTAAATATAGTATCTTCGAAATCAAATATTTTCAATAATGAACATATTTTCACAAATTACCAGAGTCAAAATAAAGCAATTGTATCTTTAAAAATGAAATTTATCAAAAACTAGATACTTTCGATACCCAAGTAACTTCAAGAAAGATATTTTCAAGTATCAAAAGTACTTTCCAAATTAGTCTAGAAATCTAAAACGAAGTTTCTAAAAGCCAAAGGCGCAAAAGGGTCAAAGTGAATAAAAATTATCAATATCCAAAGTGAAACATCAAAATTAAAAAGTCAAAAGACGAAACCCAAAGATCAAAACCAAAACCTCTCCGTTTGAGGAAAAGTCCCTCTTTAGGGTTGTGATCGACCTTATACGACTTAGAAATCGAATTCTTACGGGCCCCCTCGTCCAAAGAATTCTAATTTGTTCTCACAAGTGCCGCCAAATGGCCCGAGAACCAACTCTCACAAGTGACGCCAAATGTCCCGAGGGTTGTAAAAGAACCAACTTTCACAAGTGGCGCCAAATGCCCCGAAGGTTGTAAAATTTCCTTTGTTCTCACAAGTGCCGCCAAATGGCCCGAGAACCAACTCTCACAAGTGACGCCAAATGTCCCGAGGGTTGTAAAAGAACCAACTTTCACAAGTGGCGCCAAATGCCCCGAAGGTTGTAAAATTCCCTTTTGTTCTCACAAGTGCCGCCAAATGGCCCGAGAACCAACTCTCACAAGTGACGCCAAATGTCTCGAGGGTTGTAAAAGGACCAATTTTCACAAGTGGCGCCAAATGCCCCGAAGGTTGTAAAATTCCCTTTTGTTCTCACAAGTGCCGCCAAATGGCCCGAGAACCAACTCTCACATGTGACGCCAAATGTCCCGAGGGTTGTAAAAGAACCAACTTTCACAAGTGGCGCCAAATGCCCCGAAGGTTGTAAAATTCCTTTCGTTCTCACAAGTGCCGCCAAATGGCCCGAGAACCAACTCTCACAAGTGACGCCAAATGTCCCGAGGGTTGTAAAACTCCCTAAAAACAACTCCAAAACGACTCCAAGTGAAGATTCATTCCTTTTCAACGAAGACCTCTTCTAAACCTCAAAGTCTTTTAGTAGTTTAGCGATCCTTAATTGGGTCTCGTCAACTAGGTTTGGTACCATCAATTAAGGTCTCCTTAAGACAAATAATAACACTCCATAAATCCATTTTCTTAGCCCATTACGTCAATACCCTTTACGTCCCTTAATCAGAGGTTCTCGTAGGCAACTACGAGGTAATTAACAATAGGGGCTTGCGCCTATTGGAAAGAAAGGACCCGCAAAATTAAGAAACTCCTTTAAGTAGCGACTCTTTATAGGGTTCTCTTGTGTTGAGAGATACCCGCTACAGAGATCGAAACCTTAAGGGAGGTGAATCTAAGGCTATGTTCCCATTGTTCTTCGAGAAATTCCTTCGAGGAGAATAATGACGAAAAAGCCGTAACAGATTCTCTGGCACGCCCGGTGGGACCTCTTTCTCCTCTCATCTTTGGGACTTGAAGGGTGACGTAAGGGCTAAGAAAAATTTAATAAGCAATCCTAACGGTAACATTAAGTTCATGTCATTGCAGGTTGAAATGGCATTCACCAGCATTGACGCTTTCAAGCCGACAGGAGTCCTCAGGATCGGAGGAGTGCCGATCTGCTACAATGATGAATTCACACTTGGAGGCCTACCCTTCGGGCATTCCTACGTGCCCGTCGTCCAAGCTAGTGTTGGGAGCTTCAAGCTGGCGAGGGTGATTGTAGAAGAGCCACTCGAAGAAGTGGTGGAGATCACCAAGGTTATTGAAGATTCAATGGAGATCAACTCTGAGAAGGAAGAAGAATGGACAACTATCTCCCACAAACGAGCTCGCTCAAGCTCGGTCTCGTCTCCTCAAAAGCACCAAACTCGCCGCCGTTCTCCTACCAAAAAGATGGCCGTGAAGAAGGTGTATGCGCCGGTCTCTCAAAGCGCAAGGACAATGAAGAAAGTCCAACGGGCCTACAAAAATGAATTGGAAGCAAGGCCGAATTTGCCTGTAAGCAACCCGTTCTCAATACTTCGCCTCGTGAGGAAGAACTCTCCTGTGGCCGTGCTCAAGACCATGGAGGAATTCCCTCCCGAGTACCAAATGCAATTCAGAGGGAGAAGCCCTCAAAACCGGCAATCGGTGAAGGAGAGGCTAAGCTTTCCGCGAACATCGGCCCATGAACGATTGGGACCAAAGGGTCACAAGGAGGTATCCTCCTCCGTGTATCAAAGACTGGGGCAAGGGGCCAAACCAGTCAAAGAAAGATGGGGACCAAAGAAAGTTTGGGTGCCTAAGGAGAAACCACAACCCATGGAAGCGGATCAAGAGCCACGCAACAAGAAAAGGCATGTTGCACGAGAAGATGGCCAACTTGTGGTCCACGCTCGGGTTCACATGGTCGAAATAAGTGAAGAATATGAAATGCATGCCTTTGTGAACATGGCCAGCGATGGAGAAGTCCCCTTTACCAAGAGGGACGGCAAGGATAAGCGAGATCGTGCTTCTTCGAGCCGCATCATAAATGATGAAGAGCCAACGGGAGGAGAAGAAGAAGATGTAGATGGCAAAGATCGCTGGAACGAGGGCGAAAGGCCAAAATTGATGAGCATCATTGAAAGAAATGAAAGGAAAATGGCAGCTATGATGAACGAAAGGGAGAAAGAAAGAAAATTGCTTAAGAAGATGTATAAACTTCTAGAAAAGAAGAAGTTACTTGAAGACCTTGAAAAAGAAGGATCTTCTGGAGAAGAAGAAGATGAGTACAAAGAAAAAGTACTCAAAGAGAGAAAAAGTAAAAGTAGGTACGAATGTTCTGTTGAGGAAGAAGATGGAGAAAGGAGAAAATTCTCAAAAGATAGGAAGAATGGGAGTAGATATGAATCTTCTGACGAAGAGCAAGAAAGGCCTAAGAGAAGACCTTCCAAAGAAAGGAAGAATAGGCACAAGTATGATTCGTCGGAAGAAGAAGAAGAAAGAAGATATCAAAGGCGTCCCAAGGGAAATAGGAATAGGGCGAAATACGAATCAAGTGAAGATGAGATGCCCGAAGCTAGGCGCCGGACTGGGGCAAGAAGGCCCAACCCAACCAAGCAAGTCATCCAAGAGATGATTAACCTACAACTTCAAGCTACGGAAGCGGGTCGATTCGCTAATCTGCACAAGAAGTGTGGAAGACCGTACCCGAAAGAATATGAACAAATTCCATATCCTCTTGGGTATCAAGTGCCTAGATTTAATTTGTTCGATGGAACGGGTAAAGACAGCTTCACGCCAAACCAGCATTTGATTCAGTTTCGCAACTCGTGCGGCAATACTGCCCATGACGAAGCCTTGTTGCTCAAACAATTCTCCCAAAGCCTCACTAGAGCAGCATTTGAGTGGTATTCGTCACTCGAAAACGACTCAATAGAAACGTGGGAGGAAATGGAGGACCTTTTCAAAGCCAAATTCGCCATGGTCAATCAAAGACTCGCGGTGGCCGATGTTGTAAGCGAAAAGCCAAGAGCGGGTGAAGCCCCACTCGACTACATTAACCGATGGAGGAACATGCATATAAGATGCTCTCACCAGATGCCCGAAAGGGAGGCAGTTGAATTTCTGATAAGAAATCTTGATGATTGGATAAAGCGACCTCTCTCGGGGAGTGACATTTATACCTATGAAGACCTGGTCACTAGAGTTGCGAGAATTGTGCATATTGGTCCTCCCAAAGAAGTGCAAAACTATAAAAGTGAGTCAAGAAATAGGGCGCAAGGGCCTATCAAGATAGCGGGCGCTAATGAGGCATCAACTAGCCAGGGCGGGCAAAGGAATTACCGCAACAACAATAACGGCAATAATAACAACAACAATGGCAATGGGAGCGGTCGCGTGTCCACGCTAGCCGAACGGTTGAATAGGCCATACTCTTTTAAGAAAGAGAAGACCGCGACATTACTGAAGCAACTCCTAGAAGGAAAAGCCATAGAGTTGCCAGAGTGCAAAAGGGCCGAGGAAATGCATAAAACCAATGACCCAACTTATTGTGCTTACCATCGGGTCTTAGGTCATCCAACGGGCGATTGCTATGTCTTTAAGAACATAGCAGAAAGAATGATTAAAGAAGGCGATCTGGTCTTGCCTGAGAGTTACAAGCAAACGCCCGCTCCACATGCTCAAGCTAACGCAGTGGTTCAAAGAAACAACCCAAGACGAAATGTGGACTGTAATGTCATCGTCATAGTAGATGAGGAAGAGGAAGAAAGAGAAATGCGAAAGGCAAAGATGATGAAAGAAAAGAAAAATGAAAGCAACGAAAAGAAAAATGAAAGCAATGAAAAAAGGAATGAAGATGAAAATAAGAAAGAAAAAGAAAAGAAAAGTGAAAAAGAGGAAGAAATGGTGTTAAAAATAGAAGAAAAGAAAGAAGAGAAGGAAGAGATGGTCACCTACTACTATGACGATGATACAGAAGATGAAAACGAGGCTCCTTATCAAGGCCTCTTCGCCAAGGGTATGTTTAAAGAAAAGGACTGCCATGTAAATCTGCGGTCGGGTACGAACATTCCCGAAAGACAAGCACCCAAAGAAAGTGATAGAACAAAAGGCAAGACTAGAATCCAAGAGGTTGAAGATGAGCCCGGGCCAAGCCACAGGGCAAGAGAAATAAAAGGGGAGTACAATATCTTGGCTCACCTGAGACGCACTCCAGCACTAATAAGCGTGTTTGAAGCACTGATGATGTCGAAGGAGTTGCGAGAAACAATGATGGAGATGCTTAAAGAACCCGAAAGATTCCAAGCTTACGTGGCCGAGAAGCACATGACGGAGGCCCTTTATGTAGAACCTGAAAATCAGATAACTTTTACAAGCAAAGATCTCATGATGGGAACCTCTTATCACAACAAGCCATTGTATATCACAGGCAAGACGAATGGGAGCCAACTAAGCCGAATGTTGGTCGATCCCGGATCTTCCATTAACATCTTACCTCTCAACTCGCTAAATCAGTTGGCTTTAGGAGGGAGAAGGCTTTCTGATGAGAATGTGTTCATACATGGCTTCAACCAAAACTCTGAACGAGCTTTAGGTGCAATCACGTTGCCAATGAAGTTCGGAGAGCTTGAAACATTAGTAAAGTTCTACGTCATCGACGCAGATACTTCTTACCGAGCTCTACTTGGACGGCCATGGCTACATGAAAACGGGCTTGTGCCGTCAACTCTCCACCAATGTGTCAAGTATTTACAAGATGGAGAACAAAGAGTGATCAAGGGAGATGCCCAACATTATGGCGTCCATGAGGTAGAGCTTGAAGAGATTGATCGATTCTACGCTCCAACTTCACAAAGGAGCACTTCCCCAACTTTGAGGTCAAGGGCGACGCCTCGAGAAGAGAATGAAGAGAAGATAAAGCTCAAGGGAAAGATAAAAACTGCTTGCGCCATAAAAACTCCCATCTATATAAAATCATCAGAAGATGAAGAAGAGAAAGGTGGTCGAAGAGGAAAGATACACGTAAAAGATGAGTCGGAAGAGGAAAAGCAAGAGCCAAAGAGGGTGATCCATGTCTATGACACCGAATCAGACGAAGAGTTCTATGATCGTAAAGAAGACTCAATGGCCATTGAGCAAGTGCCCATGGGCTATTACAAAGAACTCACACCTAGGGAGGTTTATCAGATCAAAGAATTAGAAACCTTCTATATCCCACCTAAAGCAGAACAAGTGAATGGGAGGATGGTATTCCACAAAGGGATCCTATTCTATAAGGCTGAAAGTACGGATTCATCGGGTAATCTTCTTGACTCAAATGACTGGGCGAGGTGGCTTAAGGAGGAAGAAGAAGAATATGAGAAAATAGAAGTGATGGGGTACTACAACCAAGGGTTGATGAGCCTTTTCCAAAGAAATCGTTGCCTAAACCCAATTTCAAAGCAAAGAGCTAAAGCCTTCCATGATTTGTGGAACGGAAAATCCCGGCGAGTAATGGGAGTGGATGGAAAAATAAAGAATACTAAAGGCCTGGGCTATCAGCGGGCACGCGGGGAAGCTCTGATTGTCGAATGTCACATGGTTGGAATAATACCCGTGGAAGAAAATGCAGAAGAGGAAGATTTGATCCAAGTGGCAAAGAACGCTCCTCAAGAACTAGAAGATGGAGGGCAAAACACAATTGATGATCTTCTCAAAGTAAATTTGGGCACCGAAGAAGATCCGCGCCCCACCTTCATAAGCGCATCTCTTCCTCCTGAGAAACAAGAGCAGTTGAAACAACTCTTGATGAAGTACAAAGATTGCTTCGCATGGAATTACACTGAAATGCCAGGCCTTGATCCTGCTCTAGCTTCTCATAAGCTAAAAATCGATCCAGGTGTGAAGCCCGTTAAACAAGCTCCAAGGCGAATGCGAGTTGAGCTCGAGGAAAAGGTGGTCGAAGAGGTAAAAAAGTTGATTGAAGCAGGGTTCATTCGAGAAGAGGAAAATCCCATTTGGGTCGCGAACATTGTACCCGTAAAGAAAAAGAACGGACAAATAAGGGTATGTGTGGACTTTAGGGACTTAAACAAAGCTTGCCCGAAGGATGACTTTCCGCTACCCGTGACTGAGCTGATTATAGATTACACCTCTTCCTACGTGCTATACTCCTTCATGGATGGATCATCGGGGTATAATCAAATACCGATGGATAAGGAAGATCAACGCCACACATCATTTCGCACCCCGATCGGTATCTTTTGCTATAATGTAATGCCGTTTGGATTGAAGAATGCGGGTGCAACTTATCAAAGGGCCATGACCAAGATCTTTGATGATCTGATTCACAAGATTGTGGAATGCTACGTGGACGATTTAGTAGTGAAAGCTCGATCAATTGATGAGCACTTCGAGTACCTAAAGATCGTGTTCGAACGGCTAAGGAAGTACTCACTGAAGATGAATCCATTAAAGTGCGCATTTATGGTATCTTCTGGAAAATTCTTGGGGTTTGTGGTAAGACACAGGGGCATCGAGATCGATCCCGCCAAAATCAAGACAATTAGAGAAATGCCTCCCCCGAAGACACTCAAGCAACTCCGCTCTTTACAAGGACAATTGGCATATGTGAGAAGATTCATTGCCAATCTTTCGAGGAGAATCAAACCATTCACGCACCTCACCAAGAAAGATGTACCCTTCAAGTGGGATTCTAAGTGCCAAAGGGCTTTCGAGGACATCAAAGAATACCTCCTCAAACCGCCTATCCTCGCCGCGCCCATTCAAGGAAGGCCACTAATCCTCTACACTACAGCCTTGGAAGGATCTTTGGGGGCTTTATTAGCTCAGGAGAATGATGAGGGTAAGGAGAATGCTCTATATTACCTAAGCCGTATGCTTGTCGGGGCCGAACAATCCTATAGCCCCATTGAAAAGCATTGCCTAGCGTTGGTCTTCGCTACCAAGAAGCTAAGGCACTACATGCTTTCCCACAAGGTCACATTAATATCAAAGGTGGACCCGTTGAAGTATTTGATGACAAGGCCTATGTTGACGGGAAGACTAGCTAGATGGGCCATAGCGTTGATGGAGTTTGACCTCTCTTATGCACCTCAGAAAGCTATAAAAGGACAGGCAATGGCTGACTTCCTGGCAGCACACCCAGTTTCTGATGATTCTCCGTTGAATTGTGAGTTTCCTAAAGAGCAAAGCCTATGCCTAGAAGAAGCAGAACCCGGGTGGACCATGTTCTTTGATGGGTCGTCATTGATACAACCCTCTAAAAGACCCAATCTACCCCGAATCCGAGCTGGGGTTGGATTGGTGTTTGTTACTCCGCAAGGAGGGATCCTTCGCCACTCTATAGCCTTGACGGAGCCGTGCACTAACAACGAGGCCGAATACGAAGCGTTAATCGCCGGGTTAGAGTTGGCAATCAATGTGGGCATAAAAGAATTGAAAGTATGCGGTGATTCCCAACTGGTCTTAAGCCAAATTGAAGGGATATTTGAGGTGAAGAAGCCAGAACTGATGAAATACTACGAGAGAGCTCAAGAGCTAATGGCCAAATTCTCCAAAATCACATTTGAGAAGGTGTCACGAGCATCCAATGGCATGGCAGACGCTTTGGCTCGGGTAGCCACTCAATTGAGCAAACATGAGGAAGAAGAAGTACAAATCACTATAAAGAATCGACGATCTCTAGCACCTTATCTCCTAGAGATCGAGAAAGAAATAAACACCAACCTCTTAGTGGATGTAGAGGAATGGGAAGTAGACATGATGATGGAACCTGACGAAGTATTGGAGGTAGCAGTGAATGAAGAAGAAGATTGGAGAAAACCTTTCGTAGAATACTTCAAATACCAGAACTTGCCTAGTGAAAAGGCTGAAAGGGAGCAATTAAAGCGGAGGGTTCTCCGGTACGTGTATGTGAACGACACCTTATATAGGAGGTCATATGATCAATTGTGGTTGAGATGCGTGTCACAAAGCGAGGCCCGAAAGATTATGAAGGAGGTTCATTCAGGATTCTGTGGAGCTAATCAGTCGGGTCCTAAAATGAGGCTGCATATCAAAAGGATGGGGTATTATTGGCCTACAATGATTGCTGATTGTGAAGAACAAGCGAAGAAATGCCACATGTGCCAAGTACATGGCGACTTCATCCATCAGCACCCTAACCCTCTACACCCAACAGTAGCAGCATGGCCGTTCGATATGTGGGGTATGGACATAGTTGGACCTATTGACCCACCATCTTCGAAGGGGCACAGGTTCATTCTAGCCATCACTGATTATTTCTCCAAATGTGCCGAAGCGGTGGCCTTAAAAGAAGTCAAGAGCAAAGATGTCATTCAGTTTTTAAAGAACCATGTGTTGTATCGCTTTGGTACTCCACGAGAAATTGTGTCAGATAATGGTGCGTCATTTAAGAGCGGAGAAATTTGTGCTTTCGCTAGGCAACACAAGATCAAATGGAGATATTCTTCTATCTACAACCCGCGAGCGAATGGCCTAGCCGAAGCCTTCAACAAGGTGTTGATCAAGCTATTAAGGAAAACAGTGGGTGACAATCATAGAAGTTGGGACGAAAAACTCCAAGAAGCTTTATGGGCATATCGCACTACATACAAGACTCCCACTCAAGCTACTCCTTATTCGCTAGCATTTGGATCTGAAGCAGTATTGCCTTTGGAAGTCGAGCTACCTTCCTTGAGAGTAGCCATGCAAATAGGCCTACCAATGGATAAAAGGGCCCGTCTAAGGTTGGACGAACTAGACGCCATGGATGAGAAGAGATTGGCGGCCCAACAGAGTTTAGAGTTATATAGAATCCAAATGGGCAAAGCTTATGATAAGATGGTAAGGCCTCGTACTTTCAAAGAAGGAGAATTAGTCCTGATCTTGAGAAGGCCCATCGTTGGTCATCATCACGGTCCGAAATTCGCCCCAAACTGGGAAGGGCCCTACATCGTCAAGGAAGTTTACGGAGGAGGATCCTATAAACTCGTAGACAAAGAAGGAGAAGACTTAATTCCACCAATCAATGGGCGATATCTTAGGAAGTACTATACTTAGGGCCCGTCTTTTCAGTCAACTTTACCAAAAATAATCAAAAACCTATTACAATAAGGCCTAACCCAATAAAATCCAAAACTCCACAAAAGCCCATGACAATAAAACCTATTAAATCCAAAATCATATGCATAACCCAATAAAACTTTAGAATGCAGTCCAACGAAAACGTTAGGACCCAACAAAACCCAAAACCTTAACTTAACCTTTCAATCAAAACCCAAAACCCAATAACGGGGCAAGTTTTTGAAAAGAAACATGCCCCGCCAGGTTATATTTACCCTATATTATAATCCACGGTCAGCGATGGGATTTTCGGATCCCGGAGAACGCGAAGCCGTGTCGAGGAAAGCCTTGGTGATTTTCTAAGACACCTATGCCTAATGAAGATTAAGCCTTTGTGGCTTCTGAAGGCATTAAGGCACCGCCCTATGAAGGTATCTGAGGGCTCCCCCCAATCACTCCCATCATGTCCCTCGCTGGACATGGTTTGGAAAATGGTTTTTGAAAAGAAATCTATTTCCTCACATGTTAGAATTTACCCTAATCACAATCCGCGGTCAACGATGGGATTCTCGGGTCCCGGAGAACGCGAAGCCGTGTCAAGGAAAGCCTTGGTGGTTTTCTAAGACACCTATGCCTAATGAAGACTAAGCCTTTGTGGCGTCTGAAGGCATTAAGGCACCGCCCTATGAAGGTATCTGAGGGCTCCCTCCACCCACCTCCACTGTGTCCCTATCTCATGACACGACATTCATAAAGGAAAGAAGATACAAAGGAACAAAAAGGCAGATAAAGGAGAAGCCATTCATTAATGATAAAAGGAGTGCAGAAGGTTACAAGCACAAGCCAACGCAAGCTAAAACAACGCTGAAAAGAAAATAATCCCTAATACAAACTAAAGTGGCGCAAAATAAAAGATAAAGGTAAAGATGCCCTAAAGATAGCACTGAGGCGGCACTGGGGCAGCACTGAGACGGCGCTGGGGCAGAACTATCCAAGACGGCCGTTTACTCTGGGGCAGCCGCAGCTCCACCACCCGCCAAATTGTTCAGAGTGGCCGAAATGACCTGAAGCATTCCTTCCAAACCTTCTAAGCGGGCATTCAACTCCCCAAAGCGTTGGTCAATAAAAGCCCGGATTGAGACAGGGGCAGGATCGTCAAGAGCCATCATAGCCGAATTATCATCCGGCGGGGAATCCACACCCATAGGACCATACTGGTTGGGGGCAGCATTAGGAAGCAAGATATAGTCATTCACTGGCTGATTGGGATCAGGAACCAGCATATCCATTGAAGACTCAACCCATCCGATAAGGGGCAAAGAAAGAAGGAGGTTGGAAGGATGTGCCACATCAGCGTCAGAAACACGATTGCCCCACAACATGTCAGGCACACGGATGCGAGCCCTGAGCATGAGAGCCTCAATGAGATGACCGTAAGGAAGCGGCTCTCGATCAGAAATCGCCACCTTATGCATATGAGAGAGGATCATATGGGCTAAATTGATAGGCCACTGCTTCTGAATCAAGTTGCGAAGATAGAAGAGACTTCCAGGTTTGGCAAGATGGGTCATTACTCCTTGGGGAAAGATAATATCATTGATCACCAAGAAAAGAAACCTGAAATATCATGAAGGAATAAGGAAAGAGAAGAGAAGTAATCAAAATGAAGCAAAGAGAAAAGAGAAAAGAAGAAAATGCCTGTGAAGAGCGGGCATATGAAAAGTAGACACCCTCTCGATATCAGGAGTCGCCACCTTGAACCATTGGCGACATTCCTGATAACTGCCAAAACCTTGAGGCCACCTCTGAAAAGCATAAATGGTAGAGCCATTGGCAGTATTGGCAGCTTGCAAGTAATTGGCCAAATCTCCAGTGGTGATATGAAAGAAGCGGTCAAACAGATAGGAAGAGGCCGAAGGTGATCCAAAATGATTAAAAGAAACCCTAAGATTGGCATAGAAAAGGCGAGTAATTCTGGGATGATACGGCTGATCACAATCCGCCAGGCCAGCCAAACTCCACGAATCAAACCAACTCCTGATGAGATTCACTTGCTCCACAGGGATCCTCCGCATAGGACGAAAGAAGTAACAATCAGCCACGGGTCTCTCTGCATTACCCATGTCATTATAATAAGAAAGGAAAGCGGTATCATCGCGAAAGAGATAGCGGTTGTCAGGAGTAAGGGACCAGTCTGGAAAGGTAGAATCCAGACGCAAAATAGAGGAACCAGAAGCCTCCCTGGCACGCTTGGATGAAGGAGGAGAAGACATGATGGCAATGAATTGGAGAATTTGTGTAAGAAAGAAAGACTACAGTAAGCTTGAATGTGGGAAAAGGAAGAAGCAAAGGTGCGCTTATATGGGGGTGGCAAAGGAAAGGTTATAGCTTGGAGTTGATGGCAGACGTGTGAACATGTGAGCGTGTGAGGAAATCAAAGGCTTTAGTGGCAGGAAGTGGGAATAAACCGTCCGAATTAATGCATAAAAGAAGCGGTATGAAGTCAAGGAGGCGCAGGAGAAGTGGAAGCGTTTAAGGCTGATTTTAGAAGAAGAAAATAATCAACAAAGCGAGTCGCGGCCCATGTAGGTTTGAGCCCAAGGAAATACAGGGACGGGCCAAAATACCCCAACCTAAATTGTGGAGTGGACCTATGTGTGTTCAAGATTCCTAAAAAAAAAAAAGGAGAAGAAGAAAACAAAAGCAAAAAATGAGTATGGGCCAAATTCCCGTATCTCTAAGAAAAAGATGGTGGCAAGAGTAAGATTACTTGAGCCCCACAAGTTATAAAGAAGAAGCCTTGAGCGTAGAAGCCCAATCAGGCGCAAGAATGACAGAATGCCTATTTTAAGAAGTAAGATTACTGGTTACATCGTAATCAAGCACGCGAGGAAACCCCGAGCGTGAAAACTCAGTCAGGCACAAGGACAAATCAAATGCCACCAAGCAAAAGCACAAAATTACAAACAAGACGAACAAGTCAAGACAGCTAACATAAGAAATACAAGGCCAACACAAAATCCAAAATGTTAAATGTTAGGCCTAAAGAAAGCCAAGACCCAGAAGGTGAAGATACAAGGCTAGCATCAAAACCCCCAAAGCTTAGCCCAAAACCCCAACCAGAATAATACTCAATGGCCCTATATAAGGCCCTCTATAAGATCAGCCTCTCTCCTATGCATATATGACCTGCCCTTCGCCTCATCAAGGATGCGAATGATGCGCTTGTAACGGGAATGGACAGTCTCCATCCGTCTCTCCTCCTCATCACGGAAGTGAACAAAGTACCTGAAAGCCTCAGCACAGCGGCTCCACGCATCAGTGTAATAGCCTGACCAAAGAACTAGCTGAGAGTGGAGCTCCGCAATCTCAGAATGAAAGAATACCACATCTGAATCCCAACGCCCAACATCAGTGTGACGAGTAGAAGAAGAGGGCGCTGCCCGGCGAGCCGCCACCCACTCGGTGACCGAAGAGATAGACCGCTGACAGAGTGAATAATACCTAGTATGGAAAGAGGTAAGAGTCTCAAAGGTGCTACCCAGCGACTGGAGGCATAAGGTGAGATGACTGCCCCTGCGGATATACTCCTGCTCTAAGTGTCCCAACTTGAGTGTCTCCACTATCCCGTGGCACTCACCAATAAGAGAGAGTACTAGCGCAGCAACCCCCCTGTTAGACTGAATCTCCAAGGAGATCCCATCAAAAAGCCTATCACGAATAGGAGAAAGAACGAGAGGAGTGCCCCTGCAAGCCAAGCGCAAGGCGGTCAAGGCATCCTTCAGTCCCACCACTGTAACAGCTGAAAAGAAGAAATGAAGCATAAGAGGTGATCAATAAAAAGTTAGTGCTAAAGGGATAAATGAAAGATTAAGTAGAAAAGTTCACCTCTGGAGAAAGATGGAGGGCTAGGAGTACGCAAATACTCCTGAATGCCAGTGATACGAAGCTCCTGGTAGGAAGGAGCATCACTGGACTCTGAAAGTCCATCTTCGCCCTCATAAGGCAGAGGACCAACTGGGCTATCCATGTCAACCTAGAATATCAAACAAACGCGTGTGCAGAAGAAAGAAGCACTAAAAGTCAACCATACGAGTAAAAGCATAAAGAGAGATATATGAAGTATGAAACATATAAAACCCATTCCTCCAGTATAACAAAAGAGATCAAGAGTTCACACAAACATCCTCAACAAAAAGTACAACGTTTGGTGCAGCCTGACATACAAAGAATGAAACAAAGATACAAGGCTTGGAAGAAGCCCACAAAAACAAGAGAAATAAAACCCTAGCGAGACCATAACTAGGATCCTCTAATAAGGACGAGAGCGAGAACGGAAGGAGATGTCCCTAGCAGACCTCACAACACGTCTAGAGGTCCTGAAAGAACGATGGAGATGATGGAGCACACCATAGGTCTCATTGATCAGCTCAACTGACCTCTTGGAGTGACGCTCAATCTCAATCCTGACATACTTCACTGCACCCATGGCCTTGTCATGAACAGAACAAGCTGTCTTCATGAAGGCAACAGCCTCCTCCAGCTGTGCAGGAATCTCCGCCAACTCCTCCTCCAGACGAGACATCTCAATCCTCACTGGGTCGAGCTCGGCCAAGGTCGCACGGCTAGCCTGCATGAGATCATACTGGTGGCGGGAAGCAGCTACCCGAAGTGGAAGGTCTCTCTGGCGCCCCAAAAGAGTATAGACCTGAGACTCTGCATGGCCTCTTTCCAAAGTGCTAGAGGAAAGTGCACGAAGACAGCGGGCATACTCTCGATCAACAAAGGAGCGAGTAAGGAAAAAGAGATGATGGCGAAGAGGAATCAAGGACGAGTTGGCAAGATGCTCTAAGGTGAGGTCACGCTCCATGCCTCCCAGAAAGAAGAAACAACCATAGTCGAAAGAGCAATGACCCAAACTCGTCTCGCTACACAAATCAGCAATCTCCCAAAGAAGTCTCGCCACATCATCAACACGGAAGACTGAATATAAGAGACACTAACACATAAGGAATAAAGAAAAGGTTTCAAAAGGAGTTACAAGAAAAGGAGGATGTGAATTCACATACCACCAGGAGGGTCCAGGAGCAAGGGAGGGGCCGAGACTGAGTCATCAGGAATCTCCACCACCTCAGGCTCAAGAGGGAGAGTCACCTCCATAGGAAGCGTTGGGATAACCCTGAGAGGAGAGCTCACAGAAGCAGAGATAGGCTCAACTGGAGTGTCATGAACAACTGTGAAGGGCGTCCCTATGGAAAGATAGAGAGAAAGAACGTTAAGAACTGGAATCACAACTTATAAAAGTGGGGAAAGGAATGGAGGGTGAAGGAGCCACCTCCATCAGCACGGGAGATAGTGTCAGAATCATGCCCAATCTCTCCATCGCAAGTGAAATGGTGACCTATGTCCTCTACTGGGTCAACCAAATCATCGTGATCAAGTCCCAAAGAAGGCTCAACTGAATTCCAATAGAAGACTTGTGAGACATAAGCATCAAAAGGAATAAATTCCATGTGAAACACGTATGTAAAACATGCATGATAGAAGGATTGGAGGGCCTCACCAGGAGGAGGATGAGATCCTTTGGGAGAAGAAGATGATGGTCCCACCTCCGGAATATCAGCATTGGAGGAAGGAATGGCATCATTTGGAGTAGGACCGCGTGCCGATGAGGGCCCACGTTGAGCACAAGGAAGGGAAGGAGTAAAAGTCCGAGTCAAAACCGGATCACTAGGAGCCTCCTCAGAAAGAGTGGAGACATGATCGTCTTGTGTAGGCCCTAAGGTTATTTCAAGAGAATACCGTAAGAATCTTTTAGATAGATAGTGTGGAAGTTCATTAAAGATGAGATGACAAAAACATTTTACCTGAAAAGAAGCCGAATAGACCATCACGAAGGATAGTGGCGGTCTCCTCAGGAGTGAAATAGCGAATATGACCATCCAACCCATGGAAATCAGGAGGGGTCCTAGGCCCAAAAGGTGGGTCATCATAGAAGCGAATCTCCGCATCATTGGTGGGATAAATACGCCTCACTATCTCTTCTCCCCTACGCTCATGATAAGCATCGGTCATACCCACATACCATCGATAGAACTTGGCTGTGATAATCCCAATTCTGATGGCACGAGGTATCCAAAACTTCACTCCCGTTCCAAGACGAAGGAGAGACCTCCAAATGAGGGCGTGCATGATCAAGTTGCAATCTACGTCTGAACGGAAACGAGGAAGAGTCAGACGAGGGACAAACTGATCATAGCCTAACTGGTGGGCTGCCATGGCAGGATAGTAAGGCTTAGCAAAGAAGTCATCTCCCGCCCTATAAGGGAGAAGCCCCTCACGGAGGCCAATCAAGTACTCAGCAAACTGAAGAGACTGAGCAAGAAGAGGAAAAATCCCAGGAGCTGTGCAAGGCTCGTCTACCACCTCAAAGTATGACTCATACAACGGAAGGTCACGGTTGAACACGCGAGAACGAGGAAAAGGGTCAACCACCGCTCGGCTGCGAACAAAGAACGAGTGGGTTCTCAACATGTCAGAACAATCCGCGGTCCCCACGTTAGCAATACTAGCCATCATAGGAAGAACTTTCAACAAAGACTCAGAGGCGACAGGAGCCATGAAGGTGCCAGGCCAGTAAGCACGAATCCACCCAAAGAGGAAGTGGAATGGAACTACCACGGGAACATAAGAGGGATCAGGAGAAGAAGCTATCAGTCGAAGAGAATGGTAAATGTTGGCCAATACTGGCGGGGCTAAGGAAAGCTTCTCTCCACGAGCCAACTGACTCGCCATGATGAACACATCCGGCCTAATCATGTCCACAGGGTGTCTAGGGAAAACAAAGTAGCATAACCACCATGAGAGGTATGCTACTAAAACTGTCTCATCATCCAGAGGTAAAGAGGTCAACTCTGACAGAAGGGGGCGAGACCCTTCAACCCTTATGGTCTCTTTTCCCACACCAAGGGGGTCATTAGCATCAGGCCACTCGTGAGAAGGGGAAATGGCATCAGTGAAATAGTCAATCCAAGCCTGAAAGGAAACACCTTTCCTTGATCTCTTCTTCTTTTCCCTCTTCCTATACAACCTCATATAAACCTCATACAAGTGACGCACTGAAACTGGATGACGACGAGTGCCATCAATATTGGACCCGAATAAATCAGAGTCTGGTGGTGTATACTCCTCATATGGGTTCCCATAAACAGGCAAACCGGACAGGTGCCGCAACTCCTCAAGAAGGACAGTCATGTGATGATCCTCAACAAACAAGGTGTTGGTTGAGTAATTCCAATTACTCAGGAAGGCCCGAAGGAGAGGGCCGTTGAAGGAGTAACTGAACAAGGAGAGGACCATAGGATGGAAGACCTTCACCTTGTGCAAGACATGACTATATCGCCTCAAACAAAAGCGAGTCCACTCAGTCTGACCCGGGCAATGAGTAAGAGACACCCTAGTACGAAATACTGCCGAATCCCAAGAACGGGTTGCCCCAGAAATCATGGCCATCCCAGGGAGGTGAATGGGGGGAGGAGTTATTTCAGAGGTAACAGGCTTTAGCACCCTGACGGTACAATCCTTGTAGCCCGGATCCTCCAAAGAACGGGACTTGGTTGTGCGACCCGAGTGAGGCCCCGATTGAACAAGAGGTCTCTTCTTAGGAAAGAAGGAATAGACTTCTGTGTCACACTCGTCAAAGAGAGGTTTGTGGTCACGGAAAAGAGAGGTAGTAGAGTCAAGAGGAGAGAAAGGAGTAGGTTCATGGCGAGGTATTCTGTTCGCTGAAAAGTCTCGACCCGCAAGCATATCCGCTCTCAAGTCATAAAGTTCTTCGCGCATTGCACCTTTCCTAGAAGCCGCATCAAGGGCCTTCTCAATCTCTTCTTCCGAGGGCCGGTAAAGAGGCATATTAGAAGGACGTATCCAAGGCGCCATCACTAAATAAAAGAACGGTGCTAATTAAATTCAATTCAAAAGGGGCGCGTTGGTTTTACAAATTTCTAAAGCTAAACGGGCCAAGAAATAAAAATGCAAAAGGAGCTAAACAAGATGGGCCAAGCGTGAAAAGCCCGATGCTTATGGGCTATCAACAGAAATTTTCTTACAAAAGTCAGAATGGGCCTCAACTGTAGAAGCCCAATGATTGAAAATGGGCCGGACCGTCGGGAGAAAATAAAAGGGGGGCTAGAAGAAAATTGGATCGAAAAAAAAAACTAGATTCAGGCCATTGCAACCAGTGGGCCGAGGGAAGTGAAGTGAGCCAAGAAAAGCGAATGGGCCGTGAGCAAAATTTTTTACAACTAAAAATAGGTTGCACCAGAAAGGAAAATGAAGAAAGGATTTACGGTAAACAATGGCGACATGAAATCAAACAGAGGCATAGCGTGATTATCCTGACAAGACCTATTCAGATAACTAAAATCCCATACCATGATCCAAAGTTATCATATCCTCTTGACAAGCAGTGGAAACATGGCATGAGGTGCAAAAAGATTAAATGACACTCACATTCTCTTTACCTACACACATCTACTGACCCCTATCCTACGCAAGTCAACTATCATGACCCAAGCCATGTAGCATGCCATACATACAATTGCATAACCAAGGAGTTACAAAACAACTCTTGCAACAATTGCCAATACAATTCAAGTAGCAGTTTTCAACAGTTCAACCAACCCAAAGCAAAGGGTGTTCAGTGTTAAACCTAAGACTCAAACTTCAACAAAGAGACACAGCTCAAGCCAAAATTGTGCAACAATTGGAGCCGAAATTATCTAATCATCTAAACTGCGACTCAGGCTCAACAGAAAGCATAGTTCAATGATACAGTTCAACGGCCCAGTTCAGATGCAGTTGAGCCTTTAAAGCCAGTGTTTTTACAATTCCAGTCAAGTTCAACAAGTGAAATCAAAGGCACTCAATTTTCATAGTGCAAATCAACAGTGAGCATCACAAATAGCCTCATCAAGAGCCAGCAGTTCAGTTCAAACACAGCTCACATAATAATTACAAATACAAAGCCAATAAGCCGCATGATCAGTTGAAACAGTTCAATAGTTTGTGACACACTTGATAGCCCATGTTATGTCCAAACAATCAACAAACCACAGCCTCAAGAAATCAAATAGCATGGAAATAGATGGCAAACAAAGCAACTTACAGCAGGGCTATTCAAGCACAACAACAAAATTGCTCATCACAGAAGAAAGTGTGAGAGAGAACTGACCTTGAGCAATGGGTAGGCAAGAGATGCACTTCAAAGAGCAATGATGATCTTCAGAGAAGCAACAATGAGGAGCCTGCTGACATAAGCAACATAAAAGAAATGAAGAGATGATCAGCTGAGCAAGAAAAGCCAATTTAAAAATGCAACCATTGCTCCTTGATGAAAAGAATGCCAATTGAATGAAATCATGAGAAGGCAGTGTAGCTACGACAGATCTACATTGCAAAAGCATTGGCATGAACAAAGTGCATATCTGAGGTTCAGATAATTGATGCAAAGGGAAGTACCATACTCAAAGGGATGAACAGATTCTAAACCTGACATTAACAGATGAAAATCAAGCAAAAGTAAAACCTCAAGACCTTATGGTGATCAAACAAGGTATACCCTATGCCAAAGCAACATATGGAGCAACAAAGATGCTACTTTTCATCAAAGAGAAAAGAGAAGTCAGATCTGTTGAAAGAAGTAGAAGATGAAGAAAACAGAAAGGAATAACCTGAGAAAGGAAGAGATGAGAGCTGGCGCCTCCTTGCTAGTAGCTAAAATCACTCAAAGCTCAGATCTGAAATCGAAACAACAGGGAATGCATTAATAGCAGTGGTTATTCATGCGATCGGCCATGAGAAGGAAGTGACAAGAGCAGAGAAGAGAAATCGAAGGAGTAACAAAGAAAAAGAATAACCTGAAGCTTGAATCGAAGGGAGAGAGTCAAATTGAAGTAGGAGCAGTCCAGAAGGGAGCCGATTCTTCAATTGAAGCTACCCTGAGTCATGGTGAAGGGAAACAAATGCATAGCAAGCTGAGACATGATGAAATCATAACGAAAAAGTGATAAAGGAGAACAAATTGAATAGAAGGAGCAAACCTTAGCACTGTCAGGCTCAGGGAAGCTCGTGCTTAGAAGAGAAAATCTCAAATCAGAGTAAAGAAGAATAGAACGGTGGAGGAAAGAGGAGAAGAAGCATTGTGATAGAAGAGATTCAAAATGAGATGAAAGAGAAAGGATGAGGTGAAGAGATATTTATAGACAAGCTCTGTGCGAGTGAGACAAAGTGGAAGCACACCTCTCGCGTTACCCAGAACAGAAATTGGAATTGGGTGTATCACTGACATGCAGGTCCCACATAGAAAGAACCCTCGGTGTTCCCAAACAAGTGAGTGAGAAGGTGTATACACCGCGAGGGAGCCCAATAAACAAAGAAAAGGAGTTGATACTCCGAGATCACAGAAAAAGATAAGATTAGACAAAGGAAGAGGGATTTCTCAGGAGAAGAGTTGAATGAGCCTCTACGCCGCTGGACTAGAAGCATGTCAGGGAAACGGAGTTGATACGCCACGCCCAGAGAAAAGAGGCAGAGCGCAACGGGCGGGAACACAAAAAAAAAAACGAGTTTCGTCTCAGTAAGCAGGGATCTGGTGTGGCAGAGATGAGATAAACCTTGGTATAAACAGTGCCTCTTAGTTGTTAAAATACCCATCAGACGAAAGAGTTACAGCTGCGCCTCAAAGAGAAAGGGGAAAAGGTGTGAAGGGGCCTCAGCCGTGCAGTCTAATGTGTGGCATAAAAAAAAAAGGGAAAGAAGAGAAAAGAAAAGAAAAAAAAAACAACAAAATAAGAAAAAAAAAAAGAAGAAGAAGAGCAGCACAGCTGGAAAAAAAGGCCACCATATCATGCCGTTCCCCTTCAGAGTTGTCACGCCACAATATGGTGGGGGGCATTTGTTTAACCATAAAATTTGGTGATCGAAGAGGCCTAGAAAATATGCAAGAAACTTCAAAAATTGGCTAAAAATGCCAATCATGCTCTGAAAATTCCAGAAAAATCACCAAAATCCTACATAGGATGTACAAAATTATGGAAGATTCATAAATGTCAAACAATACCCATGACCCTGAAAATATGCAAAGGACCCCCCCAAACTCATGAAAAATGAATAAAATGTTTCGGAGGGTCTTTTCAGGAAATTCTTGGCATCATAAAATTCTACATAATTTTGTGAGTCTCCACACCAAATCTCATGAGAAAAATCAAACCCAAAGGCTGTCAAAGAATTTATTTTGATTCAGCCAAAATCCTGAAGAATGAATAAAATGCTGGAATGGAGACCAGCAATAAGGAACAAATGGAGAAGAGGCCTGTGGAGGATTTAAAGTTCCCTCCGTACAGAACAGAAGAGAGATACGCTTGGTTCTGTGTGAGCCGTATGTAGCAGCAGGGAAAATGACGCGCGGTTCACAAAAGCCAGATGCACCCAAGAAGAGGGAAAAGAAGAGCGCGTCGCTGAGGCGTCTCAATTGAAATCGCTCCCCAAAGAAGACGGATAAATACGCGTGGCTCATGCAAGTGACAAAGGAAAGGAAACTAAAGGGTCCCACAGGCAGCGAAACGGAACACCATACACCAAGAATTGTCAAGAAAAGGAAAAGAATAGGAGAAAAATGTCCCCAACAGAAGTTGTTAGAAGAAGGGGAATGGCGAAAACCGCGGGGCTTCTGGAAGATGCATCGAACCTGGACGGAAAAGAAAGCTAGAAGCGCTGCCTATAAAGAGAGGCGAGAAGAGAGAGACAAGAGGCAGCAATTCAGATCCCGAGAGAGAGAGGGATTATCACCCAAATTTAGGATTACACACGAATACACACACGGTTGTAAAGAGCATTTCCACAAACACTTAGCAAGCATTAGGTTTAGGGTAAGATTAGAGGAGATTGGCAGAGAAACTAAGAAGATCCGCAAGAAATAGGTAAGAATTGGAGAAGTTTGTAAGAAGGATCTTGTATTCTGAAGTTGATTTTGATAATGAAGTTGATTCTTTGAAATACCGTGGATCTCTTCTTTTCTTTGATCTGATCTTTGAAGTTTCGAAGTTCTTAGCAAAAAGGAGTTCTTTTCTTTTGATTCTTGGATTCTTTAAACTGAATTAGAGAAAAAGGTGAGAGAGTTCGACGGGAAGCACAGCCTCCTGTTTAGTTCTCGAATCCAAAACTCTATATTCTAGCTTTTCTTGCAAAAATTTAGTGGCTTTCTAAAGTTATTTCAAAATTGATCGTTTCTTCTTCTTCCTGGAGCTCAAGTTAGAAAGAGAGGTGAAGGAATTCGGCAGGGCGCACAGCATTCTGCTTAGTTCTTGATCCTTGATTTCTGACTCCTTGGCGTGTGATTCAATTCTTGTTGTTTAGGGTTCTTGTAGTTGTAATTTTTCGTTCTTTGACCTGGATTGAGAAGTAAATGTGATCGATCTGATGGCATGCTTAGTACACTGTTCAATTCTTGAAATTGATCCATGACTTGGTCGAATTGTTGCATTATTCTAATTTCTTGTAAAATCCCATGAATTCTGTTGTTTCTTTTTTTTCTTTAATTACATCTCTATGGTTCGGCGGAGGGCACAGCCCACTGCTTAGCCTCTTGATTCGGGGGAAGGCTCAGCCTTCTTCTTAATCCTCTTCATTGCTTGGTGGGGGGACTCAGTCCCTTTGCCCAGCACTTCTACTGTCACCGATCAGGATCCCTTTTGATTAATGATGATGAACTGCTTTTGCCATCTCTTAATAGGAGAAATCTTAATTTGAGATGGTGAAATTAGTATAGTCGTCATTAATTAAAATGAATTTTGATTAGGGATGGTGAAGCCAACTTTACTGTTTTCAGTCAAGAGAAATCTTGGATGAAAACAGTAAGGTCAGTGTTGCCATCGCTAACCAAAAGACAATCTTGATCAGTGAAAGTAAAAGAAATGAAGGGGATTAAGGAGAATGTTGTTCATTTCATATATATATGTATATATTTCTGTCCCAAACTGAATATATCTTGGTCTACTCTTTTCTTGCTGATTAACTCAAAGAATAATCTGTGAAGTTATAATTGTGTTTTTTTTTAAGGACTGTTATAAAGAAAAATAATAAGTGTTAGTATCCTTGAATGGCGATTCCTAGTAAGAGTACAGCTAGGAACAGTTTCCCTTTTTCTTCTGGATGGAGTATTTACTAAGTAGAAGATATAATTGACCAATTCCTGGAAGCGCCAGGGTGCTTTGCGTAAAAGTGTGATGATGTTTACCTTTGTTTGCTAATTGAACTGACCTTAAATAGAATATGTAAAGTGAACTTGTACTTGATGATGAATAGTATAAGTTAAAGGACTAAATGGTAAAAGTGGAAGTCAAGCTTTGTCAGAAGCAAGTGTAAGAACACAGCTCCATGGTGGAATCGTCATGACCATCAGAACTCATACCTAGAGTATAGTGCATTCATATAAGTATAACCTAGGTGTTTGACAATTAAGTTATAAAGTAAGTGTGACTTTTGGTGAACTAATTTTACTTTAATACTCTAGCCTGATGAAGATACAAAACGCAATATGACAAACCAGCTTTATGTTTATTCATCACTTAATTGGCTTCACCAAATTACGTGTACGTCAAATTGAACTCATTCGTACTCTCTCAGTATCCCTTCGATGTTGATAAATCCCTCTCTGGTACCGATAAATTTTGCTTAATACCGATCGACACTAAACCAAGGACGCCATACCAGCCAGTGGTACTCCCACCGAATGGCAACGACGCGACAAAAACGGAGGCCGCCACTGTGTTATTCTCACTTCCACGATGCTAACGAACCCTCTTTCACTGGTTGCAATGGCTTGGATCATTAGCGGATCTGAACCCGTCGTCTGACGAACCCGATAGCGAAGAAATCGAACCCGTCTTCTTCAAAAGTCTCAGCGCTCATGATATCTTCGATCTTTTGTGACAAAAAACGGTGTGACGAGTCTTGAAGTTGTCAGTGATTTGCTACACTGAGGTTATATCATGATTGGATAGGTGACCCCCCAATAAGAGCCCCAGTAATGACTGGCTGAGGTGGACCAATCAAGGAATGACACGTCAGCAGGAATATTAAAAATAACTTTAAAAATAGTAGGGAACTCAGAAAAATACAAATAAAATATCCATAAAATTCTAAAAATCAAAATAAACTTGTTTCACTGATACTTTGATATGAAATTATGTCAAAATAGCGACCTTTTACGCTTTTCGAAGTATTTTCACTTTAAAAATGAAATTTATAAATGTTAGAAAACTAATAAACCCATTTATAAAATTCTAAAACTAAAACTAAATACTTTTGAAATAAAAATTCTAAATATAGTATCTTCGAAATCAAATATTTTCAATAATGAACATATTTTCACAAATTACCAGAGTCAAAATAAAGCAATTGTATCTTTAAAAATGAAATTTATCAAAAATTAGATACTTTCGATACCCAAGTAACTTCAAGAAAGATATTTTCAAGTATCAAAAGTACTTTCCAAATTAGTCTAGAAATCTAAAACGAAGTTTCTAAAAGCCAAAGGCGCAAAAGGGTCAAAGTGAATAAAAATTATCAATATCCAAAGTGAAACATCAAAATTAAAAAGTCAAAAGACGAAACCCAAAGATCAAAACCAAAACCTCTCCGTTTGAGGAAAAGTCCCTCTTTAGGGTTGTGATCGACCTTATACGACTTAGAAATCGAATTCTTACGGGCCCCCTCGTCCAAAGAATTCTAATTTGTTCTCACAAGTGCCGCCAAATGGCCCGAGAACCAACTCTCACAAGTGACGCCAAATGTCCCGAGGGTTGTAAAAGAACCAACTTTCACAAGTGGCGCCAAATGCCCCGAAGGTTGTAAAATTTCCTTTGTTCTCACAAGTGCCGCCAAATGGCCCGAGAACCAACTCTCACAAGTGACGCCAAATGTCCCGAGGGTTGTAAAAGAACCAACTTTCACAAGTGGCGCCAAATGCCCCGAAGGTTGTAAAATTCCCTTTTGTTCTCACAAGTGCCGCCAAATGGCCCGAGAACCAACTCTCACAAGTGACGCCAAATGTCTCGAGGGTTGTAAAAGAACCAACTTTCACAAGTGGCGCCAAATGCCCCGAAGGTTGTAAAATTCCCTTTTGTTCTCACAAGTGCCGCCAAATGGCCCGAGAACCAACTCTCACAAGTGACGCCAAATGTTCCGAGGGTTGTAAAAGAACCAACTTTCACAAGTGGCGCCAAATGCCCCGAAGGTTGTAAAATTCCTTTCGTTCTCACAAGTGCCGCCAAATGGCCCGAGAACCAACTCTCACAAGTGACGCCAAATGTCCCGAGGGTTGTAAAACTCTCTAAAAACAACTCCAAAACGACTCCAAGTGAAGATTCATTCCTTTTCAACGAAGACCTCTTCTAAACCTCAAAGTCTTTTAGTAGTTTAGCGATCCTTAATTGGGTCTCGTCAACTAGGTTTGGTACCATCAATTAAGGTCTCCTTAAGACAAATAATAACACTCCATAAATCCATTTTCTTAGCCCATTACGTCAATACCCTTTACGTCCCTTAATCAGAGGTTCTCGTAGGCAACTACAAGGTAATTAACAATAGGGGCTTGCGCCTATTGGAAAGAAAGGACCCGCAAAATTAAGAAACTCCTTTAAGTAGCGACTCTTTATAGGGTTCTCTTGTGTTGAGAGATACCCGCTACAGAGATCGAAACCTTAAGGGAGGTGAATCTAAGGCTATGTTCCCATTGTTCTTCGAGAAATTCCTTCGAGGAGAATAATGACGAAAAAGCCGCAACACAACTATCGTGTAAAAACATTCACATCTTGTTCCAACTAGAAATAACAATGTGAAATTAATTAAATCAATGCAATATGTAATGTGAGCTCGACAATCACTTCCATATCAATTCGAATTTCAAAGTATAACAAATGCTGACTTATCTACAATTATCTAATATGCAAGTCTGGTTTATTACAAGTCAATCACTTCAGTCATTTTCCTTCAGATACCGCGAACCACCTTTTAGATGGATGCCAACGACCAATTCAATTCAGATATAATTCAGTCAATAACTCATCAAAATGTACAAGCAAGCTGGGAACACTCACACTCCGGACCATTCTAGACTGGACCTATTGAGTTCCGGTACATAAGCGCTTATTACACGGTGCTTGGTAGGATAGGTCATGACTCCACCTCCAAACATTACGAGTGTCTATCTCAACCACACAAGCTGTACTTACCTCAATCAAATCACATTTCAATCGGATACCATTCAATATGCCACTGTACAATCATGCATCGATATACATTTTCACAAAATATTCTCGTGAATGAAATTCAAATTATGAATTTAAAATGTAAGAATACAATTCAACATGCCAATTTCTAATCATGCATCACTTATACAGAAAAGAGATATTCAAGAATGCACAATAATAATAATATATCACATATAATTTAAACTCAAGTGAAATCCGTACCTGATAAGAAAATGAACATCAGCAAGCAAACAAATAATAATACAGACCCTCAGTTGCACCATCCCTATTCGGCTTGAAAACCTGCCCCAGACTCTACATAAACAAATACTAGACTAAGTCCTTACTTTAGCAAGCAAACATTAACAATTCACATTCCACAAATCCGTAGATAAAGTTAGGGATTTGATTAGTCCTTTGGTTACCACATACAATAACAGTACACCTTATTAGTTGTACCAGTAGATGATTTCAAACACTAAACAGTGGTTAACAACGCTAGAAATCAATACACAACGGTAAAACAATAGTGCTGGACAATTTCCGGCACAACCCGTGAAGGGTATTTTTGACAGTTTACAAAATCCTTTTTATTTCATGAACGGATGAACAGAATCAAATAAAAATTTAACTATAGATGAAACGTAATAGGACGTATCTCCTGTAAAAATTTCATAATGTTTGGACAAATAGATTAATTATAGTGAATTTTCGAAATCAAACAGAATCAGGTTTCAGAAAATCTGTTCCAGCAAATCGTGCCAGCAAATACGTCTGAAAGTTCCTGCATTGAAACCCTTCAAATAAATCTCTAAAAATTTTGTAACAATTACAGAAGTTGCCTCTGGATGGTTTTTTTTCAGACCTAAAAGTTTCAAGTCCTAACTGCAAACAGATAATAAATGAAAAATAAAAAACCACACTGGGGTCTGTCTGTTCCAGGAAACTGATTTCCAACACTTGCCCTGGTTTCAAAACTCTTGTAAAAATACCAAATCAACTCAGACAAAATTCATATTAGATACCAAAATTTTTGTCTGGAAGTCTAGTTTTAACCAAAACAACTCTCATGTCCAAATTCGAAATAGAATAATGACAGTTACTTAAAAACTGAAGCAATGTCACAATGGTATGTAAAATCAGAAATGTACTTATTCAATTTGATCCTTCAACAAAAATACCGATTATCTTTTCCTTTATCTTACTTCACTTGAACAGGAACCACAGATGTTTCTCTTGTCATCTAAATCATTTAGTTAGAACATAAAGAAAGTAGAAAATACCAAATTTAAAGAGGTATCCACTTCGGCTCAGGGATTGCCACAGCTTGAGAATTTGCTTCCTAGAACAATTCCTATCTTCCTTTGAATTTTTTTTCTCTATATTTTTCACTATTAATAGGGCTGAATTTTCAAAAGTTTGTATGGCACAAAGAGTATCTCGGTTTGAGGAGAGGAAAAAAAAGGAAATAAAGAAGAGGGAGACGTGGGAATGGGAGACCAGATCCCGAATTCCAGCAATAAAGCTTCTCCAAGTTCTCTACTCCTTTTGTTCAATTGCACATGGTGCATCCTTAATCCCATGAACCTAAGACATACTACTATGGGTCCTACTAGTAAGAAAGCCAAAATTGTAAGGAATAATCAATTTAAGGACATAATTAAACCAACGATTTAGAGCCAAGAAAATATGTAAATATACTTTTATTCCAATTATTACTGTTTCACCATAAACATCCAGCTAATTCAGTTTGTAGAAATTTATGACGAATAGCAGCAACCTTTATAATACAAAAGAAAAGTTACAAATTTCTATGTTCTTATTCCAAAAATAAGAGCGAGTATAAAATTTAATTTCATGCATGGAATTTACTCAAAATAAAATCAAGCAAGTGTATAAATTTTTTTTTAAATGTTAATATAAACAAAATATCTAGCATTACCAATATAGAAAACTTTAAATTTTAGAAAATAAAGTCACTCAACTAATAATTTCAGTAATGAATTATCAAAATTTCACTATAACAAAAGTTCAACTACAGCAGAAATTCAGTTGTCAAATTTTACAAGAAATTCATAAATAACAAAAATTTCAAAGCGTCACAAACAGACTAATAGACCTATATTGTTTAATCTCTACATCCAGGGGCGGATCTACCACCGGGGCGGGTGGGGCTAGAGCCCCACCTCACGCCGTTGAGCCCTTGGAGCCTCCCTTTAGTCCCAGCTAATTTTTTCTGTCATTGGAGCACTCAAAAGTGGGGCTGAAGACTTAAACAGAAATTGTCAGACCCACCTAGATATTTTTTCTAGATCCGCCACTATCTACATCATCTATCTTTTTTGGTAAAAGGCATAACATAGCTTTGTTTATCCGAGCCACATCTAGATCGTGGTTAAAAAAAGCATTGAACAAACACATAATATCTTCTTTTATCATATGCCAATGTTTTTGGTAAAATAAGAATGTCATACCATATGGACTTGGGCTTTTCTTCAACTTTCTAGATAGAAAAATCACATGATTTTTTCACAATTTACTCTGTTTCTTTGCAATAGGCAAGCGGTACGCACATTTTTTTTTTCATCACTGAATTCATGATTCAACAGAGACGAATAAAGGCAGTATATAATTGCAGCAAGCATAGTTCTGGTTCAAGGAAAGAATAATGTTGAAAGAACGCGAATTTAACATCTTTTGATACATTATATATCACTATCCATAGCAGGAAAAGTATGAAGTCTTGTAAGAACGAATCAATGAAAGAATAATGTTGCCTTTATTAAATTGCGCTTCGAACATGAATTTAACATCTTTTGATGCATTATCACTACTCAGAGCAGGAGACGTAAAGTCTTGGAAGAACGAATCAAGGAAAGAATATTGTTGCCTTTATTAATTATAAAAATATTCTTTCGTGATATTTGTTGAGATGAATGTTTTCTTTCAATGGAAGCCTTGAAATGTCGGTGAGAAGGAAAAGACGACCTCCAAATAAATAACAGCGTGTTCATGATAAGCTGCCCAAGCACAAGGGCACAAATTGGGACAAGTATGTTGTCCTCCTCTTTCTCAAATCTCATGTCCGGTCTGGCTTTGAGATTTCCTTAATTTGGTCGTCCTTGAATTGTCGGAGAAGTCCTGCTAACTTGATCCTATGGCAGCGCGCCCCGACCCAACCTCTTCGAAGCCACCCCTTGTTGGTTTTGAGGCTGATATGAACAAAATCATGAATGCTATGCTTGATACTAGCGTCCAGCAACTTTCCGTTGTTGCTATTGTTGGACCTCGGCGTGTTGGCAAAACTTATCTTGCCAAGGAAATTTATACAAGGTTTGTTATAACTTTTTAAAGAACATGTATATACTGCACCTCTTACTTTTTCTTTTTTTTTTTAAAATATTTTGTCACTGTAATTTTTTTTTAAATTGAAATATATCATTCTTAAGTACTAATTAGAAATATGTTACTCTAAAATCACTATAATTAGTTCTATAATATTAATTCCTATCAAACATAACTAATTAGAGATGTAACACTGTAATTTGTATGAACTTTTTTAAAATATCTAATTATCTTCGTAGGACAAAAATCATTCAGAAAAAAATTACGATACATAACATTCAAAATCTTTAAGATAATCAATTGATAAAAAAATTTAAAAAAAATGAAAGATTTTGAAATATCAAAATTTTGATATTTAAAATTTAAATTTACAAATTTTGAAAATTGAAATTAGTAGTATATGGAAAAATTATAAAATGAAATAAATTCGATTAAGATAAGAGAAAAATTAGTAGTACATATATAGCCGCAAGAACCCTTTCTGGGTTAATATCTGGTTCAAGAGACACAAGTCAGTTTAACAATAATTGATCGTAAGAATGTCATCTTCATATTTTTCTGTGATATTAATTTAACAGTGCGGAGGTCCAGAGGCATTTTGATGTGCACGTATGGCTTCCTATGGCTCGTTTTGCATATTCGGCAAATAAAGATATGAGGGAGCAACTCTCAATTGAGGACGAGGCCGATATATCAAATTTTCTAAGGGGCAAAAGATACTGCGTAGTAACTGACGACCTCAATGTTGATGATGATTCAGATGGAGAGATATGGTGTGATATCCTAAGAGAACTTCCAAACAATAACAACGGCAGCAGAGTTCTTGTAACACGCAGACTATTCTTGTATCGCGGGTGGTGGCCCTGGTGGGATAATTCTCCTCTACCTAAATTGCAGTATGAAGTTGGCCCCCGATGCAATAAAGAAAGCATCGAGATGCTGCTCCAAGTGGTTTTTCCAAAAGACCCATGGGATGGTTGTCCAGCTGGCGAAGTGGATGACCTGGCGATGAAATTCGTGCGTAAATGTGAGGGTTTGCCTTGGCCATTACGATTCCTTGGAGGTCTGCTCTCTCAACTTCATTGGAAGGAGGTCCTGGACAAAATCGAAGCGTTACAAGCTGCAGGAGAGAGCTTTGTAAAATTGTAAACAAAAGCAATCACAGAAAAGAACACGAAGATTTTACGTGGTTCGGTACAATATGTACCTACGTCCACGACTCACACACACCACACTTTTTATTTCTTTTCAATAATAATGGAGTACAAGAGAGAATTGGGGAAGAAGATAGGTCAGAAAGAAAGAGAAAGACGCCTCCTTTATAATAGGTAGGCTAATATTTCTTTTTATTACATTTCCATATATGCAAAAATCATAAAAAGGAAATTCAGAAGGTCCAACTCGGACCGAGTTCAGGCCAACTCGGACCGAGCCAAAGAGGTGTGCTTCAACTCGGTCCGAGTTTGGCCCAACTCGGACCGAGCCAAACGTCCAATTTTCTCCACACTCCCCCTCAAGTTGGCAGGTAGATATCTTGCATGCCCAACTTGCAAATCACTCCCTGAAAAATGGTACATGATACCCCTTTGGTTAGTATATCTGCCAATTGCTTATCAGTTTTCACGTGAGGAATGCTAATGACTTTATCTTCTAAATTCTGTCGAATAAAGTGCCTATCCACTTCAATATGCTTGGTCCTATCATGTTGCACCGGATTGTGAGATATTGCGATAGCTGCCTTGTTGTCACAGAACAGCTTCATCTCCCTGTTATCATAGAGACCAAGATCCTTGAGTACTCTTTTTATCCACAGTAATTCTTGCAAACCTTTAGCAATTCCTCTGAACTCTGCCTCTGCACTTGACAAAGCTACCACCTTTTGCTGTTTGCTCCTCCAAGTAACCAAGTTACCTCCAACAAATGTGAAGTATCCAGACGTGGATTTTCTATCAGTCACATCTCCAGCCCAGTCAGAATCTGTATATCCCTCAACCTGAAGATGACCATTCCTTTTGAAGAAGATAGCTCGTCCTGGGGATCCCTTGAGATACCTTAAAATCCACATGACAGCTTCCATATGTTGTTCACTGGGAGCATGCATAAATTGACTCACCACAGACACAGCATAAGCGATATCAGGCCGAGTATGTGACAAGTAAATGAGTCTCCCTACCAATCTCTGGTATTGATCCTTATTTGCAGGTGCCTGATCAGAAAATACACCCAACTTGGTGTTCTGTTTGGTTGGTGTGTCAACAGGTTTGCAGTCCAACATACCTGTTTCAGCAAGTAAGTCAAGCACATACTTTCTTTGAGACAAAGAAATACCTTCCTTATTGCGTGCAACTTCGATTCCAAGAAAATATTTCAACCCTCCTAGATTTTTCATTTCAAACTCTTTAGATAATTTTTCTTCCAAATCCCGGATTCCTTCAGAGTCATCACCTGTGATTATCATATCATCAACATAGATTATCAAGATAACAATTTTACCTTTATTCTTGAGGAAAAATAAAGTGTGGTCAGTATCACTCTGAGTGTATCCGTATCCTCTCATAGCACAGCAAAATCTTCCAAACCAAGCTCTAGGGGATTGTTTCAGACCATACAATGCTTTCTTCAATCTACACACAAGAAGTTGGTTGCTTGAGTGACTGTATCCTGGTGGGATATCCATGTAGATCTCTTCATCAATGTCACCATGTAAAAAAGCATTCTTCACATCAAATTGATGTAAAGGCCAGTCCCTATTTGCTGCAATGGACAATAAGATCCTCACAGTGTTCAGTTTTGCTACAGGAGAGAAAGTCTCCTGGTAGTCTACTCCATATGTTTGAGAATAGCCCTTTGCTACCAGTCTTGCTTTGTACCTGTCAATTTCTCCAGTGGGCCCATATTTGACTGTAAATACCCATTTGCAGCCTACTGCCTTTCTGTCTTTTGGTCTTGTCACCAGTTCCCATGTCTCATTCTTTTCAAGTGCATCCATTTCTGTCTTTATTGCATCCACCCATTTGGGATCACTGAGTGCTTCATTCAGATTTCTTGGAATGTGAACTGACGACAAGGTTCTATCAAATTCTTTCACGGGAGATGGCATGTGAGACATAGTCATAAAGTTTGCCATTGCATACCTGCCCTCACCAACCTCATCTGGTCTATACCTCTTAGGAGGTCTGCCTCTGTTGATTCTGAAAGGTAACTGATAACCATGATTAGTAGTAACAGATTCAGAAGTAACATGTTCAGAATTACTTACCTCTGACTCAAGAAATTGATCATGTGGTGAAGTAGGAGACTGTATCATTTCTTCATCTTAACTTTCCAAACCTTCTTCAGATGGACCCGAGTTAGCCAATGGGTCCATTTCTAGATTCAAATGCTCACATTCAGTCGAACTCGGACCGAGATGGGTCGAACTCGGACCGAGATGGGTCGAACTCGGACCGAGATGATCTAAACTCGGACCGAGATGGGTTGAACTCGGACCGAGATGAGTCGAACTCGGACCGAGTTGAACAGGCTCATTTGGGCAAATCTCAGATTTCTGTGATAAGAGAATCTCATCCAAGGAGGACTGAGATCATCAATGCAAATGGGGAAGTTTATCCAGTCACAGGGGCTGGAGATGTTCAATTTTCCTCTTCTCTAACTCTTTCAAATACTTTATTGGTTCCTTCTCCTTTGTGTGTTCATAGGCTATGGTCAACATCAAAAGGGCTATAGGTGCATGAATCCATCCTCTAGAAAAGTCTATACCACCATGGATGTGACATTTATTGAAAATGAAGGGTATTTCTGTAAAAACCAGACTCATTCTCAGGGGGAGAGTGTGATAGACAATGAACTCTGGTTCGATGCAGTAAGAAATGATGTTTTTGGTTCGAAATCTGAGATTTGCCCAAATGAGCCTGTTCAACTCGGACCGAGATGATCTAAACTCGGACCGAGATGGGTTGAACTCGGACCGAGATGAGTCGAACTCGGACCGAGTTGAACAGGCTCATTTGGGCAAATCTCAGATTTCGAACCAAAAACATCATTTCTTACTGCATCGAACCAGAGTTCATTGTCTATCACACTCTCCCCCTGAGAATGAGTCTGGTTTTTACATAAATACCCTTCATTTTCAATAAATGTCACATCCATGGTGGTATAGACTTTTCTAGAGCATGGATTCATGCACCTATAGCCCTTTTGATGTTGACCATAGCCTATGAACACACATTTTTCAGCACAAGGATCCAACTTTGACCTTTGATGTTTCTGTATATGAACATAGGCAATACACCCAAATACCTTTGGTGGAATTGTAAGGACAGAGGGAATTAAGAAGTATTTTGAAAGTATTTGCAAGGGTGTTTGGAAGTCAAGTACCACAGAAGGCACCCTATTCATCAAGTAAACTGCTGATGTAACTGCATTATCCCAATAAGAATGAGGTAAATTGTTTTCTAGCATCATTGCCCTAGTCATTTCTAGGATTTGCCTATTCTTTCGCTCTGCTATACCATTTTGTTGGGGAGTACCCACACAACTTGTTTCATGTATAATCCCATTGGTGTTAAAAAATTCTCTTACTGTTTTGTTGACAAATTCACTTCCATTATCACTTCTGAAAATTTTAACATTTCTATCAAACTGGTTCTTTACCATGGTAATGAAAGATTTGATGGCAAGTGGTACCTCACTTTTATGCTTTACCAAATTAATCCATGTCATTCTGGTACAATTGTCAACAAATAACACAAACCATCTGTTACCACCTAGGGATTCAACTGGGGAAGGCCCCCATACATCAGAGTGAACCAGGTCAAAAGGAGTGGTTTTGTCATTATCCAAGTTCTTAGCAAAATGGGCTCGATGACTCTTAGATTTAATACATACCTCACACTCAAAAGATTCGTTCTCAAATCCAGAAAATAAACTTGGATAAAGTTTATTGAGATACCCGAATGAAGGATGTCCCAAACGTCTGTGCCACATCCAAATTGAAGACTTCCTACTTGAACTCGAGCCAGCAGATATGTGAGCTCTTCCAGTAGCTATGTCTTCCAAATGATACAGTCCTCCCTTCTTAATACCACGACCGATAATCTCCTTTGTCATAAGGTCCTGAAAGAGACAAAATCTGGGATACATGAGTACAACACAGTTCAGTTCTTCACACAATTGACCTACAGACAATAGTCTTGATGAAAGAGAAGGAACCAATAAAGTATTTGAAAGAGTTAGAGAAGAGGAAAATTGAACATCTCCAGCCCCTGTGACTGGATAAACTTCCTCATTTGCATTGATGATCTCAGTCCTCCTTGGATGAGATTCTCTTATCAAGTCGTCCTTATTGTAAGTCATATGATCGGTTGTCCCTGAATCTATAATCCAACAATCGTTTAGGTTTTGGATATGAGTCATGGTTTCTGGTATTTTGGTTGTTAGAGATTTGGGGTCGGTTTCGGTGTTAAAATTCAAGGAAGAAGGATCAACTGCGCAGTAACTCACGCAAGGAATAAACTCACACAGTAACTCGGTGAGATCTCGTCGAGAAGAACAGGTCTGATTGTGCAGTAATTCGCACAACGAGGAATCGACTGTGCAGTAACTCGCACATGGATACAAAAACGATAATAATGCACAGATCTCAGAACCTACCGCTCTGATACCATGTAAACAAAAGCAATCACAGAAAAGAACACGAAGATTTTACGTGGTTCGGTACAATATGTACCTACGTCCACGACTCACACACACCACACTTTTTATTTCTTTTCAATAATAATGGAGTACAAGAGAGAATTGGGGAAGAAGATAGGTCAGAAAGGAAGAGAAAGACGCCTCCTTTATAATAGGTAGGCTAATATTTCTTTTTATTACATTTCCATATATGCAAAAATCATAAAAAGGAAATTCAGAAGGTCCAACTCGGACCGAGTTCAGGCCAACTCGGACCGAGCCAAAGAGGTGTGCTTCAACTCGGTCCGAGTTTGGCCCAACTCGGACCGAGCCAAACGTCCAATTTTCTCCACAAAAATTCGCAATGAGATATAGAGACCTGCTGGATTATCATTATGAGCATAAAGCAGCTTTCCTGTATTTTCTCGCTTTTCCTGAAGGTGCTGAAATCCATGCAAAGTCTCTGTTTCGTATGTTGGAGGCAGAGGACAAAGATTTATCATACCAGTCAGGAAAGGTCATTTTAAAAGATCTGGCTGAAAGGTACACAACTAACTTACTTATATTATTCCCACATTAATAATTCATTTCAGACAAAAGCTTGAATTTGCGACAATAAATCAAGAAAATCCGTTAACTTGTAAGAATATACGTTAAATGGGTCTTGAGTCCTGACCCTGTTTTTCCTGTAAAAAAAATAAATAAATAAATAGTAAGAAAAAACTAGATACAACTTTTTTTGAGGTAGAGAAAACAGAGAGATAATAAAGCAACTAATTTTATATTGGATTCTTCGAACTCTTTCTTGCATATCATCAGACAAACTCCTTTTATATCCCTAATTAAATTCCAGAACGAAATCCCAAATTAACCCCAGAAAAATATTGTTTTCTTTGAAATATACTAAATCAGACGGAAGGACAGAAATGAAGTTCTCTTAATTCCGATATACTTAGATTGGTGAGCACATACAGCTTACAAAGCAGAATTATTAATTTTAGCGTAAGGTTTGTTCGCAATTAGCAAAGACGAAACTATGTTTTTGAACAAGCAAAAATCGGAGATCTACTTTAATTGTAGCGGTTGATAAAATTCGAATTGGTGAGACTCACAAGTTCAATCAAGAGGACACCAACTCGGTGTGGTAACCGCCGCTGTGGACAACTTGCATGAGCCACGAAAATCGCACTGGTGAAAATTGCGGCTCGTAACAACAACATGCACAGCACAGGACTGAGGCGACGAGATGTGGCTCACGGTGTCGACAGAGAGTTGGATCTATTGTTGATGCCGTTTTCAAAGCACAATTACTACAGTGCTCAGGGGAAAGGATCCACGAGTATCTAGAAATCTAGTAAAACATTAAAGACATATTTTGATAGGAGGAATGAATTATAAACTTCTTTATTGAAAAATAGTTTAATAAATAAAAGAAAATTAAGTGTTTTTTTTTAAGTAGCTTTTCCACAATATTACAATAACTTATATGATGAATCTCTTTGTGGAATTGTCTTGATTTTCAAAATAATATATCATTATGATATTATAGTTTTAATCATAATTATATAATCATAATAATTATATTACAATTATAAATTAATAATATAGATATTAATTATCATCATATAATAATTTTTATTTTTATTTTTATTTATTATTGTAATTATAATTATCGTTATCATTGGCCTTCAAAAAAAATATCATTACCATTACTACAACAAATAATCAATAAAATGTCCAACTTCACTTGTTAATGATTTTATCAACATTTAAAATTCAAATATTCAATCTAAATCGTTAATTTTGATCAACTTCATGGGTTTTTTTTTTTGTAAATTCAAATGGAGAATCTAAATTCTTAAACAAAAAATTAACAAATCTTGTTAAATATGATAGATTAATTCAAATACGCTCATGTTGTGTCCTTTGATCGAGTATTAAATGAACTCCAACAATTACAAAACTTATATGGAAATGAATAAATTGTTATATTAAACGAGATTAACAGTTTAGATTTTTACGTTTGAATTTAAATTTTGAATAAGTAATTAGAGAGAGATATTGGGACATTTGGAACAACAACAACAACAACAACATTATTATTATTATTATTATTATTATTATTATTATTTGAACGGAATATAAATGAATTAATTGAATAATTTGTACATGAACAAATAATAGTATTATATTCATTACATTATTTATTACTTTACATTTTTTTTATTCCCCAGTTTACAAGACCAAAAACCATGACATAAGTTTTTTCTCCTTAAATAATTTCTCCTAACTATCCTCTTACCAAATACAGCCTAAAATTAAATACTATATAAAGCTCCCAATTTCATCAGGATATGTTTGGTAGGCGCTTCGAACAAGGGACAAACTAGAGATTCACGAACTCTAGTTCACTCCCAGCTGTTCTACCTGTTCGCCAAAATCGGAGAATAAAGAACAAGTCTAATAGTTCGTCCAGTTTGTAAATTGTTTGGTTCGCAAACAAGCAAACAGCTTGTTCACGTTCAGTGCCAAACACACCCACGTGTTCATGTAATCGTGTCCACATCCAAACCTATTGAAACAAAAAAATAAATATATTTTCAAACAAACTCTTTCTTCAAAAAAGTTTTTACTTTTCTAATTTTGGTTGATGATGATATCATCTACATAGACAAGAACTGGAATTGTTGTACCATGATTATGTTTAATAAAAAAGGAGTGGGGGGCTACGGGCTGTGTGTAACAGTAAAAAAATTAAAAATAAAAAACGAGAGGTGGTGCTCTTTGCGCGAAGTAAAAAGTAGGGAAAATGAAGGGGTCGGCTGAGAGAAGAAAAAAAAGGATAAAAGAATTTGAAAATTGAGTGAGTCCATGAAGAAGAGGAAAAATGACAAAATAATAGCTGACCTTTTTATTTTTTATACAATACACGCCTTACCTTTTAAATGTGAAATTTGGTTTTGAATCGGATAGACAAAAAGAACACTGCATTAATATTTATTATTGTTGTTAAGTTCTAACTGTATTTATAATTAATATTATAAATATGAATTAAAATTAATAATTATTATGATTATATTATGTGTACTACTACAAGTAATAACAACAATAATCAAGTTATAATAATAACATTTACTATAATATTTGTTAGAAGTTTAATCTTTATATAACAATAAATATAGTTATAGTTATAGATAATATTCTGTGGGATTCAGCGAGAAGTAGTTAATAAAATAATAATTTTTAACTTTTTCTGTTATATCTAATTATAAATAGTAATATACAATGCAAAACAATAATTATTTCATGAAATTAGTTCTTATTATTATTATTTTATAAATATCACTACAACAGCATCAACAACAACAATAATTGTAATAATGATGATGGTGGTGGTGGTGGTTGGGGTGGTAATGATAAAATAACAATTTATAATATCATAAATTAACCCTCCTTTTTTTATTCATCCAAAAACTAACTTAATAAATATTTTTTTACTATTTGACCGATTTTTCAATGAAACGCCTCTCTTGTATTTAACATTACTAGTCATGGTCATGGCAGTCGTAGCTTTGCTGCGCTATGTTGTTTCGATTCGATTGAGAATAATCTAATATATTTCGTCAAGCTTGTCAAAATTTCCAATGTAAATAAATTTGTTAAAATTTATAGGCAAACATTTGTAAGTTCAAAATTAGTAATTTATTCCATAAATGTCGCTATATATATAAACTTGACATAAATTTTCTGCCCAAAATAATCTTTCAAATATTAATGATTAGTACGACTATTTTTAATTAGTACAACTATATATATTTACTAAACAAAAAGAAAACTATTTTTAATTATGGAAAATGCAAAAAAAAACTATTTTTAACTTAAAAAATCGGTCAAAAAAGCGGCCACGGATCTTTATTAATAAATAATAAAATATAGATAACTGTTTTTAACAATGAACATAATAATCTTTGATCACTTATTATAACGGACGCCATTATAATTATAATTTAATTTCAGCTTGCCACGTGAAATTATATAAAACTTGAGTACGACAGATAAAGCTGCCCACTAAGGCAATCTTCTCTCTCAAAATAAATATTGATATGGTGGGCACTGGGCACCATGCGTTTTCAAAAGACGAGTCCGGATTCATGGGGATGAAAACATAGTCGAGAAACTCTGGTTCGGAACCACGTTCGAATCCGGAAATGTAATTAATATTTTAACCGTATTCAATAAATTATATATATATATATAAATACAAATATAGTTTGACACAGAAACTATATTTGTATCCGATCCATAACCGTATAACACACAAAAAAAATAGTATCCGATCCATAGTATCCGATTTGCATTTGATCAACATCTGATCCCCTATTTAATCAGTGGTACAAGATGATTAACATAATTACCTATGTAGTGCTATAGAAACGACTTTCCATTTGACAAGTACTGAGCTATTATTAGAAAATTTGGCTTATGTATTAGTCACATGATATGATGACATTATATAAATTAATTTATTATTTTTTCTTGTTGTGATGGTTACGTTTTGATAACACATGATATGATTAATATAGAAATTTAATGTATGATGACATATATGATATTGAAGTTAATATTTTATTCATTTTTTATTCTTATTAGTTGTTAATTTATAGATATCAAATATCCAAAATATATCCGTAATTCCGTATTCTGTTTTTTATACCTACGAGAAATGTTGCTTTAGGCTTCTGCAATTTATTTTTTATATGGTTTTTCATGAAGCCCCTGCTCTTTAGAATATTAAAAACACAACATTCTAAAACAAATAATAATAATAATAATAATAATAATAATAGATTATAGAATATAATAACTATATAGAATATGTTAATTATATATAATGCTCAACTGAAACTAAACATATAGGTCGTGTGTGCGCAAAATCGATTAATTAAAACTCACTAAGATACATCATGAGCTTAATCTCAATCGTCAAGATTTTCTATCTTTTCATATTTGTAAAGTGTGATTTCAGTAACATTATAAGGTTAAATAATATTAGGAAATATATTTCTAAAACAATTTATTTGAAATATGTGATCTTTTAAAAGGAAACTTTTTTTTCTATTGAGAGCATTTATTTATAGTGGCATGTAGTGTTCTACATATGTTCGCTGTCGTGTCGTGTCAAACATGTTGTGTCTGAATCATCTGTCAAGTCGTGTCTAAATGTTTCACGTGTCATACCGTGTTATGTCTAAATTTTTAAGAGATAGACACAACATGCCTAAGGATACGTCACGCCTCGTATCCGCGTGCCGTACCGTGTCTTGTCTTCTTTAAACATGTCGTGCCGTGATGTGTTCGGACACGACCAACTTTTTAACATAAATATAATTTGTTTATGAAATTTAAAAATCATGTTTAATGAAATATGTCAAAATTTAAGAAAATAAAAATGCATTACAATTGAATTAAATATATACTCATTTTTTAAAATTTTGTGCGAAAAACTATTTTTAAGTTTTTAGTAATCATCCTCTTTTTTGTGGGCTTAGGACCAACTATGTTTGAGTAAATATAGACGGAGTTACTAACCTAAAATCATGTTAATTACAAAAGATGAAAAAATTATACTACTTTTATCATTTAATTATTTGTAAATTTTAATTTTTATACAAATGAATAATTTATATTATTATTACTATGTAAAGTACAAGAGATGATATAATTATTTGACTTTTTTAGACAGATGGATAATATCTTTGAGCCTTTGTACCTTTATATCTTGCTTGTGTGTTAATTATAACATCATCCTAATTACAATATAATATTTTTAGATAAAAAAGTAGTTCATTTGGAATTAAATATTATTGATAATATATAGTTGATTTTATGATGGAATATATCTTGGGCAAGATTTATAGAAAAAAAATATCATATTTCTGTAAGCTTAAGGTGTGTTTCTTTTTCGTGTATGACGTGTCTATAAAACGCGTCGTGTCTTTCGTGCTGTGTTATGACATACCGTGTCTATTTCATCAAAGTCGGACACAACACACATAAAAACACGACATGTCTAAGTTCTCGTTCCGTATCTTGCCGTTTTCGTACCACCTTCGTGTCATACCGTACCGTACCGTGTTCGGGCACGCCGTACTTTTTTTAAACACCAGTGGCTTACCGCCGTCATTGCAGGAGCTTTTCATCTTCTGTACCTTGCGAAAATTGAACTCATTACTATGATAAAATTACTTATCATATATACTAGTCTAGACTCTGAACGACCTCGGATATTACTAGTACTTAATAGGAATGCATACTGAAGTAGATGCCGATCGCTACCACCAATTTAGATGTACAAAATATATCAACTATACGCGCGGAAACTAGAATGTTATACTTTGAATGGCCCTTCAAAAATTAATACATACTTGTTGCGTTAAAGAGACTAGACTTCCATAAATTAACATTAGTAATTTCTGTTCCTACTAGATAATATTCCCGAAAATTTACAAAATTGTAAACTATTTTCTAATTAGATAATTCATCCATATATGCTCTTACAAAAATAAAGAAAAAATAATTGATCTTAATCTCCCGCGATAAATGCAATGGTAATGTGTAGGTCGATGATTGAAGTCACGAAGAGGTACTCTGATAGTTCTATTAAGTGTTGTCGTCTTCATGATCCTTTCCTTTGTTTGCTAGCTGTAAACTTAAAGAACAATCACAGAAAGACACAATATTTAACGTGGTTCAGTACGAAATCGTACCTACATCCACACGCACACACACCATCACTTTTTTATTTCTTTTCAATAATAATGGAGTACAAGGGAGAATTGGAGAAGAAGATAGGTCAGAAAGGAAGAGGGAGGCGCCTCCTTTATAATAGGTAGGCTAATATTTCTTTTTATTACATTTCCATATATGCATAAATCATAAAAAGAAAAGTCAGAAAGTCCAACTCGGACCGAGTTCAAGCCAACTCGGACCGAGCCAAAGGGGTGTGGTTCAACTCGGTCCGAGTTCAGCCCAACTCGGACCGAGCCACACATGTCATTTTCTCCACACTCCCCCTCAAGTTGGCAGGTAGATATTTCGCATGCCCAACTTGTCAATTGCTTCATGAAAATTAGTACTAGACACACCCTTAGTTAGTATGTCTGCAAGTTGCTCTTTCGTTCTTACATGAGGAATGCTAATTACTCCTTCTTCAATGTTCTGTCGGATAAAATGTCGATCTACTTCAATGTGCTTGGTCCTATCATGCTGCACCGGATTCTGTGATATAGCAATGGCAGTCTTGTTATCACAAAACAGTTTCATTTCTTCACATTCATAGAAGCCAAGATCCTTGAGTGCCCTTTTAATCCACAGTAACTCTTGCAGTCCCTTAGCAATTCCTCTAAACTCAGCTTCAGCACTTGACAATGCCACTACCTTCTGCTTCTTACTTCTCCAAGTAACCAAATTGCCACCAACAAAAGTGAAGTACCCAGATGTAGACTTTCTATCAGTTACATCTCCTGCCCAGTCAGAGTCTGTATATCCATGAACTTGAAGATGTCCATTTCTTTTGAAAAAAATACCTCGTCCTGGAGATCCCTTGAGATATCTTAGAATCCACATAACAGCTTCCATGTGGTGTTCACTGGGATTATGCATAAACTGACTTACCACAGACACGGCATAGGCAATATCAGGTCGAGTGTGTGACAAGTAGATAAGTCTTCCTACCAATCTTTGATATTGTTCCTTATTGGTTGGTACCTGATCAGGGAAAATTCCTAGTTTGTTGTTCTGTTTGGTTGGTGTGTCCACAAGTTTGCAATCCAACATACCTGTTTCAGCTAGTAAGTCCAGTACATACTTTCTCTGAGATAAAGATATACCTTCATTGCTGCGTGTAACTTCAATTCCTAGAAAATACTTCAATCCTCCCAGATTCTTCATTTCAAATTCTTGGGAAAGTTTCTTCTCAAGGCCTTGAATTCCTTCAGCATCATTTCCTGTGATTATCATGTCATCAACATATATAATTAAAATCACAATTTTTTCCTTATTCTTACAAAAGAACAAGGTATGATCTGCATCACTTTGGGTATATCCATATCCTTTCATGGCACTGCAAAATCTACCAAACCAAGCTCTTGGGGATTGTTTCAAACCATATAGTGCCTTCTTCAATCTGCATACAAGTGAACGGTTACTTGAGTGAGTATATCCTGGTGGAATATCCATATAAATCTCCTCATCTATGTCACCATGAAGAAATGCATTCTTCACATCGAACTGATGTAATGGCCAGTTCTGATTTGCTGCAATGGACAAAAGTATTCTGACTGTATTGAGTTTGGCTACTGGTGAAAATGTCTCCTGATAATCTACTCCATATGTCTGAGAGTAGCCTTTTGCAACCAGCCGAGCTTTATACCTATCAATTGCTCCAGTGGGACCACATTTTACTGTAAATATCCACCTACAACCTACTGTTTTTCTATCTCTCGGTCTGTCCACCAATTCCCAAGTATTATTCTCCTCAAGAGCATCCATTTCTATCTTCATTACATCTACCCATTTTTTATCAGCAAGGGCTTCATTCAGGTTGTTTGGAATGTGAACTGATGCAAGAGTTCTGTCAAATTCCTTCACAGATTCTGGCATGTGAGACATAGTCATGAAATTTGCCATTGCATACCTGCCTTCACCACTCTCATCTGGTCTGTATCTTTTAGGTGGCATGCCTCTGTTGATTCTGAAAGGTAACTGATAACTATGATTAGTAGTAACAGGTTCAGAAATACTTACCTCTGACTCAGGAAATTGATCATGTGGTGAAGTAGGAGACTGTATCATTTCTTCATCTTCACTTTCCAAACATTCTTCAGATGGACCCGAGTTAACCAGTGGGTCCATTTCTAGATTCAAATGCTCACATTCAGTTGAACTCGGACCGAGATGAGTCGAACTCGGACCGAGATGGCCCGAACTCGGACCGAGATGGGTCGAACTCGGACCGAGATGATCTAAACTCGGACCGAGATGGGTTGAACTTGGACCGAGATGATCTGAACTCGGACCGAGATGATCTAAACTCGGACCGAGATGGGTTGAACTCGGACCGAGATGAGTCAAACTCGGACCGAGTTGAACAGGGTCATTTTGGAAAATCTCAGATTTCGACCCAAAAACATCATTTCTCACTGCATCGAACCAGAGTTCATTGTCTATCACACTCTCCCCCTGAGAATGAGTCTGGTTTTTACAGAAATACACTTCATTTTCAATAAATGTCACATCCATGGTGGTATAGACTTTTCTAGAGGATGGATTCATGCACCTATAGCCCTTTTGATGTTGACCATAGCCTATGAACACACATTTTTCAGCACACGGATCAAGTTTTGAGCGCAGATGTTTTTGTATGTGGACATAGGCCACGCAGCCAAACACTTTGGGTGGGATATTGAGTACTGAAGGAATCACATGGTAGGCTGAGAGTTTTTGCAATGGTGTTTGAAATTTAAGAGCAGCAGAAGGTAATCTATTAATCAAATACACCGATGAGGTAACGGCATGATCCCAATAAGAATGAGGAACATTATTTTCTAGCATCATTGCTCTAGTCATTTCTAGGATTTGCCTATTCTTACGCTCTGCCCTACCATTCTGTTGAGGTGTACCTACACAGCTAGTTTCATGTATAATCCCATTGGTTTTAAAGAACTCTCCTAGTGTTTTGTTGACAAATTCCTTGCCATTATCACTCCTAAAAACCTTGACATTCTTATCAAACTGATTTTTCACCATGGTAATGAAGGAAGTAATGGCAAGTGGCACATCAGTTTTATGTTTTACCACATTAACCCAAGTCATTCTAGTACTATCATCAACAAATAAGACAAACCATCTATTTCCTACTAGAGAGTCAACCGGGGAAGGTCCCCAAACATCAGAGTGAATCAAATCAAAAGGAACTCTATTATTATTATCATCATCCAAAATTTTTCCAAAATGAGCTCGATGGCTCTTAGATTTCATACACACATCACAATCAAATATCTCATTCTCAAAACCAGAAAACAAACTAGGATAAAGTTTTCTTAGGTACCCAAAAGATGGATGACCCAATCGCCTGTGCCATATCCAAATAGAAGACTTCCTACTTGAGTGTAAACCAGCAGATAAATGTGCATGTCCAGCAGCCAAGTCTTCTAAATGATACAGTCCTCCTCTTCTAGTACCACGACCAAGAATTTCCTTCGTCAAGAGGTCCTGAAAAAGACAAAATCCAGGATACATGAGTACTACACAATTTAGGTCTTCACATAACTGTCCTACAGACAAGAGTTTGGATGAAAGAGAGGGAACCAAGAGTGTATTTGAAAGAGTTAAGGATGAGGAAAATTGAACTTCTCCAGCCCCTGTGACTGGATAAACTTCTCCATTTGCATTAACAATCTCATTTCTTCTTGGAACAGATTTTCTTACCAAGTATTCCCTGTTGTAGGTCATGTGATCAGTTGCCCCTGAATAAATAATCCAAGAACAGTCAGTACTAGAAGTGTTTAATGCAAAAACTTTACCTTCATTCCTCTCGACAGAGGGCAAAATAGACAGTGTTCCAGAACTTAAACTGGCTAAATTTGCAGCTGGTAGGGTCTTTACTTCTGTGGCCTGGGCTTCTGTCATGTGTGCCTTCCCTTGCCTTTTTTTCTTATTCTCCTCCCACCAGTCTGGATAACCAATCAATTTGAAACACTGCTCCACAGAGTGCTTTGGGTTTTTACAATGGGTACACCCGTCAGGTAGTACGGGTTTTTTGTTGTTTGGTTTTGGAGGATAGTTAGACTTCTGGAGGTTCAAGGGTTGAGTTTTTGCCACCATAGCCAAGGAACTGTCCCCAACTTCACCCCCATTCAACATGACCATTTGTCGCCTTTCCTCCTTCCTTACCAAGGCAAATGCCTCTTCTACGGTAGGGAGGGGATTAATTTGGAGAACACTCGCCCTGATCAGATCCAATTTATCATCTAAACCATCTAAAAAAGTCAGTACCCTATCTTCTTGAACCAATTTCTGGTACTTGTCAATATCATGATGGCATTCCATAGGATTAGGTCTACGAGTGTCTAATTCCTTCCATAACCCTTGTAGAGTACTGTAAAAATTCTGGACCAATTCACCATTTTGTTTGACTTTACTAATTTTTCTTTTGAGATTCAGAATTTGAGACAAATCACTACCATCAAAGTAAGAGGTGTTGACTGCATCCCATACCTCTTGTGCAGTAGAGTAAGGTAAGAAGGTACCTATTAGTGATGAGTCCATAGAGTTAATCATGAAATCTTTCACCTGAGAATCCATCACCGACCATCGTTTATAAGCTTCCTCGTCTGAAGGCTTTGGCCGAGTTGACCCATCAAGGTGACCCAATCTATCTCGCCCGTTGAGTTTCATCTGCAGCATCTGCGACCAAAGGTAAAAGTTCGACCCATCTAACTTGATCGACATCGCGGAGGTGAACCCCTCTTGGCTTTGAGTGTTTGATGGAGGTCTCGGTTGTGTAAGCAATTGGGACAAGGTGTTATTCAAGCTTTGAATAAGGGTCATCGGATCTAGTGGATTAGGATCAGGGATAGGGGTTTTAGGGATTGAATCATTAGGGTTACTCATGGTTTAAATCGTGGTGAGGGGTATTAAAGGTTCTGGTTGAAGTTTCGGTAAGATTTGTGCAGTAATTCGCACAGAGACGAAGTAGCAACTGTGCAGTAACTCGCACAGGGATAAAAAACACACAGTAGTCAAGATCTACTGCTCTGATACCATGTAAACTTAAAGAACAATCACAGAAAGACACAATATTTAACGTGGTTCAGTACGAAATCGTACCTACATCCACACGCACACACACCATCACTTTTTTATTTCTTTTCAATAATAATGGAGTACAAGGGAGAATTGGGGAAGAAGATAGGTCAGAAAGGAAGAGGGAGGCGCCTCCTTTATAATGGGTAGGCTAATATTTCTTTTTATTACATTTCCATATATGCATAAATCATAAAAAGGAAAGTCAGAAAGTCCAACTCGGACCGAGTTCAAGCCAACTCGGACCGAGCCAAAGGGGTGTGGTTCAACTCGGTCCGAGTTCAGCCCAACTCGGACCGAGCCACACATGTCATTTTCTCCACACTAGCAATCCACGAAGCCAAGGAGAGAAGATTTGTACGTGCAGATAACTCTTCTATCGTAAATTTGTTTGATGCAAGAGTGGTGTTTTCATCTAACATGGTAAAATTAAACCACAAATTTGGTGGCAAATTGATGGATGTAGCACAACTGGCCGATGCTAGTTGTATCTTCAATTTTAGTGAGAATTTCCCTCTTGAATCTCCATTAATGTCACATAGAGTGCTGAAAATTGATGATACTAAAAATAATGTGGATGTAGTGAGAGAGATAAATAAGAGGGGAGAGTTAAAATACTGTGATTTGAGTAATTTAAGGTTCTTGCCTCCATTAAATGAATTACTGAAAATGAAATCACTCGAGTCCTTGACAACTTTAGATGTTGGAGGTACACCTATTGAGACCTTACCAGATCCAATTAATAGCCCGAATTTAACAACTCTTTTATTGAGAAATACAAAAGTACATGAGATTCCTATATCCTTTAAGAAATTGAAGTACCTGGATGTTAGAGACACATTTGTCCGGTCCTTACCAGACTCATTATGGAACAATAGACAACTACAGTCTGTACTTGCCTCTGACGCATTGCAACATCTTAATGGACCACCGTCAAGTGCAGACCTCAGCTCGCTAAGTGTTCTGAAAACCGTACACGTTTCAAATAAATGGGGCAAGAAACTACCGAAGTTTAAATATCTGAAAAAGTTGGGGCTCTCTTATTTTAAAAATGCCCTCAGTCCGTACAAAGCTTTAAATTGGGATATAATTACCAGACTCCTGAGTAAAATGCGGGAGCTATCTTCTTTGAAGATACAAGGAAGCGATGTTCCTCCAGAAATAATTGATTTGCAGACCTGTCCAAGCTATCAGAATAATTTAGAGAAGCTGAGTGTCGGTGGGTCATACTCTCTGTTCAGTCTAAGTAGCATTCAAATACCTCTGATGTTAATCACCCTCACGTTGGAAAATTTTGAGTTTGAAGAAGATCCTATGCCCACTTTAGGGAAATTACGATCCTTGACAACTCTTTGGCTGAGATGGCTGCTGTACAGTAAACAAGACAAAAAGATGATTTGCACAAATGGTGAGTTCCCTCAACTGGAAACCCTGCAGCTTTGTCATATCTGTGGCCTTGAAGATTGGTCAGTGGAGGAAGGATCACTGCGCAAAATCACACATGTTGTCATCGAGAGATGCAAAGCACTTAAGGATCTATCTAGACCTTTAGTAGTATCTCGTGGGACACCCCTAAAGGAGTTACACCTGCATGCTATGCCACCTGGATTTACAACAAAGTTCTCTCATCTTCCATTTGTTAAAATCACTGGGAATTAGATTTAATGGTATCGTGCCCCATTCGCTCTACGTTTCCAAATGGTATGTTTCATTTAATATGTTATATTCTCCTTTTAACTTATCCCTTCCTGTTCTTTTATCCTCCAGTAGTGTTCAAGTACTAGAGAACTTTTGTTCTGCTTGACAGTATTGTTCAGTAGTTTACCAGAAAATTAACATCAAGGTGTCATCAGTACCGAATCAGAACTATTTTTTTTGGGAAATTGATTACTGTCATCTTCAGTTTTGTCATCTCTGCCATCGCTAAATATAAAGTGAAATACAACAAACAAAGTGAACATATAGACGATCTAAGTGAACACATACAAACAAATAAGTTTAATGAAAATAAATTGAATATGCTTGTAAACTTCTGAACAAGTGATGATAACACCTATTTATTTGTAAATGTTCAATTAGATTGTCTATATGTTCATCTTATTTGCTGTATATGTTCATTTTGTATTTAACGATAGCTGGGATGGTATATTTGCCCATGACACTTATAATTCCTGATTTTTTTGCACTCAAGTAATGATTCAATCATTTTTTCAAAGAAAATCCAATGTATGCCTTTTGGTATCAAGCGAAGTCAATTAATAGCAAACAGAGCATCCTTTGTCCAGAAAAATATCCAATCGTTCTTATCCTCTGTTTCCACTTTTTTCTGACACAAGTTCCCCAATAAATGTTTCCTTAAATATTTACAAGGCATAAATTAATGATGATGATCGCAATTTCATAACACCAGGTCAACGTACGGGATGTTTTCTGAAGATTATAGTGCATTGTGGCTGAAGCTTGTTTTCAGTTTTTCGGATGTTTGCGTTCTGTTATGATGGATTGCTTCTCTTTTATTTATAAGCATTATAAAATTTGTTTACTTCCGCACTTGTCTGTACCAGATTGTTTGTATTTCTTGTTCAATTTGTTGGAACTTGTTTTTGATATGCAATACTCCTGAAGATATTTAAACTATTTCGTGTAGTGAAAACTTATACCGAATGGATTAGCATATTATTTAGGAAGTTCAGCATTACATACAATGTTTAAATAAAATGCACACTAATAAATGGCTACAGAGAGCAAGAAGTACATCATTAAACAACAAAAAAAGAAATTATTTTGTCCACCTGTATGTGAAACTGGGTATGGACATAGAAATAACGGCGGATATACGGTAGAAATAGTGTATCAGTCCAGCATTTAGAACTTCTCTATACGTTGCTTGGTAATCAAATCACAAATAAGATTTCTTTAACTCCCTTCGGACAGGAAAGAGGCAGCAAGGACTAACAATTAATGGACTAGTCTCACAAGCCACAACCATAGCATCTCACCCCAAAATATAATAATATTAAGAACCGGAGAACCTTCAAAATCAAAATTCGTATAAGTTGGTCAAATATTCCCAAATGATTTGTCGTCGCTCTTTAGTTGATCAGTATAAGTGTATCTGTGTATGCATATAACCGAGACGAATTTAAGACAAATCCGTAGGATAAAAATCGAAATAGAAATTTGAATGAAAAAAATAAATGCACGCAGAAATGCAGCGCAAGTATGGATACACAGGCTGCAGGATTTTCTGCCCCCGTATTTGTAATCATTGGTGTTGTGAGCGAACATCGAAAAGATTTTTTTAATTTGTGCTCACAATTTCGAATTTCCATGCAGGTTATATGTTTAATTATATTTTTATTTCAATATGAAATATATTACTCCATCCAGTAATACAAAAACTAATTATATCAGGTACTCCACACATGACCTGTACAGAAACGGACACAGCAAATTTGCAAGAAGAAATAATTTCTACCGACTAGTACTTTTAATTCTCGGACAGGCAAGGGCACCCACGGTCCACGGAGCACAATTATTATTTGGGAAAATTAGATCTATGCCACCCTAAAGTTGTAAAATTAGAAAAATACCATCCCAAAATGAACTCTTAAAAGGGCAAGGTGAATCCTTAAATCTATCAGAAGACCAATTGACAATAACTTTGGTGGAGAAGCAAATGAGCAAATAAGCAAATACATAGAAGGGCAAGGTTGAGTCTTAAAGATGTGGGATATATTTCTGATTAGAAAAGTTCGGCCAGATCTGATAACAGGTGAGAAAATGGCGTGGTGTGTGGAGAAGATGAAGGGTATATTTGAAAATAAAAAATGATATATCAAAATACAATATTTTTAAATTAAAATGGTATATTAAATGTATAAATGTGGCAATTATCTAAACATATTGATTTTAGGGTGGCATTTTTCTAAGAGTTCATTTTAGAGTGGCATTTTTCTAATTTTACAACTTTAGGGTGGCATAAATCCAATTCCCCCTTATTAATTTTATAATTATTTACTGTTACTGTATGTAGAATTTTCGTTAATTAAAACTGTTTGTAATATGATGAGTGATGACCATTGTTGCGGCATAGGAAAAGTGGTAATAAATAGTAGAGAATGCCAATGGCATTTCCTATCTATGGCGAAACAATAGATGAGTGATTATGTATTTCCTATCTAAGAAGTCGGCCAATTTTTATTGTCAGTATGTATGGGCACTCGTAAATGACTCATCCTCAACAAAATAAGGGCACCACGTGGTCCGCGTTGCGGCCAGCTTGTCTCCATCAGGTCTCATATCGAACATCGAATATGCGTCCGTATGGTCGGCTCAAAAAAAAAAAAAAAAAAACAGAGATCAGTGGTTGTTTTGGGATCTGAGCAACGACTTTCGTTCGCTCGGCCATGACTTTTGTTCGCTCGACATGTAAAAGACACATTTAATTCTTGAAGGCAATGTAGAACAAAAAGCGTAATCCTACAAATCCAAATACAAAAATGAGAAGTATGAAAATTATAATGAGATGTATTTGCAGGGCAGAGATGTGAGGTACCAAAATATTTATTTGAGCAAATATCTTGTTAATTTATTCCGTATAAGAAATTTCATTTTGACCACATATGATCGTTCCATCCTTGCAAAAAGGAAATGAAAGTTAGGAATTAAGTTTTCAAAAGATTGAGAAACATACAAATCAAGGGAGAAGTCTCCAATAGACGCCGACTAGAAGCTTGCTTTCCTAAGAAAAATTATAGAAAAAGATTTTCATACTAATACAGACAACTATTCAACTATTGCTTTTTGACCGATAGCTACGTAAATACATATTACATTTTGACCTTTTTGATTGAGGATCGTATCTGTGGCTACTGTTGTTTTACCAGTCTGTCTGTCCCCAATAATTAATTCTCGCTGACCCCGTCCGATAGGGATCATTGCATCAATAGCAATAAGCCCGGTTTGAAGGGGCTCATATACAGAACGTCTCGAAATAATACCAGGCGCAGGGGATTCAATTAACCGGGATTCAGAAGCTGGAATTGGGCCTCTTCCATCAATAGGAAGAGCCAAAGCATTTATAACACAACCTAAATAAGCTTCACTAACAGGTATCTGAGCAATTCTTCCTGTTGCTTTTACAGAGCTTCTCTCTTTTATCTTCAAACCATCACCCATTAATACGACGCCAACATTTTTGGATTCCAAATTCAGAGCAATACCTACTGTACCCTCTTCAAATTCTACTAATTCACCTGCCATGACTTCATCAAGACCATAAATAAAAACTAAAAGGAAAAAAAAAATAAAAACCTTTGATGCATGATATTTGATAGTCAGGATATTCAAACAAGATACACATAAATTTACTTCGAATTTGATCCATATTGGACTGATTTGGGAAATATTTTCAAGATTGTCAGAATATGTCATTTTCAAGTTATCCATTCTTAAAAGAAAAAAGGGGAGAAATAGACAACATACCCACAATTCGCACCCCAAAGTGAGTCTGTCATTGGTGGAAATTACTGGGAGAACGAGACTTTCTTTGTGAATTTGTGAAACACGAGAAAATAAAAATATCGCAGCATCCAGTGACTGAAAGAATATATGAGCCCCGGCAAAGAAAAAATTCCAAATGCTGTGCAAAAAGCAATATTAACATGTCATGGAAAAATTTTGAGAAAAGAAAGAATGTCCCACAATAACCAAACTTTTACAACAACAACAACAACTAAGCCTTTTGTCCCAAACAAGTTGGAGCACAATAACCAAACTTTTAATCTCCAAAAAGAATTAATTGTACATATAAACCTATGCTGCTCCAAAAGCAGACAACTGAGATATATATGTGTGTGATTTTGAGAAACAATATAGCAGATATATTATTTGAGCTGAAGTTTTTCTATTCAGCTTAGGAAGCATCACCTGCCATTGCTGAAGCATACGATTCATCAAACTGTCTCAGGATCTGAAAAGAGATAAATAAACTATATTCATGTCTAATCGAAATAATAATAATTATTTTGACCACAACAAAGATAAAATAAAAAGAAAATCATCTTTAGAATACTAATGTACTGAATCTATCCTAAAGTGCATCATGGCCACATGGGATTAAAAAGAAAAATACATATACATTTATCACAAATGAGAGAAATTACCACTAATGACAAAGAAATAAATCAACAATCAATTAATAAGAAGACCTGGTCTTGTAAATACACAAGAAATGCACAGATGGTCTCCCTATAAGGCCGCGACAGACCATCCCATAAAGGGTCTACACCTTTCGCTATCTGGTACCTATCCCAAATAGTTTAATTTTAGAGAAATGTGATTTTATTGGTACAATTCATTTCTATACCTTGAGGTCCTCAACTAAGCTTAACTTGTATAAAATATCAAATATATATAGTAATACTAACCTAAATCTGAAAAGGAAAAAAACACAGACTAGTTTAATACATTTGTTACCATTTGTCAAAGTTCAGTACAGATATTCGTGACCTACCACTCTAATTTGGCATCTGATGGATTGATGGGCAAGCAATGACCAAGCAACCTCCCGACTGCAAAAGCTTTTGACGTCTTTCATCTGACTCCAATTTAGCATCTGATGTCTCCCAATGCAGGCCCACCTGTCAGGTCACATGTTCACCATAGATGATCAGATATGCAAAACTAGAATTACAGGCCAGATGTCTGGTATACTACCATATAGGACAGCTTATTACAGTGTCCTCTCAGGTCATGCCTGCTAAAGTACGGTGGGAGACTTCAAGGGATGGCACCAACTGTGAGCTAATGTAGATTTCTAAAGAAATTTGTTGTTTTCCCTCCATTATGCTTTCTTGTATATGAGTTCAGTAAAAATGCTGAAATTTGGTCATACAAGAGCAGTTTGTGTATACTGGTACAGAATCTACCAGACAGTATTATTACCAGTCCTGTCATCAGAGAGTCGCAGTAAAAAGTTCAAAAATAATAATTTCAGGAAGGCAGACTGGAGCAACATAACACTCATGAATTGAAATTCTGTTTCTAATTGCAGGAACGTACTCAATTTTCCAATAACACATTTAGTAGCATATTTGCCTTAATTTAACATGAATACTAAAAAGTTTACCGAGTACTCGAACAATCTTTGCTGTACTTCCACCGTCATCAGAAATAGGTAACAAATACGCAACTCGAGTTGTTACCTTTTTCAATTCTTCTACCACACCATTAAAAGTTGTCCCACCTGATTATAGGCCAACCAATTCAAAGCATCAGAAATATTAAAGTAGCAATTTGAACAAAAAAATTTACAATCTGATGAGACTGAACACTCTTCATAAATAACAAAATGATGAAGCCAATTAATTTCAGATAGTTCAATTACCAGAGAAAACAAGCAGAGAAGAGAAGGGGAGGAGCAGCGTCGTAACAATGCGCTGAGGCCATACAGGAGAGCTGTCTGTAAGTGTAGGATCTCAGTTCGAGGGTGTTCGGAGCAGTGGTAGCGAGAGTGGTGAAGAGGGGCGGAGATATGTGGAGGGAGAGAGGAAAGAGGAGGAGGAGGTGTCGAAGTTGGAGGCAGTGGGAGGGAAAAAAAATGAAATGAAGGTGGGAGAGAGCGAGAGGAGCCGAACGAGATCTGCGCAAACAGAATGTTAACATTCTAGCCGATGTATGCAAAACAACCACTTTGGCTGGTTATGGATACAGAAATTCTACTGCCAATGAAAATTATAGTATGAAAAACTTACGTATGCGAATGAAAAGGCCAAGCGGAACACAATAATAAATAAATAAAAATAAAAATAAGTACGTGATGAAAATTCATATAAAAAGATTATTCAACTTAAACGTACATTTTGATATATGGTTAAATAACCAAACAGCAGTATCCATAAATGGACACCAAGTCCACACTAAAGAAATATAATAATATATTGACATTATGAGATACGAAAATGAATTATGTAATAATAAAATTGACAGAAATATGATCGCAAGGCATAAGACTCTGATTACCATCTCTTCTTAGAACAACACCTATGATTGATTGGATGTCTCGCCAGTTTCACTGCTTGGAAAATGAACATCGATCTCCGTCCTCCAACAACTCTTATTCTTCGGGAAGTTTTTTAGTGCGTCACAATCCACATATTCCACACACTTTAAATTACTAAAAGAGTTCCCAAGTTTATACCAGTCAATTTCCAGCTTTTTCAAGAACCTGAGGCGTAATATCTCCACTTTCCAACCAGCAGTATATCCAATTTTAGTAAGGTTTCCACCTCTAATATAAAGTTTCTTCAAGTTTTCCAGCCCTCCAGCAGGATTCCGCAACTTTGTTGCGTCAGCTTCTGGGTAACATCTGATGTCCAGCTTTTCCAGACTGTTAGGGAAATCATAATAGGTTTGATTTGTATCATTGTTCTTTTTGGACTTAGCTTTTCCAAATTTTTTGTTGTCTCCTTTAGATTCAGGTTGTCCAAACTTTTCATTGCCTTCACTTGACTTAGTTTGTCCAGACTCTTTGTTGCCTCCACTTGCCTCAGCTTTCTTAGGTACTTCGTTGCCTCTACTTGTCTCTGATTTTCCAAATTCTTTGTTTCCTACACTTGCCTCAGCTTTTCCAGAATCATTTTTGCCTACACTTTCCTCTGTTTTTCCACATTCTCCCCAAGTAATGGTCAATATTCGAAGTCTCTCCAATTTTTTTAAACCACTGAAATTATCAGTAACCAAACTACTGTTGGTAATTCTAATGCTGAGCTTTCTGATCTTCTCCAATTGTGAGAGATCTTGTAGCCTGCAAGGATGGCTTTTGTTTTCCCCACTCCCAACTACAAAGCCCTTCAACACCTCTAAATTAGACAGCTCACATATCCATTTTGGCATATGATCTAACAGATAACACTCTGTAATATCTAAATGTGTCAGCTTTTTAAACCACCTTTCTTGGGAAAATAGCCCCTTCAATTTTTGTATCGGTGTGGACCTTGGTTTCTGTGGTAATTTCTCCAAATTATGACAAGCCCTGAGGTCTAATATAATCAGGTTTTCAAGTTTCCCAATGGATTCGTGAATCTCTTCTATCCTTGAAATGCCTCGCAGGCTAAGATAGGTCACATTTTTTCCCATTTCCCCTAAGAAATCGGTTTTATCAACCTCAATGTGGTCCTTCGATTTTGTTTTCTCAGATTCTGCTCTCTCATCCTTATCATGTTTCTCTGGCTCTATGTAGCGCCACCTACCAAGTTGAAGCACATGCATGTCCAGCTTCTTAGTAATTTCCTCGGAATTCAGATACATCTCGCCCAGATTTACTAGTGCTTTCAAATTGTAATTACCACCTCCATAAATGTGCCAAACACCAGGACGTTCAGTATTCAGCTGATCTTTGATAAGCTCTTTCTTCTTACATGCAGAGATCAACTGGCTGTGGATTGTATGTTTGATGGTGAATCGGTCGACTTCTAGATTATGATCTCTGATAATCGGTATGAGGACGCCTTTGTCCACGAGATCCGAAAAGAAGATTTCTCCAAGCTCCTCAGCTGTTCTTCTTCTATTCTCCCCAAAAGGAACAAGCCCTAGACCCAACCACCAGTAAATCACTAGTCTCTTCTTCAGTTGGGAATTTTCTGGAAAAACGCCAAGGCTATATAGGCAATTCCTCAGCTGGGGGTTCAATGACTTCATACATTCTAGAAATTCCATAAAACCTTCAGTATCTTGATTACCTCTATTTGATGATTCCCCAGGTTCACGTAGTGGGTTATTCTGGGGCAAATCAGATCCATCCTCATCCATTAGAGACTTCGATCTAATTTGTTCCCTAATACCCTTTAGATCAGAATTTAGTTTTTCATGAATATGTTTCAGAATAAAATTTAGAATTGATGCTAGGTCATTTGTCAGATTCTTAAGAATGTCCTGTTGATTGCTTTCATTTCCTACAATTGTCACTTGTTCCTGATCAGTACAGGAATCAATTTGCCTTTCAATCTGCCTAGAGGAACCAGCTAGCTCTCGGTTCTCTTGATTACTTTTGTTTCCTAAAATTGTCACTTGTTTCTGATCAGTGCAGGAATCAATTTGCCTTTCAATCTGCCCAGAGGAACCAGCTAGCTCTCGGTTTTGTTGATTGCTTTCCTTTCCTACAATTATCACTTGTTTCTGATCAGTACAGTAATCAATTTGCCTTTCAATCTGCTCAGAGGAACCAGCTAGCTCTCTATGCTGTTGATTGCTTCCGCTTCCTACAATTGTCACTTGTTTCTGAAAGGAATCAACTTGCCTTTCAATCTGCCCAAAGAAACCAGCTAGCTCTCGTTCCCAGTTTTCTCTGCTATCGAGATGTTTTTTTATCTTTTCAAAATCTGTAATGATTTTCTTCATATCTGAGTTCACAGGGACTTCCTCTTTAAGGCGTTTCAGTAGTGGTCCCACGAAATCATGGATGCTGGCCTTCAATTTTGCTTCCTTCTGATGGTTACTCGTTGACATTGTTTGGTTAGACCGAAGAACAAACAATTCTGTTGATTAAGATTGGAAAAGAAAATGTAATAAAATATATAAAACATGTTGAAATCAATGTTCTATCAAACTAATTTTTTATTTCATTCTTTTGGCGATCTTACAATGGTATATTTGGCTGTATAAATAGTAGAATTTAATTTAGGTAATGTTAGGTCACGTCGGTAATACATAAAAATTCTTTAAATTCGGGTACTGATTTTTCTCCTCAATATTAAAATGCTAAGCACTTTATAAAACAAATGGTTTTATATCCGAAAAACAGTTAAAATCACTTAATACAACATGAAAAAGGTTCCGTTACTAATATTTTGGTTGTCCAAAATACCAACAATTTGCTATTTAGTATGGTTTTGAAACTCAGAATCGGACTCGGACTCGGACTCGGACTATTGGTCATAGGAGTCGAATCGGATGACTCGAATCGAAAACTCGGATTTTTATGAAGAACTAATTTTATACTTTAAAAATTAGAAAAAAAATACGAAGATGTTAAGGAGAAAAAATATATTCTTCACAATTTAGTTAAAAAGCCTAAATATTAGAAGTACGAAATAAACAAAAATATGAAAATAATACAATTTGGAACCTGTGGCGGTTACATTTCAAGTTCTTTTGGGAATTACAATTTTGAAAACTAATAAATTGAGACTTTATGACTTATAATAAAGCTTGTTTAGTAAAAAATAATTTTTTTATGAAGATATGTATTAAACCATTTTATAATAGGCTTAATTTTTTGTATACCCCTCAACTCTTTTCTATTTGTTTATTTCTCCATGTACTCTTGTGTATTTCTTATTTGCCATTAAACTCTTCTACATAATTTCTTATTTGCCCTTCAACTTAACCATCTAAAATTAATTATTCTTATCTCATAAAAAAATTGTAAATTAAAAAGAAATAAATTAAAAGGACAGAAATACCCTAGATCGTTTTTCACTTTCCTTCGTCTTCCGTTCCTTTGCTCCATAATATTATTGTTGTGTTCCGATTGTACCATAAAATGTATCTGGATTTCAATGGCTTCAATAATTATAAAGCAATGGACATTTTGCATTTTTTTTGTCGAACATTCTGCAGATTTTCTTGAGCTCAAAAAATACTCTTAAGAAAACTCAGAAGCCTAAACCTTTCCAACATCATTTGGACCCAATCATGAGAAACATGCTCTCTCTCCTCGCACTACTCGCTCCGATCAACCACCGATCTCTTGCAGGGCGACTCAAAGAAGCACGAACCTCCTCCCATCTCTCTCCTGAGATCTTGGTCAGAGAGGCGCGACTCGAGGATAAGCGGGAAGTGGCCGATAGCCCGATACGCACAATTGGTTTATTGGGATTGCCTTTGGCTTCTCAGCCCCACCCGGATGCATGATGTCGTGCTTTTGTATTTGTTAGATGCTATGAGCTCAGATTTGGAGGCCTTGATGCAGTGTTTGGATTTAATCAAAGTTATGTGGCCATTGTTCTCATCATTGTTACTCTTGCCGAGTTCATTCATGGCAAGGGACCTTTCAAGTTTGAAAGATAGTAAATTCGAATTCTGTTGGTTTTTCAGTTTATTAAGTTAGTTGTCTTAATTTTTTCTCGACAAGAATTCAATGGCAAACGTTAATTTTATGGGACAGTTGGTACAAAAACAATATTCTGGAGCAAGGAGGAGAGAACGTAGGAAAATGAAAAATGTACTAGGGTATTTCTGTCTTTTTAATTTATTTTCTCTTAATTTATAATTTTTTTATTAGATAACCATAGTTAATTATGTATAGTTAAGTTGAAGGGCAAATAAGAAATCATGTTGAAGAGTTTAGTGGCAAATAAGAAATACATAAGAGTACAAGGAGAAATAAACAAATACGAAAGAGTTGAAGAACATACAAAAAAATAAGCCTTTATAATATCAATCAAAGTTTTATAGTACGAAATATATAATTTTTTTGTGTTGTTTGATTAATTTTTGAATCAGTTGTTTTTTTTTGGACAAACTAGATAGCGGCTATCTAGGAAAATAAAATAAAAAGAAAAACAAACTAGGAAGCTAACTTCCAATGAACACACAGCTTTTAGCTTTCTGAACAGAGTTGCTTCTCCAACAATCCAATCATGGATGATGCTCAAAGGTCTGCTTTCTTGCCTAAAAGTTCTATTATTGCGTTCCGACCAAATCCCCCAAAACGTCGTTGCAACGATAGTCTCTGTAAAAGATTTTGGCGTTGTCAGGTTCAGCATCTCTATTAGTGTTTCAGAGCAATTAGAACCCTGGAAAACCAGGTTAGTGCCAGTGATGTGACTCAATTTTATCCACAGTGCATTGGAGAAGGAGCATGAGAGGAACGAATGTGAGGCAGTCTCACAAATATTTTGGTTACACAGTACACACTTCTCCTCAAACGTTATTCCTCTTCTTCTCAATTGCTCTTGAGTCAAGATTCTGTTGTGTGCCAGCAACAGCAAGAAGCACTTCACTGACTGTGTTACTTTGATTTTCCAAATTCTTTTTAGAGGAAAAAAGTGCTTGCCTGCCATGATCAAAGTTTTGTACATTGAGGATGCTAAGTATGTGTCATTTGCAGTCCAACGCCATTTTATGCTATCTTTATCATCATTGAAAGTGAAGGTGCTAGCCTCTTGAATTAGTATTGCCTGATCCCTGGTTAACGGTGCTGGTAAGAGCTGAGTCAGAATGGGTAGAGCTTTAGTTAATGAAACATATCGCTTTCGTAAGTGAGCCGGCTCAGAACCAAAATGGAACAATCTTTTCTGTCCCCATTTATCAAACCAGAATAAGGTTTGTTTGCCTGATTGAATTTCAGTAAAAGTCGAAAGTTGAAAATACAGACGTATGGCCATCAAATCCTTCCAGAAATAGGATCCGCCTCCATTCCATCCAATCGGTGGTATATTGTTGTCTCTTTTTGCATATAAGAGCCGTGCTATTGTTGCCCACTGTGACTCTGGTGCATCATAGATTCTCCACCACCACCTTAGGAGAAGAGCTAGATTTTGTAAGTGTAGATTTGTCAACCCAAATCCACCAGCATCTTTTGGCAAGCATACCTTATCCCAAGAGAGTAATGGAAGGCTTCTAGTACCCGTTTCACCTGTCCCCCATATGAAATTTCATCTGATTCTATCAATGGCTTTTATTACCCAGATTGGAAGCTTGAAAATCGACATATAAAAGACTGGAATTGATGAGAGGACTGTTGTGGCCAGGACTATTCTTCCCGCTCTTGACAATAAAGCTCCCTTCCATCCTTGCAGTTTTGCATGAATTTTGTCTACCAGAATTTGAAAAGCTGCTCTATCAGGTCTACCTTTTGTTAGAGGTAAACCAAGATAGTTAAGAGGTAGAGTAGACAGATTAAAGTTAAATGTTGCTTGGATGTTATCACTCTCTTGCTGTGTCAAATTGAAGGGGATTATTGCACTCTTACACTCATTAATGGTAATCCCTGAAATCAAAGAGAAGTTTTGCAAGACACAATGCAAGGAAGTCAGTGCATTTTCTTTAGCTGTGGAGAAGATGAGCGTATCATCAGCGTATTGTAAGATATAGAAAGGATCCTTCAATTTGACCGTTATGCCCTCAGAGATATTAGAAGCTGCTGATTGCAACAATTTGCATAGAACATCTCCAGCTAAAAGGAACAGAAAAGGAGAGAGGGGGTCTCCCTGACGGAGCCCCCTTTTGTGAGAGAAAGAAGAGCCAGACTGTTCATTGAGCAGAACTTTTGAAGTTGCAGTCTGAAACAAGAGTTTGACCCAGGAAAGGAAAATGGCGGGAAAGCCTCTGCAACTTAGTGTTTGAAAAAGAAAGCTTCAAGCAAAAGAATCAAACGCTTTTCTGAAGTCTAGTTTTAGCAGGATAGCAGGTTCTTTTTGCTTGGAGATCTCAGAAATTAATTCTCTTGCTGAGTTGAAGTTTTCCGGTAACAACCGACCATGCACAAAACCTGTTTGTGTTTTTGAAATCAGCATTGGGATGTGCGGCGCCAACCTTTGAGCCAGAACCTTGGAGATTAGTTTTGGCACATAGCTGATCAAGCTAATAGGTCGGAAAGAAGACAGATGGCAAGCATTTTCCTCTTTAGGCAACAAGATGATGTGTGCCAAGTTATGAGAAGAAAGATCTAGCTGTCCTGCAAAAGAGAGTTGAAAATCTGCAATAAATCCTGTTTTACCACATCCTAATGAAGTTTGAAAAATTCATTAGGGTATCCATCGGGCCCACATGCTTTATTATTTGACATAGTCATCACAGCGTGTTTGATCTCTTTTTCAGAGAAAGGATTACCTAGTTCATGCAATTCAGAAGAGAGGTCTGAATACAGATTGCTTGGAGAAAAAGGAGAAGTTGGAATTTCTGTACCCAATAACCCTCTATAGTAATCTGTGAAGGCATCAGAGAGGTCTTTGGTATTACATAATTCCTGATGCTCCAAGGAAATTGATGCTATCCATTTAGCTCTCTTCTTTGAGGAAGCTAATGCATGAAAGTATCTGGTATTGCGATCTCCACATGCCACCCATTTTGTTCTTGCACGTTGATGCCATTTGATTTCCATAATGTTTGCCAATTCATATGCTTTTTCTTTTGCCATTAGTCTGACTTGATGCTCTAAGGCAGTGAGCTGCCTTGCCTCCTCTACTAGATCTAAGCATCCAACACACGTTTTGGCATTTGTAAGAAAGATTGAAATGGAAGAGTAGTTTTTCAAATGCCATTCTCTCAAAGCTTTGTGTACCATTAGGGCTCGAGCCTGAAAAGAATTCATGGCCTGATTAACTTGCTGTGTAGAAAGCCATGCATCTTGAATTAATTTATTTGCTGCAACATTTTGCGGCCAAAATCGTTCAATTCTATAAGGTCTGGGTATAGTGGCTAGCTACCTGCATTTCAGAAGCAAAGGTGTATGATCCGAAACCATCAAAGGTAAGGCCTCCAGTGTAATATTTGCATAATGTTGTTGCCAATTACACGACAGGAGGGCTCTGTCAAGCCTTGAAAGAATTGGTTGTGGTTGCATATTGGATCGAGTGAACTGCCTATTTTGCAAAGGCACATAAAAAAGATGTGTTGTATCAATGAAGATATTAAAATCTTGCATTGAATTAAAGTCAGTGCATAAAGTTGACCGCTCATTCATCCATCGTACCGTGTTGAAGTCACCTAGGATGGCCCAAAAACCAGGAGAGAGAGTTGAAGTGAACTTGAGATGTTGAAAGAGAGCTCTACGTTGTGTAACCAGGAGAGAGAGTTGAAGTGAATCATGTTTTACCACATCCCAATTTTTGAATCAGTTGTTACTTTTGTAAAAATTTATTTCGCTCTTGAAAAATCTAGACCATTGAAAATTAATTGAAACGATCTAACTAGACACCTCCAGTTTGTACCTTTTTTCTCCAACTCCCTTTTTTTCTCCTGTGCTCTCGATGGGAAAAGCCAAAAAGGGTTTGAATCCCCTTATCAATAAGTTCTATGGCGGCCCACAGTACATTCTCCGGCCATGCCACGTAATTTCCCACCCCTAGACATCCTGGACAATGTTCTCGACGTCTTACCACCTCTCTCCGTTTATATAAACCATTAATGGCGATTCAAATTTCGTTTTCGTTCCAAATCGGGAAAAATCGACTCGGTAGGCTCTGAGTCGATTTGACTTGCACGAGTCGATTTGGAATCGGTCGAGTTTTTAAACCATGCTATTTAGTTAATTTTTTAAAATTCAAACATTAAATCTAAATTCTTGATTTTATTTAATTTAATTAGCGATATGTTTTCATATAAGTTTTGAAAATTTTAGAATTTATTTGGTACTCGATCAAAAACTAAAACATGTACGTATTAGAATGAATCTATCATAGTTAACAAAGTTCGTTTGTTTTTCTATCTTTTGATCGACTATCGCTCGTTAAACTAAATAAGATCAACAGTTTGGATTTAATGTATGAATTTTAAAATTTGAAAAAATAATTTAATATAGCAAAATGTTAACATTTGAAAGCAATCAAATTGTTGGTAGCGAAACCATTCTCTTCAAGTAATAATGAAAAACTACTAAATGTAATCAATATGAATATATTTTTACACATAAACTCTAAAATGAATCATCTCTACTGTAAATGTTCATTATTTATTTTAATGAAGAAGAAAGTAATCAATATGAATTTTGTCTATTTTTTTTTTTTTTGACATGATTAATGAAGCTAACAAATCATCTCTACTACTAATAAAAGTACGGATGGAAGAGTTGTGACGCACTAGATTTAGCTTGTAAACACGTGTTTTTACTGTTCAATCGATTTGATATGTGGTTGGATATCAATCGTTAAAGGAAAAAATAATATATTTAAAATTTTCATCTAATAAAAAATTTAATTTATATATATCGTTGGTAGATTGAACAATATATTTTTATTATTTAATATTATTTTATTTTTTTATTTGTCCAGAGGACATCTTAGGCTAGTAATAAGAAATAAGAAATGACAATGACTACCAGGCTACCACTCATAAAAGATTATAATAAAAATTGAAGAGGATCAAAGCGATCCCAAAACAAAATTATATTACCTTGTAATAAGAGATTAAATGGCCTTGGAGTTTCGTCTCGAAAATGTCGTAGGTGTTGCTCGGACCTCTGAGCAGTTTGTTCTCTGCTTCTAAATTCTCCGTTATCAACCCTGTAAATAGAATTGAGCCTTAACTTTAGCTAGAGGTGGATTTCAATTCGAAATTTCCCGCTTCAAAACTGGATTTAATAGATATAGAAGAGTGAGAAAGATCTACTCCATTGCACAAAACAAGAAAAGCATAAAAGAATAAAAGATGAGACAGAGAAGGGCGTAGACCTTGGTCAAAACTCAAAAGAGAGAAGCAGCGGCAATGGCTGCTGGAGAAGGAAATGCCTCTTAGGATCTTATCTCCGCTAGAGACGAACCAGGATTGAATAAATAGCAAGCTTCTTTGTTTATTCCTTCGCTTCACAATCGCTTTGATTTAAGTCCCCACCTTCACCAAAAAAGTTTCCCACGGTACTACACCGCGATGATTTTTATAATTCAAGTAAATATAATATATATAGTCTCCGTTTGGATAGGTGTGAGAAGAAGGAAAGAAGTGGGAAGAAGTATTGAAAAGTGTGTAATTTTGTGAAGAGTTTGAATTGTTTATAATTTTTTTTTCTTCTTCTTTCTTCCAACGATCCAAACGCACCCATAGTGATAGCCAATTAAAATATCCCCTCTAATTTTAAATTTGGAAATATCTCCCTCTAATCACTAGTGTTATAGATATTTGTCCTTTTTATTATTTCAAATGATTTTAAGTTCTGAAAATTTATTTTTGAAATAATCGGACAGAAATGTCCTCCGGAGACGGTTTATCTTCCCAAAGTTCGTTTTTCCTTCAGACATTTTACCTCTTCACACAGCAAAGTTCTTGAAATAAGTGGAAAACACTTGTAACCACTGCTCTGGTACACAAATTTTGAAAGAATTTTGCGCACTCGTGGAGAGTACATCATGAAATGAGGACTATCACTAATCATTCGTTATTCAAGGGTCCATCAATTGATGGTAGCAGTCAATCAAAGGGTTTACCAGTATCTCATACAAAGAGGTAGAAAGGGAGAAATATTAAAATCATTAAATTATAAGTTTCGATTAAATTTGGATTGCTCGATTAGGTTTTTTGAATATATATATACTGGCACGTAATACGTGATGAATTGGTTTTAAAACTTGGATTAGGGTGGCAATTGTATTCTAGCGATTTTAAGGAGAAGTAGAATTTTTTTTTGTTGCGATAGAGTAAAAATTAAAATATTTGATATGAGAAAGAAATACATGATATCGTATTATTTTTTTATCATATACATAGCAAAAACTAGCTGGAAAGTGAATAGTCAGGAGAAGATGAGAGTATTTCTGTTCGAAAATCTTGAAAGCAATTTTTCAGAATTAAAAAATCATTAGAAATAAGGAAAAGGATATATATCTATTGTCATGACTCATGAAGATTGGAGGGGATATTTCCAAATTTAATAATTAGAGAGAATATTTCCAATTAGTTATGATTTGAGGGGTATACAGCTAATTTTCCTATAATATAATAATTTACGACTTGTAGGCATTTAAAATTATATTATAACAATATAATAAAGAGCTAGCACGATTCCCTTTCACGACGTTTTGAATTCGAATAGACTGAGGACGAATATATGCGACAAATTCAATGGATTAGATCTGACAAACAGCGAAAATTATTACTGTAAATGTTCATTGTATCTGACAAATTCAATGGCTTAGATCTACATCTACATGAAATTAATTTAATATTTAGTTCTTTTTTCTAAAGTATTTTATTTAGAGAAGTGCAACCTTTTGTCTTTGACACAAATTCTTCTTTTACACTCCACAGAATTTGCAAACACATTTAAAAACAAAGAAAAACAAAGAATCTACAATACACATGTACACCGCGATATATGGATGTGGTCTATAAATTGCATCTGATGTCCTTAAATCCGAATTTCTTCATCTAAATCTTACAAAAATAAACTAATATTTCTTTTACTTCCATCATACATATTTTTCATTATATTTTTCCAATATCTAAAAATTAAAATAATCTAGAAACTATCGACCCTCCCCTAACAATATTTTTTAAAATTTGAAAATACAATTAAAACTTTATAAATATTATATATGTACATACATATTCCCGTATGTATATTGACTTGACAGATCATTCTATCATTGTCAAATAAAAATCTCAATTGAACGATCAAAACCATTCAATGTGATTTTATATTGAAATCTTTTTAAAGATAATATTTCACATGTTTTGAAATTTTTAAAATGCTCTTTTTGGCAGATTTTGACAAAAGATTATTTTTCTAAAAATTCGGAAAAAAAAGGGTAAAAAGAATTCGGAAAACTTAAAAAGTTTGGTATCCCAAGAAATTTTCATATAAAAATCATTGAAGTTCAAAAGAGTCATTTGAAGTTTCCATAGAAAAGGTCAACGAATCCCTCCACAAATAGAATTTGTATACATCATTTCTTTTAAAATCTTATAATATATTTTTTTTCAAATTTTATCTTTTTATATATTTAAAACATACCACCTCTTATGCATACTAATAATATAGAGCTTTCAAACATGGTAAGATTAAAAAAAAAATAAAAAGCAAAAAGTATTTAAATATATAAATTAGATTGTACGAAATTTTAACAAATAAATTGAATTAGTTAATTAAATTACTAAATTTGAAAAACAATACCGACGAATATGATGCATGATAATACATCTCTAAAACATTATCGGCATTGTTAGGTGAAGGTGAAATGTTTGCATGTGTATATGATAGACAGTAATATTCAATTCAAATAATTAATTAATGAAATGAATTTCATAAAGTATTGTATAACAAAATAATATAGATTTATTTATTATTTATATTTCAAAATTTTAATCATAAACTAGCTAGCAATGTGATCTTTTAAAAAAAAACTAAATAAAAATTAATTACAACATGAGAAATGTATTCTATTAGCCAGATGCATTAGCATCAATCTGATTAGAAAGAAATAGATCCAAAACACCAAAAAATTGAAATACTTGTTACGCTTATGACTTACAAGGTTGAACAATTCTGAACAAAACTAAATTCATATTTTATAGTTTACAAGAAATAATTGTGAATATTGAATAACATTATTTTAATCGAAGTGGCTGAGATTGCAAACGAGTTGGTTGGACTAGATTTAGTTTAAACTTTAGTAAATAAAAATGCTACTATTCTTTTTTAAGAATAAAATTAAGATGCTAGTGCAGAAAAGTGATGGAGATGGGAGGCAACTCGGTTAGTATCAATGAGGATGACAAACTAGCAGCTCTCATTATTTAAATTTTTCTTGGCTCATTTTATTTTTATGTGTCTAAAATTGATTTACATAATGTGAACTCTTAAGTCAAAAAGGTGAATTATAATACTTAATTGATCTGTAATCATGATATCAATGAGAATGACAAACTAACAGCTGTCATTATTTAAACACAAACGGTTCTGTCGCCCCCATGCCATGGTGGGATTTCGGGGTAATAAAGAGGCGCATCTTTTTAAAACATCTCTAATTAAGCTACATTTTTCTTGTCGTTCCAGTCAACATTTACAAAATGCCTCCATGTGCTCATAAAACTCGTTCACATGGAAGATGGAACTCATATTAGCACGGCGCGCAAAAACACAGGCAAAATAACTTATTTTATTGGTTATTTTCTAGGCTAGGCTAGGCTAAAGTAGTAAAGTTAATAAAAGTTAATACATAGCTCTCTCCAGAAGCAGGACGGCAGAAGCAGAGAAACAGAGATAAGAAAGCAGAGAAGGTATCCGTCATCCTTGTTATTATGGACGCTCATTCTCCCCAACTTGCTCCTCCTAGCAAAACGAAGGCTTTAATAGATGTTTGGAATGTGCTAGAGATCAGGGTGCTTGTGATGAGCAGCCTGGGTATTCAGATTTTGCTCCTCTGCCTAGCTGGCTTCCGAAAACATTTCATTTCGTCCCGGTGGGCTAAAAACACTGACTATTCATGGAAAGGTCCTCTGTATCTTATGTTCCACTGGGTCCTCTGGTCGGCGTACCTCTTGGCTGACTATGTGGCCACCGTCGCTCTTGCATACCTCCCCAATAGCGAACTAAATAACGATAAAGAGAATCAACACCTCCTTATGTTTTGGGCCCCCTTCTTCCTCCTCCATCTTGGCGGCCAGGACACAATCACTGCCTTATCGGTTGAAGATAATGAGCTGTGGGCACGACACTTATTGACGCTGCTATCTCAGGTCGTGCTCGCACTCTATCATTACATATCAGTGAACCGGAAAGTCGGTGCATTCTGGCCTCCTGCCGCTATTATGTTTGTTCTAGCATTATTCAAGTATGGCGAGAGAATCTGGGCTTTGCAGCGGGCAAGCATGTCTGCCTTGAGGAGCTCCATGATTACCAAACCTGATCCAGGCCCCAACTATGCCAAGTTCATGCAGCAGTACACATCATCTATTGCAGCCGGGCTTACTGCCCAGATCATAGTGGAGGTCGAGAAGCATGAAGATGATCTGAAGAGGCAGAAAATCAAAGAATCTGCACAAAGTAAGCCTGCCGATTCTGGAAAAATCAATACAGGGGAGGTCAATAATCATCCGCGGAGCGAGCAAACCAAAGAATCTGCACAAACCAAGCCTGCCGATTCTGAAGAAATCAATACAGGGGAGGTCAAGAATCAACCGGAGAGCGAGCAAACAAAAGAATCTGCAAAAAGTACAGGGGAGGTCAAGAACCAAGGTGATCCCGAGAGCCCCCAAACAAAAAGATCCAAGTGTTGCATATTTTGCTGGAGTAAATGCAGTTGCAAATGCGAACCAATAAGCGAGTTGGAAAGAGAGAAATATGCTGAAATTGTGTGCAAAGCATACAAATTCTTCCCAACATTCAAGCGCCTTTTTGTGGACCTGATTCTGACCTATAAGGATCGGGAGGAGAGCCAGGAGTATTTTGAGGGACTCGAATATGAAGGTGCTTACAAATTGATTGAAATTGAGCTCTCCTGGATGTACGAGATACTCCATTCCAAAGCGTCTGTGATTTTCTCTTATAAGCACTACGGCTGGATTTCTCGCATGTCCACTCTGGTCATCACTATTGTCGCCCTTATTCTGTTTATTACGATCTCTCACCCTCAAAAAAAGATCTCTGACCACAGTAAATATAATCCGTTCGATATTATCCTAACATATGTGCTGATAGGAGGCGCATGTGTTTTGGAAGTCGCTGCATGTATTTTTATGCTTCTGTCATTCTGGACTTATGCCGCCATAAAAGAATCTGGAGGTTGCTTTGTTGGTCTTGCAGATTTCCTCTTCCGCATACAAGCAAGGTACTTGCGCCGACCGGAGAAGTCAAGATGGTCAGATAAAATGGCCCAATTTAGTTTGATTACATACTCTCTTCCGAATCAGCCTTCTTGTAGCAAATGCAATCCCGTAAAGTGCATACTGTACGCTATCCGTATGAATGACAGTTGGGATCAATATCGGTATGCTAGCTCTGTTACTGTTAGTGAAGCTCTCAAAAAACAAGTGTTTCAAGAGTTGACCAAGAAGGTGAAAAGCATAGAAGACAGAGCTAGCTACAAAAGAATTACTGAACATAGAGGACAATGGGCACTTCAGCGCATGGGTTACTACCAAGAGTTCGGTTGGAGTGTGGAAGCTGAGTTCGACGAGAGCATCCTCCTGTGGCATATAGCAACCGATCTTCTATACAATGGAAGGAAAACTTGTGACACAGAAGACAAGTCGATAAGCCAGGACATTTCAAACTATATGTTGTTTCTTCTTATCGCACGACCTTTCATGATGCCTGCTGGAATTGGTCAGATACGATTTGGTGACACCTGTGCTGAGGCTCGTATCTTCTTGAATAATGGGGATAATATCAAGATTGGTGATGCCGCGAAAAAAATACTTGATGTGAGCACGGACTACGATCCTGGGGATGTTAAAGGTGATCGGAGCAAGTCAGTATTGTTCAAGGGATGCTTGCTTGCACACCAATTAGAGGAACAAGTCACAAAGGATGGGGTCCAGTGGGATAGGATGTGGAGACTGATCAGTGCTGTGTGGGTCGAGATGTTGTGCTATGCTGCCAGCAAATGCAGCGGGCAGTACCATGCGAAGCAATTGAGCAAGGGTGGAGAGCTTCTCACCGTTGTCTGGTTCCTGATGGCTCACTTGGGCATGGGAGAGCAGTACCGAATTGAAGAAGGCCATGCTCGTGCCAAGTTGTTTGTAGACAAGTGATGCTATGTACTATTTAGTCTTTTTAATTTCGCAATAGTTTCATGCATGAATTTTCACATTGAATTGTGTTCTAATTATCCCTTTAGTAATGTTTAGTTTTGTTCCGGTTTTAAGATAAGCTTTTACCTTTCGCTTTGTACGCCGGCGTCAAGCAATATTCAGGCAATAATGCAATATACATTTCTTTTGTTTTTCTCATCAGTCATCAGTAATTGTAGGCACGTATGTTCAAATATTTGCTTCGCTTTTGGCTTACTTGGTATTAATGTTTCTAGTACATCATGATATCTGGGATATATGAAATATTTGCACATGATATACCGAAGCAATTAAGCATATCTCATCATTTATATGCTGGGAAATTTTTTTCTATGGCGCATCTTAAAATTGAGAAATACAAAATTTGTTCCCCAAAAGTCAAAATTCTTAATTTTACCCTCCAAAAATTCGAACCCCTCCTCTATTTGCCCTTCTGACATATTTTATAATATAAAATACTGCAAAACTAAAAATAAATAAATATATGAGCCCTTGTTCGAATTTAACCCATTCGATCAAACCGAATCCAAATTGAATCCAAACTATTTTCTCTCATCTCTTGCAGCACTGGAGCGGATACGACTGAAAGGAGGGGATGGAAAGATGAGGAAGGGGGTGCGATGGGGCCCACAAGGCAGATGTGGGAGAGAACGGCATGGACGGAGAACTGGACGCTAGGGAGGAAGGAGGTGAGGTTGAACTGGAGAGGATTCGGTCGGGGGTTTCGGTTGTGGTTAGTACTGCTAGTAGGTTTTCGAAGGGGAAAGGGAAGAGAGGGATTAAGGCGGTGATAGCAAAGGAGGAGGCAACAGAGATGAGGGATGAGGGGCAGGGGTCGAGGTGGGATTGGTGGAGGAGGAAGCAAAGAGAAAGAGAGGCGGAGGATCTGGCGACCGCCAAAGCAACGGAGAGGAGGGATAAGTTGCAGGGGTGAGGCGGGGATTGCGGAGGAGGTTGGGGCAAGTCTACGGCGGATCCGGAGGAGGAAGGGTTGGCTGAGGAGGGGGATTGTGGCGAGAGAGAAAAGAAAAGAAGGAACCTACAGAAATAGACCAACGGATCAGATCGTTCGAAAGATTAGCGTAAAAACTGGACAGTTCAGATGCAATTACGTGAACGGTGGGGAAAAAAATATCGGTCGTCGTCGTCGATAGCGACCATGGCAATTAATATATATCTTAGATTACCCCCAAAGAATAACACTACCATCTAGAAAATTACAAATTACGTACTAACCAGGCAACCATCGTCTCTTTATTCTTAGATTAATTACTGATGTACACCATTAAGTGGGTTAAAAGGAAAATGGAAAAAAAATTTTAATCGGACCAATAAAAAGGAAATGTAAGACAAAACTTGAACTCTACTCTTCTATGGGTGCGTTTGGATAGGTGTGGGAAGAAGGGAAGAAGGGAAGAAGTGGGAAGAAGTATTGAGAAGTGTGTAACTTTGTGAAGAGTTTGGATTGTTCATAATTTTTTTTTCTTCCCATCTTCCTTCTTCCTCTTCTTCTTCTCTCATCCAAACGCACCCTATAATAGACCTTCTCTCTTGTGCCACTTCCCCTCCTCTTCTAATTATACAAAATAAATCGGGTATGATTAGGAAAAAACTGCACTCCTTTTCCATTTGTCATTTGATAAACATCTAAAATTGCAAAGGTTATCTATATATTAATATGTCCGACTCTTTTCCTAGGTTTTGATGATTGCTAGATTAACTGTGATTGATTTTGACCAGTGATTCAAATAATTGATTTTAGTTCAAAATATTTGATTTTCAAACATGGAAAATGGATTATGTATTCTATTTTCGTGGCAATAATAATAAACAGCAGTGTTGTCTGTTTTTGAAATGCACATGATTGGAGGCGAAATTAATTGAGCACGGAAGTAGTCGTTGAAGTTTATTAATTATGAAATTTTTATGGAATCTAGCTGACCTGGAGTGCAGATTTATATGAATAAATCGAAATATATTACTCAGGTCTTAGTCTTCTTTATGTGAATAAAAAATAATAATATTATCTTTTCGCTGCATGTGTATATATATGTCATCTTCACATTCATTAATGAATATTATATCGCTCCAAATTTTGCTTGAATAATTGATGCTATATATGTCTATTCACAGTTAGCTCCAATATATAATTGCAAGGTAACTTGCCCATCTAAAAGCTTGAATTGCGCCGAACCGACCTCCCGACCAGATCGGACATTGGTGTTTGTTCCAACTACGTATTGTTTGTGTGCAAGTCGGATAAAAGAATAAGCCGCAGTGATATGTACATAACTTTATTATTTCATTAATGTTTCTTTCTGTGGTGCCCCTTCAAATGTATGAAAATTTGGATCAGCAATTCTTGTATTAACGGCACTTGACAACTAATTATTGGTTCCCCTTAGTTCAGAAAACTAATCCTGTTGTTGAATATATATCCGCCTGCATTTATCCCTCAAAACAAGCTGCCTTTAGACAGTTTTTATTTCTGCCTAAACAGATTAGTCCGGTTAATTATTTTTGTATTTTAGTTTTGAACTTCAGAGAGGTTTTTGATTAAACTCGTGCATTGGGTTTAAATTCTTTTTTTTTATTTGTTATTCTTCTTTTTTTAACAAATATATTTGCTGTTTGATTAGTTTTAAGTAATTATTTTTGTTAAATAAGTTATGCAACTAGTTTTATTATTATAAATACTTATTGTGCAAATCAATTTTTTCATCAACACAAACTGTTTTTTTATGAAAATACAATCTAGTAGACTACTATGTATCTCAACAACTATACTGATAACATAATTATATATACATGCATATTTGTAAATATAATTATATATGTTTCTCAACAACTAAGAAAAATTTTAACTGATTCAGACATTAATTGAGTTGGGTCGGATTTCAAATATAATAACCCGGTTATACTAGATTGGGTCATAATTTTATTCTTGATAACTCGTACTCCATCCGACCCATTTACTTTATTAAATCATCTCTTGATTACTGAGTCGTGACAAACCTAGTCCTTTAGCAACAATCTCTGTGCCGTGATACCTCGGCAAAAAAATCTTCCATTCTGACGCTTTGTTGGGAAAAAGAATACTAATAACTAAAGAATATTTTTCCCACAGGCGCATGTTTTCCCAAAAAAAAAAATAATAATTGTATTCTAGACTTCTAGCATAGTTAAGGTTTTATACAAGCCATAATTGCAGTGGAAAGCAAAACAGAGAGGAAGAGAATCTGATCAATCATCAATGTTAGCTTATCTGACAAGGGCATAAGAGTACGATGAAGAATTAATGCCATCGGAAAATTATAATCCTGTTAATCCGAAACCCATAAAAATTTGTAGATAAAAAATTATGTGGATTTGATTGGATTACGGGTGGATCAACTAAGAAAAATTTTAAACCCGGTATAATTAAATTGTGTTCAAATATTAATAGAAAATTACTAGTCCGCCCATTGTACAGCCCTAGATCTGAGTACGAAATAGCTATTTGTCCTACTCCATCCGACAAGTTAACGATTTGTTTTTTTTTCTTTTACCAGTATTCATATTCAATAATCTAATAGAATCTTATCAATACGTGTATGTATAATACTTTTATTATATGCATTTAATACATATTTAAATTATAATAAATTTTTGAATGTGTTGTAAATTAGAAACATGTTGGGTCATCGGTGAATATTTGCTATAAAATTAGTTACATAAATTTGCTATGACTGTTGACCTTTTGTGCTTTTGTAACTATTTTTTTACAGCAAAAATTCAGCGATGACCCTTCATGTTTCTTATTTACAACACATTCAAAATTATATTATAATTTAAAATATGTATTAAATATATGTAGTAAAACTAGTATAAATACATTATGTGTGTATAGTCGTACATATTATTTTAGAACATGTGCAAAATATAATCTTATTTCAAACATTATTTATATATTTTGTAAATAAAAAACTTACGGGTTATCGGTGAATAAATACAAATAAAAATAATATGCATAGTTAATTTGAGATGTATGATTTTTGTGTTTGATTTAATACTGACACTCGTGTTTCAATAAAAATTGAATAGAAAATAATGTATCATAACATGTCAAGCACGGACTAAATCTACCTCGCGAGTTATAAATTCTCTCACCTCATTACCCCTTCATAAAAGGGGTAAAAATTCTTTTTATCTATTTTATGAACTGGTAATTAGGTGAAAGAGAATAAAGTGTTCAGAAAACGGATAAAAAGATTTTTTACCACTTTTATGAATGGATAATTAGGTGAGAGAGAATAACGTGTTTTATAAGTGGATAATTGCTTGGTTTAGTTTAATAAACTAAAAAATAAATATTTATTCCTATTAAAAATTTTTATGGTTAAATTCTGTATAATAATAATTTTCGGTCAATTTTGATTACAAATTCCGTACTAACTAGGCAACCATCGCCTCTTGACTAGAAAAGATATCTCTAATATGTCGTGAAATAAGAAAACCAAACAATTGATACTATTTTTTATTTTATATAGAATTGTAGCAATAAAGATATGATATGGTAAAATCATACTTTAGTCTTTATATGTTAAATGAAGAATTAATTTTTTTAACCAATCCACACAACCGATCAAATTATAATTTAAAAATAAGTAGTTCTTATTTGAACCTATCTGAATCACACGTCACGTCCAACTGTTTATAATCTTACACTCTGTCTGGTTGGACTGTAGAGGGGAGGGAACGGGATACGAAGGAAAATTAGATCGTTCTTCGTGTTTGGACGGAGGGAATACGGAAGGAAGTAATTTTTACGAGGGTAAAGAATTCCTCTGAAATTTCTATTTATGCACAAAATATTTCTCCTCCGAATCGGCGGAAAATAAAAGAGAAGAAAATCCACGAAGATGCACGGAGACGCGATTGACAACACTACCTTGCTCCCTGGCATGCACGCGTTCTTTTTTTCTAGCGCTTTCTTTTTCCCTTTCTGTGCACGATCTCTCTTTTATTAAGCACGACAACCCTCATGCAATTCTCAAGCTCTTTCTTTTTCACGCCTCCTTTTTGTACTTCCACAGATGACCACTATTGTTTTTTTTTTCCCTATCAATTCATCTCTATTAGCCCTTCATATTTCTTCTAGCCGCTTATCAGTTCACAATTTGGGATTTCTCTACCAGAGTACCAGTAAAAATTTGTGATTAAGAAAATTCAAATCAGCATCAAATCTAGTACAAATGGCGAGAAATCCGTTACTCATTAGCCTCTGTATTGAATAATAATATATGTTCACTAAAGACGAATTTGGTTTACATGGGTACAAATGTGGATGTGAGCCCTAGCCTTCTGTATTGAATTTCATTTGAAATCAAACCAAACAGAATTGTTTTACAACAAAATATTATACAAAGTAAAAAGCTGTCCCTGTGTAATTTCTGAATAACTGGAAAATAACTTTAAAGAATTTTATTTTTGTGATGTGGCATAGCTAAAAAATCTGTCCTTACCAGTAAGAAAGAGCATAAATCAGCCTAATTTATAAACTTTCTAGCTGTTATCATGGGCTAATCTGCTGGTTGATTGTAATTTTATTAACAAGGTTCATGATTCATTGTAAGTGACAGGGTTCGGTCTCCAATAAGATGCATTTAGTATAATTTTTTTTTTAGCTTTGTATCTAATATGAACAACTCTCCATTAATCAACGATGTACTACTGAAGGACAAAGTAAGTACTATAAGAGCATCATCATTATTTTGGTATAGATCTTAATCAGTGTAGCTGAGTGATATCTCTTATTGATATATATGTTTTGACCATACTTGACACCAAAATACTAGCCAAACCAATTATATTAACTGTACTTTTGCATTATATTTGGCATGATTGGATACTGCTGTGAAATTTGACTTGTTTTGTAGGAACCTGGTGGATTCGGCATAATTATTACATAAAAGGTGGATTTTGGAGAAGAAAATGATTGAATGGAATCTATAGCACTGTAGAGCTCATCCTAAACTTTCCAACGAACTTTGAATCACCTCAATCGGAGTCCGGATGAAGATATTATGGACAAAATACTATGAGTGCTCGATTCTGGAATTTCGGTCCGAAATCCGTGTACGGAAAGTGAAATTTGACAAGTTTCGAAGAAGGAAATGAGATATCTTGCCCTAGCCGCCTCCTAGACTTTTCCTTGGTGTATTTAAGCACGAATTTCGACCAGAGAGGGGAACCCACCTTCCATAGCATATTTTCCACCTTTCCACCACCGTTTTCACGCCGAAAGGCGTGGGATTCCACCTCTCGCAGCGGAGCATGATCATGGCAGCAATCTTGGAGCGATTCTGGATGCGACGACGGTAGAACCGATCCAACCACAGTTTCGGACGATCGATATCTCGAGTTAGAAGCGATATTTGGTTTATTCGTTCCTTTTCTCTTGATATTTTAATTTGATGGAGTTTGTATCTTATTTTTCTCGAATGTTAGGCTAGTTAATGATGTCTTAGGAGTAGTTAGTAGATTAGTTTAGTATTTTTGTGATGACTTGATTGTTTTATATTTTGATATGTGATATGTTTCGTTGAGAATTATATTTTGCTTGGTTAATTTAATTGTTTGTTTGACTGTTTACCTATTAATGAACTGCAGCACCATTAGGACATTAAATTAGAACAAATAATTAGTTATTTAAGCACTTGAGGTAAGCCAATCGCTCGAAAGAGGAAGTTAGTTCACGACCGAAAGGTGTAGCTTTTACTGATCTGACAGGACTTTAAATACCTCTAAAAATCTGACTAAACATACTTAAATAGCTAAATCAGAACGAAAGTATAGTTTTAGTTGTTTATGTGGCGAAAACCGAGTTCCAACTCAAGTCGGAACTGAAATCGTGATAGCTGAGGTTAGGACTTAGGTCTGGTCGTCCAATAGTTTTCACATAGTATTGCGTAAAAATATCAAGTCAGAACAGAAGGTCTAAAGCAAGTTTCGGCACGAAAAGTATGGATTTCGGTCCGAAATCCATACATTTCAGTCCGAAATGTGCCTCTGTCTCGATGAAAGTCGTAGGCCGAGGTGCTTTAGAGCTAAGTTAATTAAACATGAAATCATAGGACATCCCTTGCATTTATTTAGAGTCCAGAAAATACCAAAAATAATTTATTTAATTGCACTTTAGATAATTGTCTTTTTAAATCATAAAACTCCAAAAATTAATTGTCTAGTTTTCGTGAGGAAGTAAAATCTAGTAATCAGTTGTACCGTCTTTTGGGTTCGACCTAAAATTTAACTAAAACGACTAGTGAGGTTAGCTCTAGGTTATAAATTTATTTAATATCCTAGGTTTTAAGACTTTCTTCACTGAGGTTCTTTTGTTGTGGCTTATATGATTAATTTATTAAGTTAATGGAAGCATTTTTTTTTTTGATGGAGAATTTGTAAGCTACATGAAAGTTTAAGAGGTGATTTTGTCTAGTATAAACTTGTACGTACCAGTTGAATTGCGAGTACTAATTAAAACTTATTTGTACCGATTAGAATGAAGTATTATCAAAAAATGTTTTGAGAGATTGGACTGTACGTATGAAAGTGCGCCGAACTGAAGAAAAAAAAATAGTTTGTATCAAAGGTAAAAGAGTCAATTATGTTATTTAATCTTCTTTAAATTAGTTGAACCAAACACGAGATAAGAAGGAAAGGAAATTATTTTTCGCTTTCCCCTTCAATATTTATCCAAACATAAAAAATAAAAAAATTTCCCTTCCCATTTCTTCCAATCCCTTCTCTTTCTAATTTTTCCTTCCCTTTCCACTCCCTCCCTCTCAACCAAACATAGTGTTAGATTGGTTCTTTTTTAAGTAATAAAGATAAAAATAGGGATTACTGATTTACCATGAGGTGAATTAAAAGGAAAAAATGAAAATATTTAAATCGGGACAAACAAAAAGGAATGTTCAATGTTATGATAAAACTGAACTCTATAATTTGCCTTACCTGTTGTGCCACTCATCTCCTCTGATCTAATATGCCAAAATTAATCGGGTACGATTAGGAAAAAAAATGCGCTCCTTTTTATATTTGTCGTTAGATACACAACTTAAAATTGCACAAGTTTACAATTAATTTATCTGACTCTTTACCTCGGTTTTGATGATTCCTAATAATTGATATTGAACAGTGATTTGAAGATAAATTTTAATTCGAAATATTCCATTTTCAAACATGGAAAATGGATTGTATATGCCAATTTCGCAGCAATAATGATGTACAACAGTGTTGTCTGGTTTTAAAATTCAGATGATTGGAGACCAAATTAACAAAGCTATGAAGTCGTTGTCGTTAATGTTTATTACGAAATTTTGATAGAAGCATCATGACCAAGACTGCAGAAGCAAATAAATAAATCGAAATAAACTACTCAGGTCTTAGTCTTCTGTATGTGATTAAATTATAAAATAACATTTATTTTTTTCGCTGAATATGGATCATCTGATCTCCTTGTTGAAAAAAATGAACATCGCTCCAAATTTCGCTGCAACGTCAACTTGCCCATCTAAAAGCTTGAATTGCGCCGATCGAACTGATCTTCCGACCAGATCGGGCATTGCTGTTTGTTCCCACTACCGCTACGTATTATAGTTTGTGTGCTCCATACCAGCAACATTTATTCTCGTATTACTATTAACGTCACTTGCCAACTAATTTCATGTTCCCCTTTGATTTTAAAAGCATAATCACACCTTAAAGTTGGAACTCGGAAGGGGAGTTACTCGGAATTAAATGCTTTCATGTGGGCGCGCGAGTGCACCAGTGGAACATCTAAAAAAAATTTGGGACCGACTAATTGGGTGGTTATTTAATGGATTTGTTCCTGGAATCGTAACGCGGTGCCATTTAAAAGTCAAAAGTGCGGCAACATATTTGACGATACTTGATGATAATTTAGTACTAGAAAATAGTTAGAGCAAGAGCGATTCAAAAATTGACATGTTGTATTATTTTTTTTATGTTTGAGATGATATACTTTTATATATGTGGAACTTTTAATCGAGAAACATATTTATTTATTTTCATCAAATTAATTTTTTTAGCTATTCACATGTCTATTTTTATAGATTCTATTTGTTTTTAAATTGGTGAAAATCACTGTTACCTTCATGATCGATCAAGATAAAGTTGAACTTAAATATTAAAAATAAAAAATATATTCATGTTAAATAATATTTTCATGTATTAAAGTCCGCCCACACGTTGGGTGGGCGTTGCTGCTAGTATTTTAAGTTCTTAGTTCTCTTTACAAAACTAATTTCTTTTTAGAGCACGGTTCTGGTGCCTACGTTTTTCCGCTGCCCCAAATTTAATCATCATTCTTTAATATGTACTGTTCGGGGAAAACAAAAAGACAAAATAGGAAAAACATCAAAACCCTCGACCGCCACCAGTACATCGCTGGATCGCTCGTCGGCTTTACCCTCTCCTTCCTTCGTTCGAGCCCTCTTCTCTCTCTGCGTCGCTTGAGCTCCTCCTCCCCCTCCCCCTCCCTAACGCTGGAGCTCTCCTCTCTCTCTGTGACGTTGGAGCTCTCCTTTCTCTCCTCGGCATTCAAGCTATCTCGCCTCTTAATTAAACAAATTTGAATGTTCGTTTTCTTCCCTTTTGACTTTTTTAATTTCCGATTTGTTCAATCCAGGTTGTTACGTTCATGTGGTTTAATTGAATCTTTTTTATTTGTTATTTGTTAGCATTTAAGGGATAGAAGGTTAAAAGGCCAAATTTTTTTCAGCCTATCGTCTCTTTAGAACTGCAAATTATGGATCTTCATGTTGGTATAGGTGACTTCCGAAGGTTTGTTACAGGAGGTGCTGGCACGAGTTAATGATATGGGAGTTGTTCGCAAGGATACTGCTCAGACAATGCTACAGGTTTGGTATTAAAAGATTTCTTTCAGACAATGTTGAGTAGAGAATATGAAACAATAACTGATGTAATTAATCTGTATTCTTAGTCTATATATAGGCTATATAGCACATAGCCTTGACTCATTGGTTCATTACAGTGCGCAACATCCTTTGAGTTAAGTAACTGTTACATTAATCAGTAATACAAAAGACACGTATAAATGCTAATCATCTTCGCTAATTGGACCATGTTATATTCTAGTAACGTAACATGTTAACATGTTGCTCCTAATGCAAGATAAAATTTTGTCAAAGCATAATCTTAGCAAAAGAGGCTGGACAGGTGAAGTGGAGTGCAGTTGCTGCAATTCAGAGGATGAAACTACAGTACATTTATTCCTTTTTTGCCCCTTGATCAGAACAGTTTGGTTCTGGATAGGGAATTGCCAAAATGAATTTAGTAATTGGAACTCTCTACAAGATATATTAGATTTTGCTACTAATCTTCCTAAAGGGGTTAAAAATGCATTTTTGATTTGTTTTAGTGCTTTGTGCTGGGGGGTTTGGACAATGAGAAATGATATTATTTTTAACAATAAGAAACCTAAGTCTACTAGGAATCTATTGTTACTGATACAATCTCTGGTTGAATATTGGGCAGGCATTGCAGATGAGGAAACAAAAAGCTATATTAAGCTCTGGATGCCACAGGAGTGGGATGAAATTCCAATACAAATGCAGTCACCTGACACTCAAGTGGCACCGGCGTTGATGGCAACAAATAGCCCCTGGCAAAGATGGAGCATGGGAAAGCTGTTGAGTGGAGAAGATGGAACTTGGAAGGGCTGGTAAGAAACGGTTCATAAAAAATTGGAATATATAGTCAGATATATAGAGGTGTTTGTTGAGACAATTTTATAGTTGCCTCTGCGTAGGCATTTAACTTTGGAGCAATGTTTAAGAAGTGAAAAGTATTACTGAGATGTAGTTAGATGTAGTAAAATTGCTGTAAGTTCTCTTTGTTTCTATGTTTAATAGAAACGGGCCCCTTAAGGCCTTTTATCAAAAAAAAAAAAATGTTAACATGTTGCTGGTACAGGTGTTTCAAGTGTTAGCCTTGGAGGAGCTAGAGGTGTTGTTGTTGGCATGACTAGGAGCACAACTGGTACATGAGGTGTCGATACGGGCATGTTTGGTACAAAGGATGCTGGCACAAGGGTCCCATATTCAACTTACAAACCAATTGTCAGGCTGAGTGAAGATGATGAGTTGCTTGATACTTAGTTAAAAACTGAGTTAATCTAGGTTGTCTTTGTTTTTTTTCTTTTTTGTTAGTCTTGACATTTTTTTTTGTTTTTGATGTGTTTGCCTGGTAACATATTTGACTTGTAACTACTTTTTTTTTTTTGTCTTATATGTTAGACTAGTGTATGAATTTCATTTTTTCAATGCAATTAGGTCCCATGTGGGTTGTAATGTGATAGAATAAGAACAATGAATAAGTTACTCTAAGAAAATAATGATTTTTGTTTTCTTCTATCCTTTCACTTTCTAGTCACTTCCAATCTAATCTGTGTGTGCCCTTAATTCATCTCTATCATGACAATTATGATTTCTCACATTTTGTATTTGTAGTTCGTTTCTTGGTGCTTTGCACCATAAAAAGAAGTATATTGACAGAAATAAGTTATCCACAACCTGACCCATATTACATTTCTAAGTCAACTATATTTGCATTAAATCAACAACTAAATACACATCTAGTAACCAAAATGTAATAGAAAAAACACCTAATATCCTGATTTCAGCACATTATATTATTCCTCAGCTTCTTCTGGAGATGTGAATACCATGCCTTCAAAAGTTGCATACCAGTGTCATCCATCTCTTTCAATATGATTTGTGTTACTAGCTCCAATTTTATTACTCCCAGGTTCCACCTCAATGGCAGTATTTTCATTCAGCTATGTGATATTAAACGATTTGTCATTATCAGCAAAAATCCTAACATACCAAAAATGAAAAGAATAACATTGATTAAAAACAAATTGAAAAGTTTCAAATTACTTAATTTTAAGGTCATATCTATAAGACAATCACAGTAATCATTAATATAAGATGGAATCCATGCATTTTCCTATAAAATATATGCTAGTTAATTTCATTTACTACGTATTATACAACTGCTCGACTCAACAATTGCAAATACGAATTTGGAGATGGATCGAGTTCACGAGATCTGTGCGTGTCAATAGAACAGGTCAGATGTAGGATTTGAATCGAAAAGGGGTAGATAGCTAGGACGATGAGGAGCAAGAAGATAGCTCGAGCGACGCGAGGGAGAAGAGAGCTCGAGCGGGCGATCAATGCGGAGAAGGAGAAGAGGGCTCGAAGGAAGGAGGGAGAGGGTAAAGCCGACGAGAGATGGCGGTCGAGGGTTTTGATTTTTTTCCCCTATTCTAACTTTTTGTTTTTTCCAAACAGCACGTTAAAAAGAACGATGATCACAACCGCAAATCCAGCTTGATCCAACGGCTTAAAATTGGTGACATTTGGGACAGCGGAAAAATGTAGACACCGGAACCGTGCTCTTCTTTTTATTACATATTTTAGATGGAGGCTCTAAATTCCTGAAATCAACAATTAAGCAACCTATATTGGAGAGTGACGCGGTGTAAGGTAATTTGTGCGTTTAGAATTATTGTTGTTTAGTTGTTTGTTGTTTGTTGGTTTTCAGGATAGGAAAATAAATTATGATGAAGTACAAGGGCATTACAGTACAGTACATTAGGCGGATCCACCACTGGGCGGGTGGGGCTAGAGCCCCACCTACCGCCGTCGAGCCTGGAGCCCCCTTTTTAGTCCCAGTGAACTTTTTTTCTGTCATTGGAACACTTAAAGGTGGGGCTGAAGAACAGAATAAGAGGAACCGTTCAATCAAATGATTTATTAGAGCACTCAGCCCCACTTAAATATTTTTTCTAGATCCGCCACTTAGTACATAGGCATGATGAAAAGGGTCAAAACAGTTTACCAAAAATTGATACATAGCAGTCAAGAGATTCTGAATGGCATTACTGGGCATGAGGACATCAAAAGGTTTAAATCTAATCTTATTCAATTTATCAATATCAGTTTGCATTAAATGATTTCATTTTCTGACTTATTTGTAATTTCATCCATTTTACTTTTATCTTATTTAGGAATATACTTTTAGGTGTGCTTGGCATGCAATATTGAGTGCACGAACAGCTGAAGAGAATATATTCGCTATTCTCTGTGTGGTCTAAAATTCATAGACATGAGTTCACAAGTTTTGGATTGCTAGCATTTCATTTCAATTAGAATAACAAATTGTGTTAGGTGCATGTTTCATTTGATGTAGTATTATGTCAAAAACTTGAGAAAGTATGTCAAATTTTTTTGTATTATATATTGGTTGAGTAGTCATGGATGAATTAATCTTTTAATCTAAATCAAATATTCATAAATTACCACTATAATACTAAGTCAAAATTATAAAAGAAAAAATAAATCGCGCACGCGTGAGATGCCCACTAGTTCCATTTTCAAACATGGAAATTGGATTGTATATGCTAATTTTAATTTCGCAGCAATAATGATGTACAACAGTGTTGTCTGGTTTTGAAATTCAGATGATTGGGGACCAAATTAACTTATTAGCTATGAAGTCGTCATCGTTAATGTTTATTACGAAATTTTGATAGAAGCTTCATGACTTAGAGTCTTAAACTGCAGATGCATATGAATAAATTGAAATAAACTACTCAGGTCTTTGTCTTCTGTATGTGATTAAATTATAAAATAACATTTATTAATTTTTTTGGCTGCATATGGATCATGATCTCCTCGTTCAAAAAAATGAACATCGCTCCAAATTTTGCGGGATTAACTGATGCCATGTCTATTCACATTTCACACACCGCCAATAATTGCAATGTCAACTTGCCCATCTAAAAGCTTGAATTGCGTCGATCGAACCGATCTTCCGACCAGATCGGGCATTGGTGTTTGTTCCCGCTACCGCTACGTATTATTGTTTGTGTGCAAGTAGAGGAAAAATAAGGTGCAGTGATCTGTACATAATTCTATAATTTAATTAGTTTTTTTTACAGTCGTGCCCTTCAATTGTAGGAAAATTTGGAAAAGGTTCATATAATTAATGTAGCAGTGTGCTCCATCTCCATACCATACCAGCAATATTTATTTTTGTATTACTATTAACGTCACTTGCCAACTAATTTCCTGTTCCCTATCAAGAAATCAAGAAATACTCCAATTCCAGGGAGCATTTCTACAGTAGACTTTCAGATTTATGCAGAAATTTATCCAGGCCGTTGGTTTTTAGTTGATGATCATGTCCGTCGAATCTGTCTGTCGCTCTTCGATATGTCCGTCGCTCTCTCTCTCTACCATCTCTTTTCATCAGGCGAGCCCCCCAATCTCTCTTCCCCTTCCTCCTTTTTCCCTCTCTCTTCCCCTTCGTTTACGTTAAAATCCGATCGTCCTTTTCTTCTCCTCTTTTAGACCTATCAGCGCATCTCCCCTACTCTGCTCATCTCTCTTTGCCTCTTTCTCCGCCGACCTCGCTCACCCCCATGGCCCCATGCCCTCTTTCACACACTTATATTGTTGACTCTCCGCAACTTCCTCCTCCTCCTCCTCAGCCAATTCCGCTCGACCAGTCGACCTTCTACTGACGCTGCACAATCTCTTCTATGCCGATTCTCTATCCTGAGTGGAATACAACCTCTTGACAGTTCTGCGGAGGAGAAAGAGACCACGAAGCAAAAAGGTTATGTCTACTAATTTTTACTTTTGTTTTGATGGTTCCTCTCTCTCTCCCCACGATTCCCATAACAAACATTATGGATTAATGTTGCTATTTCAACTTAAAACTAGACCAATAACAATAAAAAATTGTGCCGCTATCAATCAAATTCAGGTTTATTTGCAAGAAATTAACTACAATCTAGGTTTTCCTTTTAAAATTGTCTCTTTTTTGTTGTATTTTTTATCCAATGAACCTTGCTGAGAGCAACCATAATTTTAGAATATATAGTATTATTTTCTAAATATATTTACCATAAAGTTGTCTTGCATTTACACAGTTTTGTGATCTCATTGCCATTTTCTTATGCAATTATATTTGTTACATTCTTGCAGGCCCACGGTGCTCTCTTGGTGATCTCTTAGCAGGCAGGTGATTTGTTTCTTTCCTTTCCAAAATAATTCTTGATTCCTAAAATAAATAGCAAGTGCTTGAGGTTTTGTCTACAATTATGCTTATATCAATCTATTCAGGTGAATTTTATTTGGGAATACATGAGTTACTTTCTATTTCTCTATCAGATGATCATTGTCATCAAGAGTGCTTATTCTACACTCACTTTTTTATTTTCTTTATAGAGATGGTGACACTTTTGGATAATGTCTGGACTCCAATCTATCTCTCACATGACAGAATTGCAAACAAACTAATATGATAATTCTCAATTTTAAATTTTATTTTCAAATAAAATAATATATCATTTATATCTTTATTTAAGGTTCAACATTAATCTGTCCTCTATCCTTCTCTCACATGTTATATGCCCAAATATATCCTTTAATTGACCATATATGTGATCTTAAGTAAAAAAATTGCTCTCATTTATAAAACTTTCTTTTTGATTTTGACCTCACAGGTTTATGCTCTTTCTTTTTGCTTATACAAGTAATGGTTTACTAATTTTTTTAAATGTGGGTCTTATTACGAATAGGGTGCTGGTAATTTTAATTTGTCACTTATCAATAATGTTTCTATTAAAAATAGGGTGTTGGTTAATGTTCTATTCTTCATGTTTATTCAACAAAAGGAAAATTTTGGCAATTTACTAAATAATTTTTTATTTTGTCAATAGATAAATAGAATTAAATAAAATTTTAACTATAGATACTTTATGGTCAAACACATCTTTTAAATTTTTACAAATTTTTTAGTTTTAGGTTAATTACAACAAAATTTTTTAAATCAGACAAAATTTCAATTCTGGAAAATTTGTTTTGGATTACTTTTTGAGTAATCAGAAAAAATTGATTAACATGTCAATGGAAATATATTAGACCTGATGTAATAGTGGGTGTATATGCCTTTTTATTTTTCGTAGAATTGCTGATTTGATATCAGAATTACCAGTTTATTATTTTATGAAATTATATATTTTGTTGACAAATTATCTTATTAGTTGCATCTTCTCTTTACTGGTAAAATAAGCATTATTCACCAATTATTATCTTTATTTAAAATATTCAATATGACCTGCGATGATAATTTTTTTAATATATTGTGATTGCTGCGAAATAATTGTGATTGCGATTTCAATGTCATTAGTCATTACTCATTACATATCTCATATATTCTTTTTCTTCAGATAATGACAAAAGTTTATTGTCATAAAATAGGTAATAATGCCTGTTAGATTAAACTTCTATCATTTATTTATCTCATGTCAATTACAATATTTATATTATAGAGAGGAGTTAATTGGATATCTTTGTTACTTTTATAGATGAATTCTTCGCAGATGGTCTCCATGAAGCACAAAATGTTACTGTGAGATTTGATGTTCTTTTTTTGGCTAGGGCTACATATCCAATTATCTTATTTGTTATTGTCATGAAAGCTTTTAGTTTTTACATGTGTAGTTATGCAAATATGAAGCTCGACGTCAAAACCCATGGGAAACAATCTCCATGATTTTTCTTTAGATACTATCTAGAATTTCTAAAAAAACAATCTCCATGATTTTGCTCTCAGGTATGTTTATTTGTTGATTCTCCTCAATATTGTTTAAATAAAACAATATGCACTATTATGTTCTTATTTCTTTTGCATAATTCTATTAATTACTTTTGAGATACAGTATCAAATAGTCATTTGATGAGCAGATCGACTTCTAATTTAAAAAGCAAAGTTATCATTTTCAGAGAAGCTTGACCACCGGTATTTGAGGAAGAAATCCTTAGATTACATGCCGTGTATGACCATTTGAATTCATATGCTTTATAAGGTAAAATATCTGGTAATATAGGCACTCCTGTTGCAGTATAGTCAGGTAGGTTAGGTTGCTACTTTCCTATGACTCATTATAAATTCGGTCGCACATGAAGAGACCAAATCATATTGTACATAATATTTTTATTCATCTTATCTAAAGAAAGACTCAATTCAATTACATACTTTTGGAGAAACGGTTAATCCAAGGGTGAGAAGGCTTGAAAGCTCCCTTTGCAATATTGAAGAGAGAATGGATGCAAGGTCCCGAGTTGTAAGATTTCCCATGCTGTCTAATTTCGTTTTACTACATCCAACTCTAATTTTTCTTACATCAACAAATTTGGAACATCCAAGATTTCCCATGCTTTCTAATTTTGTTTTACTACATTCAACTCTAATTTTTCTTACATCAGCAAATTTGGAACATCCAAGCTTCTCCATTACCACTGATATCTTGATATCTTGATTTTACCTTTTTTCCAGAAAAATAACAATTTACTATAAAAATAACAAAGAAATAAATTATTTCTCTCATAAGCAATGATATCTTGATTTTATTTTAATTAAGAGCTGATGCTTTTACAAGAATGAAGTTACTTTTTGATGAATTGAGCTTATACCATATTTTGCAATAGTATCCCCCATTGAGGATTAGTGATTTCGATAGAAAATTAACATACAAATTATCTGGTGAGGCATGTTGTTACTTTGTATTACTAAATTATTTTGATTCGAACATATATCTTAATTGCTGGTCAATTAGTTTCTAAATCAAAGTCGGAATTAAGGTTAGGTACATGAATTAGAACCTCAAACCAAATCACTTGCTAGGTCATCTTTGCCTGATCTTCCCTTTTCCATACTTAAGATGATGAAGCTAAGGTGCAAATTATAAGAGATTTGGAAGGAGCAAAGGAAAGACTGGAGCTGATCAAAACTAATCTAACACACGAAGTAAGATTTGATGAGGCTGTGGACAGTGCTGCAGTCTTCACATCCAACCAGCAAAACATTCAGGTGGGAATGAAAATTATTTACTAATTTTTCAATGAACAAACTAGATCATTCGCAGCTTTCGCTAGAACCATGAATCTAATCCCTCTACGACTACGTACTAATATGTTATCCATTTGTGACAAATTCTAAACTAAACTGTTCAAAGCTTTGACTTAAAAGTTTCATATGGATTGAAAAATACTCTTTTTTTTTAGATCTTGATGTGTCAGTTTTGCACAGGCCTTAGATTTTGGCAGGTATGACTACGACTTCAGATTACAAATTGTCACTCTTAATTTGTCCCTCATCATTATCTATTTCTCGCTATTTTCAAGATGAATGATTATTACATATTATCAAATATTTTTTTAGGAAAAGAAATCTTAAGCAACATTAAATAAATCTAATCAATGGTCCTGTTATTATTATTGCTCTATTGTAGATTATTCTAATTGCAAGTGAATTTTCTATGTAACCTAAATAAATATATTGTGAGAAACGAATCATTACTTGGAACTTCCGATTTTACTCTTGGGTATATTGTTGTCATATGCATATACCTGTTTTTAGTAAAAACCTAAACACATATGAAAGTAACATGGAAAGAGGAATGTTGTTTGAGGGACCTGAGATCAAACAACAAAGTTCATGATTGATGCCACCTTCAAATGGAAAGCTTCTGAAAAGGACCAGTATTTTTATTTAATTTTTTTCATTATAATTGATTTTTTCTATATATTGTCAGTATTATAGATGAAGTGCTAATTTTATCAGTAAAATTCCATATCATTCATTACAAATAAACTAATTGAATAATTTTACTTTTTATAGGATCTACTTGAGAACTCATTTTATGCTACTATTAGAAAGGTAAAATTTTTGTCCTTTTACACACCCTTTTACAGTTAGCAATTGAATTAGGTGATTATCTCTATTATTTTCTTTTAAGAACAGGCGGTAACAAGCTAGACCAGCATTTTGATTTAATTTAAAATGTTCCATTGACTCCTAAAACAATTGCCACGAAAACCAATCTTAATAATATACCAGTTTCCAATATAAACCTCAGCGTTCTTACAAGTATTGTTATTTTTTATGTTATCCAAGTCATGCTTAAAATCAACTTGCTAACTTGCGATTTTCAGGTTACTTCATTTTCTTTTTGTTCATTGTTGTAACACAATGTCACCGTATTAATTCTTTGGGTTTGTCATTTGCATTGTTGGGCTGGCAAAACGTTTAAGCAAGTGTGGATTTTCAAGTGCTTGATAAAGTTTGCTCTCATCTGGTGACTGTGTACTGTAGGAATTGATCAATATATAGTGTGTAGTTATTATTTGCATATAGTTAGCACATGAGACCAAACATTGTTACTTTTTCTTGCATCAGCATCAGTTGCACCGTCTGGACATGCCCAACCACACACATTTCCACACCCATTGACAACAACTGAATCTCCTCGCACACCAACTCCACACCTCACCTACCATTCTGGAGTCGAAACAGTGGCAACATCAGATGACAACCTGCAAGATCCACAGGGAAAAAAGGTTCTTTGTTTTGAAAAACAACAAAACCTCCATCAATTTCATATAGCAACCATCAGAGTTTTTGCATCTTCCTCCTATTAGCATCTAAATCCTTTTCAGTTGACCTAATAAACAGGCCTCTCGTAGAGGAAGGAGACATAGCAGGAGTTGCTCTGAAAAATGTGAAAAGAAAACTGGAGTTTGATGATATTTCTTCGGGCAACATAGAAAGGTCAGTAGACACTACAAACATAAATTAACTCCTTAATGGCTGCACACACACACAACAATGCACCACATGTAACACAATCTATAAATCACTGGAATTTTCTTCGTGTTTGTAGCCTTGCGGCAGCCACAACAACTCCGCCCGGAGAATAAGCTGCACCATCATTGCCATGGACACAGCCCACTACCATTGTACAAATTCATCTTTTGATTCCCCACAATATTTGCTCGGTCACATTTTGATAAGTTTTGTTGAAAGGCACTAGATATGCCACTGGTAAGTCATGTTGTATTTTGATTAGATGGTTTCTATCAGTAGTTAGTATATTGCTGCAGTTCTGCAGATAATTGTGGGTATTTGTAGTTATATCTAATCAGTGTGATGCTTTACTTTGTATATACAATTAGTATGGTATGTATGGCCTACATAAAGAGGCTTTTAAACTGGTATGTACGACTGTATGCCACTGCTAATGACGACAAGAAATATAGTTTGATGCTTGCTATATAATGAAACAATTTCTCAAAATGAAATTGGAGTTTTTTTTTTTTGCTTTTAAAAAAATCAGAGAAATTGATATGAAAGGTTCTTGCTATGTCACTAGCACTATGATTGCATTTATTTTTTTGAGAAATAAATTCACTGTCATCACAAAATGATAACTGATGAAGTTTTTGTTGCTATAGCAAGAACCTTGCACTGTCATCAATTTTATATCGTTCATATGATGAAACAATTTGTCAAAATGCACTGTTTCCACAAATTAGAAGGCAAGGCCATTTTGAAAGACAGACAGATGATCGTCACTACTTATAAGCCATCTAATGACAGATAGATCGTCACAACAATTTGTCAAAATGCACTGTTAGAATATTGACAGATAGGCTATTTTGCTGCCCCACAATATTTACTGCACTCCTTCCATCTTCAAGTAATCGTCACAACTTATAAACATGCATTGGCCAACAAAATTTCAAAGAATGTTTATAAATTTTTTCGCAATCTATATAGACACAGATAGATCGCGCAACGCGCGAATTTAAAACTAGTTATTTTAAAAGCAGAATCACACCTTAATGTCGGAACTCGGAAGGGCAGTTACTCGGAATTTATGTTGCATTGGTACGAGTACGAGTACCATATCCGGTACGATTCGGGTACGGCGGTACGAAAATTTTCAAAAATCTCCAGTACGGATACGACGATATATATATATATATTATTTGAATAATTTATTGATCTATAATTATATTATATTATAAAATATAATGTATATAGCATAATTTTGTGTAGTTAAAGTTTGGATTTACACAAATAAATGATATAAAAAACTTGGAGTTTACATAAATAAATACATAAACGCTAATATCAACACATTAAATGTTAATTGTTGACCATTGACTATACCGATAAGTACCGGGTACGGTACCAGTACCCGATTCGTACCCGGTACGGGTACGGCTGATGTTTCAAAGTACCGGGGTAATCTAGCTCGGAATTAAATGCTTTCATGTGAGCGCGCGAGTGCACCGGTGGGACTTGTCTAAAAATAATTTGGGACCGACTAATTGGGTGGTTATTTAATGGATTTGTTCCTGGAATCGTAACGTGCCATTTAAAAGTCAAAAGTGCGGCAACATATTTGAGGATACTTGATGATAATTTAGTACTAGAAAATAGTTAGATCGTGATAAGTGGCGGATTTAGTAAAAATATTTAGGTGGGGCTGAGTGTTCTAATGAATCATTTGATCGAACGGTTTTTTTTCTTGTGTTTTTGAGCCTCACCTTTGAGTGCTCCAATGGTTGAAAAAATTTATTGAGGCTAAAGAGGAACTTCAGGGCTCGACGGCGGTGCACCACCCGCCCCACCACTGGATCCGCCCCTGATCGTGATGAACCATTTTACGCAATAACAACGAATCAAGCAGTGTGGCATGTTAATAAAAAACTATAAATCAGACTCGTGCTGTCGAATCATAAGAGGAAAGATCAATTAATTAATCACTTAGCGCTTCACTGAAATGTGTCTTTTTTAATCTTTTTCATTTGTTTTCGTTTTTTTTTTTGAGAACTAGGTGTATTTGGAAATGTGGTGAATAAAACATGAATAGCTTGGTCTAGTGGTAAAGAGCAATGCACCTTGACTCCTTGAGTGAAAGATTGCAGGTTCGAAATCCGGCTGGGGGTCTTTCATAGACATTTAATTTAAAAATAAGTTGGGTGGTTTAGACCTCCAATTTATCTTTAAAAAAAAACATGAATAGCTTATTCTACAATAAAGGCGGTGAGTAAGAAATGATGAAGAATTACTTATTCATGAATTAAGAAATGTTATTTTAATGGTAAGTTAAGAATGAGAACAAGAATAAACATCATGGATGCTTAATTTCATGCTAGTTTAAACAAAATGTTAGAACTAGAATAATGGTCGGAAGCAATTGGGCTAGCTTGTGAAGTGTGTTTGGTACCACAAAAAAAATAAGCAATTTCGAATGAGGGCTTATTCCAAGTATTTACAAGTAATTATTCAAAATACAGAAATAGAATTGTGAGGTTTTTCAACTTTTCATTATACCATCTATCTTATGTTAATTTATTATTGTTTGCAATCACAAGGCAGCGGTGCGTCACAAGGTCTCCATTAACTTTCACATGTAGCATTTGATTAAGAAAACAATTGAATATAATCCCTCTAAACTTCACTAACCCGATATAACCCCTCTAATTTTGAAAACTGGATATACTCCTTTTAATATTCTCAACTAAAAGACCCTCTCTTGCATGCTAAATCCACTACCTAATAACATGACCTCTAATAAGACTGATTCGCTAATTGCATTTGGAGGAGTAATCAAGGTAGCTTGGAAAATTGGAACTTATTTCGAACTTAGATAGATTAATAAGTGCCGAGATCTAAACAATGAATTTAATATTTAATTAACAGCGAAGTTAATTTTTAGTATTACAGTATTACTTAATCGATTCAAACCATTCCATGAGATCTCCATATTAAAATCTATTACGGAATCAAATTTTATACAATTTTTAATTTTTTTTGCTATTTTTTAGATTTCTAAAAAAATTGTTATTTGAAATGATTTATAACATTTTAGATTTGTGTAATTTAGCAATTGGGTGGTGATTTAGCGTTTATTGGTGAAACCGACAATAAAACGGTGATAAATTGATTGTTCAGTATGATCGAAAACCTAGATAAAATACGATACAACAGAGTTTTTAAAACCTTGATTAGTTTCTAAAAATCTAAATAAATACTAATAAGTTTTTTAAAATATATAAATTTGGTTCCGTATTAGAGTTCATTATGAAGCGTATTGAATGATTTGGATCAATCATTTGAGATTCCAAATTTAAATCAACTGCATTGGACGGAAGAGTTCAAAAATTTTTTTACTAGTTTTTAGATTTTTAAAGAATTGTTATTTTGAACGGGTCATAAAATTTTAGATCAATGATTTTCTAAAATATAAAAAATAATATTTTTTTTATAAAAACATAAAATTCGATTCCGTACTAGATTTTAATATGAAGTTATTAAAATATTTAGATCGATGGTTTTGAGATTCTAAATTGCTAATTGATACTGCAGTTACTTGTGTTAGTTAAGTGCACAATTTTAATTTTTCAAAGATAATTACTATTAATTACCCATAATTAAGCATGCACACACATAGGAACTAGTACTAAGCCATTCACACAAGAGAAAGGGTTCAAAGATGTACCTCCCTTGATATCGTAACCAAGGGGATTTGAACCGCGGCTAGGATGAAGGTGGTGCTTGCTCTTTCGGCCTCCTTGTCGAAAGCTCCTCGAGTCCACTTGGTATTAACCAAATCCTCAACAAGCTATGCTAGTAACTTGGAGGATATGAGTAATCCCTAACTTTCCCGTTCTTCTAATCAAATCAACAAAGCTATTTGAGGAAGAAAGGGGCTCAACACATGAGCAATAGGGAGAGAAGAGAAGGGGAGGCGCCTACCACAAAGGGGGGGGGGGCGGCTAGGTTATGTGGGAGAGAGAGAGTGGGAATTTGCAACCATACAACCCTTTATATAGTGTGCAAACCCTACCTACCTCACACCAACTATTTACAAGATTGCCACCCCACCTACCACTAGTATGGCCGGCCACAATAAGGGCCTTTATGGGCTATTTACTTTGCCTCATGGGTCCACTCAATCAATCATTAAATGGCCCCTTTTGTTGCTCTCAACTTGGTTCCCTATTGGACCTTTAATTAACTATTTAATTAAAGCCCTATAATATGCATATGTGTTGAAATAAATAATTATTAACTTAATAATAATTATTTAGGGATTAGAAAATGCATTAATTTATTTCTATATGATCCCTTTGATTTAATTAATTATAACGGTCTATAACGCTATTTAATTAATTAATCAGCTTATCATATTTTGCAATACCAATTATTACAAATAAATAAATAATGCACGCATGGTTAAAACACCAATTTTGTGTGACCCTTTGAGAATTTATGCTACGTTGGACATGGAGTTAAATCGCTATTTAATTCCAATAATCATAAGCGGTATCTAGCAACACGTTATGATTCCCAATTCGCATAAATAGTGTACAGCTACAATATTTCAATCCTGCATGAGAGAATAAAAATATATCTCTATTTTGATTCTTATGTCACACGATATCACCGTATAATCCAAGATAGGAATGTGTCATTCTTGCAGATTATACGTTTCTTGATCTAGAGATAATTGTATCAGTTGCTAGCAAACAATCTATCTCCATCAAGGGGCCCAAACAGATATCGTCACTCACTAAATGAATTAATGAGGGACATACGGTTTTCTTGATAATTTAGCTTTTCCCCGCACAATTCAAGAGAACATAAATAACGTCCGTATAGCAGCCCTTATCGGGAATCAGCGGTAGACGATATTTATTGAACCTATCCTCATGTGGAAAAGATAAACATCTCAAACTTAGAATCAAAATCATAACGAAATAAATAATGACACATAACACAATCCATATATTTATTTCGTTGGGTCATGTCCTGTACTATGTTCAATTAACATAAACATATGCAATTAAGTTGGTTACTCTTAACCTGTGATTTATAGAACTTAATCATCACTTAACTTGCATACTAATCTTATTGATAATTAATGTTCCTTGTTAATTATCAAGATTATGGACGCTTTAGATTTATTGTTGTCATTTACTACTAAATGAAACACAGTGATCTATAATTCAGATCCTCAACCTGAATGAACTGTCAATACATAAATCAAGAAACAAATGATATAAAATCATCCATAACATAAAACCATAAAAGTAGCAAAAAAAGATTGGCTTCTACGACATATCTCTAACAATTGGATAGAGATTATATCACAATAATATACGGGAGAGCATCTAAAATGCATGGAAAATGTTCTTTATTTTACAATGTTAATAATAATAGCTGACAAGTTACAAGTTTGACAACATCAAGTTACAATTAATGAATTATTGAGAGCGTTGAAGGTGGATATTCTGTCATCTTTCTCTTAATTTAGATGTTTCACCTATTTTAATTATTACATTTGATTACATACGTGGGAATCTCATCTTAATTTACTTAAATTAAATGTTTTGTCCGTAAAGATGGTCAAAAGGGCATTTAGAGCCAATATAGTTGGATTGCTATAGTTATTGGCCCCACGTACCATCCTCTTATTTTATGAAAGGAATAAATTAATGGTTAACATGGGACTAGGGCAGTCAAAAATGTGCAGTTTCGCACGTTTTTATTCCGTTCTGTTCGAATAGAACAGCCAACGAAAGAGTTTTTAGTTTTAATTCTGAAACCGAAACGAAAACGAACAGACGTTGGCAAACGTTAGTGTTCCGTTTATCGAAAAATTAGCTGAAATTAATGGAAAAAGAACTGAAATCAATAAAAAAATGTTAAACGGAACAACTAACGAAACGGAATACTATGTACGAAACGGAACGAAAACGAAATATAATTTACTTACGTTAGCTGAAACGGAACATAAACGAAACATATCTCGTTTCTCTTTCGCACGTTTGACACCCTCCATTGGACTAGACTACGCTATTAAGGCTCGATACAGGACTGAATTCCGATATCTTGCGTTAAGGCTCCAAAATGGAAAGCTCCGGAATTTACGAGGATTCACATGTTACCATGTCTTAGTAATCAGGAACTTAGGTACAAAGGCACATGTATTTAGTCCTGTCAATATCAACGTATATAAACGTTGTTTCGTTTCGTTCCGTCTATATAAAATGTTAAAGGAAAGAGAAATCAGTTTCGTTTCTGAAAATGGAATTGAATTTTATAAACGTTATCGAAACGGCAAACGGAATTGCGCTGAAATCAATAGTAAATTAAGGACGGAAAGTTAAACAAAACAGAAAAACTGTTATGTTTGACGAAACAGAATGAAAACGAAAACGAAAGTGGTTTCTGGTTCATCGTCTGGAACGGAATGAAAGGGAGAATGAGACGTTCCGCATTCCGTTTTCACATTTGACAGGTCAACATGTATTCCCGTTGTCCTCTTCTCCTGATATAGTCAATATAAATCCCTTCGATCAATTACAAACATACTAGATACTACCCTCCACAAATAATCCCTTCTTTTCACATATTATGGTTGATCTGGCTTCGGGATCTCCTTTGGTCTTTCTCGAGTTAAGCAAAAAACAAAAAGTCCCACTAATTTGCAACGAAGATTAACGCTCTCATGGGTCATGGCTGAACGCCCGACGTAACTTCTTCTAAGCCATCATCGATCAGTTGTGGCGTTTGAGGCTGATAAGAACAAAAATCTTGAATGCTCTGCTCGATACAAGTGAACAGAGACTTTCTTGTGTTGCTATTGCCGGGCGCCTCATGGCGTCCAGAAAATTCATCTCGCCAAGGAAATTTATACAAGGTTTGTTAGTTATTTAAGAGCATATACACACAAAATGATACAACTTTTTTTTTTCCCCTTTGCTTTATGTGGGTTAGTTAGTGTTCTATTGTACTGAAGGCCGGAACTTGTAAAAGCTACGACCGCTAAGTCACAGAAACAATCTCTCTTCTTTACTCGTTTTCCATTTTTCTCTTCCGTCCTTTCGACCGGGTTGTGAATTTAACATTTTTCTCACATCTCATGCATTGCTGGTCTGTCTGAGATCTCCTTAATTTGATCGTCCAATTATAGGAGAAGTCCTGCACTCCTGCTAACTCGCAACAAAATATAAATTCCTATGGCTGCGCTCCCCGACCCAACTTCTTCCAAGCCACCCTTTGTCGGGTTTGAGGCCAATATGAACAACATCATGAATGCTATGCTTGATACTAGCGAACGGCGACGTACCTTCCTTGCTATTGTCGGACCACTCGGTGTTGGGAAAACTTATCTTGCAAAGGAAATTTATACAAGGTTTGTTTGTTTTTTATTGAACATGTACACATACACCTCTTACTTTTTTTTAAAAAAAAAACATATATATATTTTATGCCACTACAAACTTTGTTAAATTTAAATATACATTCTTACTTACTAATTAGAAATATGTTACCATAAAATCACAATATTAGTTCTATGATAGTAATTTCTGTCAAAGCATAAACTAATTAGAGATATATGTATTACTCGACAATTTATAAGAGCATTTACAAATCATCTACGTTATCATTATAGGATAAAAATCATTTAGAAAATAAAAAAATTAGATCCATAACATTGAAAAGTCATTTAGAAAAATCAATTGATAAAGAAATTTAAAAAAGTGAAAATTTTGAAATATTAAAATTTTAAATTTAAAAAATTGAAATTAGTAATATATGGGTTATTCTAAAGCGAAATTAAATTCAATGAAGATGAGAAAAAAAAATTAGCAGTAAATGGCCGCAGGAAGTCCTGCTCGGTTAATATCTGGTTCCACAGAAACAAGTCAGTGTGATAATAATTGATCGTACGAGTTCTTATGCATATTTTTCTGTGATATTAATTTAACAGTGCGGAGGTCCAGAGGCATTTCGATGTGCACATATGGATTCCTCTGAATCGTTATTACGCTTCAAAATCGTTCTATAAATCTTTTATAAGGAGTCAATTCTCAACGGACCCCTGTATATTTAATGTTACAAGGGGCAAAAGATACTGCGTAGTAATTGACAACCTCAATCTTGATAATTACGACCATCGAGAGGTATGGCCTGTTATCCTAAGAGAACTTCCAGACAATTACGACGGCAGCAGAGTTCTTGTAACACGCAGACCAGAATATCCCGATTGTTGGGTTAATCCTACTCATTTTATCAAGGATCCTATTCCTATATCAAATTTGCAGTATCAAGTTGGTCCCCGAAGCAATGAAGAAAGCCTCAAGATGCTGCTCCAAGCGGCTTTTCCAAAAGATCCATGGGATGGTTGTCCAGCTGGCGAAGTGGATGACCTGGCGATGAAATTCGTGCGTAAATGTGAGGGCCTGCCTTTACCATTACGATTCCTCGGAGGTCTGCTCTCTCAACTTCCTTGGAAGGAGGTCCTGAGCAGAATCGAGGCCAAAGAAGCTGCAGGAATGAGCTTTGTGAAATTCGCAATGAGCTATAGAAACCTGCCATCTGCCGTTAGAGTAATTTTCCTGTATTTCCTCACTTTCCCTGAAGACGCTGAAATCCATGAAAAGTCTATTTCTCGTATGTTGCAGGCAGAGGGCATAGACTTCTCAAAGGAAATTTTAGAAGTTTTGGCTCACAGGTACACAACTAACTAAATTATTTAATAACATTAACTATTATTTATATTTTTCCCACATTAATAATTCATTTCAGACAAAAGCTTAAATTTGCGACAATAAATCAAGAAAATCCGTTAACTAGTAAGAAAATACATTAAATGGTCCTGACCCTGTTTTTCCTGACAAAAAAAAAAAAAAAAAAACTAGCAAGAACATACTAGATATTTGAGGTAGAGAAAACTAATTTTATATTCGATTCTTCCAACTCTTTCTTGCATAACATCATAACAAACTCCTTTTATATCCCTAATTAAATTCCACAATGAAATCCCAAATTAACCCCACAAAAATATTGTTTTTTTTCAAATATACTAAATCAGACGGAAGGACAGAAATGAAGTTATCTTAGGCTCCGTTTGGATGAGGTGTGGAAAAAAGGGAAGAAGGTAAGAAGTGAAAAAAAGTATTGAAAAGTGTAAATTTGTGAAGAACTTGTTGTTTATAATAAATTTTATTTCCTTCTTCTCTTCTTTCCTTCTTCCCACATCTCATTTAAACCGAGCCTTAATTCCGACAAACTTAGATTGGTGAGCACGTACAGCTTACAAAGCAGAATTATTAAAAATTTTAGGCTAAAGTTTGTTCGCAATTAGCAAAGACGAAAATAACAAATTATGTTTTTGAATAAGCAAAAATCGGAGAACTACTTTAATTGTAGCGGTGGACAAAATTCGAATTGGTGAGACTCTCAAGTTCAATCAAGAGGACACCAACTCGGTGTGGTAGACGCGCCAGAGGACAACTTGCATGAGCCACGAAAATCGCACTGGCGAAAATTGCGGATCGTAACAAAAACAGGCATAGGACAGGCGACGAGATGTGGCTTGTGGTTTACGCGCGGCTCACGGTGTCGATGTAGAGAGTTGGGGTCAATTCTAACGGAGCCAGAAAATTTTATAATGGGGTTCACTAATTTTTAGAGCTAGCAATACAAGTCGAGGTTGAGCGAGCTAACATGACCAAGGCTTAATTTGAAATGCATCAAATTATATTGAATCAAGTTTTTTGAACACGAGCCGCAATCGAGCCTAATTATTATACTTTTTATATATAAGCAAGAAAATTACAAACTAATTAATATTTATTATCTCCTAGATTATTTATATATATAAAATAATATTTTTTATTATGATACTTTGAAAAAAGTTAGTATTTATATTAAAAATAAATGGGAGTGGCTAGTGTCAAACATATAGGCACATACACTTGTCCAACATGATAAAATTTTAATTTTTAAGATTAGAATGGTCGATCCAAGCCGTTCAAATTGTTCTAAGTTATAAAATCTCCATAGAGACCAAATTTTATATTTTTTCAATTTTTTTTACTATTTTTTGAAAATTTTTAATATACTCAGTCTAAAAAGTTATGAAGTCTCCAATTTTGAAAATTCGAAAAAAAAATAGTTAGAAAATTTGAAAAAAAAATATAAAATTTGATTTTTAAGAATATTTGAATTTAGAGATCATATTGAGCGGTTTGAATCGGTCGTTTGAAATTTTTATATTTGACGCCTGGATCATATTTGATGTCTTATATATTTGATTCTAGCATTACTCAAAATAAAATATATTATATATCAAATTAAATATTGAATGTTACAAATAAAGATAATAAAAAATTACATATCTTTTTCTTTCAACTAAAATTCGAATGAGTCAAATTAATTACGAGTCAAAATCAAGTGAGTTAATTTCGGAAAAATTGAATTGATCTCAAGCAAATCATGATCATGATTTTTTTTCCACCCTACTAATTTTTCCAAAAAAACCTCACAAATAATTGCATCAAAAAAATATGTATGGGGTTCAACAATGAAAAATAACATAAATATTTATGGGGTTCAAATAGATTATATATGTAATAAATTTGTATTTTTTAACGATCAATATTCATCTTTAATTACATTATTTTAAAAAATAGGGGTGACATTGACACCCCTATCTTGAACTTAGATCCGTCCTGGATCAATTGTTGTCTGTTGATGCGGTTTCAAAGCACAATTACTACAGTGCTCAGGGGAAGAGGACCCACCGCCCACGAGTATATAGAAATCTAGTTAAAACATGGCATAAGACATATTTTGATGGGACGAATGAATTATAAACTTCTTTATTGAAAAATAGTTTAATAAATAAAAGAAAATTAAGTAATAATAATAATAATTATTATTATTATTTATTATTATTATTATTATTATTATTGTTGTTGTTGTTGTTGTTGTTACTATTATTAATATATTAATATTATTATTTGAACGAAATCTAAATGAAGTAATTGAATAATTTGTAAAGAACAAATAATAAATTATATTCATTACATTATTTACTTTACATTTTTTTCCCATTTTGTTTATTCCAGTTTACAAGACTGTCAAGACCAAAAACCATGACAAAAAACAATTAATTTCTCTTAACTATTCTCTTACCAAATGCAACCTAAATTTAAATATATCTATACTACTTATAAACGCACGGACCGTAGAAGTGTTACACGCTAGGTCTAGCGTGTAAACAGGCGTTTCTACAGTTCGATCAATTTGATCTGTGGTTAGATATTAATCTTCATATAAAATAACAACATATTTTGATTTTCCATCTAATAAAAAAATAAATTAAATAACATATCTATTTGTATCAATGTTAGATTAAGCACTATTCCCTTCACCTAATTCCAACAGAAGCATGATGAGAATGCATATGCCAAGTCTCAGATCCACTTATGTCTCCAAGTTATAGCACCATTTATCAAATTTCCTATTCAAACCATAGGAATACATGTGCTAGTATGACTTCTGTTCAAAATAATGCATTTCAAACACTTAGTTAACAACTAACAGTTTCTAAAACTGATGCTTCTTTTAAGTACTAAATGATATTCATCACTGCTATGTATGCAACAGACCTATTAGGTCTCAATATAACATAACTCTAATCACCTGAATACATCAACAGTACAAGTAACATAGCAATCATTCTTCTTAAGTAATAACAGTTCCAATTCCATATGAACATGTATGCATATCTCATCCTCCCACTTATGCAGCTGTCCATATGCACTGAATATAAAAGATACGTGCATGATAATCAACAAATACTCTTTATAGCAAATCAGTTGTTCTAGTTCCATCTTAATACACAAAATCATTGACATGCCTTAACTCATAGCTACTATGGAATATCCAAACTGTCCAGAGATTAATTCCAATCATTATGCAAAGTATATGCATGCCATAAAACATCAAAACTGACTGACACACAGAGATAACCTTAGTCACACAGAGATAGCCTCACACCACAACAACACATCATTAACACAGATCAGATGGCTCATAAACATTCTACAAAAATCCCCAAATAATGACTTAATCTTAGAGCTTAGCAGTTAGCATTCCAGCAACACAATAAAGTTAGCACACAGTTCATCAAGCATACACAGAGACAAAGGCAAGAGTTATACCTCTCTCGTGAGAATGGAGAAATCTCCTCAGGGACTCAAGGAAAACCAAAGCAAAGACCAACGATAAGCAAATCAAGAATAGGGCAAGGTCCATGCACTAAGTTCCTTGACAGTAAAAGAAAAACCCTAATAATTAGGATCAACACAAATTCAATCGAAATTGAACATCAATTGAAAGAAGGGAGTTCAAAGTGAGCACAGAGTACCTTCCCCAGTCGTCGTCTCCCTATCCTCTTCTTAATTTCAGAAAACCCCAAAATTATACCAAACTCCACCCCAGAAGGCCAGAATAAAAAGCTTACCTCTGTCAAGGGATAAGAGAGAGAGGCATTGCTGAGGAGGAGATCGTGCCACGCTGAAGTGTCATCAAGACGTTAACAACCGCCTTCGATCGACTAAAAGAGGGGAAGCTCTCCACGTGAGAGTCATCTCAGAGGTCAGAGAAGTCAGCTGAGGTGCCTCATCGTAAGAGGATAGTCAAACGACAGTGCCACATCGTCCAACCACAACGCAACACGAGTGCCAGAGCCACGAGTTCAGAAGGGGTGAGCTCGAGGAGAACAGACGGAGAGAATGAGAGACAGATCAGAGAAGGAGACGAGGCAGAGAGATAGAGCGCCTCGTCGCTCTGTTTTTTATTAAATGAGGCCCAGATCTTTTGTGGCCAAAACTCAGTTGACTTTTGTGTTGTTAATTTCTAACAAGCTTTTGTAAATTAGCTATTTCACTAATTAAATTTGCTTCGATCCATTCCCAACATCAGAAAATTATGGCATTTATACAGAAATACTCAGAAAATTATAACGAACATTTTTCATGTTCACAGACCAAATAGATTCCTGAAGCTTTATTCAGTATTTAATATAATCCAATTTAATTTCTTGATCATATACTTGACGTAATTATAATGATTATCAGTCATTCAGATAATTTGGAACTTGGTTACCGTCTAACTAACTTAAGAGTATCACAAATAATGATGATGGTGATGGTGGTAATAATAAAATAATAATTTATAATATCATAAATTAATCGTCCATCTTTTATTCAACCAAAAACTAACTTAATAAATAGCTTTTTAATATTTGACCTATTCGCCTCTCTTGTTTTTAACATTACAATTTACAATGAGAATAATAATCTTTGGGACACTTATTTTTGAAGACGTTTTGCAAGTCGGTCAGATACACATATTATAACGGATGCCATTATAATTATAATTTAACTAGATGAAGGGGCTTCGCCGCCGTATATTTTTTTAAATTTTGATGGCTAAATCTATCAATAGATGAAGAAATATATATTTCCAATATATCTATTTCATATTTACTTTATATATAAAGAACTATCTTAGATGATTGGTACAACTATTTTTAATTAAAAGTCAATACAATCACGACTTTTAATTAAAAAGGGCAATCGATCAATGAAAATTCGAAGGCTCAGATTGCATGTCGTATGGAGGGATAATATTTTATTTTCTATAAATTAGGCATGAACTACCTTAGACTTCCAAATAATTTTTAATATATATTTTGTTTTCTATAAATTAAATAATGCTTGGTACAACTATTTTTAATATATTTAACAAAAAAATAATTTTTAATTAAAAGACAATGCAGTCACGGCTTTTAAATAAGAATGATAAACTTCTAGTATATATTCAGATTGATTGATCAACCATAAATTTGATGGTTCAAATTGCATGTTGTATGAGAGAATAATTTTTTTTTTTTTATAAATTAGGCATGAACTAACTTAGGCTCCGTTTGGATTCTATTTGGGAAGAAGAGAAAAAGGAAATAAAGGAATAAATTTATTATAAACAATCCAAACTCTTCACAAAGTTACACACTTCCTAATACTTCTTCCCACTTTTTCCCTTCTTCCCACACCTTATCCAAACGGAGCCTTAGACTTCCAAATATATCTACCTTAAATTTCTAAATATATTTAATTTTTAAACTATTTTAAATTTTAAATATAAATAACAGTATAAAAAATCGATTCTATTTTTTACCGCATTTTAAATTTAAATTTAAAAATGCGGCCTTGGATTTTAATATATATCTTAGATTTCAGCTTGCCACGTGAAATTATATAAAACTTAAGTACGACAGATAAAGCTGCCCACTAAGGCAATCTTCTCTCTGCAAAATACATACGGTGGGCACCATGCTTTTCCAAAAGACGAGTCCGGATTCATGGGATGAAAACAGAGTCGAGAAACTCTGGTTCGGAACCACGTTCGAATCCGGAAATATAATTAATATTTTAACCTTATTCAGTAATATATACATAGAGAGAATTTTGTTACGATTAGTGAATTGCAATCTTACCGTATCGTGGTGTATCGTGGTAAACACACGTCGTGTTTGGCATCGTGTCGACACAAGTCGGATTTGAAACCGTGTCGTGTCGTGTCGTGTCGTGTCGTGTCGTGCTAAGTAGAGAAAAAGGTCGATACACTACGGAAATTGACATGCCACGGTTCACACGCCGTGTTGACACGATACAACACAACCGTGTCAATCGTGTCGAACCGTATCAACATTTTATTTTTCTTTTTTTCTAAAAATAATTAAATATATTTTAAAATTAGAGAAAAAATAAGAAAATTTTATATTAAATTTTATAAATCGGTTATATGGTTGAAAAAAATAATATGACAATAATTCATGATGATACAATATAATAATTAATTAACTAGATAATAAAATACGAATTATATAATATTAATTAGTTAAAAAATTTTAATTATTGTATCTGTATGATAATTTTTCCCTTAAAATTCAAATTATCCATAGTTCTTATCATATATTAATATTTCTATAATATTTTTTATTTTAAATTTTAAAATAAAATAAAATAGTGTTGTAACCGTGTCGTGTGAAATCGTGTCGTGTTGAATCGTGTTGTGTTAAACGTTGTCAGTTTTCTGAAAATGTTAACACAATACAATTTTAACACGACACACCAATACAGTCGTGTCGTGTTGAAACCGTACATGTGTTGTGTCGTGTCGTGGAAACACGGATATGTATCGTGTCAACACACCTAACACGACACAATTTGTAATTCACTAGTTATGATGAGTCGCTACTCGCCAGAAGATTCGTAAGTCGGACTTAGAACTCCTGGATCTGATTCAAAAATAGTTTGACTACTATACGATCCATAATCGTATAACACAAAAAATATAGCATCCGATTTGCATTTGATCTAAATGATTAACATAATTACTCCAGCTATAGAAACGACTTTTGATTTGACAAATACTGAGCTATTATTAGAAAAGTTTGGCTTATGTACTAGTAGCATGATATGATTGTGACACCCCGTCGAATACTGTAACTTGACAACACGCGACAGAGTGCCCGCCGCGGATGCCTACTGCACCCGCAAGACTTAGAACCACTCAATTCACAAATGATTGTTGATTATACACAATTAATATACATGTCAATTATAAATTTTTCCAAATAATTACTTAAACATAAAATAAATCGTACAAAGGTCTGGTACATTTAGGTTACTAACCACAATATGCAATGGTCCGCTACTCGTCTTGCAGTCCAGCACTTGATCTGAAACCTGGAACCCACAACCAATCGTGAAAACAATGCAAAAAGCACGGAATGAGATAAATAAAATTTATCTCAGTACGATATTCAGTTCCAGCCACTTGAGTTTTGATTATCATGCGTTGGAACTAAATACAAGCCTGAGTCAAATCAATTCCAAATCAAATTTCATTTCTTTTTATTCCAAATAACATTAAAACTAGACTTTTGATCAAGCAATGCAATTAGACAAATAAATTCAGTACAATTCAAAATCCTTTAAAATTCAGAATATACCAATTGTCATTTCACTTTCTTAGAAAAATAATTAATCGTTATGTATCAATTATCGTGTAAAAACATTCACCTCTTGTTCAAAGCAGAAATAACAATGTCAAAATTAATTAAATCCATACAGTATGCAATGTGAGCTCGGCAATCAAGTCCATAACAATTCAAATTCCAAAGTATAACAAATGCCGACTCATTTGGTTGGACAACTTTCTAGTATGCAAGTCTGGTTTTTTTTTTTCTCATTATCAAAGTCAATATGTCGCGATCACCTTCTACGAGGGGCTACCCCGACCAATTCAATCCATATACCATTCAATCAATTAAATCAACAAATGTACAAGAAAGCTGAGAACACTCACACTCCGGTCCATTCTAGACTAGACCTACTGAGTCCCGGTACATAAGCGCTTATTACACGGTGCTTGGTAGGATGAGTCATGACTCCACCTCCAAACATTACGAGTGTCTATCTCAACCACACAAGTTGTACTTACCTCAATCAGAACACATTTCAATCGGATACCATTCAATATGCCACTTTCCAATCATGCATCAATATACAATTTCACAAAATGATCTCATGAACAAAATTCCAAGTATGAATTCAGAATGCATAATGATAATAATAGTAACAATAATAACAACAATCAGAATATATATCACATATAATTAAAACTCAAGTGAAATCTGTATCTTAAATAGCAGCAAAAGCCAAAGCAAAAGCAAGCAAGAAATCAACTGATTCTACAAAGCCTCCAAATTTCAAGTTGCTCCTAAATTCTGACTCATAACAGCCTGACTCTAGAACAATACAAATTCTCCCTTTTTAATTTTTATAACACTCAAAGTATGCTACTTATAATTTTTATAAATTAGATTAGAAACTACACTACCATGCATCATGATTATGCCATGCATTTACTAGACTCAATAATCATAAGTCATGCAACTCATATAATATCCTTACCTAGCATTTATCAAATGATCATGTATCCTAATCCTAATTCAATTAATTTATGTAAGTCTAGTATGCCATGCAACTCAATTGGTACGATTCGAGTATCAATTATACATCTCATCTCACATGCAACATTTATGCAAATGCTAATGCAACATTTAGTAAAAACTATTATATTTAGTTTTCCAATCAATTATAATAAGTATCACTAATTCTAATATGCAAAAATGCATGCATGATATGACCAACAATTAGGGTCTAATGCCAAAATTCTTATCCAAACCCAATATGATCTCTTTTTACCAAAATAACCCATAAATCCAAAGAGGTCAATATTGCAACATAAGTAACAATTATCCAATAAAATGCATGACATGCAGAATCTCATATTTACTCTTTATATACATGCACCTATTTATATCAAAACTAAATGCGATACTTAATTAAAATAATATCATATGCTAAACTATGGTTAACAATTCCTATTATGCATAAAATTCCCACATATTAATCATCACACACAAGTATTCAATCCATCTCAATTTCGCATTACTCAGATGGTACACATCAATCAAATTTCATAAAATTCCCAATAAACTCTAAAAATTCCATACACATTCCATCTCAATTAAAACATGCAATTAAATCAAGAAAATAGCAAGGAATAACAGTATAGAACTAATCCAAAAAGATTACTCACTCAATTTCGGTCAAAGATCGGTGACGCGAGAAAAAGAGCCGAATTCGCTTTTACTCGATTTTCGCCACTTAATCCTCGAAAGAACTCTGCAAGACCACTTGGAAATCGATGGAGAGGGCCCCAGAGTGCTCCAGGTCGAAGGGCGGCCAAAACAGACGAGTTTGCTTCGATTTTTGAAAAACTTCCATCGAAAAACTTCCAATCGACGATCCGAGGGTAGACAATGAGAGAGGGTGGTGAGACGAACGCGATGGTACTTTGATCCGATGAAACAATGGAGGAATGGAGGAGATTGAGTTTGAGGGGAGGGGGGCTCGGTTTGGAGAAAGAGAGACTTGCGCCTCTTTGTTGGTTGCGCACAGAAAGAAACACAGAGAGCAAGGTGGGTTTTTTATTCCCGATTTTTTTTTTTTTACAAAATTCAGAAATTATCTAATAAATCAAAAATCAATATCCTATGCATAAAAACAATTATGCAATAAAACAAAATTAGCTAATCTTTTTATAATGCCAACTAAAAATTTAGAAATTTTCATATTCTTATTTTAAGAATACTAGTTAGTATAAAAATTTAATTTCCAGCATAGAAATTATTCAAAATAAAACCAACCAAGTGCACCCAATTTTATATTAAAAATAATTTCAGAAATAGTAAAAATTTCAGGTGTCACATTCTTCCCTCCTTAAAAAAATTTCGACCTCGAAATTTATCTAAATACATAGCAATCATACAGTCAATAATACAATCAGAAGGAATGAACATATTATGCAACAATTATCAAGCAATTTCAAATTAACGCAATGTGAGAGAGCCTAACATTTTATTCAATTCAAAATTAAAATACTAATGATAATACTAGAATGTCGGTCCCATCTCAGTAACTTAAATGCAAGCATGGCAATCATAAATCACAATTACAGGTCAATCAATTCAGAGTCAGATATCGCGAGTTTCTTTCTCAGAGAGCTACCAGCGATTACATATAGTTAAATACTGTGAATCACCTTCAAAGAAGGTTGCCAACGGTCAATCAATTCCCTTTACAAATCAGACAATTCCGTATCATATCATCATAACAATTCAAATAACAAAGTACTACAAGCAGAGAATACTACCACTCCTTACGTTATCATTTAAAAAAAACAAAATCTTTCAATTCTTGTAACTAGTAACATTTTGAAATGTCCAGTTCTTTTCTTATCTTTTAGGAAGCACGGTAATATCAAAATTATTTTTGGCTGCCTTGGTGATCAGTCAAGGAAGTAAGAATAATTCTGGTATTATTGAGATTCAATTAACAAGTAAGATGATCGGTCAGCTTGTTTGATCCTTGTGCCAACAAAAGATAAGATCTTTACTCAACTAAGCCACTGAAGCTTTAAAATAACTCAAATCTATTTTTTTTGAAGTTCTTATCAACATGAATTGCTTACAACTTCTGTAAAAACCTCATGCAAAATATATATCTTTACATCTTTAGTAATAGCAAAATTACATTTTCAAAATATTAAACTATGAATTCATATATGTTACAGCTTAAAACTATGCAATACAAGCATCAAACTTAATTCAATTGCTCAACACACAAAAAGGACAATTATCAAAGAAAGTTTTCAAGAATTCAATTTAGTTGCTAAAGTAAGCACTAGTTAAAGCACTAGAGCAACATGGTAATCAAACATAAAGCAATCAATCAATATATATTCTAATATATATATATACAACCACAAGCATCATTATTATATCATAGTAAAAAAAAAAGTTGGACAAATACAAAACATTCTCACATGAGCAAACTTATCAATAAGTTAAACAAATTTTAAATCTACCATCACAAATACTATGAAATAAAATCTACTTATAAGAACAACCCATTAGATTTACCCCACTCACGTGTTCTATTGGTCTGGTTTGGTTGCTAAACAATTCTCTGATACCATCTGTGACACCCCGTCGAATACTGTAACTTGACAACACGCGACAGAGTGCCCGTCGCGGATGCCTACTGCACCCGCAAGGCTTAGAACCACTCAATTCACAAATGATTGTTGATTATACACAATTAATATACATGTCAATTATAAATTTTTCCAAATAATTACTTAAACATAAAATAAATCGTACAAAGGTCTGGTACATTTAGGTTACTAACCACAATATGCAATGGTCCGCTACTCGTCTTGCAGTCCAGCACTTGATTTGAAACCTGGAACCCACAACCAATCATGGAAACAATGCATAAAGCACGGAATGAGATAAATAAAATTTATCTCACTACGGTATTCAGTTCTAGCAACTTGAGTTTTGATTATCATGCGTTGGAACTAAATACAAGCCTGAGTCAAATCAATTCCAAATCAAATTTCATTTCTTTTGTTCCAAATAACAATAAAACTAGACTTTCAATCAAGCAATGCAATTAGACAACTAAATTCAGTACAATTCAAAATCCTTTAAAATTCAGAATATACCAATTGTCATTTCACTTCCTTAGAAAAATAATTAATCGTTATGTATCAATTATCACTCCATACAGTATGCAATGTGAGCTCGGCAATCAAGTCCATAACAATTCAAATTCCAAAGTATAACAAATGCCGACTCATTTGGTTGGACAACTTTCTAGTATGCAAGTCTGGTTTCTTTTCTCATTATCAAAGTCAATATGTCGCGAGCACCTTCTACGAGGGGCTACCCCGACCAATTCAATTCATATACCATTCAATCAATTAAATCAACAAATATACAAGAAAGCTGGGAACACTCACACTCCGATCCATTCTAGACTAGACCTACTGAGTTCCGGTACATAAGCGCTTATTACACGGTGCTTGGTAGGATGGGTCATGACTCCACCTCCAAACATTACGAGTGTCTATCTCAACCACACAAGCTGTACTTACCTCAATCATAACACATTTCAATCGGATACCATTTAATATGCCACTTTCCAATCTTTCAATCGGAAACCATTCAATATGCCACTTTCCAATTATGCATCAATATACAATTTCACAAAATGATCTCATGAACAAAATTCCAAGTATGAATTCAGAATGCATAATGATAATAAAAGTAACAATAATAACAACAATCAGAATATATATCACATATAATTAAAACTCAAGTGAAATCCGTACCTTAAATAGCAGCAAAAGCCAAAGCAAAAGCAAGCAAGAAATCAACTGATTCTACAAAGCCTCCAAATTGCAAGTTGCTCCTAAATTCCGACTCATAACAGTCTGACTCTAGAACAATACAAATTCCCCCTTTTTAATTTTTATAACACTCAATGTATGCTACTTATAATTTTTATAAATTAGATTAGAAACTACACTACCATGCATCATGATTATGCCATGCATTTACTAGACTCAATAATCATAAGTCATGCAACTCATATAATATCCTTACCTAGCATTTATCAAATGATCATGTATCCTAATCCAAATTCAATTAATTTATGTAAGTCTAGTATGCCATGCAACTCAATTGGTACGATTCGAGTACCAATTATACATCTCATCTCACATGCAACACTTATGCAAATGCTAATGCAACATTTAGTAAAAACTATTGTATTTAGTTTTCCAATCAATTATAATAAGTATCACTAATTCTAATATGCAAAAATGCATGCATGATATGACCAAAAATTAGGGTTTAATGCCAAAATTCTAATCCAAACCCAATATGATCTCTTTTTACCAAAATAACCCTTAAACCCAAAGAGGTCAATATTGCAACATAAGTAATAATTATCCAATAAAATGCATGACATGCAGAATCTCATATTTACCCTTTATATACATGCACCTATTTATATCAAAACTAAATGCGATACTTAATTAAAATAATGTCATATGTTTAACTATGCTTAACAATTCCTATTATGCATAAAATTCCCACATATTAATCATCACACACAAGTATTCAATCCATCTCAATTTCGCATTACTCAGATGGTACACATCAATCAAATTTCATAAAATTCCCAATAAACTCTAAAAATCCCATACACATTCCATCTCAATTAAAACTTGCAATTAAATCAAGAAAATAGCAAGGAATAATAGTATAGAACTAATCCAAAAAGATTACTCACTCAATTTCGGTCAAAGATCGGTGACGTGAGAAAAAGAGCCGAATTCTCTATTACTCGATTTTCGCCACTTAATCCTCGAAAGAATTCTGCAAGACCACTTGGAAATCGATGGAGAGTGCTCCAGGTCGAAGGGCGGCCAAAACAGACAAGTTTGCTTCGATTTTCGAAAAACTTCCATCGAAAAATAGGACGAGGAGAGGCCTCCAATCGACGATCCGAGGGTAGACAATGAGAGAGGGTAGTGATACGAACGCGATGGTACTTTGATCCGATGAAACAATAGAGGAATGGAGGAGATTGAGTTTGAGGGGAGGGGGGCTCGGTTTGGAGAAAGAGAGGCTTGCGCCTCTTTGTTGGTTGCGCACAGAAAGAAACACAGAGAGAAAGGTGGGTTTTTATTCCCGATTTTTTTTTTACAAAATTCAGAAATTATCCAATAAATCAAAAATCAATATCCTATGCATAAAAATAATTATGCAATAAAAGAAAAATTGCTAAGCTTTTTATAATGCCAACTAAAAATTTAGAAATTTTCATATTCTTATTTTAAGAATACTAGTAAGTATAAAAATTTAATTTCCAGCACAGAAATTATTCAAAATAAAACTAACCAAGTGCACCCAATTTTATATTAAAATTAATTTCAGAAATTGTAAAAATTTCAGGTGTCGCAATGATGACATTATATAAATTAATTTATTATATTTTCTTGTTGTGATGGTTACGTTTTAATAACATATGATATGATTAATACAAAATTTTAATGTATGATGACATAAGATATTGAAGTTAATATTTTGTTCATTTTTTACGCTTCTGCAATTTCCTTTTTATATGGTTTTTCATGAAGCCCCTGCTCTTTAAAATATTAAAAACACAACATTCTACAACAAATAATAGTAATAATAATAATAAATAATAATAATAATAATAATAATAATAATAATAATAATAAATAGAATATAATAACTGTATAGATTATGTCAATTAAATAATAATAATAATAATAATAAATAGAATATAATAACTGTATAGAATATGTGAATTATATATAATGCTCAACTGAAACTAAACATATAGGTCGTGTGTGCGTAAAATCGATTAATTAAAACTCGCTAAGATACATCAGCTTAATCTCAGTAGTCAAGATTTTCTATCTTTCATCTTGACTACTTATAAAAGCACCAATTCAAAGATCTATCCAAAATTTGAATCCAAAAAAGCAAACAATTGTTTACCCAATGTAATATGGACCGTCCATTTTTGCGATTTGATCAGATCAGTGGTATAGATTTAATAATGAGATAAAAAATTTAAACTTTTGTTTAGACCGTGTTAACATCTGCGCAGATGGTTATTTTCTTTCTTAATTTGTGCGCATAGTAAAAGAAAGAAAAAAAATAAATCAACCCTTTCTCATCATACCAAAATTGCTATCTAACAAAATCGCCTTAATTTTTCTTTCTTATTCCCACACAATCAGGTGGGCTCGTTTGCTAGTATTTGTAAAGTGTGATTTCAATAACATTGTAAGGTTGAAGAATATTAGGAAATATATTGCTAAAACAATTTATTTGAAATATGTGATAATTTAAAAGGAAACTTTTTTTTTCTATTGAGAGCATTTATTTATAGTGGCATGTAGTGTTCTAAATACGTGTCGTGCCGTGTCAATGTAGTTTTCTAAATACGTATCATGTCGTGTCATGTTGTGTTAAATATGCTGTGTCTGAATCATCTATCATGTCGTATTTATATGTCAAAATTTTTTTAAAAAATAAACATGGTTTACAATTGAATTAAAATATAGATTCATTTTTTATTTTATTTTTATGTGAAAAAACTATTTTTAATTTAACAGTAACCATCCTTTCTTTTCTGGGCTTGGGATCAACTATGTGTTGAGTAAATATAGGCGGAGTTACTAACCTAAAATCGTGTTAATTACAAGAGAGGATACTGAAGTTTATTCCAATCGCTACCACCAATTTGGATGTAAAAATAATATCGAGCTATACGGAAACTAGAATGCTATACTCTGGATGGTCCTTTATATAAAAATTAATACATACTTGTTGCATTAAAGAGACTGGACTTCCTTAAATTAACATTAGTAATTTCCGACCCTAGATAATATTCCCGTAAATTTACAAAATTGTAAATTATTTTCTAATTACTTTATTCATCTATATATACTCTTATTACGAAATAAATTACCAACATGACCCTAGATAATATTCCCGTAAATTTACAAAATTGTAAATTATTTTCTAATTACTTTATTCATCTATATATACTCTTACGAAATAAATTACCAACATGAGCGAGAGTAAAGAAAAAATAATTGATCTTAATCTCCCACGATAAAGGCAACTAGTGGGTATTCGCGTGTTGCGCGATCTATTCTTTTTTATTGGATTTTAAGTTTAGCGTTGTTTTTATATCCTCTATTCTTTCAAACTTAGCTTGCAAACTGACATAATATAGTTGAAATATTACAATTATATTAAATAATAATAAATCAGTAAAAATATGGAAAAAAAATAAAAACTGAAGGGAGTATAACATTATTGTGTACTATTGGATATATATAACATCCGATTTTTTAAGATAAATATTTTCAGCTCGATTTAAGATATATAACATCATCTCTCACAACATATGAGTCGTATCAGTGCATATTCATGTTGATGAAATAAATTGAACGAAGCAACCATTTAAATGTAAAAGAAAACAAACAAAGAAAAACAGTTTGCAATTGATAAGAAGAAAAGAAAAATAGGAAAGACAACTTGTGAGAGAAGAATATGCGATCCTTCTTTTTGATCTGGTAAGAATTGGTACCACGCAGACCATAATTTGAAAGGAATATATCAATAGCAAAGCAGTGGAAAAAGTAATAGTGATTATAGTTGAAATATTAGGTTTCTCAATATTTTCAATAAATATTACTTTAGTATATGAAATAAATTAGGACAGTGATCAACTTGTGCTTTTATGTATTATTAAACTAACATATATAAAGAGAGGTTACATGTAAAACAGGCTTTCATCACTCGTCAGAACCTGAAACTGGAGTTTAACCTCAAACCCAGTTCATAAAAATGTGCTTTCATACATAAGGCACCTGAGTAAGAATGGTCAATTTGTTAGACCAGAAGAACCAAAAAAAAAAAAAAAAGTAAATAAATAAATAGTATTGAGTAATGAATGTACGGGGAGTCTAACTTGGTTCTTGTGAAAACGATCTATCTGAAGAAGAAAAAATATATAAGTTCCAGCACTGAACGCCAAAATAATTCAGAAAAAATTGTCTAAAATTCAATTAAATTCGGTAAAGAGAAGGAGCCAAGTAGTCAATACATTTACCATTAGCGTCTCAATTAAATGGATTTTCTCAATTCGTGGCCATACTAAGAAAAATGCTCATAAAAAGTGAAAGAAAAAAGTGAGAAATCAAAGGGAATTAATATATGTTATGATGGTAATGTGTAGGTCGATGATTGAAGTCACGAAAAGGTACTCTGATACTTCTATCAAGTGTTGTCGGCTTCATGATCCTTTTGTTCGTTTGCTGGCAATCCACGAAGCCAAGGAGAAAAGATTTGTACGGATAGATTTTTGTTCTATCGTAGATCTGTTTGATACTAGCTATAAGATTTCAATCAACATGGTAAAAGAAAATCACAAATTTGGTGACAAAAACCTGGATTTTACATTTTTACACAATTGGATATAACAAAATTGGCTGATGCTAGTTGTATGTTCAATTTTGGTGAGAATTTACCTCTTGAAACTCCATTAATGTCTAAAGTACTGGAAATTGACAATTCTAAAGTTAAAGTGGACCTACCGAGAGCAGTTAAGATGAGGGTAGAGTTAAGATACCTTGATTTGAATGACTTGAGATTGTTGCCTGATATTCTAGAAATCAAAGGATCAGATCAACATCTTAGAACTCTAGTTGTTAGAGATACAACTATCGAGACCCTACCATCAAATGAGTTATTGAAAATGAGATCCCTGAGGCATCTTTCGTTGAAAAATACAAAAGTACGTGAGATTCCCGAATATTTCACGAAATTAGAGCATCTGGATGTTAGAAATACATTTGTTCGGTCCTTACCTGACTCATTATGGAGCAATTTAAGGTACGTACTTGCCACTGACACGTTACAACATCTTGCTGGACCACCAGGTTCACTCAATGAAAATAATAGAATAATAAATCTTGGTAGACAACCAAAAAATTATGACCGGCTACAGACTCTGGAAACTGTACACGTTACAAAAGATTGGGCCAAAATTATACCGAAGTTTGATTCTAGTGCGATGAAAAAGTTGGGGCTCTCTTATTTTCAAAATGATTTTACCACCGACAATGCATTAGATTGGAATAATATAATAACCAAAATTCTACATGGTTTAGGCAACCTATCATCTTTAAAGATACAAGGGAGTAATGTTCGTGCAGACATAATTAATGTGAGGACCTGTCCAAGCTATGAGAACACATTAAAACACCTGAGTGTAGGCGGGTCATACTCTCTATTTAGTCTAATGGGAATTCAATTGCCTCCGCACTTGATCACTCTGAGGCTGGATAATCTTGAGTTTGATGAGGATCCTATGCCCATTTTAGGAGAACTGAAAAAATTAGAGAGTCTTCAGATGAGGTGGTTGCTGTACACTGCGCAAGACAAAAGAATGATTTGTTCAGATGGGAAATTCCCTAAACTAAAAAGGTTGCATCTTTCTGATATCTCTAACCTCGAAGAATGGTCAGTGGAGGAAGGAGCATTATCCAGTATCACACATGTTGTCATTGAGAGTTGCAGAAATCTCAAAAATCTTTCTGACTCTTTAGTGCATCGTGAGAAACCTCCACAGGAGTTGCACCTGAAAGTTATGCCAACTGGATTTACAAATTTGTTCTCGGGTCTTCCATTTGTCAAAATCACCAAAAATCCGGTTTGATGCTGCGGTGTACCTTTCACCCTTCTTATTCCACAGGTAAATTTCATCAATTTGTTTTATTCTTGCTTTAATTTGTTCTTGTTGTTTTATGTTTCCACTTTCCAGTAGTGTTCATGTACTAAAGAAATTTTGCCCCGCTTGGCAGTTTTTTTTTTGAAAAAGAGGTGGGAGCGCCACCCAATTTTCATTTTCATGAAAATCAAACAGTTACAAACAAAAAGAAAAAAGGTAAAACATCATACACGTCATACCCAGGAAGAGAAATTACATTCAGAACTAAGCAACAAAACTAATCCTTAGTGAGTTGAAAGATTATAAGAGACATCAAACCACCCCTATTCCAAGTTCTATTAAAAGGTAAAACATGCATCAGATTATAGGATCAATAGGACACTATCCACTGAACATGGATTTTGCGATCATGGTCAGCAAATGTGATATGTGCTGGTCCTGGACTCTCTTGTATAGGTATCAGTTCCCAATCAGACGGTATCCATCTCTTCAATGCTTTTTTCACCTCTGCATTCATGGATCCTGTCCAATAATCAATCAAAGAGCAAATTTGGATTAGTAAGTTTCTAGTTGTAGCAGGTCGTTTATTCTCAAAAATCACTTTATTTCTACATAACCACACTGTCCAGCAAACAACACTAACTATAATTAGGAAGGCTTGTTTATCATGACTATGCAAAACATCAGCAGTATTTAGAACATCTTGGCAGTTTTGTTCATCTTGTGATCAGTATTTTATCAGAATAATAATATGAAGGGGCAACCAGTGCCAAATCAGTAGAATTTTTTTATGCCTAAACTATGATTCAATAATTTTCTTTATAAAGTCAAATCAAATATATGCTCCTGGGATTAAGAAAAAATTAACAAAAAAACAGAAAAACAGAGGATCCTACCTGAAATTTTTTCTAGAAAAAATAAGCCAACCTCATCCTCTGTTTCTCCTTAATTCTGAAACTATGTACATTAGAGAGTTCTTTGTATAGATGTTTATGAGGCATAAATGATGATATTGCAATTTCGTAATCACCAGGTCGACTTTTGAGATGTTTTCTGATGGTTAAAGTGCATTGCTGCTATAATGCTTCGGAAGTTTGCTTTGATGTTTTAACGTTTTGTTATAAGACATTATTTCTCTTTTATTTATCAACTTTGTAAACTTTATTTAGTTCCCTTCTTGTCCGTAGCAGGTTATCTGTGTTTCTTGTTTAATTTGATGGAACTTGTTTATGATATGTAATTAATGCTGAAGTCAACTTTTGGGATGTTTATGTTCTGAAGTTGCAAATTACAATAAAGATCTCCATGAGAACAAAAGCACAATTTTACATTACCAGTTTACTGCAAATCCTAAATGTGAATGTTGCAGCACAAGAAATTAGGATTAATTTATTTCCGAAAAGCATAGTTATTTTTGTATATTTTATGAGGTCAAATAGGATAATGGATCTTCATGTTGTTAATCGTGAGTGGAAATGCATTGCAGCAGTGTTTTGGAAACCGTATCAAATATCGAAAAATTCCGGTCAAATTGGAAACTAGTACAGTGACCGAAAGGACGGTATCCGGTATTATAATAAAAAATACCGGACAATTTCAGAAAATACCGAATTTCAGCCACCTGGCCGGTAGGAATGCCGGTACGGTTTTAAAAACACTACATCGCAGTTGACAAAAAAAACAGAAAAAACATAGCTTTTCAGATGCCTGTCATAGTAACTGGACACAGACAATTTCTGTGAGGTAGAATGTCGCATCGGCTCTATTATTCTGTTGCTCACACGTTGCATTCTGTCTAAATAAGCCACCAGCCTGAAGCTAGCAAAGTCCCTTGCAAACGTTTTTGGTTCACCATATGGACGTCCGCATGTAAAAGCAACATATTTTTTATATAGTTTCTATCTATATGTATCCTTGTATCCTTATCAATTTAGAAACCGAATACTTTTCCAGTTGTTCAACATATCCTTACGGTAAATCTATTTGCCGAAACTTTTGGTTTAATTGCAAAGAGCAATATATCTTGAGTGAAAGGTCGTATGTTTAAAATCCCGTTCGAGAAATTTTTCATAGAACTTTAATTTAAAAATAAGTTGGAACGCTTGACCTCCAATTTGTCTTAAAAAAAATAAAAAAAGTACCCCTAGGCATAATCTATATACCGAATTGATGATATTTCGGTCCCTTTGAATATAAAACATCATAATTTGTATCTAAAGAAGCAACAATAATTTTATAGGCCACTGTTCTCTAGCAAACTTCGAAACTCTAATTAATAAGAGAGGCTTTTCTCATGGCCCTTGGTTTAATCGATACTAGGCTTAGAATGGATAGGATTCACATTTTTATTTAGCATTGAAGTTAGTATTTTATTAGTTGTTAGTTTGTTGCAAACAACTTACCTAAGATAGGCTTTTCTCATGGCCCTTGGTTTAATCGATTACTAGGCTTAGAATGGATAGGATTCACATTTTTATTTAGCATTGAAGTTAGTATTTTATTAGTTGTTAGTTTGTTGCAAACAACTTACCTAAGATATCATTCTTTGGGTGTACAAGAATTCTAATTTTTCCATGAAATGGAATTCAAGGCATGGTCCACGAAAGGAGAGAAAGTAGCAGTCCAGACTAATCACAACCAACACTGAATACAAATTCTCTACTAAATTGTAAAGAAAAGAAGTATTTATGTCGGAAATCATGTGATTTCATCATGTGAAAATGACTCGGTATGCATATTTCTAGATTTCAATGAAATCCCCATTTCAGAAAAAGAAAAAGTCCATTATGTTCGGTCCTCCAATTATTAAAATCATCCAAATGACAACAGAGATCACCACAAGAACAAATTCACAATCATACGTCAACGCCCATCAATTTGGGGCTTAACATCCAAAAAGTAGCTACCCCAATTTTCCCAAATTGGTAATTATTACAACATAGGCTCTCTTTCTCACACACTCCAAATTTGCTATCACATCCTGGATTTAGCAACGACAGCAGTGGCACCACCATTCATCCCCTCAGCACCTGATCTAGTCCAAGTCTCCTTGAACTGTTCTTCAGTGACACCTGCACATATAAACATGTTTACAAGTTACAATTGATTTAATGAAAGTACAGTAAATAATAAATCCTTGCGTAGATCCTAGAGCAAATCAAATCAAGTTCCGGTGCAGTTGTGAGAGAGAGCAGAGAAAATGTACCTTTTCCCATAGCAGCTGTGGAGGAGATGCCACCTTGAACTGTCTTCAGATACCGGTCATAATAATTGGCTCCGGACCATTTCTGGTGAGCCAGAGTGTCGACTCCGTTGTTTCTTTCCTCTCGTTGGATTCTTTCGACATAGGCCAGCATGCCGCGACGTGCAAAGTCCTTTGCAAATGTATCCACCACAAGTGCGTCAGCATGGAAACCAGCCAGGGTGATGAACTGCCAGCAGAAACCGAGCTGAGCAATTTTCGGTATGAATTGCATCATGTCAAGATCCGTCATGCCAGATGCATCCCAGTTAAATGATGGAGAAAGGTTGTAAGCTAGCATGATTTCAGGGTGAGCCATTTTGACACCGGTCGCAAACTCTGTGCACTCATTGAGGTCTGGGCTTGATGTTTCCATCCAGATGAGATCTGCATGGGGTGCAAAAGCACGGCCACGAACAACAGCTGCCATCACAGACCCACGGAACCGGTAGAATCCCTCCCGGGTCCTCGGTAGGTCCCAGTCCCAGAACAGATTGGTTACACCAAGTCGTTCTGCTATTTCTCTTGCCTGGACAATTTCAAATTAGTGATGAATTTATAATTGAAATCTGAAATAGAATTTTTTGTATAATACATTTTGTCAAATTCAAATATAATATTTACTCAAAATAATCTAAAGAGTATATAATTTTATCGATCCACACATAGCATTTAATTTGGGCGCAAATTGAATAAACATGCAGGATACAAATTGAATATCAATATCTTATTGCTGGGTTAAAAAAATTCTACAAAATTTTAGAATAGAATCTCTTCTAAGCTTAGTTCCTTACTTGCTCATTAGATAGGCACTTATCGAAGCTTGAGCAATTAGCCCATTCACTCAGCCTCCTCTGCTTCTCAGCTTCTCCAACATTCATCCTCTGTATAGCATTGACAATACAGTCAGAGAACGTCATCAGACCAGCATCAGCAATCCATCTGTCTTCAATAGCCTGCAATTCTGCACCAGTCTTGCCGACAGCCATGGCATCAGCAAGGACAGTAGCGAGGGCCTTGCCTTTTAGTGCAGGGTTGGTTGCACCAAGGATGAATTGGTGGTCTCTTGAGTCGACATTTGTTTGGATAAGGTTTGCAGCAACTGCATCAGTACGAGCAACTAAGAGGGTTTCCACACCCATCACATCAAATTGTAGACGTGCTGCCACCAGACGGTTGATGTGCTCACTGATTGCCACAAGCACCTGAAATAAGTTATTTTAGTGAGTTATAAAGTTGACAAAGTGGTTAATACTTCTATTACTATACGAAATTAAAGAGTATTCCCGATATATCAGCTGTTCATTAATTTTTATTGATGTACTTATGATACTAGGAAAAATTTTTCTATGCACTAATCTGTGATTTTTAAATATTCTGTACTATTGCTTTATATTATCATTTTTTCCATACAACTATACCTTGCCAGCCATGTGTCCGCATTTCTTTGTAACGGAGGATTGGTCCTCTATATGCACCCCAGCCGCACCACGCTCAACAAACAGCTTGCACAGTTTAACAGTTGCTGTTGTTCCACCGAAGCCAGTATCACCGTCTGCAATGATCGGCTTAAGATAGTCAACATATGGTGTGCGTGCACGCTCATCACGTGACATGCTCATACGGGCCTCATGCTGCTTTCGGTCATGATATTGCTGTGCAAAAAATAGGTGCTCGACCTTGTTTGGGACAGTGTCATATGGGTAGTCAGCAAGGTCAGGCCCTGGCTCGTTGGTGGTGGTGTGAGTTGAAGAGCATTGCCAGCCAGAAACATAGATTGAGTCAAGATGCTTGGCCATCATTGTTACCTGTAACATTATAAAATCAATTGATTCATTTGGGTCAAGAAAGAAATATTATATGAAAATATCAGAGTTTCCTTTTTCTTACCATGCCTAATGCCAGATGCCCGTACCCATAAAGACAACTATGAGATCTATATGTTGAGATTTTTATTTCTCCTTTTATTATGTGCTTTCTTTTGTAATTAGTATGGAGGAATTAACCAATTAGTAAAATTTCACTTGCAATGATATAACAGAACCTAGCAGTTGGGGATAAGGCAGAAAAATTGGGTGGAAAATATGTATATAATGCACAGATATACAACATGCAACTATATTGACGTGGCAAGTTGGCAACAGTAGTTTTTTTTCTCATATTTCAATTTTTCTTAAAAGAAAATTAGCCATAGTTTACAGTACTCAATCAAATTATTCTTTTGCAATAGCCAATCTTCTGTAATAAATCTATTTCAAAGTATTCTAGTGAGTAACAACCTGAACAGGGTCAAGGGCGCCGAAAGTACGGGAGGCGGTACCATTGGCCTGATGGGTTTTGAGGGTGCGCCACAGCTTCTTGGCAAGCTCGTTCGAGGCATAGCTCTGTTTGAGAGTGCCGCGCAACATGACCACATCACGGGCAGTGTATGGCCTCTTGGTCAGCCTGAAACGCTCACTGTTCCACCATGCCTGAACCTCTGCCACCTCCGCCTCGAACCTCCCTTCCTCCTCCATTATCTGCACAACGAGTCAAGAATCAACCTTTAAATTAGAAGAAAGAGTGATTTTTTGCCAGCTCAAGGGAGCCTTGTTGATCAGAATTCAGGCTTTGTTATTTGAAAGGCACTAATAACAATTAGCGAAAGAAACAATGCTATCAGTGGCTGTTCAAGGTAACAATCTGCTATAATTAGAAAGATGTCATATGATTAAAGTCAGTTCGACTTAGATTAGATCAAGATAATGGCATAGTAGTTGACGCTCTGTTTGGTCTAATGTCAAAAATTCACATAATTTAAACAGATGGAAGTAGAAGAAAATACATATTGCGTGCTGAAAATCAGATGAATATTAAAATTACAAACCAGAGAAGGCACAGAGAAGGATGAAGCCATGGCAACCCTAAGGCTTGGAGAGAGAAAGAAAAAGAGAGAAGAGTAAAGATGACTTCTAAAAGACTACTATTGGTTCATGCAAGTATGATCTCCATTCTCTTTCATGCTCCTTTTATAGGAGAATGCAAGGTGATAACCTTGAAATTATGAACGGTGACGACTGGGAAATTACATCTCTACTTCTCTTGGATAAAAACAGAGTTCACCAAACAGGAAAAACACTTTTTAACCGTAATATCATGCTTCATGCAAATCCCTTTATCTTTGAATTTTACAAAGTAGTCCTCATATGAGTCTATTATAGCATCTATCGGCGAATTGTATTTTGTGCCAAATTTGAAATACATATATCCTCCGGCCGGATCACTGATAGATCAATCGAGTGAGAAATTTTTCCAAAATTTGTGCTTCTAGTTAAAAATTGAATCGTCCAATTTGAATATATAGAAAAATTGTACGCTACATTTTGAATTGAAGTGACCTTTATACTTTTTTTGTATTCAGCAGCTAAATTATTATCCATAGAGCGTAAAACTGTTCTCCTATATATTGACTTAATTATTCTTAGCATTACAATCTTTATAAATTAAATAAAATCATAAAATTAATCGACAGTTTGACTTGTAATTAACACTACATCCTACTGAAAAAATATTTCAATTTTATTTCTGTCACACCCCAAGACCCAGGGCATGACAGGACCAACACTAACTGCACACTGACTACAGTACATCTCTCAAGTTTAGCTGAAATTTAAATTGAAAATGTAAAGTTTAATACACAAGCATGCTACAGCTGGCTGTAAAATAAAGTCTAAATATATATTTTTTTATTTAGTATTTCTTTCAAACAAAGACATTCTATTTCAAACAAATAAACCAGAACCCAAAAAACACGAGTTGAAAGCTAATTAAACCATCAGATTCATTTAATTCTTTTTAGATATACAAAAGTAAGGAGTTCCTGACATAAACGTTGTCACAAAATAAAGGAATGCAAGGGTACTTCCAACACAAATACAAGCAGAATCACCACAAGTTAACTCAACTAAACCAAGGACAAAAGTACAGCTATGCTTGGGATATCAATGAGAAGATATAAAACAGAAATTAACAGTGTGTCATAATGCACTCAAAATATTAGTACTGGGCACGAAATTTGAAAACATCAAAGCTACTTATCAAAATAACTGCTAACAGTGCCCTCCTCTCAAGCTTGTAGTCTATATAAGTCAAAGTTACACAATTTACTTAAAAAAAATAAATTATATAAGCAGAAAGTAAAATCCAAGGGTAACCTACACAGATTTTATGCAATTCCTCTCACTGACACTAAGTAGTTGTACAAAGGCTAACCTTACAAACTTTAAAATATGCAAGTAATTTCAGAAACTATCATGAAGATGCATATACTTTTACTTTATAAGCTATCCCATTACCATTTCCCAGCAACATGCCTTAACCTATCCTTTATGGACTAATCTGATGCAAAATAAGATATCAGAACCTATACAAGTTACATGATACTTACTAGTAATTATCCAAATAAAAGATGATGATGCAAGCATCATTGACAGAAGATGAAATCAGATTTGTATAAGCCCATTTACACGATTTACAAATATCATGTACTAGAGCATGATCTAACTGTAACCACCACAAGATTAACAATATTTATACAGTTTTACAGATATAAGTTTCATATGATATACCAGAGACGAGGACACTACCATCAGAAAGGAAGGTAGTGCAATTTACAAGTACACAAACTAGACCTCCTTCAGAAACAAAAAAAAATATCAGATTATAACACTAGCACAACAATATAGTTTACAATACAGCTATTCAAGCTAACTAGTTTGCACTTCCAAAATATTTAGTCATAAGTAATAGATGCCAGTAAACATAGCTAAAGTTGCAAGTTTGATCCAAAAACGAAATATACCACACTTGGAGATGATATGATACTTACCAAGTGACAACAAAATGACCTATCCTTCCACAGCTCTGACCCCGCTCTTTAACCCTGGAACCCACAAAAGTGGAGAATGAGATAAAGAAAAACTTTATCTCAGTACGGTATTTAGTTCCAGCCACTTGAATTTTAAATTTCAAGTTTAGAACTAATTACATTACTGAGTTAAAATACAATAAAAGATTAATTAAGAATTCAATTAAATCACTTCTCAATAGGCATCTCAATATCAAACTAACTCATTAAATGCAATATGAAATATGAGTCCAGCAACTTTTCAACAACAGTTCAGATTTGAAAGTAAAACAAATGCTGGCTCAATTATTGGACAATCAAGTAATATGCAAGTCTGGTTTCGTTGATCAGTTCAAGTCAGTAATGCTGCGAGTCACCTTCTTTGGGGACTACCAACAGCCAATTAATTCAATCTCAGTTCAGTCAAATAAATATTCCAAATGTACACGGCATGCAGGGAACACTCACACTCTGGACCATTCCAGACTGGGCCTTTAGAGTCCCGGTACATAAGCGCTTATTACACGGTGCTTGGTAGGATGGGTCATGACTCCACCTCCAAACATTACGAGTGTCTATCTCAACCACACAAGCTGTACTTTACCTCAATCAAATCACATTTCAATCGGATACCATTCAATATGCCACTAAACAATCATGCATCATTTACATAGAAATAGATTTTCATGAATGCAAGAATTAGTGAACACAACATGAAATCTGCTAATTAGGTCTCTATATCTGTATATAAATAAAAATAAATAAATTTAAAACTCAAGCGGAACCCGTACCTGAATCAAAATAAAACGCAGCAATTAACAACAAGAAATCCTACATATCGTCAGTCTCACCGGCTGCAACCGGCTCCGACACTTGGCCTGACTCTACAAGAATAAAAGCTACACTAAGTCCTTAAAGCCAGCAAATAAAACAAGTAATAGGCAAACAAAAAACAAAAAAAAAAAATAGACAAGTAATACAATTCATGCTTTGCAACTGAACACTATAAAATCTAAAGATGAATATTTCTTTAATTATACTAATTAGGGGTAGTACTTAGTAAATTTCAGAACTGAACAGAGATTACCAGTACTAGACAATGGCATGTGACAGTGAAATCATGGTACCAGTAAGTAGGCTGAATTAGGGTTTTACACCTAACTAAGCTGAAAACAATTTTGGTACCTAACGTCCCTATCCAACTAGTTTACCACTAAGTAATTTCATTAAGGACTTAAGTTTACTAGTTATGTTACCCGAAAATAAAAACAAATAATAAAATTAACAAATTACAATGAGCAATAAGAAACAGTAAAAGTGACCCAAATTAATACACTTGTAAAGAGAACATAACAACTTCTGTCGAGGAGCAAATTTCACAACAAAATTTATGTGCTCTAGAGAAGTGAATTTCAGTTCTAAGTTTTTCTCAAATTGGAAAACTTTGAAACCAACAAAAAAAATTCAGATACACAATCAATTTCAGAAGAAAAAAAAAAAAATTGACAATTAACTTTAAAATACAATGGATAATAGCAATATACTACTGATTCAGAAACTTACCTAATTGATGTAACAAATCGAAGAGATGGAAAGGGAAAAGAGGAACTCGACTTCCAGAAATTCGCCACTGGAACGACTAGAGAAACGGCCCCCTTAAATAAAAATCTATTTTTGCTAAGACCTTTGTTTGAATTACGGATTGGGTTTTGAGGTACTAATTCAGGAGAGAAGCACTTAGTTGAGAAAGAAGCAATTTAGAGAGAATGGAGGCGTGTAAGACCAGATCCAGGAATTAAGGGATAAAGTTTCACAAGTCCTTTCTCCAAAACTACAATTGCACCTGGTGCACGACTGAACCAAAAAACCTAAATCTAGTACTACAAGTGGGCTCCACAAGACATAAGTAGATGCTAGAATAGACCAAGAGTGTAAAGTAATTGAGTAAAAAAAAAAAAGAGATTCTTTTCTGCCATTGCTATACGACCAGAGAGAGAAAAAAAAAATTATTCCTAATATCTTTATAATAAATGGTAGTACTTCACAAAAGACATCCCAACAACTATCCTGTGCAAAAACGTGCAACAAAGGTAGTGGAAACTTTTTTTTTTCTCTTAATATATAATCAGAAAGTAAGCATTGAAGACTCAAATTACTATAACATTGAGTATAAAGTTGAAAATCTCAAGAAATAAATTCACTCATCAAAAATCAAGTAAGTATTTTAGAATTTCAGAAAAAAAAAAATCAACAAAATTATCTAGTGTTACATTCCTCCCCCCTTAAAACCCCGTTCAGTCCTCTGAACGAAGCACGTACCTGAGACGTCAAACAACTCGGGATATCTCTCTCTCATGTCTGATTCTGACTCCCAAGTAGCCTCCTTTACTGAGTGCCGGTTCCATTGAACCAGGACAAACCTGAGTGTACGGCTGCGTAGCCGCTGTTCCTTACTATCCAATATTCGCAAAGGTCGCTCTTCATAAGACAAATCTGTTTCTAACTGCAAATCTGAGTAGTCTAGTCTATGAGAAGGATCATGTATATATCGACGGAGCTGAGATACATGAAAAACCGGGTGTACCCGATCTAAACTTGGGGGCAGTTTTAATTTATAAGCCACAGCCCCAACTCTTTCATCTACATCAAATGGTCCAATGTAGCGTGGACTTAACTTCCCTGAAACTCCAAATCTGAAAACGCCTCGAGTCGGTGAAACCTTAAGCAATACAGGTTCACCTTTCTTGTATTCTATAGACCGTCTATGCACATCAGCATACCTCTTCTGCCTCTCTTGTGCAGCCTTAAGACGACTCAAAGCAAGTCTGATCTTTTCTGCACTTTCTGAAATTAGCTCGGGCCCTGTAGGAGAATAGGTCCCTTTTAACTTCCACCATAATGGTGTCCTGCAAGGCTGTCCATAAAGCACTTCATATGGTGGCATCCCAATGCTAGCATGATAACTATTGTTATATGCTAACTCAGCCAAGTGCAAATGATCTAACCAAGATCCTCCAAAACTCAGAGCACACGCTCGTAACATGTCTTCTAGAGTTTGAATTGTACGCTCTGACTGGCCATCCGTTTGCGGATGATGGGCTGTACTGAATTTCAACTTTGTGCCCATTGCCTCTTGGAAGCTTTTCCAAAAATGAGAGGTAAAGCGTCCATCTCGATCAGAAATAATCTCTTGTGGACAGCCATGTAATCGGCACCAATGCCGCATGAATAATTCAGCTAAGTCGCGGCTGCCCATATCTGATCTGATTGGTATGAATCGTGCCACCTTGGTTAGGCGGTCCACAATCACCCAAATGCCATCTACACGGCCTTTAGTTCGAGGAAAACCAAAAACAAAATCCATTGTGACTGATTCAAATTTTTCTCTTGGCCTTTTCAACGGCTGTAAAAGACCAGCAGTCTTTTGCCTATCGGCTTTTACTTGTTGACACACCAAACATTTTGCCACAAACTCAGCTATTTCTCTTTTCATCTTAGGCCACCAGAAATGTCGCTTTAAATCCTGATACATCTTCACTTGACCAGGATGAATAGTGTAACCAGAATCATGAGCCTCTTTCAGAATCAGAGACTTCAGCTCTTTGTCATCTGGTACACAAATGCGATCACCAAATCTTAAGAGACCAGATTCACCTAATTTGAAACTGCTATTTGGGTCGGTTTCGGCATGAAGTCGGAATTTTTGGCACTTATCATCTACTTGTTGCGCTGATTGGATTCTTGCTGGTAGGTTAGGTTGAATTTCAAGTGGGGCTACTATTAGGGTTGCAATTGCAGCATGGAAAAGTGGTCTACACAAGTTCTGGTTAGCAAGGGTTTGGTTGACAAGGGTTTTGGCTAGGTCACAAGATAACTCTACATTCATGTCCATTCTTCTCATCTCCTCTACTAACTTCAACTCACCAGTGATCAAAGTAGCAATATTTGTCTGACTTTTTCGGCTCAATGCATCAGCTACTAAATTAGCCTTACCGGCATAATACAAAATCTCCAAGTCATAGTCCTTTAGAAGCTCTATCCATCTCCTTTGTCGGAGGTTCAACTCTTTCTGTGAGAATATATACTTGAGACTTTGGTGGTCTGTATATACTTTGCACTTTGCACCATATAAGTAATGTCTCCACAACTTTAGTGCAAAGATAACAGCAGCTAATTCCAAGTCATGTGTAGGGTAATTCAGCTCATGTACCTTGAGTTGTCGCGAGCCATATGCAATGACATGCTTATCTTGCATAAGTACACATCCGAGCCCAACTCGAGATGCATCTGTGTACACCGCGAACTCTTTGTCAGGCACTGGCATTGCCAAAATTGGTGCTGCCATAAGCCTACTTTTCAAATTCTGGAAGCTCTCTTCCTGAGCTCCACCCCACCTGAACTTAACCTCTTTGTGCAGCAGTTGGGTTAGCGGCCGAGCAATTTTTGAAAAACCTTCTACGAACCGTCTGTAGTACCCGGCCAACCCAAGAAAACTACGCACTTCCTTTACTGTCCTTGGCTGTTCCCAGTCAGCTATTGCCCGCACCTTTGCGGGGTCCACGGACAATCCTTTTCTTGAAATAATATGCCCAAGAAAAGCCACCTCTTCGAGCCAAAAGTCACACTTGGACAGTTTACCAAAGAGTTTATGTTCTCTTAATCGAGTCAACACTGCTCGCAAGTGTTCAGTATGCTCTTCAGAAGTGCGAGAGTATATAAGAATGTCATCAATAAAGACAACCACAAAGCTATCTAAATACTCTCGAAAGACCCGATTCATTAGGTCCATAAAGGCTGCTGGAGCATTTGTCAACCCAAAGGGCATTACTAAATACTCGTAGTGCCCATACCTTGATCGAAAAGCTGTCTTTTCGACATCTTCAGGTTTTATCCTTAGTTGATGATAACCTGTTCTGAGGTCAATCCTTGAATAAACTGACGACCCTTGTAGCTGGTCGAACAGGTCATCAATCCTTGGTAATGGGTACTTATTCTTGATGGTCACCTTATTAAGCTCTCTATAATCAATGCAAAGTCTCAACGTGCCATCCTTCTTCTTCACAAAGAGCACTGGTGCACCCCATGGTGAAGTACTTGGCCTTATGAAACCCTTAGCCAATAACTCTTCTAGCTGGACCTTAAGTTCCTTAAGTTCAGCTGGTGCCATTCGGTATGGAGCCTTAAAGATAGGTTGGGTGCCCGGCATAAGTTCAATGCCGAACTCAACTTCTCGTTGCGGCGGCATTCCAGAAATATCATCAGGAAACACATCTGGAAATTCTTGCACAATTGGAATGGATTGAATATTTGGCTGTCCAGTTGATTCCACACAAACAACCGCAAGATATGCCACACAACCAGCCCCTAATAAGTGTCGTGTTTCAATGGCAGAAATGCAAGGAATTACATCGCCATGAACTCGAAAGTTCAGCGAACACTTTGTTGGTTTGCCAAGAGAAAACTGAATTTGCCGCTTGGCACACTCAATCACGGCATTGTGTTGCACTAGCCAATCAAATCCAAGTAACATGTCATACCCAACTATATCTAACACAATAGCATTCACTTGTAACTCTCTACCAGCCACCAATACTTTCAGCCCTTGACATTCTGAAACTACTTGATTGAAGTGCCCGAGTGGTGTGCATACACTCGAGACATCGCCTCTCAAAGTCGTCTCCCAACCACAAGAACCCACAAACTCTCTAGACACTACTGTGTGACTACAACCAGTATCAAACAAGACAAAAGCTGAATGCCCTGAAACAGAAAGTATACCTGATAATAACTCCATTGTGGCTGCTGTACTCAAGGGCTCACACCCTATTTCTTGGTTGTTTAAATCTTCTTGCTTTAATTCCATAGCATAAACTCCTGCTCGACCTCCATTTCGACCCCCTGAGCGGCCTCCTGCCCGACCTCCTGACTGTCCCCCAAATCTACCACCATTTCGACCAGACCCTTGGCCCCCACCCTGTAGGTGGCCTCCACTGGCTGATCCTCGGCCCCCGCCCTGCAGGTGGCCTTCGCTGCCTTTATTGCCTTGTTCATTCCATGGTGGTGAAACTGGGCAATCCTTCCTCCAATGATCTGAGCTACCACAACCAAAACAAGTTCTATTAATTACTCTACATGTAGCTTCACTATGTGGTCTGTTGCACCTTCTGCACCATGATCCCTCTTTCTTCCCTTCCATTTTAACTAGAGGCACTTGAACTGGACCCGGTGCTCGACCTCCACCTTTACCTGAGGACTGCCCTTTGCTGGTCCCCGAGCTAGAACTTGGCCCTTGGCTGAATTTGGGCCGAACGTTTCTTGCCTGAGCCTCTTCTCGCTCTCTCTTTTGATGTTCTTCTAATTGCATTGCATGTTTCAACAAGTCTCTAATTTCTCTTACTGCTGGGTTGTCCACTACACCAGCAAGTTTCGGCCTTAAGCCTTTTATAAATTGCCTCCTATACCGATCAGCATTAGCACGAATGTCAGGTGCATAACGTGAAAGGCTTATAAACTCAGTATGATATTCTGCAACTGTTTTTCCTTCTTGCTTCAAATTCACAAAACGTTCCCTCATCTCTTCTTTCCTCAAATCCCCCACAAACTCCTCATCAAATTTCTCTTCGAACCAATTCCACGGTATTTGTGCTGCCTCTGCCACAAAACCCTCCTTTGTATTCTCCCACCAAAAACGAGCTGTGTTTTCCAAATAATGAGTAGCAAGCTCAACTTCATAATGCTCAGGTGCTCGACAAATGCGGAGCTTATCTTTAATGCTTGCAAGCCACTCTTCAGCCACTTCAATGCTGCCCCCCGAAAAGCTAGGGGGTTTTAAACGGCTGAATCGCTCATACCATTGATAAAATTGGTCTCCTACATCGCCCAACTGAGCAGCCAATACATCTCCACCTCTGCCCCGGCCTAATGCTTGGAATCCACGCTCAATACCAGCAGCAATTCGCTGTTCAAGATCAGCCTGATGCTGCCCCTGAACTGGAGCCTCAGGTTCGGCAACTTGGGGAGGATCTCTACGTGGTCTACCACGGCCACGACCAACCGGAGCCACCTGTCTTGGATGACGCCCTCGCCTATCCATAACAGCCTGTACTACATAAACAATACAACACAAGAAAGCAAACAAGAAATAAGTTAGGTCTCACATCCCACCTAGACTTAACCCCACTCAACCTATTTCAGTCTGGTTCAATTTCAACCTTTCTCTGATACCATAAACTGTCACACCCCAAGACCCAGGGCATGACAGGACCAACACTAACTGCACACTGACTACAGTACATCTCTCAAGTTTAGCTGAAATTTAAATTGAAAATGTAAAGTTTAATACACAAGCATGCTACAGCTGGCTGTAAAATAAAGTCTAAATATATATTTTTTTATTTAGTATTTCTTTCAAACAAAGACATTCTATTTCAAACAAATAAACCAGAACCCAAAAAACACGAGTTGAAAGCTAATTAAACCATCAGATTCATTTAATTCTTTTTAGATATACAAAAGTAAGGAGTTCCTGACATAAACGTTGTCACAAAATAAAGGAATGCAAGGGTACTTCCAACACAAATACAAGCAGAATCACCACAAGTTAACTCAACTAAACCAAGGACAAAAGTACAGCTATGCTTGGGATATCAATGAGAAGATATAAAACAGAAATTAACAGTGTGTCATAATGCACTCAAAATATTAGTACTGGGCACGAAATTTGAAAACATCAAAGCTACTTATCAAAATAACTGCTAACAGTGCCCTCCTCTCAAGCTTGTAGTCTATATAAGTCAAAGTTACACAATTTACTTAAAAAAAATAAATTATATAAGCAGAAAGTAAAATCCAAGGGTAACCTACACAGATTTTATGCAATTCCTCTCACTGACACTAAGTAGTTGTACAAAGGCTAACCTTACAAACTTTAAAATATGCAAGTAATTTCAGAAACTATCATGAAGATGCATATACTTTTACTTTATAAGCTATCCCATTACCATTTCCCAGCAACATGCCTTAACCTATCCTTTATGGACTAATCTGATGCAAAATAAGATATCAGAACCTATACAAGTTACATGATACTTACTAGTAATTATCCAAATAAAAGATGATGATGCAAGCATCATTGACAGAAGATGAAATCAGATTTGTATAAGCCCATTTACACGATTTACAAATATCATGTACTAGAGCATGATCTAACTGTAACCACCACAAGATTAACAATATTTATACAGTTTTACAGATATAAGTTTCATATGATATACCAGAGACGAGGACACTACCATCAGAAAGGAAGGTAGTGCAATTTACAAGTACACAAACTAGACCTCCTTCAGAAACAAAAAAAAATATCAGATTATAACACTAGCACAACAATATAGTTTACAATACAGCTATTCAAGCTAACTAGTTTGCACTTCCAAAATATTTAGTCATAAGTAATAGATGCCAGTAAACATAGCTAAAGTTGCAAGTTTGATCCAAAAACGAAATATACCACACTTGGAGATGATATGATACTTACCAAGTGACAACAAAATGACCTATCCTTCCACAGCTCTGACCCCGCTCTTTAACCCTGGAACCCACAAAAGTGGAGAATGAGATAAAGAAAAACTTTATCTCAGTACGGTATTTAGTTCCAGCCACTTGAATTTTAAATTTCAAGTTTAGAACTAATTACATTACTGAGTTAAAATACAATAAAAGATTAATTAAGAATTCAATTAAATCACTTCTCAATAGGCATCTCAATATCAAACTAACTCATTAAATGCAATATGAAATATGAGTCCAGCAACTTTTCAACAACAGTTCAGATTTGAAAGTAAAACAAATGCTGGCTCAATTATTGGACAATCAAGTAATATGCAAGTCTGGTTTCGTTGATCAGTTCAAGTCAGTAATGCTGCGAGTCACCTTCTTTGGGGACTACCAACAGCCAATTAATTCAATCTCAGTTCAGTCAAATAAATATTCCAAATGTACACGGCATGCAGGGAACACTCACACTCTGGACCATTCCAGACTGGGCCTTTAGAGTCCCGGTACATAAGCGCTTATTACACGGTGCTTGGTAGGATGGGTCATGACTCCACCTCCAAACATTACGAGTGTCTATCTCAACCACACAAGCTGTACTTTACCTCAATCAAATCACATTTCAATCGGATACCATTCAATATGCCACTAAACAATCATGCATCATTTACATAGAAATAGATTTTCATGAATGCAAGAATTAGTGAACACAACATGAAATCTGCTAATTAGGTCTCTATATCTGTATATAAATAAAAATAAATAAATTTAAAACTCAAGCGGAACCCGTACCTGAATCAAAATAAAACGCAGCAATTAACAACAAGAAATCCTACATATCGTCAGTCTCACCGGCTGCAACCGGCTCCGACACTTGGCCTGACTCTACAAGAATAAAAGCTACACTAAGTCCTTAAAGCCAGCAAATAAAACAAGTAATAGGCAAACAAAAAACAAAAAAAAAAAAATAGACAAGTAATACAATTCATGCTTTGCAACTGAACACTATAAAATCTAAAGATGAATATTTCTTTAATTATACTAATTAGGGGTAGTACTTAGTAAATTTCAGAACTGAACAGAGATTACCAGTACTAGACAATGGCATGTGACAGTGAAATCATGGTACCAGTAAGTAGGCTGAATTAGGGTTTTACACCTAACTAAGCTGAAAACAATTTTGGTACCTAACGTCCCTATCCAACTAGTTTACCACTAAGTAATTTCATTAAGGACTTAAGTTTACTAGTTATGTTACCCGAAAATAAAAACAAATAATAAAATTAACAAATTACAATGAGCAATAAGAAACAGTAAAAGTGACCCAAATTAATACACTTGTAAAGAGAACATAACAACTTCTGTCGAGGAGCAAATTTCACAACAAAATTTATGTGCTCTAGAGAAGTGAATTTCAGTTCTAAGTTTTTCTCAAATTGGAAAACTTTGAAACCAACAAAAAAAATTCAGATACACAATCAATTTCAGAAGAAAAAAAAAAAAAAATTGACAATTAACTTTAAAATACAATGGATAATAGCAATATACTACTGATTCAGAAACTTACCTAATTGATGTAACAAATCGAAGAGATGGAAAGGGAAAAGAGGAACTCGACTTCCAGAAATTCGCCACTGGAACGACTAGAGAAACGGCCCCCTTAAATAAAAATCTATTTTTGCTAAGACCTTTGTTTGAATTACGGATTGGGTTTTGAGGTACTAATTCAGGAGAGAAGCACTTAGTTGAGAAAGAAGCAATTTAGAGAGAATGGAGGCGTGTAAGACCAGATCCAGGAATTAAGGGATAAAGTTTCACAAGTCCTTTCTCCAAAACTACAATTGCACCTGGTGCACGACTGAACCAAAAAACCTAAATCTAGTACTACAAGTGGGCTCCACAAGACATAAGTAGATGCTAGAATAGACCAAGAGTGTAAAGTAATTGAGTAAAAAAAAAAAAGAGATTCTTTTCTGCCATTGCTATACGACCAGAGAGAGAAAAAAAAAATTATTCCTAATATCTTTATAATAAATGGTAGTACTTCACAAAAGACATCCCAACAACTATCCTGTGCAAAAACGTGCAACAAAGGTAGTGGAAACTTTTTTTTTCTCTTAATATATAATCAGAAAGTAAGCATTGAAGACTCAAATTACTATAACATTGAGTATAAAGTTGAAAATCTCAAGAAATAAATTCACTCATCAAAAATCAAGTAAGTATTTTAGAATTTCAGAAAAAAAAAAAATCAACAAAATTATCTAGTGTTACAATTTCTATAACAACAACAACAACAACAATAACAACAACAACAACAACAACAACAACAACAACAATAATAATAATAATAGGGGTGTTCAGAAGCACCTTCTTCGAAAAAAATATTATAATAAAATGAAATCCATCACTTTTCCGACATAAAATTCATCAAACTAAAAATATATTTGATACAATAGATTCGTTGGTAATATTTATCCAAATACATAGGATGAAATGAGTGGGAACTATTAATGGCCCATATACGTGAGCACATAAAACAAAGTAGTTTTTGAGGAGAAGAACTTAGGCGCAAAAAACAAACTAGTTGTTACTTGTTACACGGTAACCGTTACACTTAAATTCAAAAACGGTGGAAGTGCCACGACATCACAGCCAAACAGGTATTTTGAAATTTGAGATTGGCTCATAAGGTGTTTCATCTTGTTAGATATCCTACTGACGCAAGAGATGCAATCGATTTTAGATCGTTAGTTATAGATATTAATTATTAAAAAAAATTATTCGTAACTACAGATTTTATGATTAACTTTCATATCAAAACATTACAAACATATATATATATATATATATATACAGAGAGAAAGTTTAATATGCACCACGGACTTTTTCAGAGATATTTTTGTAAATTGACAAATCTAATTTAACCAAACTAATCTACATATTGAAATATCACAGCAAACCAAATTTTACAATTTTTAAGATTTTATTACTATTTTTTTCAAACATTAAAGAGGTGCAATATTGATTTATTTAATCTAATTAACAAAATTATTTGACATATCCATATTTTTATACTGATATTATTACGATTTACGAACTATTTCCATATCTGCCTTCCGAAATTTGTATTTTATGAATAAGAGATTAATTATCTTCCAATATAGTGTGGCACGTTAATTAGATGGCGATGCTGGTGCAGGCCTTTTTTTGTTGTATTATTACTGTTTCTGTTATCTTTTTTTTGCTATGGCGCACTATGACAGAACAATTGATTGATGATTCATTCTATTTTTATTACTTTTCATGTGGCACTGCTGGTAGTACACTGTTGTTTCCTCGTTTTTTCTTTATTATCTATGTAAATTTTATTCCTATTTACCTAAAATTTAGCAGACATAAACCTACCACTGCAAAACAGGAAAATAATGGCCCAGAAAGCTTCCAAAGACAAATTAACCTCCAAATAAAAGAACCAAATGTATCGTTATTACCTGCTAATCGTTTATATCTCCAACAGAAATTGTGATGCAACGAAGGAAAAGTCTAATTAATGGAAGTATTATTATTATCATAATTGAAAATGAGACATGATCTCTTTATAATTAATGAAATGCAAACAATGAATCACAATCAGAAATAAGCTCTTTAGTTTGGAAATTGAGGTTTTCATAAATCTTTTTTATTTTATTTTTTTTGTATCCAAACATTGTTAAACTTTTACATCATTAAACTTACTAAAAAAATATTCATGCATATTGAGGTTTTCATAGTTAACACTGATATTTTCCAGTATACAAAAAAATTGTTTAATTACAAATTAATTAATATCAAGAGGGTGAAAAATAAATCCTTATATATACCTTATAATTTTTATATTTGCTAATGGTCAAACCACTGAGTGAAATAATTAATGACCCTTGAGGATAAGAATGACAATTAGTCAAAATTTGCCAAATTGGTTTGTTAAGTTTAGCTTGAGATATATAGAGTATGATGAGATAATTTAATTTGAGGATTTTAGAGCCGCCACAAGATCAAAAACATTTTATTTTCGAATAAAACATATTATGCGCAAGCGCAACAGTATCGATCCACATTACCTCCCACAACCCTCTTTTTAGGATAAATTTTCAAGGTTGAGGATTACACACAACCTTGCAATTGCAGTTCCTTAGACCGGTGTTATGTCTAGTAGTAGTAGATCGTAACCATCTTGAACACCATTATAATGGAGGCATCCATTAGTTTGATCAACCGATCGAACGCAATAATATAACTTCAATGGAGAAGTCTTATCTTCTCCCTCGTACTCGGCGCCAGTTGATCCAGAACGTGTCATCATATTGCGTCAGATTCTAGATGTAAAATCAGATCAGAGCTGCGTTATATGCGCTGCTTGCAAGTCTCCAGATTAGATGCTGAGGTCATTACATTTGTGTTTGTCCCAAAAAAAAAAAAAAAAAAAAAACATATCTTTGTTAGATTTACATTTAGAACTATTGATTTTGGTTCCTTCTCAATTGTTACCATTACTCATCACCTATACAGGAATGTATAGTGTTAATACTTTGGTTTTAAGATCCACATATTAATGAATACTTGTTCATTTCTTCATAATGTTTATATAGTACTCTGCTCTCGTAAAGTAAATATCATTGATTTTGACTTATTTTACATTTTATGTATAGGATAGCAACGAATTGAAAACGCGCATAAAATAACTAGATTTTTAATCTTAAATTGTAAATTAATTATTGGTTTGATGTTGACTAAAGACATAAAAATATACAATTTACACAACAAAACTTGTCAGATAATTACAACACGATATATGTTGTGATTGTGGTTGTTTTCAGTCGCTTACCGGTCACAACTATTGTGCTTACTATTTCTCTCCTTTTCAAATTTAAATTGTTTGTAATTTCCATATTTTAATTATGTCCACTCTGACGTTTTACATGGCAAGTTAGATCGACACTTTCGATACAATTCCAAAAGGTGCTATTATTTCTTTTAGATAAAAATAACGTTCTAGTCCTTATACTTCTTATTTTAATAAAAATAAAAATAAACCAAAATTAGCTTGAATTTAGGCACTGTAAGTTGCTATAAATTAGTTTTTCACGGTTAGAATGACATTTAAGGTCATACATGCATATATAGGTAATACAGAGACCAAATAATTAATATCTTTTTTTTTTTTGAATTGAATAAAGTTTCATTATTGACAACGTTTATTTTGGCGCATTTCACCTTATATTTAATGCTAAAATCATAGTTGAACAAATATAATCAGAACATAAAAAAGAAAATAATTATCTGCAAATTTGAAAAAAAAAAAATGCAATCAACCGAACATACGGCATTTGGTTTTAGGCGAATTTATATGTAGTGACTGCTCAGAATGTATAACTGTTCGACTGTTAATATCAACGGTTGGTACAATATATGAATCTCATCGATTTTTTTTTTTTTCTACCTCTGTTTACGAGTACTTCCCGTGTTTCGGTTCCAATATATAAATATAGGTGGATCTAATAAATTTCATTATTTTATCTAGTTGCCTCACATTGCGATAATTGTATTTTTGTAAACATAATTTGATATACAACTTACAAGTTGATTCTCAATAAAAAGTTACTGATTTTCCAAATAGTGTTTGAGAAATTTAACATAAAAAGTAGGGAGAAAGTTTAATATGCACCATAGTGCATAGGGTATTCCGTACACCACGGACTTTTTCGGAAATATTATTGTAAATTGACAAATCTAATTTAACCAATCTAATCTACATATTGAAACCTCATACCAAACCAAAATTTACAATTTTTTAAATTTTATTACTATTTTTTTCGAATTTTTTAAAACATGTCATTTTTGGAACATCGTACTATTTACAATTTTTCAAAAATGACATGTTTTAAAAAATTCGAAAAAAATAGTAATAAAATCTCAAAAATTGAAAAATTTGATTTTCTATGAGATTTCAATATGTAGATTAGATTGGTTAAATTAGATTTGTCAGTTTACAAAAATATTCCCGAAAAAGTTTGCGGTGCACGGAATGCCCTATGCACTATAGTGCATATTAAACTTTCTCAAAAGTAGGTCCATAATTTGTCTCCGTAATGACAAATTGACCACAGGTCATACTAAACTAACACTATAGTGATTTTACATCATCAACAAAAAAAAATTTCAAATTTTAAATTTTAAAATTTTTTATTTTTAAATTTAAAATCTAAAAAAAAATAATTTGAAAATTCGAAAATTTTGAATTTAAAAGTTCAAAATTAAAAAATTATTAAAATCTAAAATTCAAAAATTAAAATTTGTAAATCTAAATTTAAAAAATTGAAATTTAATTCATTCATGTCAATAAATTTCTTTCTCATTTCTTAATGAGAGAATATTTTGGACAATTTTAAAAATTTAGAGTAACATTGCTCTAATTTTAGTGGTATATCTATATATTTGACAGAAAATAATGACATAAAATTTATTTTAACCATTTTACAGTGGCATAAAACTAATTTACAATTTAAGAGTGATATATCTCTAATTATCAATTTTTTATAGTGATATATATCTAATTATTCAAAAAAATTTATAGTGAAGCTTATGTGCTGGTTGTAGTCTAGTAAAGGAGCGAAAATAGCGATACTTTCATGTGACGATGTCGCATTGTTGGTAATTTTTTTTTTGGGAAAATTAGATTCATGTCATCTCAAACTTTGAGAAATTAGAAAAATACCACTGCAAAATTCAATCTTCCAAAAATGCCACTTCAAATTGAATTAACTTAGAAATTTGCCACTTTTATCGTATAAACTACTCATCTCTATACCTAAATTTTCTTATTGACTAAATTACCCCTCTTACAAAAGTTCTCTGATGCATCTTTCTTCCCCAATCTTCGTCTCCTCTCCAATCTCCACGTCACTCTTACAAATCGCCACCCATCTCCGTACTCCAGCAAAACCTATCTCTTGCCCTCTGACAGGCACCACTGTCCCCATCTCTACCTTAGTCAGGTGGAATAAAAGTTTTTTAATTCGCCAAATCCAATTTGTCTACTCACAAATATAATCTAGCTTTCATGATGCCAACTCATCTAGCCTATTTCAGCAAAGCAAATCTAAATTCGAGTGTTGACCATAGCCATTTGAAAGTATCATATCAAATTTTGAAAATGATTGTTAAATGGGTAGTAGAGCAAAGGGTGCGATTTCAGAGAGATGAAAGAAGTGCCACGCATAGAGGTAGTAACAAAAAGGGAGTGCTGGAGCCCACAAGAAACTGAGAAATTATCTAAAATTGAGACATGAGTTTGTGTGTGTATTTTGTGCTCGAGTTCGCGTGGGTAACTACTTGGGGGAAGAAAGATCCATTAGATAGAAGGGGCAATTAGTCAATACGAAAATATAGGTACAGAGATGGTTATTTTATACAATAACAGTGGTAAATTTCTAAATAAATTCAATTTAGAGTGGCATTTTTGAAAGACTTAATTTTGTGATGGCATTTTTCTAATTTTTCAAATTTAGAGTGGCATAAATCCAATTTCCCTTTTTTTTTTAGATATTTATAAAACACGCAGCTGCAGCCACAACAATTTCAATTCTTACAAAGTTGAATTGCTGCGCTCAATCAATCAACTATCATTAATCAATACAATTAGTTATACTGATTCACGTTGAATTTCTCCTGTCCGTTACTATATTTATCATATCTTCCAGCGTTGAAGGAAAAAATAAAAGAAACAATGCCAAAAGAAAAAAAACAAAAAAAAAACAATTACAAAGATCCATCTCATGGATGCATTCACACGGGCCTTTAGATAACTGAATACTAGTTCATCCAAAATGCAAGGAGTCAAATTGCATTGGGCACATTAATTCATGGAGCGTTAATTTGGTGCATTAAATTAGACTAGTTTTTTGTTTCTACATGAATAGTTTATACATAACCATGCTTTCCCACTTTGCAAGTGTTTCGGAATTTGTTATTTGGTGACGGATGACGGTGGAAACGGTTGCAGCGGATCAGACCGGCTGGATAAGAACCCAGGGTATTCTGCGGCACATTTTGAGCGGTAATACGTGATGCCACCGCAATCTTTACTACATCACATGCTTCATGGAAGCACCACATAGTGAAACTCATCAAACAATCTTACGGGACAGGATTTATATCGGTTTAGTCTTACCCTTACAGTTTTCCCGATTTTCCAAGAGAGAGGAGGCTAAGATCCTTATCCAACCACGCGATACAACATACAAGATAACGTTCATTTGGTTAGCGGTGTTTTGTGTGTGCAAGCATCAGGTATAGCATACCGGTAGGGCTGTCAATGGGTACGGTACGGTACGGTAGAAGGTATTTTCATTATCGTACCCGTTAAAATTTTTTTTACCCGTACCCTACCCGTACCCGTTAAAAATAACTTTAACCCGTACCTTACCCGTACCCGTTAAGAATTAACGGTACGGGTACGGTAACGGTAAAAAATGAATATAATAATAATAAAATTTGTACACTCTATAAATAAATTATATCAATAAGTATATTAATAAAGTGCAACAATGGTGGCGAATATTTTAGGTTTATGCTTTTTTATTTTTTTCGTACACTGAATGGAAAGAATTATAAATCTTAAATAAAATCTAGCAATATTTTTTTACCAATCATGCAATATAAGATGCCATATGTATCATGTAATTGTATCTTTTTAATTGTGGCAATTACCCGTTATGAAAACGGTACGAAATAACTTTTACCCGTACCCGTACCCGTTAAATTAACGAAAAAATTTCCTTACCCGTACCCGTACCCGTTAACTTAACGAAAATAAAACTTTACCCATACCCGTCTTATACGGTACGGTACAGATTGGGTAAACGGGTAAACGGGTTTCATTGAAAGCCCTACATACCGGCGGGGATGAAAATCCTATGCTGTCGTAAAGGACAGCAAAGGTCTGCCGTTTTAAAACATTTTATTAAAATTTAAAATTTTAAATATTAAATCTAAATTATGGATTTATTCAATTTTACGAATGATGCGTTGTTATATAAGTTTTATAAATTTTAGAGTTGATTTAATACTGGATCGAATGATCAATAAATGAATGAATCTAGTTTGATTAATTCTAATACGTTTATATTTTAGTCATTTAATCGAGTGTTATGTCGACTCCAAATTTTATAAAATATGTATGAAAATGCATCGATTTAAAATTGAATAAGATTAATAGTTTGAATTTAACATTTAAATTTTGAAACTTTTAAATTTTTATTAAAGTTTGGAAGACAGTCAGCATTTCGGTCCGCATAGCCGGATATATATATATATGCTGTTCATACCAAGGCCGCTAGAATGATAATGCCCCAAAAATTAAACTAATATCCATTTTATGATATCTATTCCGACGGTGGCGATTCATCCGATTTATATACTGCTCTGTATTTATTATTATATATTTTTTTCTACTACGACCTTTTTAAACTTGAAATCCACGGGCCATAGTTTTCAACCGAGAATTCAAATATTGTTTAGTTCTGCAATTGCCACAATTGAAACATTTATTTAACAGCCACAGTTAATAAATATGCTAGTGGGCTAGTGGAAATTAATAAAAACCACAAAATCCAGTTTACAAAAATATTAAATTTAAATTAACTCACCACTATGAAATGGATAATGTTTTAGTGCAACCTATTATCTACGTCGCTTAGGTCCAGCGGGTTGCATGTTGTATCGTTCAATTAATCAATTCACTTATAGTCTTGAAGCAATTTTATTTTCTAAACATCAGTTTTTTTATAAAAAAAATTCCTTTCTGAAAATATATTCGTGTTTAAAATTGACAAGGTTTTGTAATACAAAAGTCAGTTTTATCTTGCTGAAATTAATTAATATAAAAATTTATACACAAAAAATTTTAATATACAGAATTATTTATTTTTTTTTTAATAAGAAGAAAGTTCCAACGCGTTTCAGAAGCGAGCATTCGAATTCCCCTCCGTACGCGTTTATAAAACGCGCTCCAGCGCTCCGAACGCGTTTTATAAACGCGTACGAGGGAGAGATAAGTTCGCCCCTTCAGTTACGCCTTTTGAGGAGCTGACACCTTCGTACGCGTTTATAAAACGCGTTCGGAGCCCTGGAGCGCGTTTTATAAACGCGTAGGAAGGTGGTAATTTTTCGAAAACCAGTTCTGACCGTTTTATTTTCTTTCTTCGTCGCTTCAGTCAGTCCAGAGAAAGAGAAAAAGAAAAAAAGAGAGAAGAGAAGAGAAGGGAGAAGAGAAGGAAGAAGAGAGAAGAGAAGGGAGAAGAGAGAAGAGAAGGAAGAAGAAAAGAAGAGAAAGAAAGTTGCGGCCGGAGAAAGAGAGAAGAGAAGGGAGAAAAGAGGTTGCCGTGCGAAGGTGGTTGCCGTGCGAAGAGAAGAGGAGTTCGAAAGACAACGTACGCCGATATCGAGGTTTTGATTTTGCATTTACTGAAAATTATGGATATTATTGAAATTGTGGAAATTAGTGGATTATTATTGTGGATTATTATTGAAATTTGTATGGAAATTGTGGAAATTGTATGGATGATTATGGAAATTTTGGAAATTGTGGAAATTTGTTATGGAAATTATTGAAATTGTATGGATGATTATGGAAATTGTGCATTTACCTATTTGTATGGATTATTATGGAAATTGTGGAAATTGTGGAAATTTGTATTGAAATTTGTATGGAATTTGTATGGAAATTGGACATTTTAATAAAGTGAGTACACAATTTCCATAATTAACATAAATTGTATGGAATTATTGGAAATATTATTGGACATTTTAGTAAAATGTTCATGGAATTTTTACGGAATTTAGTGGAATTTGTATGGAAATTGTGTAGGAATTTATTATCAAATTACTGTAATTCGTATGCAAATTGAATGGAAATTAGTCGAAATTTTAGTAAATTGTATGGAATTAGTGGAAACTGTATGCAAAAGTAATTATTGTAAAAATGTCAATTATATAGAAAAAAAATTTTGATTTTGTTCGTTTTTTGTCCAATTAGCTAAAAAATTATTAAATTAATTTTTGTTTTAAATTGTTGTTCTTATATTATTTGAATCAGATGAGTTCAGCAGAAGATGAGGCTGGTCCTTCTGGTGCTTCACCACCTCCCACCGAAGCACCCCCCACCGAAGCAGCCTCCACCCAGCGGCCAAAAAGACGTAGGCGTCGCGCAGCCCGTCCGAGCGCGCAAAATGTCATTCCACCTGTGCAACCGGCCAACGCAGAAAACCAACAGGTTTTGTTCGTTACGGATAACGACCATCTCGTTGGTTTGTCTTTTGAGGAGGTAATAGATTTTTTTATGTTAATTTATATTTTTTTTATTTAATAATTTAGATTTCTTAATAGACTTATAAATTGTATATTAAATGTTTATTATAATTTGTAGTAAAAAATTAATCGAAAATGCTTATTATAAATTGTATTATAAATTGTATTTATTTTAAATGCTTGTAAATACTTAAAAATTGTATTAAAAATTGCAGCGTGAAAAACATTTGGAGTTGAGATCGCACAAGCGAACAATTAAGGTGGACGAACGGATTGAGGGAAGGCTGATCAAACTGGGGCTCAGTCACATTATGAAGGTGAAGCATGTCAACATCGACATGCCATTACTGAAAGCAATGGTCGAGTTTTGGCGTCCAGAGACGCATACTTTCCATTTTCCCGTTGGAGAGATGACCGTTACTCTACAGGTAATTTATTTAAACTTGATATTATTTTTTTTTAATATAATTTTCGTATTAATTATCACAATTAATTCTAACATATAATTTTCGTATTAATTTTCACAATTAATTCTAACATTAATTTAAACTTTATATTTAAAATTCAAATTTGAATATTAATTTTCGTAATATTAAATGTTATATTTTCGTAATATTAACGTATTTTGTAATTGTTATCAGGATGTTGCCTTCTTATATGGTTTGCGCTCGACTGGCATTCCAGTTAGATCGAATACGAGAGGGCCCTGGGAGGAAAAGATTCGTGCAAATCTTTATCCTCATGAAGATTTGGGAGAGTGGCACCGAGAAAGGAGTAGCAGGGAGTAAGTGAAAAAAATACGAATACAATATTGATTTTGCATATTCAATATATGCATTGCTTACTTGTATTGATTATTCTAAATTTGTACAATGCAGGGGCAATGTTGTTGTGGGCAACAACATCAAGTTGAAATGGTTGCGGCAAAATTGCGGGGTGGCGCCACCGGCAGATGCTCCTGGTGAGGAGTTAGACCGATATACGCGTGCAGTGGCTCTAGAGCTATTTGGGACGTTGATGTTTCCCGATATTTCTCAGAATTCCGTCCCAGCATACTTTTTAGAGCTCGTATCGGTATAATTTTCTTAACTTAAATAATTTTTTTTTTCTTTACGAAAATAGTAGAATTCAATTAGTATTTGTTAACACATAATACTTTTGTTAATACACTGAAATGTTGAAATTATTTTGAATGTTGCAATTTAATTTTGTTATTTTCAATGTTGAAATTATTTTTTTTTCAATGCGTTGTTTAATTTAAATGCAGGGCAATTTGAATGAAGTTCCGGACTTCAATTGGGGAGGTGCCACGCTTGCTTGTCTATATAGTGCTTTGGACCGTGCCTCCATGCGTTTCAAGGTTGTGACGGGACCTTGGATGCTACTATTGTTTTGGGCATGGTCATACCTCCCTGTTTGTCGCCCAGAGGTTGCTCCTATCGGTGGATTAGGACAGCCTAACCTAGATTCATGTGTGCCGTATGGCAGGTAATAACTTATAATAATTTTTCAATAATATTATGCAAATTACAACACATCAATCCTAACCTTCAAAATTTTCAGGAAATGGGGCGAAGCTCGGTCTTTCTCACGGAGCCAGCACCGCGGGGCAGTGGAGAACGCACGGGACTACCTAGCCGTGTTGAACGTTGAAGACGTCAACTGGTTTCCGTACGTACTCGACAGAGCTCTTATGCCACGGGTAGCACAGCAGGGTTCCATAGCGGAGCATGTTCGGTTGCCGCTCATTTTCTACCACATTGTTGCCTACTACTACCCCGACCGTTGTAGGCATCAGTTTGGGCTGTACCAGTTTACTCCTCCTCCACTACCTGTGGTACGTTTGCTATATTTTTCTGATTTATCATACGATCAACTTCAATTTAATTAGAGTAAAGAACTAACGTGTTTATTTTAACAGAGTTGGGACGTGACACACAACCTGCTGGGTTTCCAGCACGGTACCTATCGAGATCGTCCAGATTTTGCTACCATTTTTGCGAATGCATATGCTGAGTGGACTGACGAGGCATTACAGACACGCCAGCTGGAGACTCGATCCTGGACTGATACTGATACGCTTCGGTACTTCCGATGGTTTTGGCGATACGGTGCCTCCGAGAGACCCACGCCACGAGAGGATGCCGAGGCACGTCTCCAGCGCACTCAGCAGCTGCCTCTTGCTCAGAGGCAGTACACAAACATGGGGTCCAGACTTCGCAATACGGTACATCTTAATTTTTTAAATATGGAATGTATGATTGGTAAATGGAATTGTGCAATATGTCATTATTCTCGTAAATTGCAGGGCAACTCTGCGCTGAAGAATGCACTTCATGCATTGGGACTGGTTGTGAAGAAGGGGTGCAGAAGGGTGGGAAAGGCAATTCTCGCCAACTGTCGTTCGCAGTTGCATGATGCTTCCATCCCTCTGAGGTAATTTTAAATAATTTAATTTTTTGATTGCGTTTTTTGCATTTTCAATTCAATAATTTAAAAATTACAGGTTGGAGGATTTGTTGGAGCAGCGAGGACTTCCAACAAATATTGAGGACATACCAGATTCTGGGGACGAGTCTTCTTCTGCACGTCCGACTGTACCCACAGACCTTCAGGCGGAGGATCTGATGCATGCGGTTAGTATTCGTTTATATGCAAGTTTCAATTTTAGATACTAATTTATTTATATTCACATTGTTTTTTTTAATATTATAGGATGGTCGACTGAATACCGGGCGATTAGATGATATTTTAGGACCACGCACGTTCTTTCCTACTCAGTTTCCATCCTCAGGTCCTACTCCATCCATGCATAGTGCATCAGCATCGACCTCGCAGTTTGCTGGCATTTCTCAGGATCCCATTGGCATTTTCCAGCCTCATGATCCTCCACCGTACTCCTTTGCACCATTTGGTATGCCTTCCTCTTTTCCTGCATTTACTGTTCAGCCATTTACTGTACCGTCAGTGCCTACGCCTTCTTCTATTCCATCATTTGGCACTCCGTCTGGTAGTATGGGAGGGACAGACTCGTTCAGCACATTGCTACGGACGGCCGGAGATGAGGAGGGTGATTATGTCCCTATAGCGACTCCTCAGGAGGCTGGGCAGCCTGTTGAGTTTGGGCCCATACAGCAGGAGGCTCAGCAGGACCAGCAGGAGGACCTCCAGGAGGAGGACGATGGGGATACAGAGTCCACTGACTCAGGAGACGTTACTGCCCCGGCTGGACGAGATAGGCGTGCGGTGAGGGTGATTGACAGATTTTCACCTTCGGGACCTAGGAGGAGGCGGCGGCGTTAGTTCTTTTTTTTATGGACTTGTGTATTACTGATGATGGACGGATCGTTTATTTTTCGTTTATGGACTTGTGATTGACTTGTGTATTACTGATGTTGATTGACTATTTTTCGTTTATGACTTGTGATTGACTTGTGTATTTATTGGATTGTTTATTATGACTTGTGATGATTGACTTGTGTATTATTATGACTTGAAAATTCGGAGTGCAAAGCACTACTTGAAACATAAACGTTTATGTATTGAAACGCCAATAAATGAAATACTCCAAACAACAACTTTTATCCATTAAACGTCAACACATTAAAACCACAACTTTTAGTGCAAAGCACTACAAAAAATAGAGGAAATAAAAGACAACCATAAAAATAAAACATTGCATTAACAATTCCAACTAAATTACATTAACAACCATAATAATAAAACACATAAATATTACAATGATATAAATATTTAGAGATTTTGACTATCTACATGTTGTAGAATTTCATCCCACCATGGTTGCTCATCTTCATCATTCGGTTGTTGTTGATTACTCGCACCAGTGTTGTCAGCGAACTGAGCGACTTCGTTCCAAAAAGCAGCATCATCTTCTTGTTGATTACTCGGAACACTATTGTCAACGAATTGAGCGGCTTCGTTCCAAAAAGCCGCTTCGGTTTCTTCTTTTTCTATCTCTGCCATTCGGCTTGCCGCAATTTGTCGAAGTTCATCCCTCTTATTCATTTCTCTCAATTTTTGCTCTGATTTTTTGAGCCTTTTTTTCCTTGCCTCTTCTTCCCTAATTTTTTGTTTACGATCCATTTCTTCATTTCTTTCTTTAATAATCCTCTGCGTCTCTATGTCCCGAGCTCTTTGTTCATTCTCGTCGTGACGTTTGTGCTCATGGTAGTGGTCACGCAATATGTTTTCTTTGTAATTGAAAACTTGAGCACACCTTGTACAGGTCACTGTGTGGTCTCCATTAAAATTGTATATTTTCTCGTAAACAGTCCAGTGAGTTGGTTCAGACGAGAGGTAGGGTTTCGGTTGTTGTTGGGGGATGGGTTGAGGTTCTGTGTAATATTTTTTGTACCAGTCATATCGCCTTTGTCGGTTCAGATTCTTTTCGTGTTCCCGCCATCGCCGCTCCTGGTACTCCTTCTGTTCTCTTTCCGGCCCACCATTAATGTGCCATTGGTAGTGTATTTTTAACTCGAGCACGTCTCCCTCTTCAGTCGTGTCTTCATGGATGTTGTATTTCAAAATGCGATAACAAGAGCGACAAATTGCCTCGTATTCTCCGTTTTCTGGTTGATTTCTATTGGCAGGGTAATGGTAGAAAGTTGGCCAATACTCAATGCGGGTTGCTCTTCGATAGTCTGGAACATCATTATTTGAGTTAGAGCTATTTCCTTTGTCCATTGTACTGAAGGTTTTAACACGAAGGAGGTAGTGGGTGTTTGTGCATTCTAATTCAACAATGACTGCTTTTATAAATAATTTCAGCAGTTCAAAAATGACATTGTAAAATCAAATCTTGTCATGTATTTTGCAGTCTTTATCAGAGCATGCTTGTACTTTTTTTCCTAAAAATTAAATAATATACCTTCGAACGCGTTTATAAAGTGCGCTCTAGGGCTTCCAACGCGTTTTATAAACGCGTACGAAGCTCTGACAAACGAGAGGAAAGTGGACAGCATCTCCCCTTCGTACGCGTTTATAAAACGCGTTGGGAGGGTTGGAGCGCGTTTTATAAACGCGTACGGAGGGGAATTCAAATACTCGCTTCTGAAACGCGTTCGAACTTTCTTCTTATTAAAAAAAAATAAAATAATTCTGTATATTAAAATTTTTTGGGTCGAAATTTTTATATTAATTAATTTCGGTTTATCTTGCTTCCATGCGAATAAAAAGAGGCAAATTTCTCATCTGGAAGACTGGAAGAGTCGAAGAGACCATATTAGATTGGATCATCGGAAGCCTTTTTTCTGGATTCATATCCTCTCAACATCTTATAGACATCTCTCAGCGTGGATCGTCCGATTTAAATGGAGGGTCAAATTTTAAGCGGTCCATTTATCTCTATCTCTATCTCTACTATATTAAAAGCACCAATGAAAGAGTGTAGACTTTCAAACCAAGGGTGTATCCAACTCTCCAATTTGTAATCTACGTCGTTAATTCTAGAATCTGCGGTCAGATTAATCTCAAATGAAGAGTTAACTCCTGAGTCCGGACTTTTCCTTCTGGAGGAGCGCTGGTTTGAGCTTGCGCTGGGCCGCTGGTTTTTTATCCCGTCTTCCCGCTCAACCCCTACCAATGACCCCAACCCGTCGCATCTTTTCATTGTTAGCGCCCAACAATTTTGAAATTTCGATAGTTTATCTGCCCCATCTTCGCCTCTTTCTCTTTTTATCTCCTCACAAACGAAGAAGAAAATTGTATTGCGCTGCCTCACCAGGTAAGAGAGAGGCTATTTCAAGGGCTTGCGACACTGACTCTGATCACTGTTCATTGAACAATCGAGAGGTCTGCCTCCCTCTCACATCTTATCCGTACTGCGAGTCCGCCTCCCTCACACACACACACACTTTGGTTTGATTGAGTGAGGACATTGGCTCTGGTATATATCTATTTTATTCCCTGTAGTCCTTGTTTTTAAGGAGATTTCCTTAATTTTTCCCTCTATCCAATTTTTCTTAATTATTTCTGAATTATTTTTTCAGATAAGAATGGTAAAATGGATTCAATCAGAAAAGTGTCCAGCAGCTTCTTCAAATAAAGGGTACAGGATGAAAGTTTATACTTGCATTTGTATCTTAATTTTCAATTTACAATTCATTTTAATGGTGACATGCTATTGTGTTCCTTTAATTACATTTCTATCACCATATAACAAACTTTTACTGAACTGCAGAGCACACCATTTTTTTTTTACTGTCTACGATGCAGAAGATCGCACAAAAATCCTAGCTTCGACGAAGAAATTAGAAGCTCCCTCTCCTTTAACTCAGGAGAACCGCTGATTCCTCAACCCTAGATGGATCCATACCTCGAGCTGCTGGTTAGTCTCTCTCTCTCTCGCTGTTCTTGTGAAACCAGTGGCATAGGATGAGAAGAAAGTTCTTGCTCTTTTGTTTAATTTGACTAATTGTTAGTATCTTTATTTAATTCTGTTATAAACATTGCTTTACATTATAAAAATGGCGTATTTTTGTGATTCTTGTGATATAAATTTTTGGTACCCAGATTAAAAAGCTATTTGTAAATCATTGAATTTTAGTATTTGGTACTACTGTACTAGTAAATGATATCCAGCGATAGTCAATACAATCAAACAAGTGAAACACTTAGAAATTATTATTAGAATCTAATGCAATCAAATGAATTTTTTTTTTTTGAAACCAGTGGAGATTCTCCCCACCCCTTTACATTTTATTAAAATGAAAAGTCCAACAATCAAATGAATTTTTATTCATCAAAGCTTATTCTTAGTTTATTGAAATCTGATACAAGTATCATAGTTTTATTAGGACATGATACAAGAAATTTTTAGTACCGGTGAATCTGATAGAAGCATCTTAGCTAATTCAGTAAAGCTTGATTTTAATAAACTTAGATTAAGAAAAATAAGGATCAAATTGGACTTCTATTGCTGGTTTGTTGGAAATTATAATGAGTTCCATCAATATGTTTATGTTAACAGGTTTGAGATTCAAATTGGTACACTTTCATTGAGTAACTGGTTCTACATTATAGGTACATTTCCATTTCTCACTATTTTACATTCTAGGTCTTTCAAAATAGCATCTTCATGTAAATGTGAAAGAAGACGATTGTGAATTCTTAACGCATTTTTAAAAGCGATTGTCGCACGTCCTCGGGCATTGATTGTAATTTCTAAGATTAAACATTTACTGAATGTGAATTAAATATAGGCTAAAAATAAGGGTGTCCAAGGCTCAGACGTCATCTGAAGGTAGTGTAAAATTTTTTTATTGAATGATCATTTTGTTTAAATGCACTAATTTGGATAGGAATCCAGTGTAGTTTCTTTGATTCTGTGGAGCTATATAGATAACCTGAACCTTACATACTTTTGAAATGTTGTCATTGTCCATATTTTGTGTATCAGGTTTTGTCGAGAACTATTAAAATTTATCTTTAGTTGGGTTCTTCGAGACCATGACCGACTCCAAAATTAACATATAGTATGTCAAGTACTGAATGATAAAAAACATCATATAAACAATTTCACTGTACCAATTAATTGAATAGATATGCAATTACCCAAATTATATGTTCTTGTAAGTTATAACAGTTGATTGGATAAGTTATAATAGTTGATTGGATGCTTATTTTTATCTTTTTTTTTAATTGGTAGACAAAAGCTGTCATGACATCATCTGCTGACCTTCCTTCGATTCTCGCTAATTGTGTATCCTTCTTCCCCTTTTGCAAACAATTTATTCTTTGTTTTTCCTTTCTGTAATTGCAGTTTTGAGAGTTTGAATTCACGGAAAATTGGCTTGGGAGTTCGCTCTTATGCCCTTCTTCGATGTAAATGCACAGCATCGGTGTCACAAGCTGAGGTCTCAGATGCTTTGTCGACACCCAAAACGAAGTAGGTAACATGCTGCTGAAAATTTTTTGTTTTGGGTTGCATACGATATGCTCGACAAAATGTCCGAAAGAACAGAAGTTACATTTTGCATTATAATTTTTGAATGTGATTGTCCATTTATAGAAAAAGCCTACTTGATCAGTCATCTTGGTAATTACCTTGATGCCATTAAGAATTGGATTGCTCTTCAGGTTATTTCTTTCATTTTTCTCTCAAAATTAAAAATCATTGCATATTTTAAATTTATAAGATGGGGACAATGTCAAATCTGCATGACCTATTTTTTCTAAGTATTTTCTGGTTCACATCGGTTTCGTAATTTGTATGAGACATTCTTCTTTTGTCCAATCACGTATGTGGGCCTATGTGGAACTTATGTGGCTGTTGAGCTCAGCAACACCTCCTGGTTGGCTAAATAAGATGATCCAGTTCAAGGAGAAATCATGGAAGGCGGTGCGCTGCCTCTGTATGACTTCTATCTTTTTTTCTTATCGTATTAACTCATTTTATCCCTTGATTCTGACATATGCAGTTGCTTGACTATTTCACAATCAATCTGTTGATTTAAAGCAATTTTATCTTCTGTTGTTACATCTATGAAGTAATTGGGTGGTTCTACTCTCTGACAGAGAAGGTTGTTGCCCAAGGGAAACCCAATCCATGCCTACTTCATACTGCACGGCTGAATTAATTGAAGGTCATCTGAGCAAGATACTATAGCTGAGGAAGTTGATTTCACAATTACCATTGTAGAAAAACAAGGAATTACCAAAATAGGTTTGTAGTTTGTTTTCGAATAACCAAATTGTGCATGTAAGAGTAGTTGATGACATTATATGTTCATCTGACATGCAGCTGAAGATACCAAAATAATACATTGGTTTCCTTTTCATATAATTTTTTATCTGATACTCTATTGTTACAGCATACTTTTGTAAGCTATTGTCTATATATATATATATATATATATATATATATAGAGAGAGAGAGAGAGAGAGAGATTGGCTAAAGTATACTCCAGCATACGGATCAAACCCGTATGCTAGAGTCGTTTCTGAAAATCTAAAATTCAAACAGTCGATCCAAACTGTTCAAGTTGTTCTCCATGTAAAAATATCCTTCAAGACTAAATTTTACATTTTTTCGAATTTTTTTGCTATATATTATGCTATTTTCAAATTGAAGGGCCAGAAATACTCCTTTACAACTCCTTTATAATGTTTTTTTTAAAATAGCATAATATATAGTAAAAAAATTCGAAAAAATATAAATTTTAGTTTCCTAGGAGATTTCAATATGGAGAACAATTTGAAAACTTCGGATCGACTGTATGCATTTTAGATTGTGAGAAACGACTCCAGCATACGGGCTATCTATATGCTGGAGTATACTTTAGCCAATCTCTATATATATATATATAGAGAGAGAGAGAGAATGGCTAAAGTGCCATCGATGGCACATAGTGGTCTGTGCCATCCATTTTCTGACCATCAGATGGTTTCAAAATTCGTGCGAAGATCTTGATAGAGGGTCCAGATACAGGCGCTAACATCCCCGATTTCTCCGTTTGTTTTAAAATTTTTCCGTCCCTTCTGTTTAATACTCCGTCTCCTCTCTATCGTGCTCATAGTCTCTATCCTTAGAATCGCATCTCTTCTTTCTCAATCGGAAAATTCCATAACCTAGCTTTTTCCGACTCTACCTCCTCTGGGAGCACCTTGATCGACAACTATCACCACAATCAACAATTAAGCTCAGATCTATCTCGGTCGACACCTCTAGGGTCAGCTCTCGCTCCATCGACAGCTCTCCTCACCTCTCTCTCGGAGCACAACACTCAGCTCATCCAACACATGAAAATCATACACAACACTGATTTACCTATGCACTTGTTGTCGAAAAAAAAAACGTTCATACACAATTACTTATGCACAAACTTGAAAATCATACGCCACCACTATCCTCCTCCATCCGTATTCTTTCTTTTCCCTCTCCTTGTATCGCTGCCCCAATAAATCTGGTAACAGAATTGAACAAATTACAACCAGAATTGAGAAACTTATCAATTTTGCACATAGTCAGCCCCCAATTGACAAAGGTAGGACCAATGAAAAAAGGTGCAAAACCTAAGGAACGAAATTGAAAAATGAGAAAATTGAACCAAGCGAGAGTTCAATTTCAGTGGATTGGAAAACGAAGGGTAAAGATCGAGTTGGAACTGGCGCGCGTGAGTTTTAGGTTTTATTTTCTTCGGAGAGAGCGAGGGAAGTGCGATGGAGAAGGGAGCAAACGGAGGGAGGGAGGGAGGGAGAGACAGAAATAACGGACAAAAGAATACAGTTGATAAATTTTGCTTCCTCAGCGCCTTAACTCGGACCGCACGATCTCATCAGCTCACCAATCTAAAATAAATCGGACGGTAGAAAAGTGGACGGCACAGACCCCTCTGCGCCATCGATGGCACTTTAGCAATCCTCTATATATATATATATATATATATTATAGAAAGAATTCCTGAACTCTATGGATGTAGGTATCTGTTTGTTTCCCTGCATGAAGTAAATATGCAATGAATTTAGTATTTTATAAATAGAGTGTTCTTCAAATAGTATACTATAAATGTTTCTTGCGTTCTTGAATGTTGTTTCACGAAGCGGTCTCACAGGAGAAAAAGGAACTAAAGAGAGATTATAGTGATTAGAATTTCCGTTAGGTTCCTGAGTAATTTAACATTCTTAACTTTATGATATCTAAGCGGATGCTTCCTTAAGTAATACCTAAGACAATTAACATGCTTCCTTAGTTTATTATTAGTTTTTATTTGGATGCTCTTATCGTGTAGCAACCCCAGTTGGCTTACTAGTAACTTAGAGGGTGTACCACAGTCCACAGTACCTGTAATATGGCAAGTTGCAAGAAGCTGTAGTTACTTGCAAAATAAATAACTGTGTTCACACTTCACGCCAATGTATGCATTTTGACTGAATTTCTATCCTTTCATCCAAAATATAACAATAGTTTTTCAAATAAAATCTGCCCACACATTGGGTCGGCCCATCTGCTAGTCCCTAAAAACAAACAAAAAAACGTTCTTCTCAGAATCGGCGATCCCTTCGATCGCTCTCTCTCGTAAGCGCCACCAGAAGAAAAACCTAATAGATCACGCTCTCTCTCACGCGTGAGGCGTCGTGGAGGCAAAGTGATAAACGGTAGTCTCGGATGGTGCTATTTTCTTCAAAAAGGTCATATTTCTTTTCTTTCATCTACTGTTGGATTTTGACTTGAAATTGAATGTTTTGTTTTTCTATCGGAAGATAAGTTGAGAAAGCTGTGATAGAAAATTTTCTTTTTTAAAGTAAACTAGATATCTCATCGCGCTTCGCGCGATGAACTTTGGATTGCAGTTTATGACGAAACAGGTCTTGTAGAATATGTTCAAGTCCTTCCTGTCAAAAATTGAACTATCCATAATAATTTCCAAAATATAACATGTTCGGTCAAAAGCAGCATTATTCAATAAGATTAAACAATTAGGACCAAGCCAGAGAATAATACATTTGCTCAATTTCACATATTCACTCAATTCAATAGCACATTCAGATTATTTTATAAGCTAACCTGGTTCACATTGGTGCTGATAAATTGTGAACTGTATGTCCCAGAATTTCTATTAGAGCTGCTAATGGACGGTGTCCAATTAAAGTCCAAGTTTGTCCAGTCATAAAAAGTTTGAGTCCACGTCCACACCATGTCCACATTATGCATTAATTATCCGTTCATGTCCAAATCATTTATGATCCAATTAATGTCCAACATTTGTCCATGTATTTTCCATGTGGACATGAGGTTTGGACTAACCCATATAGTGACCAATTTATGTTTTCGTATGTGCTAGATTCTGACAGTGTTTTCAATAGAATTTAAACTTCAATTCTAAAATATTGGTCTTGCTATATGTATTCAAATAAACTTTTATAATTAAACCCTTAGTTTATTTTATATTGAGCATAATGTTAATAAATGATCTATCATTGTTAACTAAATACTTTTACATAATTACGTACATTTTGTCAAAGTCTAGCTAGACGTAAAGAGTAGCACAACACAAAACCACAAGCAACATCCAAGTACAGACCTAACAATTACATTTGGAACTGCAAGTACAAATATAAGATCCTACAACTAATAACAGGGCATCACTTCATCAAAATTTGTTGTTGATGAACTCTCGTGTAGCTTCCTCGTTATTTTGTACTATCAATTTCAGGTCTCTCCTTGGCATTTTTATGTACTTATTTGTCAGAACCAAAAACGAAACTTCTCAGGGAGAACTGTTCTGACTCAATCGCCCTCTTTATCTGCAAAGTTCAATCAATCCGATTAATTGAAACAAGAAAAGAGTAATTTGTTAATTGCAGAAGGCATTCAATATAAACTGGTACATGTGTCATACTATTTAATGTTATTATAGGATGGCTTAGACTGGGTTTGTGACATTACCTAAACAAAACAAATTTAAAAGCATTATGAGTAACAACCAAAAATAAATTGCCAAGACCTTCCTACTCTATTTAGAAATACAATGTCACTTTAACTAATCTCACTGATAATTTTGTCTCGATCTGTGATTATCCAAAAAAGCAAGTACAATTAAGATACTTTCAAATTAATGCTCAAGTACAGAAAGCTTATGTGCACAATTGAAGATTGTAACCTTTGGACTAGTGAATTCTAATAAAAAACCATAGTAGATGCAGTTCAATATATAGTAACTATGACCAGCACATTGACCTATTCCAAATTTACCCGTCAGACATTGCATGCTCTTTTTTCTAGAAACAGAACCAAAATACTCCATCGGTTGACACAAATAAATGAGAAACAGATATGCAATGCATGCTCAGGAAGTTAGACAATTAAGAATAAAAGAAGAGAAAAAAAAAACAAAAAACAAAACCACTACTCTATACCAAATGAAAACATCAAATTAAGTAAAAGCTTAAGTATACAATGAAAGCTTCAGGTACAAAATTGGATAGCCATATGCTAAGAAAAAAGTAAGTAAAAGAGAAATCCAAACTCTTTATTTAATTTCATGAATTTAAACAAAAGAGGATAAATACAAAAAGTATTTACAGGATCGTTTGAATTTCAAGCACACTGGCATTATTTAACTCAGGATTTGTAATGTATGTTTTGACCAGTAAAACCTATAAGTGTTCTAAATGAATTATCAATGTACTGTACTAAATGTCTAATATACCTTTTTCTGTATTAAGCATATCTATATCCTTTGCAAACTAATCTTGCTTATATCAATTAAACTGTAATTAACTTATCACGCATTCAAAGAATAAAGCAAGTGATATTATTGATATAAGAAGCATGTAATAAACAGTGAGATCACCAATTACACGTGCACACACACATAATAACAGTGAGATCACCAACATATAAGATGATAGAAAAATCCTTCAGTGTGTCAAGAGGTCTAGTTATTCATGGTTTTAGATAAATAGTGAGATCACCAATTACACGTGCACACACATAATAAAAAGTGAGATCACCAATTACACATGCACACACACATAATTTGAAGAGAAGGCTCATGGTTTTAGATACTCAATTTGATAAACAAGGACATGTCCTGATGGTAATTAAACAAACACAAAGAGATTTCGGCTAATACCCAACTGAAACCAACAAGAGATCAACTAAAACATATTTTGCACATAATAAAAAATCTCAGTAATATATTTTGAAAGACCAAGTATATAATGCGACTAAATTTTAACAATCTCACATGCTTATTTTTCTGATATATATATAATAAATAAAAATTGACATTCGAAGTGACAAACTTAGATTGATTTAAACACCTCCTGTTTAATTGCTTCATAATCTAACTCATTCAACTTAACCTCAAAAAAAGGTGTAAGCTTTTCTCACTCTGTGCCTAGTGTGAGAAGTGAAGTATAGTGATTTACCATGAGAGATTTACCTAAAGGGGGAAGAAACACACCTAAAGAAATGCTCCAGTTTTCGTTGTGGGATTTGAGGGATTGGTCAGAGCTTTAGTTGTGGTTGCTTAGGTTCTGCTACTTGAGGTAAGTGCTTGAGTTGAACAGAGATGCGGAGTTTTCCAAACCCAACTAGTGCGATGCTCGATCTGAAGAGGCACGACTGTGTCACAGTGGCAGAATTCATCTGTGCGAGAGTCACTCGAGAGAGATTTAAGAGAGATCTTAAAAATGCAAACGCTAAAGAGAAAGAGGAGGAGATAATGGCAGAGGAGAGGATATCGCCATTAGAGATCGGTTGAAGCTTCGTTGTTTCTGTATTTGGTGTGGTTCAGTCCGAGGGAGAAGGGAATTGTGTGTTTTTTCAATCCACAATTTGTCCAAGCATTTTTATTAATAGTCCATATGAGTTTTGTGAATTGTCCATATAAACTTTATTACTTGGACTTGGACCGGACTTAGAGCCCATACCAAATACTGTCCAGTCCATTAATATCCAATTTTTTTTTGTCCAAACTGTCCATGGACTTTCCAGTCCAATAGCATCCCTAATTTCTATGCTTCGAGAAACATTAATCCTTGGCAAAACAATGAAGAAAGAAATAAGTAATAATAAATGGACCTCAATAAAAAAAGCAAGCGAAATGATCACACAATTATTGTTGAGTCCAAATGAAACACTAACTGTTTATAACGAACTACATTGATAAGATAATTCTGGGTATTAAATCAACTATTTCGAAAATCAAAAAGGAGAGAGAAGATAATAATTTTAAAACAGAACCAATAAACATCTGAATAGAGAATGCTGGTTAAAACGTAGATACTCATTGCCATGCCTCGTCTCTCTTTTGCCTCCCTTTTTTACTTTTTGGTTTCGTGTAGAAAAGGTTGAGAAGGATCGAGAAGTGGTGAGAAGGCAGACAAACATGATAAAATCCATCACACAACACAAAGATTGGACAGCCCACGATGAGCTCTAGAGGTACCGATATAAAGCAATGAGCGCATAAGATGTTATTTATACAAATCTGCATGCAAGTATAAAAGACATGTTGACAGCACTTACTTTGAAAAAACTGATATATGCTCCAAAATTCCAAAAAGAGCCCATGTAACTTGCAAACCTAATATTAATTGGTGTATATTTTCATTCAACAATGATTAATCTGCAGACTTTAGATTGTTGACATACTGACTAATTACTTAATCATGATATCGCACTGATTCACCTAGCCCACATGTTGCATGTGGCGAGGTTTGCTAACAGATAACTGAAAAAACTGCCAATTACATAGAAGCTGCATAATACAATTAGGTATCTAATAAACTTCTTATAGGGCTCAGAATACCTTGTCAGTATAATCATACCCCTTTATACTTCTTTGTTAGCGATACAGCAATCCTGGTTCCCAATATATAAATTAATGCAAAGCCACCTGTAAGCAAGATGAGGACATGTTTTCATCTCCCACAATATCAACCACAATGCTGTTACATATATGAGAAAACTATCATATGTAGATGTAAAAATTTCGTTGCACCTAAAAATAATACTACAAATTGAGAGAAAAGTAGGCAGTAAATGTATACACATAGCGATAAAAACTTGTTACATATGCAATCTTGTTTGTTACTCATCACCGAAATTATATACCTATAGAATTTTCTACTTTCAACTTGACTCAAAGCCCTATAGCTCATAATTTTTTTTCATTTACGATAGGTATATTTGCAAATTTAAATCTATTAATTTATGAGTACATGGTCATGTTATACAATCCAGTCTGGTTTATCCTATCTGAAACATTCTTTTCCCTTGAACTTTGTGCGGTCCTTTGATCTATAGAGAAAATTTTTTAAAAAAAAAATGAAAACTCTAAAAAGGTTGTCCCATTTAACTAAAAGGACTTCCTGAAGAAAATAATATGATCTCATTCATCTATGCAAACATTCTTTAGATTGGATGTGGTCATTTCCAAATTTGAAATTAGATAGAGGAAACCATGTCAGTGTATTGACTGAACCATAATCTCAAAAGTACTTGAGAATATGTGCACATAGTAATAATCAGTTAAAAGAACGCAACATGAACAACACTGAAGTTAAATTGAAGATACATCAATTCTATACGGTTCACAATCAGGCTAAGGAGAGGATTGCTATGAATTTAAGTAAACAACAATGCATTCAGAATTGAAATACTAACTAAAGAACAACGCTAATTAGTAATCAAACCCAGAAAGACTAAAATTTACCCCACCTCCTGACCGCCATTTTGTCTAAAATCATCATCCATTTTGGAGGCAATACTAAAGGGAAAAATCCAAAAAGCCAATATTAAGTAAAAAATATATATTAAATCACAGAGTTAAAAAACTTTAAGAACGATGTGAATCTGCATAGAAAAATACCTAGTATTGAGGAGATCAGGAATCTGCGGAGCAGTCGAATCCATCAAGCGAGGTGATGCATCGATCAATCAATGCGACTCTAAGCGAAGCCGTAGGTATTAGTCAGCCTCACAGTTAGCTCTTGCTGGACCTGCTTCCCATCTCTGGTCTAAAACCTATGTCGTCTGTATTGCAGCAAAGTTCAGATTTATCACTATGGTGTTCCAGCTGCAATCATAGATTTAAACCATAAACACAATAAATTACATCACCTCCAAGTACTACCACATCCTAACATAATTATGAATTTATTACGTAGTAAAATATTTATAGTAATGACAATTTTAAATACCTCTACGAAAGACTTTGAATAAGTTCAGAGGTCTTAAAAATGCCTCAGCTCCTTTGAGGCTACTGCTTCAACCCTTGTAGCTGCTGCCCTAGGCCTAAGAATAAAAATAAGCCATAAACAATTGATCTGAAGAACAGACAGAATTTTTGGCAAATTTAATAATGACTGATTTTTTGTTTCTCATAGCATTGAGTTCATTACTATTAACAAACTAAGATAGATAGATGTGTAACCCAAATACCAGAAAAAGTTCCAAAATGAAATAAGAGAAGATTAAACCATCTTCGTTTCTATTGTATCTAGAGTCTTTAGTAGGAAACCAAGATGAATTTGAAATATACAAGTACCGAAATTCTGAGGTGCTTCAAATTGGCGGACCATTCGTCAAGAATTTGAAAGCACTCAAAACCGAAATGCATATGCAAACAAAAAAACTTCAATTTCACCTAAAAAAGAAAACTATATAGAACAATCTGGCCACCTATTTATTATAGATGTACCACCATTTTTTAGCAAATAAAAGCAAATACAGTTTGTAAAAAAAAAAAATAAAAAGTATTGAAATGCCAAAAACAATGAAGCGAAAGAGGAGCATAACTGACTTAGAAAAGAGAGTCACGGCGAAGATGCAGTAGAGGCACAGCTAGGGTTTTCTCTCTTCCAATTGATAGGCTAAAGAAACAAACAGCAAAGCAACCAGAGATGGGAAGAAAACCTGGCATCGCTGGCAGTTCCATCACTTCTCGATCGCCAGCAATCGATCGACCCCACACCAGCCCAGCTATCGACGATCCCTCGCAGAGGCTGAATGATCGATTTTTTTTTCTTTCTTTGGAGGGAACGATCCCTATCTCCTCCACTGTATAGCTCTCGACCTCTCCATTTTAGCTCTACGCAGAACGAAGAAAGGTGCAGAAGTGTCTGTGTTGAATGGGAGAAGGATGGAGGTATCTCTCTCCGGTTTCCTTTTTGGCTCCGTGCAAAAAGGCAAAGATGGAAGAAGGATCCAGAAGCACATGCGCTGAAGAGTAAGTTGTTTGATGCCTTGATCCATGTAACCGTTCGTGAGTCTGCAAGGGTTTCAGAAAGCCACCTAAGGAATTTGTGCAACACGGAAAGAAATAACAGACAACGCTAAGAAAATCCACATAATAGATCGATAGTGGGGACGTCCCTGAACTGAAAGAACCTAAATAGAAAGGCAGCTAATAAATTGCGTGCGACACAGAAGGAAACAACAAATAACGCGCAGAAAATCCACTCGACAAATCTAATAGCGGAGACGGATGGACTCGATGAAATCCATCGCAAAGATGCACAAATCTAACGGCCAGCGTTGATCTGGAGGTTTCTGTAGATTGGGTCAATGAACTATGAATGTTTTATGATTGTACCAATCATAGCCATTATGGGTACGCTCCAGTTGTGTTGAACGGTACTGTTTAGTGCTTTTGTAAATGCTTTGTTGGTTCATCATCATTTTTATTGATTTTACTTGTTTGGAATTTCTGCATGAACTATTAATTACACAGAAAAAAGCCTATTCAATTCGGGAATGGAGGAAAATTGATAATTTTCTAGTCAAACTTTATATGTAGATTAAGGTGATAGCTTTATACTAGAGGAAGACAGAACGCCAAAACAATAACTTGAATAAGTAAATTTTTTTAAGAAATAAGGCCTTTATCCCCAATTTTTTTTTCTCCACTGAATATTAAATTAACCATATTGAAATACCATGTAGTATGTTGAACGCTTTAAGTTCATGCTAATCTTGTGCTATGTTGTTTACATGGCTATTGGGTAATGCCTCAAATGAGCCCTTGTCTTTGAGGCATGAGCAACTATTCCGAGTACCAAGTACCAACTATCCTATGTTGTTCACTGATTTTTATTGAGTAAATTTTTTCAGAGGTCCCTCTTCTATTGGATAACATGTATAGTTTAGGGAACTTCAAAAAAATTTACTCGTTTTTTATTTGTTGTGAGATTAGATATATTGTGCTTTTAATTTGGACCCAGACTTTGTTCAGTTTTTTGTCGAATGAAGAAAGGGAGAGCACTGAGCCTAAACCTGACAAGCTTGGTATTAAATAGAGACCACCTCTGATGTGTGTTGAAACAAAATTGTTTTGTGTTGTATTTTATGCCATTTAAAGTAGTAGCTTGTTGGGACTACTGACATTTAGGTTCTATACAGTCACTCAATTTGGTGCTTACTCAATTTTGTGATATTTTTTTGCGCAGTTAGGTTTATTACTTGTAGTTGTGTCTTTGGCTGGGCAATATTACGTATGAAAGTTGTGATTTTGATTGTCAATTGCGGGCTAAATAAAAATTAGAGACCGTCTATCGTTTCTTTTATGAATATTTTTATATACACTTTTTTTATGCATAAAGATGTCTAATATCTCTGATATTATTTTTATTAATTAAATATATATTTTTGTCGTGCTAAATTGCAGGCAGGAATTGGATTTTGGTGTATGTGCCGAATGCCTAGGATGTTAAGTATTTTTTTTGCTGTTACATTTTTTATGTGTACATAGTTGTTGACTTGATGTAAATGTTACTGATTTTGAATGTAATATGGACATATGGTTCAGTCTGTAGCTAATTTCATTAACTCATTGCTTCTAGCTGCAAGATGTGTAGTTTATTTCTAAGATGTTTAGTTTATCTATTTTGCTTTATGGTACGTATAACTTGGAAATCGGTAACTAACTCATTGCTTTATGGTGCATAGTTTATTTCTCAGTAACTAACTCATTGCTTTCATGCGTGCACCATATGTATCATAGATGTTTAATTGTGAACAATAACAATGCTCTATACTAATTTGATTGTTGTAACTCACTAATAAATTGCGTGCAAAGAATTCCTCACCCTCACAAAACACAACACAATGTTGTGATTCATAGTACACTATACAAGATATGAATATGCACATGAGCTAACAGGATTTGAATTATTGTTCCACTAAATGGAGAAGCTGCTTCTAAGTTTGTGAGTCATCAGTCTTGGTGAATAGGGCTCGTGCATCGCTGTACACAGCTACTGCATTTGAAAAGACAGCAAGAACAATCATGAAAACTGACAGGATCTTATCCTTCTTTCTAGCTATGCTATGGCGGTCCCTGAAACGAGAATCAGCAACTTAACATCATAAAATTATTATGTATTAACATCATAAATTTTCCCTAAAGAATAACATGAGTACCTCCATCGCCTGAGCCACTGTCTATGTGAACACCTCCTGTAACAGCACGACAGCACATCTGACAACCTGAAGCAAAGGCAATTGCCTTTCAAATTTTTTATCCCTTGAATCATGTAAAATAATAAATTAGGAAGATTCAATTTTGTTTATTACACTAAAAAATGTTCCTACGATAAGTCTAATTCAAAACTTTGTTTCACTGACACAAAAAAGATCAAATAAAACACCCAAGCAACTTGACTTCAACGATAGTTCAAAAGAATTAGACCGATTTCTCAGGCGCACTAGCACCAGAATCCATGGATGAGGCCGATTTCTCGTCCTTCATTTCCTCCAATTTCAATTTCTCGCTGTTGACCTCTCAAGTTTACACCGTTCTTCTCGCTTCCTTTCTCGGAGGCGCTGATGTGGACTTCGTCGCAGATTTCGGGGGACATCACGAGTTGTGTGGAAACCACTTCAATGGCAGAGAAGCGCGAGGGGAGAGAATAGGCTAGGTTTATCCCGACTTCAATTTTCTATACGATTTGCTTTTCGATTTTTCTTTTTCTAGAGTGAAAGAGAGACGATAGCGGAAGGGAAGAGATCCGGAGAGATAAATGGAGCTCATTTAAATCGAACCATCCATTTCGATCGGACGGTCAGCGGCTAGAGATGGCCACTCTGGAGTCTGGACATCTTGGTTCCGTTTGGATAGGTGTGGGAAGAAGGGAAGAAGAAAAAAATGGAAAGAAGTATTGAGAAGTGTGTAACGGACGTTGCTTTATGCACGGCACGTAATTGTAATACACGGTATATTTATCAATGAAAACTAAAATACCCTTATGCTATTTTACGCAATAATCTGCTGTGAAAATTTATGAAGATTTTCTTTCTTTTTTTGACACAACGAAATATTAAATTTGGCGGGACTCCTTCGCGGGTCTCTTACCACATCTCTTCCACGCATTATAGCCACCATAAAAGTAAAAACCCTACCATTCTAAAATCTGAACTCATCGCATCAAGAAATTGAGAAAAAGTACATGATCAATTAGTGAAAATTTGGACAACACTAGATTCTCTCCATCAGGTAACCAAATTTTTTATTTTTTTGTAAATACTATCTATTAGGAGGAAATTTGAAGATTTCCAACCTATATTAATTACAATTAAAAAAAATACAATGTAACATTTGTTGCTCAAAGCCACCACCATGCTTTTAGTTCATAAGAGATGATATTTAACTAGAAATAAACACCGTAGCTTGTCCTGGAGTTGAAGCACTTGTTGTCTCTGATCAGTGGGCACATGTTAATCTTCTCAGGCGTGAGGCTCCTAACCTGCTCTAATAAGGCCTTATGCATCTCATGTGTCAACTAGATAAAACAATAAGAAGTAAAAATTAACACACAATATTTTTCAATGAGAATTTGCAGAGGAACCCCTGCTTTTACACATTTGCAAGTAATTGTAACTAGTATCTTCTCAGTATTTGCCCAATATAGTTGTGGATTATTGGAGAATTCTTAATTAGAAAAAAACCCTAAAGCCATTAATAATTGAGAAGGCCGAAAGTTCCTGATACATATCCAATCTATAATCAATCTTTCCATCTTTATTCATGTACAGATGGATCCAAGCAATGAAAATCAGCTAGTTTCTTTGAAGTTTAAAACTCGTAATGAATTGCTTGATTGTGTTCGTGTTTTTTACTCAAAAAAAGGCTATGCGTTGTCTATCCTTCACTCAAAAGCTGAAAAGTATGTGACATTGAAATGTGATAGAGGCGGGCGCTTTCGGAGTACCCACAATCATTCAAATTCAAATGACCAAAGAAACAAACAGTTTACAACAACTCGTTTGATTGAATGCCCATTTCGGCTATATGGTAAAAAACAAGAGGAAGGTAAATGGACAATTGAGATAAGGAACAACTCACACAATCATGAGCCTTCCAATGATATTTCTGGGCATCCCTCACTCCGTCGACTAGCCGATACTGAATTGCAGGCTGTAAAACATATGACAAATGCCGGAATTCAACCAAGGCAAATTCTCTCCTCCCTTCGACAAAGTAATCCAACCACACTAGCTATAGCCAAAACAATCTACAATGCTAGGAGAAAAATTCAGAAGGACAACTTGAAAGGTAAACAATTATTTAAGTATAATTTTAAGAGCTTGAAAAATTTAAATATGCTTACTCAATAATTATATTTATTTATATTTTATTAGGTAAATCAATGATTCAAATATTATGTGAAGAGCTCGGGCGAGGTGGATTCAAGTTTAACCTTTTGCAAGATGAAGTTGGCCATATTACTCACTTCTTCGTCTCTCATCCTCAATCCATCATGTTAGCCAGAAATTTTCCACATGTGTTTGTCATGGATTGTACCTATAAGACCAATAAATACAAAATGCCATTACTTGATATAGTAGGTATTACAAGTTTCAACACAACATTTTACTCTGGTTTTGTTTTCCTAAAGAAGGAGACAACTGAATACTATGTTTGGGCTTTACAAATGTTCAAGAAGACTCTCCAACATGAGAACCAACCATCAGTTATCATTACAGACAAAGAACAAGCTCTAATGAATGCCATATCAATTGTTTTTCCATCAGCAACTAACCTCCTTTGTATATGGCATATAAACAAAAACATAACTGCAAAGTGCAAACCATATTTTGAAACTAAGGAGAATTGGGATTAATTTGAGTCTGATTGGAGAACAGTTGTATACTCATCTTCACTTGAAAACTATGTTGATAATTGGCAAAGGTTTGAATCAATGTACAAGGAGAAGAGAGCTGCTCTAGCATATATAAAAAAAACTTGGTTACCATTGAAGGAAAAATTTGTTAGTGCATGGACAGAGAGATATTTACATGTCCGCAATCGAGTATCATCAAGAGCAGAAGGAGCACACAATAAGCTAAAAATGTATCTACAAGTGTCAACAGGTAAAAGATAATAAGTTATTGATTTCAATCTGTGTACTCAATAAAAATGTTTACTTATTACAAGTATCACAATAAGATGTGAATTTGTTTACTCAATAATTGTACATTTACATTCTAATAGGTGATCTGCAAACTGTCAAGAAGAAGATATGCCTAGCTATTGAGAATCAATATAATGAGATAAAAGTGCAACTTGCTAGAGAAAAACACCAAGTACCTCATGATTGCAATACTCCATTTTTCAGAAACCTCATATATAATATCTCACTCTTTGCGCTGAAGGAGTTGCATAAACAATATGAGATGGCAAAAACAGGTACTATGCATCCTATTTGTACTGGTCATTTCAAGGCAACAATGGGCATGCCGTGTGCACATCACATGGAAAATTGGAAAACTGGTTCAATATCTCTTGATCAAATACACCCACAATGGAGAATTGAATAATTTTGATAGTAATTCAAGTGCCCATAATGAAGACCAAATAGACAATATACTTGATAATTTTCGTAGGGAGTATGAAACATGGCCTCTTGACAAAAAAAATTGGGCTAAAGAAAAAATTCATCAGATTACCAACCAATCTGATGTGCATTTTGAACCAACTATCGCATCCCGTGATAATAGATTTCAAGTTGCAAAAAAAAGAAAAGTGAAGAGTTCTACCAGACGGGATCCGTCACATTTTGAGATCGTCGAAGCAAGATGGCAATCTAGTTCTTCAAATGGAGTTACTCATGCTAGCCAAATGCACCAAGAAACTAGCATAACTACTGCAGAATTTGAAGTTCCTGCATCAATATCAGATGACGGTGTCATTGATTGGATTGACTTAAATATGTGATGGTAAAAAAAATGTCATCAGTATTGTTGTTGTTTTTTTTCCTTCTTTTATTATTAATATTAATCATATTTTTCAAGTTAATCTAGACCGCTGGTTTACTGTCATTTGTTGGTAGGGAATTATTT